>OY728161.1:260285479-261506729 GCA_963277665.1 Viscum album
CCCACTCATTAGACATGATATCAATTATCTTATCCACAAGAGCTTCATCGTCTAAACCTTTCACTCCCATAGACTGTAGGTTGTTGACGATAGTCATAAATCTCTGTTGAACTTTACATATTGGTTCTCCATAAGGAAAATTGAATCCATGATATTCAGCTCTACGAATAGCTCTCCTAGTCTCAATCACCTTAGAAGTTCCAAAGTGTGTAACTTCTAACTTCTTCCAGACACAATTAGCTGCTTTACAAGAAGAAATTTGGCTATATATATTTTTTGTCATTGAACAAAGTAGAGTATTGCGTACCTTATTGTTGAGTTAATATTCTTGCTTTTCCTGGTTAGTAAAAGCTCTAACTTCCTTATTAGGAATTTTATAATCACCAGTAAGCATAACAAAATTGTCTACTCCAGTATTGATAACAAAAGTCTTCATTCGATCTCTCCAGTACTCATAATCATTACCATCAAATATTGGTGGTCTTGTAGGATTTAGAATATCGATAGAACCAACATTAATTCCTACCATACTTAAAATAACCTTCGGCACACAAACTTGTTAGTAGAAAAGATTCTTAATAACAATGTTTGGAAAGGGAATGTTCGGAATGGAAAATTTCAGAATGGGAAAGTTCAGAATGATAAAGTGATCAAGAAAAAATTATTCGTAAGTACCAGTATTTCAGAGACCTCCATTAATATCAATTGTAGGATCGAAATAATGATGTAGATTCTCAATTTATAAGAGGGGGGGGGGGGGTGAATTGTAAACATTAAAAATTCCTTTGGAACCATTAAAGTTAGTTACGAATAAATATGTTTTCCTTAAGTAAAGAAAAGGGCTATGTTTAACAAAGTTAAACTTACGAAAATTCACAACACCTCTAATACCAAATGAAAACTTTGAAAGAGATTCCGAAAGTAGGTTCTGGAAATATGATTCCAGAAATTGAAACTTAACAAAAGATTACAATATGAGATTCTAGCTTAAAGCGTATAGAATCTAAATGAAACAGAGTACAAGTAAGGAAGTATAAGAAAGTTATACTTTCCTTATAATACAAAATGTAGCAGAAATAAACAAGTAGTAAAACTACAAGTAACAAGATATAAGTCTTTTAACCAAAAGAGAAGGGTATCCAACAACCATGGATAAAGGTTCCTTGATTTATACTTCCAAGAAAGTCTGTCTTACCCACACCAGGGTAATCCCTCGATACGAAGATCAGAGTGTCTCTGTCTTGCTATCCCCGCAAGCCCTCAACTTCAAGGTAGTTGGCAACCTCTGTCTTCCTCAGCAAGGAAGCCCTCGAACTTCAAAGTAGTCGGAACCTCTATCTTCCTATCCCCGGAAGTCCTCGAATGTAATCACCAACATTCGGATTCGCACAAAGCTTTGAGAGTTAATAAGAGCCTCTCTCTCTAGAAATCACTTCAAGCATGTATGCACAATAACCATGTTGTTCATCCATCAGTTGTGAGCTCTTTCAAATGAGCTCCTATTTATAGGTAAGGTTGGCCTCCTTCCCAACTGTCATATTTTCCTTAAAAATCAGAGGGACCTGTACACGTGTCACTTAGTCAATGGTTAGTTTATAACAAAATAGATGAAATCGTTTTATAACAAAACAAGTGTAACAGAATGTATGACACCATTTAAAATCTAACTCAAAAGATTTGGAGTGAAGGTTCAGAGTGTAATGAAAATAATAAAGAGTAGTCAGAATATAATGGCATAAGAAAAATGAATGTTCGGAGTGAAAGATTCGGAGTCTGAATAAATTCAGAGTGTATAAAACAAATATTATCAGATTCTGTTTAATAGATGAATTCGGAATGAGAATTCGGAATGAGAATTCGTCATCAGAATTCATAGTGAGAATTCCTCATCAAAATTTGTAATGGGAATTCATCATCAGAATTCATAATGAGATTTCATCTTAAGAATTTGTAATGAGAATTCGTCATTAGAATTCGTAATGAGAATTCAATGTCGAACTTCATAACGATTTGTATCCGGAATCTGATGTAGAATTTAATTAGAGTTCGTATCTGGAGTATGGAATGAAAATTTATTACTGTTCTCATCTGGATTTCGGAGTAAAACTTTATTATAGTTCTTGTCCAGAATTCGGATCCTAAAATAGAATACTTCATATCAATGTTTAAAACAATTCCGAGAAAATAGAAACGAATCTGAATCTCATAATTTAAGAAAAATCTGGATGAAAATATGATAAGGATAATTTTTCTCACAAAAGCGATTTTCCTTATAAAAGCTATTTTCCTTTTAAAAGCAATTTTCCTTATAAAAGAAATTTTCCTTATAAAAGAAATATTCCTTATAAAAGCAATTTTTCTTATAAATTCAATTTTTCTTAAAGATAAGGTGTTTGTGATTTTCAAAACAAGAAGGAATGGAAAAGTCATAAGGAAAACCTTATTGACTCAACACAAAGCAAAGAGGAGGTAGGGTTTGTGATCGGAATGGAGTTTGCGACACCACCGTGGGGGAAAGAGGCGGGAGGCTCCATAGTTAGGAAAAAGTGCCACATGGCTTCACGTCACATGCTCTCTACATCGTGCTCCATTAAGCCTCTAAATACTAGGATTCTCCCGATCCCAAAAGACAATTACATTGATTTTTCTCCTTCCCATATTTCAAATCACGAATCACATTCTGCTCTATGAAAAATGAGCTCTTCATGTTACATTATCATCACAATGTATTTTTCCATTAGGTTAAACACAACCCCTCTTCAAGTAGGGATTCCCATCGTGAAGCCCACAGGCCATCACAAAGGAAGGAGATCCTTAATGGGATTCAAGTCATCACAAATAACTCATGCTTCATGAAGTGCCTTTAATGCATATGTGAACCACATGCTATGGAAAGGTCACTATGCTTCGTGAGGCAAACTAATTCACAGTGCTATGCTTTTCCCGGAACCATTGATTTCTGAAGCCGCACTCCGCTAGAGACTTTCTTCTTCACGAATCACCCTCCATGTGAACCTATACCATATGCCTAGGCCTGACCACCCACTTTGCGAAGCATACCCCTTCGTGAAGCCCCTCCAATACATGAAGAATTAGAGCTTCACGAGGCCTCCTCCAGTGAACCCCTTTGCATTGAAACCCATTTTCCCATTTTACCCACTAGGTTTGTACAACTGATTTTATAGTCCCTTGGGAGATCCTTTGTGTTTCAGTTCTTAGCCTTATGCTTCTTCTCATAAGCATGCTAACGAATATTGCTTCTTTACATAGCCACACTAACGTGGGTCCCTCAATGGATCACTCCATGACACCCCCTCAATACGACATTGTCGATGCCTTCCAATCCTCAAGGGTGGATATGTATCAATTATGTATATTCTAGGGATGTGGAGTGAACCCACATTGTCTGAGCTACAAGACATTAAACTGCCGACACCTTCATCTCCAGCACATGACGTTAAATTGTGGCCTCACCTTGTTCATGTTATGTGGGGTACCCCATCCCAGACATTTTCTATTCCCACTCATCCCCACAGTAGTGAGATCTTCTTCCCATGGAATGAGATCATCTCTACTGTAGTTGCACCTATCCTGGGGGATGGTAAACCATCTTAGTGTTATCCCTTAGCCTTTCTTTCAATAGGAAGCACCCATGCTCCTCCTTTCTTCTTCAGTTCCAAAGACCAGAGGAGAGAAGTGCATAGGGACCTTCGTTATCCCATCCCTCTCTAATTAGAAATTGTCTTTATCAGGCCTCCATCCAAGTGTAAGTCCCACTCTCCATCTTGCTGGGATGCTAACCACATGTAACCCCCTGTTTCCTCCTTGGGCTGCTAACCACGTGTAAGCCCCACTCCACTTCCCATGGATGTAGCTGTTATGATACGATCTTCAGGTATTTGGTGACTCTTGTTTCGCCCACCAAGTATGACTCATGTGGGAATAGAGTACGCACTAACCATGAAATCATCCCACTCTTGAAATATGTGGAATTTGATCATGCCAAGGAAATTTACGTTGGAAGCCTACTTGATGTTCAAGCCCAACACCTACTCAACCTGATCCATTCACATTGGTTCACCAAACACTCATGAACTATGTGAGATACAATCCTTGTTAGGGTATGATATGTTATAAGACTCCCTGATATTCAATGACAACATATACTGGTCCCAAACCATTCAATTCATTTCACCACACCATTTCAAACTATGTTGAATTTGATCCATGCTTAGGTAAGGTACATAGGAAGCCTCCATGAGGTTCAAGCCCAACACCCCTCTATTCTGACCAATCCATGTCGGACCACCTTCGTCCCACATGACGTTAAACAATATGCCCCATTTTAATCCCACAAGACACTAAACTATACACAATCGAACTATATGGGATTTCATTCTTATCTCCAAGGTATGGTATGTCGGAAGCCTCCATGAGGTTCAACCCTATTTAGCAATAATCTATTGTCAACCCCAATCGACGGTAAGCCATTGTGTTCCCCAGTTGATGGTAAGCCATTTTATTCCCCCATATAGTGGTAAGAAATTGTATTCCCCCATTCACATGTATGTTGTTGTCAACCACAATAGATGGTAATCCATTGTGTCCCCCAATTGATGGTAAACCGTTGTGTTCCCCCAACCAGTTGTAAGTCGTTGTGACCCCATTCAACGGTAAGACATTTTTCAACCCTAATCGACGGTAAGTTGTTCTATTCTTCAATCAAAGGTTATCAATTATGTTCCCCTATCCAATGATAATTTGTTGTTATCTCCACACAACAATAAGCCATTGTAAGATAAACAATGTGGGTTTTATCCCTATCACCAAGACAAGGTATGTAGGAAGCCTCCCTAAGGTTCAACCCCAAATGCTGGAAAACATTGGTGTCCCCCCTGTTCGGCCCCGCATCTCATGCCCACCCATCATGCATCAGACCACCCTCAGGCTATTGACCATGAATAAGCCCCAATATATTTTTAGGTCACTATCCTATGTGCACACCTCGATTCCATACCCCCCATCCTGGACTACATGGACATTGATTCCCTCCCACTGGGATACACAACAAGGCTCTCTGAGGATCAATCCTATCACGCACACCCCATTGTGGTCTCTCCCTCGAGACTACATATTTCGGGAAGGTCATTCCCCTACCTAGAGGTTCTACATCCTCTAGATCTCATCCATGCATCCATTCTTATGGGCTTCCTCCTTAGGTGTCCTATCACCCCATCGAACTACGTGGAATTTGATTCCCTACCATGGGGATAGATATTACGTCTCTTCGAGACTCACACCCCACATCGTCATCATCCTCATGATGGTTTCATTTCATTTTCCATCCACTCCCAAAAATTCTTATCCATCCTAATTCTCACTTGGGCCGTCACACCCCGGTGAGATGATTTAACCCACTTTCTCACTAATCCTTGCAGTAATCGGGTTTCTGACAATGTGATAGCCACAATATCAGCAATCCCTCCTGGGGTTCCACTCTCTTGATCCACTCCCTTTAGTGTTCTTATCGTTCTGATCCATCTCTGCTTCACATTAAACTTGTGGAATATACTATGTTAAACATGTGAAGCTGAGGAAAACCTCAGAGACATGCCTATGGCATATAATTCCCCACATTCAATGTGGGATGCCTCTGGATTCTGCCCCTTTGAGATACCCTATCATAAGGGGAGGAAACCTAGACGCGTCAGTGTTCCAGCATCCTGACATTCCTGCATTGTCCAATGTGATTACTCTGCCGACCGAAGGTTGCTACCCTGGAAAGACCCCTAGGAATGTCCTAACAGAAGCAGCCTAATTAACCGGCATTAATTAATACATGGTACTGGGAAGAGTTTCATGAAAAATGTATTAAGTCTATACATGAAACTCAGACTAGGCAACGACTTCCAAGTAGGAATCCACAGAAGGGGGAACCAACATCACATCATCATGTTTTGATCAACGTGAAAATGTCCCTGAACAAGTGATAGATGCGGCCCACTTTTGGAAAGCAGGAATCTGGGGAAATAGTTGTGCGTCCTCTAAAAAAATGGAGGCGCATGCCCCGAAAAAAGCATCAGAAACAACTGTTAATATGTTTTGATGCATAATTAATTTTTTTTATTATTTAATACAATTTTGGCCATTGGAATTAATTTTTATATGAAATTGAATTTAAAATCTATGTGATCATTTGAATGTTTCAATTTAAAAAAACATGTTTTCTTATTCCTTTAATGAGATTAATTTTTTATTTAATTTTATCCAATTATCTGTTTAAAAATTGGAAAAGTGGATTCCATATTTCGAATCAAAAGTCCTATATTATTTAAATTTTTCCATTCTATTTATTGGTATTATTAATATTATTTTTTTTAATTTTTTTATTTACCACAGTTAAAGGTAAATCGTGTAATTAAGGAAAAAATTATATTAGAATAGTATAAAACTACCAAAAAAACATTTCCTAATATTACTGGATGAGTTATTTCCAACCAAGAAAATCCTCAATTATAGATTGTGTCTTTTTGAATCAAATTAGGTGTGATTATGACACTAATAACATTCAATTTAAAGTAATGTCAAATATGTCATAAACTTGTCTCTTATTACTAATTTTTTTAAAATGGGGTTATATAAGTGATCTTTTAAAATATAAATATTCATTATAAAAATAAAAATATTTCCAACATCATGGTTATTTATTTATTATTTTTAGTTATTTAATAGTTAAAATTAATTGTGGCACAATGATGATGTAATAATAGATTTATTAAAAGAAGAATCAAATAAATTATACTAAATATATTAAAATAAATACAATTTGAAATAATAGATTCCATACACAAATTTTTTTGGTGACTATGACATATTATAAATCCATTAAATTGATTGTTTCGAAGATTTATATTTTTCTTAATTTTATTTAATTTCAATGAAATGATTATTGACAAAATTGATAGTATTGATATAATATGAAAATATTTTTTATTAAATTATATAAAAATCATAAAAATATTTAAAAATTATAAATTGATTACTATATGGTCTAAATGTTAAAAAAGTATCTATTTTTTGGTATATTAACCAAATATATGTAAAATTAATAGCCTCTTGGTATTTAAAAATTTGGTTACCACAATTAAAATAAAAATAGAATAATTAAGGTTAAACCGAAACGACATGGTTTAAAATAAAATAAATACATGAATAATAATTATTAGATAAGAGAATTTTAAACTATCATCATCTTTGATTCTAAATATATATGTTTTGGACATTTTTGGAATCGAAATTGAATTTATATTAATTTAATATTTTTAATAATTCCATGGGTGCCTCTCCCCTCTCATATAAAAAGGCACCCATTCCTCTCTATTACTCAATCATAAAAAATCATTTGGTTCATGAATTCTCTGAAAAAACCCCTTCAAAGACTCCCCTATGACATTATTGAAGCATTATATTAATTAGAACACCCTTATTAGAGTTTTTAAGGTGTTCTTCAAAGGTGATCAACTAAATACGTGGTATTACTTTCATTAAGTATTTACATATTATTTCTTCTTCCACTTCAATAAAATTTTATTGTTACAATATGAAATCATAACTATATTATCATAAATATACTGTGATTTTATTATGTTATTATCATTTCCTAAATCCATCTCCACATCAATTAAAGGGTATCTGAATTAATTTTTTGTGCGTAAGTGTGAACTATCACCTCCACAACCCGATCTATTTGTTTTTGCATAGCCATGTCTCATGACTCATTTTAATGATTGAATTAATGTTAAATTTTTATATTAATGACATAATAATCATTATATGATAATAATATATCAATTTTGTTGTTAATTTCGAGGTGCATAAAATTGATAACATCATTCGTATATACGTGTGAATTATAACCTCCATGATGCAATGTGATTCGATTTTACTCTTTATATAACATGTATAATATATATAAATATATATTTAAATGATTAATATGATATTAATTATGTTATTATCATTATGGAAATTTAAAATTATACTTCCTTCCAAAATGATAAATGAATAATGGAAAAAGATACTCATGCATATGTATGGCTTACATCTCCCTGAATATAACATTGTTCATTTTTCATAACCACGATTCATAGTTTGATATAAAGGTATAATTTATGTATTAAAATGATAATAATTTCATGAATATTATTCTGTATATAAATTACTTTTGACCACATGTACTAGTGACATCAAACCATGTTCATTTTTGACTCATGTACCGAATATTGAAAAAATGACTAATATGCCTGAATGGACAGAAGGCCTTTCATTTTTATTGATTTTCGATAACCCCCCTTTCAAGGGATAAGGGGTAACCCTTCCAAGGCCCATAGGATTAGAGATTACATGTCTCGTAGGCTTAGGAGATTACATGACCCGAAGGTCTTAGGTAATTCAACCAGACAATCTACATGGAACTGCCCCTCCCCAGCATCTGCATCATGATAGAATCTTTTCACCTTTGCATGTCGTCTGGCTAGGATTCCTATGCAAGCATAGGCTATTACTGATGGCATAGTTATACCCTCAAATTATGACAATCCATTTGGCTCTTCTCTGGTTATTGCACCTGCTATGAATCCTCTTCTGGGGCTGCTCCTTTTTTGTAGTGTGTCTGGGGCCTGCGTACATGTTGCCCGAAGGCCTTGGGGTGGCCCTAAGACATTAAGGTCGCCCAAAAGCCTTGAAAATAAACTAGCCCGAAGGCCTTGGTTGGCCTGAATTCCTTACAGGACCCAAGGACAAAACCGGTGGCCTATAGGCAAAGATGGATGAATAGTTACGACTGCTACAGTATCGATCAGTGCCTGCTACAGTACCCTAGAAATATGCCTCCCACTAGATTTGATCTCGGGTCTCATGGATTCACCTAGTGAGTCCTCGCCAACTGGGTTGAGGCTCATGTGCAATGTGTTGGTTCTAAAGGATCGGTAGGCTGAGATCATGAACTCCCAACAGCACCAACTTTGTGAAAAAATGTCCAAAATGAACATAAATAACTATGCATTTTTTATAACATGCTAGTAATTGATATAAAATAAATAATAAACATGTAAAGGGTTATCAATCATATAATTACCTTTTTTATTAATCAGGATTATAATAGTTGTATTTTACAAGTCAGACTCATGGTAAGGGGCTTCGTCTCGATATCCTTTAATTGAGGAATATTTTGATAATATACACTACCTTATTTTTTATGGTGTATGAATATTACCATTGAAATTTTATTTCATTCAAATGTTTTTGAAAGGAATCATTTCAAATGAAGTGTTTTACTGAATAAGAAAAGACATGTTTTTTTATCGTACGCGGCGGCAATGACTTTTCCTCCGTAGTGACCATTATTTGATATTAGGCTTCCACTACATGAAAAAATGTTTTTAAAAGTAAATTAATTAAAATATTCTATTTTATGTATTTTTTTATTGAAAATTATTTTAATAATGGTTTCACTATATCAATATTTTAAAATTATTTCTTGTCATTTCAAATAAAATTTTATGAGTGAAATATTGATAATTGAAATCATTTTTGATTTATGTTTATATAATGGTACTTAGGATTTTGATTAATGGTTATGTGATAAACCCAAGATGGGTGGTTACATGATAAACCATATATGGGTGGTTCCATGATAAACCATTGATTGGTGGTTATGCTATAACCTCCAATGCATTGGGTATGAAGGAAGGCTGAATGGGTATTCCATTTGTAAGAGTGATATGTGTGGTAGTCGACCATATGGTTATTCTATTTATGTACTATTATGTCCCAAGTTAGCTTTATATGTAATATGATTCTTTCTATTGGTTTTAGGGTAATCTTTTTTGACGAAATGTGTAAGAAGTTATATTATATTCATTGATGAGTATTTTCTACTTCATAAAGGTAAAAAGTGTTAATTTATGAATAAGTGTTCATGGTTTACATGTTTTCTCAAGAGTAATAGTTTATCTTTATTTTTATACCCATTACTGAGCATTTTTATGTTCATCGAAATATTTGAAATGTTTTTTCATAGGTTTTAAAGTAGAATATTCTTTTGGATGGGATCGACCAAAAGTTATGGTGTTTAAACATGAAACAAAAACATGTTTTTAGAATTTTTTGTGTTATAAAAAAATGGATAGTGATTATAAGTGTCAATATTGTAAAATTTACGTTGATATGAATGAGTTATGTCAAAATTACAAAATTATATGAACCTGAAAGTATCCCTGATGTGAATTAAATTCGAATTATTGACATACATCAAGATTATGTAATATTTATGGCTAGGGACGTATAGTTTCTATCATAGGTTGGTTAAGATAAATTTACGGGTTTAGATACTCTTAATAGAATATCCATAAATTATTTTTTACTTTTTGGATAAAATGAAATGATATAGAATTTTAATATTACCATGTTTCCTCATCTAAGATATGTCAGTTTTGAATGTGTTTCTACAGAGGAAATAGGGTCTCTATGTTAAGACAACATACAGAGGGAAAACAATTCATAATAAGCATCATGAGATGGTTAGAAATAGAATTGAATAGTTTGCTGCAATGATGGGTCCATTGAATCATGTGATAAATGGTTATGGTTTCCCGTCATGAGATTAACCATTTCAACCTCATGGGAATAGGTTGGTAGTAGAGAATTTCACAAGGAAACATCCCCCATAATTCAAAGGTTCATCTTACCCTGTGAAATTTGAAGGGTGGAATAAAGCACTAGAAAATATTTTTTATGTAATGGGGTGATCATACAATCAAAATTCTAGTCATGTTGTTTTTCTTTTTTAAGGTGAATCTGATCAGTAGTGGTCAATGATTAAAAATATCAGATTATGTGAAGAGATTGATGCCATGGAATGGGTTGAATTTAAGATTATCTTGTTTGTGAAATATATTGCTAAATTTTTTCAACATAGGATGAAAATAATTTTTTGAATTTAGAAAAAAGAGGAATATTTGGTGGCCTCATATGATAAAAATTTCACCTGTTTGTCAATGTACATCAAAAAATTTATCGAGGATATTTATATTAAGATAAATTAGTTTAACTGAAAATTGATGTGGAAATATAAAAAATAATTATATTCTCATTTGTTTAAAAGCTATGAAAAACGTTTTGGATGTGTTAATAAGGATGAAATGTTGTTTTCTAATGATCATGTGTTCTATGAGATAAATTGAAACAAGCGATCTAATTAGCAAGAAATGGGAAATAATTCATCAAATAATTTATTAGGTAAGAAAACTAAATTTTCATCTTTTGAGATGTGTGGTAAAAATCATCCTAGAGAATATCTCTTAAAGTCTAGGAAGTGTATATCATATGGTAAGACAAGTAATATTGCTTGTGACAACAAGGGAGAAGATCATAAAAGTGATGAAAAGTCGGTTGTATGATGTTTTAGTTCCAATGAGTTAGGGAATGATGACAATGTGTGTCCAAAAATGATTACCCATGATGGACAGTAGCAATAACGATAGCATAAGTTAGTGGAAATATCATTTTCTACAACCATGGTTGATTTGGGACAATAAAATAAAGTGTTTATAGGTATGTTACATGTTTAAAAAAAATATTCCAATACTCTGTTTGATGCTGGATCGTCACATTCATTCATTTCTGAGATCTTTTCAATTATATTGAAAATATATTCACGTGAATGTCGTATATAACTTTTGGTAAAAACTCTGTGTTGAAGAATTAAAGTGACCAATATTTATTAGAATCATTCTATTATCATTTTTGGGATTCTATTTCTTGTAAGTCTTGTTGAACATCCCTGAGAGGAATTTGATATCATTTTTGTATGGATTGGATTTCAGTTTATCATTATAAAATATATTTCAAATCAATGGAAAATTTATTCAATGATTTCATACCTTGGATAACATACCAAGAAGCTCGAATATTGATTTAATATGGTAGTCAAATCTATATAGCTCATGTTGTTGAAAATAATGAAATACTTTTCATTAGTGACATCCCAATAGTGAATGTATTTATAGATGTTTTCCTGATGAATTTTTTTGTATTGTTCCGTATATGGAGGTTGATTTTAATATTGATTTAGTGATAGATTCTACGCCACTTTCAAAACAACCTTATCAAATTGCTAATGTAGAATTGCTTTAATTAAAAAAAAGCAGTTGCAATAATTTCTTGATAAAGGATTCTTTCAACCTAAAACATCACCATTGGGTTCTCCAATGTTTGTTGCGGACAATAAATATGGTTTTACTAGACATGGTATTTATTATAGAGCATTGAATAACATCACTATTAAAAACATGTATCTATTGACTCATATGAATGATTTCTTTGATTATCTTAGGGAGCACAATATTTTTCAAAGATTGATTTGAGGTATGAGTATCATCTACTAAAGGTAAAGGAGGTTGAAATTCCAAATACAAAATTACGAATGTGGCATGATAATTATGAGTTTTTAGTTATTCCCTTTGGGTTATATAATTCCCCTAGTGTATTTAGGAATCTCATGAGTGGAGTTGTTCATCAGTTCTTGGATCAGTTTGTGGTAACATTTATAGATGATATTTTGGTATATTCTAAAAATCGGGAGGAATGTGAATGTCACTTAAGTATTTTTTTTCATAACATAATATTAAATAAACTATATTGAAGGTTTAGTAAGATTTAAGTGTAATATCAAAAAAAATTGTTCCTTCATTATATTGTTTCTATAAATGGAATAACTATTCATCCTTCTAAAACAAATGTTGTTGAAGTGTGGTGAATACATACCAATACCATTGGGAGTCATAGTTTCCTTTGATTAACATGTTACTAAATAAGGAATGTCGAATTTTTTTCCAAATTATATATCCCACTTACTATGTTAACACATAACAGAGTTAAATTATTTTACAACCCATACCGGTGGGGCCCGAGCCCTAACTCCCCAGGCCTGCCTATAATAGGCAAGGGGCTGGTGACTAGCACCGAGTAGGCATGCTACTAACATGGGAGGCATTGCCTATAAACCTGTACACAGATACACACATCTCCAAGCCCACAAAGCTGAAAAGTAAAAACTAATGAAGATGGAAAAATCATGCATACACTAAAAACCCAACCAATAGAGTACAACAGGGAAGTAAAGTACAGTAAAGTAAAACCCTGGGCCAAAAGTACAAGCCCACCAAAAGAAAGTCTGTAACAAGTCCAACCTGTAGAGAAAGGTACTGGGACTGCAACCCATCACCGAAGGAACACACCTCGGCCTGTCTGTTCTCACTGAGCAACATCTAGTCCTGGTCCGCCTAGAATCCTGTCAAAGGGTCGCTCATCTGCATAAGACATGACACGTGCGGGCAAAGCCCATGCAGGGGTGAGTATAACAATACCCAATAGGACACCCCGAAAACCACAAAGGAAAATAAAACAAAGGAAAATACCACGAAGAAAGGTACAGTCAGCTCTACACAGTATATGTCTACAGAACATATAACATGAATATATAGATGTACCCATACTCAGACGACCATCGCGAAACCACCACTAAGATCCAGCATGAAGATTCCACTAAGCATAAAACCGAGAAAACACACTCCTAGGTCTGAACAGAGAGATACGATGTACTCGTTCCAGGAGAACACACTCCACGAGTACCTTGAGAACATGATGCTCAAGTGATGATCAGAGCCATGTCATGGGGTTATTCTGACAACTCAGTCTGAGCTAATTTTCTAGGCAGAGGATTGGCGCCCGGGTAAGGTAGGTCATGTCGATACCAAGAACTCTGCCTAGGGTAACAGGAATGAATAGAGGATCCGAATCTAAGTCTCACAGAGGGGATTCCAACAACTCTATTCAGGATGTCCTGCTGAAGGGATCAAACTCCTGTATATTAGGAAATGATACCAGAAACCTTCAAGAGAAAGGCCAAGGGTACAGACCCTAAGAAGGCTAGTCCAAGTCACGGAAGAAAAGTGGCTCAAACAATGAAGAAAATGGTTACACGGCTTGTAGTATGGTTACAAGCTGTGTTCCTTGACCCCGAGTACTGCCCATATAGACGGCACGTGTCATTCGTTCAAGCTGTGCAAAACCAAACTACACGACCTGAAGAAAAGTACACGCCATGTTCCTTGACCCCGGTTACTGCCCGTCTAACCAGCCTGTGTCATTCGGCCTGTCGGATAGAAAGCACTTACACGGCGTGTAGAAGAAAATCACACGCCGTGTTTGAGAACCTGGGCTCGCTCCGTGTACGCTAGCCATGTGCCTGTACATGGTCTCTGCCCGAGTCCGTGTCGCCTGCCCATGTACCATTACATGGGGTATCCAGTGTATCAGGCCAGGTCTGGCTGGGGAGGGGTATACATGGCGTGTCCCTGGTCGTGAACCCTTCTCGTTCTCGTTTACTCTCGGAGTACACGCTAGGTTAACCTACCGATGAACGCACACCGTAGAGCCCATACTACAGGGCGTGTAGTTGGGATTTTTCCAGAAACACTGTCTTCTTCCCCACACTTTGACCGGTTCTTCAGATCATTGTTTTCTCGTTCGTTCATCCCGATACTCCAGGGTTTGGTTCGCCTTATCATACAAACACCGAAACGGGTGTTTTCGGTCTTCCAATCGGATCGTAAACTTCAAAAAATCCGTTTGAAGAAAAACACCCAAAAAACCGAATCTCCCAAACTGCTCCGAATTGCTTGCTGAAACCATCGTCTCACCTCCGTGGCATTGCTTTGGGGTTTGATCTTGAACCTTGGATCATTACGCCAACAAAGGAATGCGCAACGATCGATTTCCTCCTAGAACGCGTTGAACGCAATGAAGAACGTGAGGGAGAAAAGAAACAAGATTTAAAAAAGCGGGAAAAACCTCGATCACGGTTCGTGATGGCCTGGGTTCGTCGCCATTAGATCAAAACCACAACAATCAATGGATTATAAATCTCAAGTATTTGATTTCCCGATAAAACCCCAAATCGAACCCACCCACAAAATGATCGATCTGCAGGCTAATCTGTTCGTGGATTAGTCTGCGTTCATCATAGATATCAAAAACGGGGGAAGGAGAAACAATAAAAATTATCCTACCTAGATTCGCTGCATTTTTTGGTGAAGATTCGCTCGCCGTGTCGTCGTCTCCACGTTGGGAGGTTTTCTCCAGAGCCTCTTGAGCTGCCAAGGGTATCATTTTTTTAGGCGTGTAACCCTAGACCCCCTACGTAGGCCTTTATTGAAAAAGAACAAAAGATACAAGATTTAAAATATCTTTTCGCAGAAACAAGATTTAAATATAATATTTTAATTAAATATTTTATTACTATTGCGTCCAAAAACCAGATTTCACCACCGACCAGCGCCGGCCGATGTTATGCCTCTCCTTAGGTAAAATCGATGTTCTGAACGCAACGGTTCCCTCATATTTCTGATACGAGCACCCATTCGGGAGTTATTATACTTTTTAAGGAAAACCACACGTGCGCGTAATTTAATTATTAAATTAAATTCAAACATTTGTTCCGGGCTCATTGGGCCTCGGAACTGCACGCCGTCTCAAAGACTGGTCTCAAATTAATTCCCATATATTATTAAAATAATACATGGAAAAATCTAAGACATTACATCACACCCACATTAGGGCTTTTACATCCCCGCAAAGCCAAAACAAGGGCTACTCAAACAGGTGTGGGTACTGCAAGCGAATCTGAGCCTCTCGCTCCCACGTGCTCTCCTGGAGATTCCCGTTCTACCACCCGACACGCACCAAGGGAAAAGATTTTCCACGAATGATCTTCTCTTGCTGATCCTTGATCTCCACATAGTACTTAGTAAAGTTCTCTCCATCGTCGATGTCCAGCTCGCCCCAATCGATGACGTGCGATGGATCATGCACGTACCTCTGTAGCTGCAACACATGGAAGACATTGTGTACCCGATACATTTGTGGAGGTAGAGCCAAGCGATACGCCACCTCACTAACTCTACTCAAAATCTGAAAAGGACCTTTGAACCTCAGAGATAGCCTGCCGCCTCGGACAAATCTCTGCAATCCCCATCGAGGTGAGACCCGAAGGAACACAAGGTCTCCATCCCCGAACTCCAAGGGACTCCGTCTCCGGTCGGAATAGGACTTCTTCCGACTCTGTGCAGTCTTCATCTTCTCCTGGATGACCTGCACCTTCTATGTAGTAGCTCTCACCATCTCTGGGCCCATGAGTGCTGACTCTCCCGGGTCAGCCTGACAAAGTGGCGACCGACAAGGTCGCCCGTATAGAGCCTCCAATGGTGCCATACCAATAGTGGAATGATAACTGTTGTTATAAGAAAATTCCACCAGTGGTAGGTGATCCTCCCAGCTATGACTGAAGTCAAGTATGCAAGCTCGTAGCATATCCTCCATGACCTGGATGGTCCATTCTATCTGACCATCAGTCTGGCGATGAAACGCTGTGCTCAAGCATAACTGCGTCCCAAAAGATTCATGCAATCCCTTCCACAACCGAGATGTGAAACAAGCATCACGATCTGAGATGAACGTGGTTGGTACTCTATGAAGTCGAATTATCTCCAGTACTTAGAGGTATCTCATGCTCTCTTCTGAACTCTTCTCCCATATGTCTAGGAAGTGGATCGACTTGGTGAGTCAATCAACGATCACCCAGATGGCATCATGCCCCCTAGACATACGTGGTAAACCCGTCCCGAAGTCCATAGATATCCCTTCCCCCTTCCACTCTGGCACCTCAAGGGGATGAGACAAACCTGCTGGAACCTGGTGCTCAGCCTTTAATTACTGACAAGTAAGGTACCGAGAAACAAACTCTACCACACTTTTCTTCATTCCTAGCCACCATAACTGACATCGGTGGACTTGGTACATCTTTACCATGCCTGGATCCACCGCCAAATGGAATGTATAGAACTCCCTAAGAACCTCCTACCGGAACATCACCGGTACTACCATGCGCCCTCTGAAAAGGACAACATGTTCCCCACCTTATGAATATCCATCAACAACATCACCTATGGATATCTTAGCTTGTAGAGTCTCACAGCTAGCTTCCTCATGCTGTGCTTCCCTGAATCACTGTAAGAGTGGAGGGGTAAGAACCATCGGCTGAAGGTAAACTCCCTCATCTCCATCCACAAAGGACAACTGTAAAGAGGCCAACTGCCTTGTCGCCTTATCCAACAACTGCGAACTGGATTTCCTACTGAGAGCATCTTCCACCACATTCCCCTTCCCAGGATTATAAACGATCTCAAAGTAATAATCCTGGAGGAACTCAAGCCATCACCTCTGTCTCAAATTCATATCTTTCTGAGAGAAGATATATCTGAGACTCTTGTGATCAGATAAGACGGTAAACCTCTCACCCATCAGGTAGTGCTTCCACATCTTCAATGCGAAGACTACCGCTGCCAACTCAAGATCATGGGTTGCGTAGTTTTTCTCATGTGGTCTCAACTGACGTGGGACATAGGCAATCACTGCTTACCTCTTCATCAGGAAAAAACCAATACCGGATACTAATGAGTCGCTAAACACTACGTACTCGACACCCTCCTCCTGTAATCTCAAGATGGGGGCGCTCGTTAGACTCTGTCTCAACTGTTGGAAAGCATGTTGGCATCTCTTGGTCCACACGAAAGGTTGTCCCTTTCTGGTCAAAGCTATCATGGGAGCTGCAATCCTGGAGAAATCATGGATAAATCTCCGATAGTAGCCCGCCAACCCAAGGAAACTCTGCACCTCCATCACACTCCGTGGTGGATACCATGCTGGAACTGCCTCCACCTATGTTGGGTCCACTACTACACCATCCGCTGAGACAACGTGCACTAGAAAGTGGACCTACAGTAACCAGAACTGAAACTTCTAGAGTTTCCCATACAACTGTTGCTCTCAGAGTGTGTCCAGAACCATCCATAGGTGTCTCGCGTGCTCCTCCTCGGACGCAACGTACACAAGGATATCATCGATGAAGAGCACTACAAACTGGTCTAGATAGGGCTGAATGATCCGGTTCATGAGTCCCATGAACACTTCAGGGGCGTTTGTCACGCCGAAGGGCATCGCCAAGTACTCATAGTGACCGTAACGACATCTGAAAGTCGTCTTCGGTATATCCTCCTCCTGTACACGCAACTGGTGATATCCTGATCGTAGATCAACCTTCTAGAACCATCATGACCCTCTCAAATGGTCTAAGAGGTCATTGATCCTCGTTAGTGGATACCGATTTTTCATGGTCACCTGATTTAAGCACCGTTAATCCACACAAAGCCTCAAGATCCCGTCCGCCTTCTTGGAAAACAGCACTGGGGCTGCCCAGGGTAAAATGCTGGGTCTCACAAAGCCCTTATTTTGCAAGTCTTCTATCTGCATACTCAGCTCACGAAGCTTTTCAGGAGCCATATGATAAACTGATGCTGATATCGGGGTCGTCCCAGGTTGCAACTCAATTCAGAAATCGATCTCCCGACGGGGAGGTAGCCCAGGGACATCCTATGAAAAGACGTCCTCGTACTCGGCCACCATTGCTGGAAACTGGAAACTCATGACATCTGTCGCGCCAAGGGTTAGGCTAGCCAACTGATGTGAAATCGATTGTTCCCTCCTCTGCATGAGTCCATCCGGCGCTGCCTGGGTCTCTCTTTCACTGACAAAAGAGAACCTCATCCCATCACTGCGGACACACCACACCCTTCACCTAAAACAATCAATCTGGGCATGAATTTTGGATAGCCAATCCATACCTTGAATGAATTCATAAGGCCTCGAGACTACCACCAAGAGGATCCAACCGAAACTCTTACCTCCAAGGGTCAGGTCACACTGCCTGCAAAGGTGTGTGATCTCTGAATCTTCTCTAGTCGGTGTTTCTAAGCGTAAGGGTAGAGTCAACGGCTCAACTAGAATCTCCTGTTCTCGAAAAAGATAAGAATCCAAAATGTAATTAATATCAACTATGTCTATCAAAACGGCAACCAAAGTAGAAAAGACACAGATAGTACATCTAATCATTCCGGGAGTACCTGGGTCATTAGCCTCTGCCACCTGCAACTGCCCGTACCTCTGTCCACCAGCTCCATGAGCCTGGGGTGGACCTCCTGGGGGGGGTGGTAGTAATGGGTCGAAATGCCGACCACCTACAACCGATCTCCCATCTCCTCTTCCACGTCCTCCCCCTCGCGGATCTGAATAGTCCACACGTTGCCTCTGACTCGGTGGTCCATCCACTGCTCCCGTGTCAGTAGTTCGGTGGGTCAGACAGTCTCGAACGAGATGTCCCCTACCATCAAATGAGTAACATCCACTCTCTCAAGGCTGGATAGATGCGCCCTTTGATCCCTGTATGGCTGATCCCATATCATAGGATCTCCTCTGGAAACTTCTCCCACACCTGGGTCACTGACGTCGGCTCCCTGCCGCCGAGGTATCTTCTCCAGCTCGCCCACTACTGACAACTTTCGGCTGTCCCTGCTCCACCAGAAAGTTCTCGACCACCAAAGCCTGCTCGAGCACCCCAAAATAAGTAGGAATGCTCATAAGGATGATGCTAGATCAGATATCTCTGCGCAAGCCCCGCTCAAAAGTCCAAGCTCTGAAGTACAGATCTCTGACCATATCTATCAAGTAACGCGAGAGGTCTGTAAACCTCGATGAATAGTCGACCACCGACATGGTTCCCTACTGGAGCTGAAGAAGCTCTTGTATGCGTACTGCTCTAAGGGTAACTAGTGAAAAATAATCTCTAAAGAGATGCTCAAACTCTGACCATGGAAGAGTCGCCTCGTCGTGAGTCTGGATGACCAAACTCCACCATCGCCCTGCCGAGCCCTGCACATGGCTCACTGCCAAGATCACCATCTGGTCTCCTGGTGTCTTGACCAAATGGAAGACTCTAGCCACCGCCTCAAGCCAGTCCTCTACTGCCTGAGGGTCAAGTTCACCTCAAAACCTGAGGGGTATCTGTCTCTAAAACTCGTGGAGTGCGCTCATCCCGCGCTCCTCCTCCACTTGTACAGCGGGCGCTATACATTTCCCCATAGGTGGCGGGATAACTGGCACAACACCTAGTGGTAGAAATGGGGAATCTGGTCCCTGTATCAAAGCGTCATCACTGAGGGGATCATCCTCATGATCGAGCTGCTAGATCCTAGCGGGAGCGCATCGCGGAGGAATCTTGTTTAAGAAACAAGATGTATCACAATCATTGGGTATATCTGGAGAGATGACTCAAGAAGGACATGGAAACAACAACCCATTCCTATATGATGCATGTACCATTATTTTCCCCCATGAAACTAGTGTTTTCATGTTACGAGTTGAAAAGAAAGTCATCAGAGTCCTAGTGTATGGATACGTCGGCCGCTGCACCAACACTGGGGTCCCTGGCCTGAGAGATGAACTCGAAACACATAACATTGTTGCCCCAAACCTACTCACAGAATCTCAGTCCTAAGGTAGAACTGACCACCTCTGATACCACTTTGTCATGACCTGTCCCGGTGGGGCCCGAGCTGTAACTCCCCAAGCCCGCCTCCAATAGGCCAGGGGCTGGTGACTAGCACCAAGTAGGCATGCTACTAACATGGGAGGCATTGCCTATAAACCTGTATACATGCACACACATCTCCAAGCCCACAAAGCTCAAAAGTAAAAACTAATAATGATTGAAAAAACATGCATACAATAAAAACCCAACCAACAGAGTATGACAGGGAAGTAAAGTACAGTAAAGTAAAACCCTGGGCTAAAAGTACAAGCCCACCAAAAGAAAGTATGCAACAAGTCCAAACTGTAGAGAAAGGTAGTGGGACTGAAACTCATCATTGAAGGAACACACCTCATCCTATCTGATGCCACTAAGAACCGTCTGGTCCTCGTCCTCCTAGAATCCTGTCAAAGGCTCGCTCGTCTGCACAAGACACAACACGTGCGGGCGAAGCCCATGCCGGAGTGAGTATAACAATACTCAGTATGACACCCCGAAAACCAAAAAGGAAAATAAAACAAAGGAAAATAACATGAAGAAAGGTACATTTAGCACTATACAGTATATGTCTATGGAACATATAACAAGAATATCCAGATATACCCATACACAGACGACTATCACGAAACCACCACTAAGAACTAGCTTGAAGATTCCACTAAGCATACAACTAGGAGAACACACTCCCAGGTCTGAAGAGAGAGATACAGAGTACTCATTCCAGGATAACACACTCCACGTGTACCGTGATAACATGATGCTTATGTGAGTATCACAACCAAGTCATGGGGTGATTCCGACAACTCAGTCTGAGCTAATCCGCTAGGAAGAGGATCGACGCCTGGGTAAGGTAGGTCACGTCGATACCAAGAACTCTACCTTGGGTATCAGGAATGAATAGATAATCTGACTATAAGTCTCACAAAGGCGATTCCAAAAACTCTATTCAGGAAGTCCTGCTGAAGGGATCATACTCTTGTATATTAAGAAATGATACCAGAAACCATCAGGAGAAAGGCCAAGGGTACATACCCTAAGAAGGCTAGTCCAAGTCACGGAAGACAAGTGGCTCAAACCATGAAGAAAATCAATACACAACGTGTAGTATGGTTACACGCCGTGTTCCTTGACCTCGGGTACTGCCCCTGTAGACGGCCCGTGTCGTTCATTCAAGCTCTGCAAAACCAAAATACACGGCGTGTAGAAAAGTACACGCCGTGTTCCTTGACCCCGGGTACTACCCGTGTAACCGGCCCGTGTAATTCGGCTTGTTGGTTAGAAAGAAATTACACGACATGTAGAAGAAAATCACACACCATGTTCGAGCACCTGGGCTCGCTCCGTGTACACTGGCTATGTGCCCATACTTGCTCTCTGCCCGAGTCCGTGTCGCCTACCCGTGTACCAGTACACGAGGTATCTCGTGTATCTGGATGGGTCTGGCCGGGGAGGGGTATACACTGTGTGTCCCTAGCCGTGTACCCTTGCCGTCCCTATGTACTCTCGGAGAACAATCCGGGTAACCCTACCGATGAACACACACCATGTTACCCATACTACACTGTGTGTAGTCGGGATTTTTCCAGAAATGCCGTCTTCTACCTCGAGCTTTGGCCGATCCTCCGGATCTTGGTTTTCTCGTCTGTTCATCCCGATAGTACAGGTTTTGGTTCGCCTTATCATACGATCACCGAAACGGGTGTTTTCGGTCTTCCAATCGGCTCATAAACCTCAACCGATCCGTCCGAAGAAAAACACCCAAAATCCCGAATCTCTCAAACTGCTTCGAATTGCTTGTTGATACCATCGTTGCACCTCCATGGCATTGCTTCGAGGTTGAATCATGAACCTTGGATAGTTGCGCCAAAAAACGAATCCGCAACGATCAATTTCCACCAAGAACGCGTAAACCGCAACGAAGAACGCGAGGTAGAAAAGAAACAAGCATTAAACAAGGGAGACGAACCTCAATCATTTTTCGTGACGATCCGGGTTCGTCGCCCTTAGATCAAAACCACAACAATCAATGGATTATAAATCTCATGTATTTGATTTCCCAATAAAACCCCAAATCGCACCAGCCCGCAAAATGATCGATCAGCGGGCTAATCTATTCGTGGATTAGTCTGCGTTTATTGTAGAAATCAAAAATAGGGGAAGGAGAAATCAATAACAATTAGCCTACCTAGATTCACTACGTTTGTTGGCGAAGATTCGCTCGCCACATTGTCGTCGCCGTATTGGGAGGTTTTCTCCAGAGCCTCCAGAGCCGCCAAGGGTTTCAGGTTTTGAGGTTTGTAACCCTGGACCCCTACGCATGCCATTATTTAAAAAGAACAAAATATACATGATTTAAAATATCTTGTCGCAGAAACAAGATTTAAATAAAATATTTAAATAAAATATTTTATTACTATTGCGTCCAAAAACCCGATTTCACCACCGACCTGCATCGGCCGATGTTAGGCCTCGCCTTAGGTAAAATTGCTGTTATGAACGCAACAGTGCCCTCCGATTTCTGATCCGAGCACCCATTCGGGAGTTATTACACTTTTTCAGGAAAGCTGCACGCGCACGTAATTTAATTATTAAATTAAATTCAAACATTTGTTCCGGGCTCACTGGGCCTCAGAACTGCACGTCATCTCAGAGCCTGGTCTTGAATTAATTTCCATATAATATTAAAATGATACATTGAAAAATCCGGGACATTAAAAAATAAAATGAAAAACAATAATAATGTTTATTGTTTTTAAGAACTGAAAATATGATTAGTAAATTCTCATGTGTTGAACATACCTTCTAGGAATGTGGAATTTGTTATCTATAGTGATGCATCAGTGAAAAGACTTGGTTTTATCCTTATAAATAATTATTAGGTAATTGATTATTTCCCATGTTAGTTAATACCTCATGAGTTAAAATCACCATAAACATGGCTTGGAATTAGCTACTTTTTCATTAAAAATTTGCAGGCATCATTTGTATGGCCAAAAGTGTGAAATATATACTGACCACAATAGTTTGATATATATATTAACTAATAATGAGTTGAACATGAGAAAAAGGAGATTCATAGAAATAATAGAAATTTTTTTTTCATAATTAATTACAATTTATTAAAATAAAATAATGTTTCCAATAATTTGAGTCATAAAACTAATGTTACATTAACCATTCTATGTTTTTAATGAGATTCTTTGGTCAATGACTTGATGATTTTGGGATTGGATGTTTTTGGTGGAGGAAATTCCTCTATTTTGTTTTAGGTGGTAGTGAAATTATCTCTATCTGATAGAATTAGTAATGTTTAGAAGGAAGACATTGAGTTGCAGAAAAAGGTAGAATTGGTTCATCAGTGTATGTTACCTAAAATTAACATTGATAAAGAATTTGTTTTGAGGTTTGGAATGATATTATGTATTCCCAGTGTTTCACTGCTGAAGATGGAATTTTTATTTGACGATCTTGGTTCTCAAGTTTCAGTTCATCCAAACAACACTAAGATATATAGAGATCCTCAAGAATATTACTGGTGGGATGAAATGTAAAGATATATTACTAACGTTACCTTGAGATGATTGATTTTTCAATAGGTGAAAGTTGAACTGACTTTTATCTAAAGTTATTATGTATCTTTCTCCAGTGCAATAGTGGAAATGGAAAAATATATCCTTGGATTTCAAAATGGTATTACTGAATTATTGTTGATTTAACAATGTGATCTGGGTAATTGTTGATTGATTGACTAAATCATCTCATTTTTATCCTATTTCAGATATTCTATCTCTATATCAACTTTATCAGTTGTATATTAAAGAGATATTTATGATATATGGAGTTACACTCTCAATTGTATCTAATCATGATCATAGGATAACTTATAACTTTTTCAAATCCCTTCAGAAGTTGTTGGGTACTGAATTAAATTTCATTACAACTTTTCATTATCAAATAGATGGGACTTCAATACAATTAATTCCAACATTATAGGATATGCACCATTGAAGATCAATGTATTACTAGGGAATTTGGGATCAACATATTTATTTGGTTGAGTTTTATTATAATAAATGTTTTCATTATTGTATATAGATGCAACCATATGAGGCATTATATGGAAGGCGGGGTCAAACTCAACTTTTTTGGATGAAGTGGGTAAAAGGAAGTTGATGGGACTAGAATTGGTAGAAGAAATGGTAAAGAAATTTTAGTTGATTCAAAGACTCATGAGGGTAGAATAGGGTAGGTAGAGAAATTATGTGGAAAATCATAGAAATGATCTTTTATTTGATGTAAGTGATCATGACTTTTTGAGAGTATCTCCATGGAAAAGTGTTATTCATTTTGGTATGAAGGGGAAACTGAGTTCATGGTTCATCAGACCTTATGAAATCCTTGATAAAATTGATTCAACTTCTTATAAAGTGGATTTACTTTTTATTTTATACCTATTACAAAATATTTTTCATTTTTCAAATTTAAGAAAGTATATTCCGGATTCTTCTATTGTTTTTAGTCCATAAATTGTTTAGTAGGAAGAGAATATTTCTTATAAGAAACAGGTAGTCCAGATTATTGACCATAGAGAGAATCTGTTGCAAAATAAGTTAATTCATCATGTTAATGTTTTGGGGGAAATATACTATGGTTGAAGTGGAAGCATTGATATCTAAACATGTTATGAGTGTGAAATACACTGATAAAATGGATAAGTAAATACAATTGCAAGGACACAATTTCCCAAAGGGGGGAAGGATTTAACATACTGGGTATTTAGAGAACAATATTTTTTTCATATTTATTAATATATATGAAATAGATAGTAATTTTACCTTAATGGGTTTCTATATTCGATATCATACCCAATGCGCAATAATGGGGTTCTCTAAAATCATTCATTGTACAGAAGATAGAGTTATACCAAAAAATAATTTCTTGTAATATTATTATTTGAAATCGTTGTTATCGCCTAGACATTATAACAGCAAAAATGAACAAAACTATTTATATTATGTTTAGTGATGTTAATAAAATCTATTTACTTTCTTCTTATAAAATTTAGAGGATTAAAATGTGAATAAATCAATTTTAAAGAATAAAATACTGTAATTATTTTAAAAGGAAATTTTAACACCTTTTGATGGGTAACCCTTTTAAAATATAGTTTTTTTTTACATTTTAATGTTTTATTATAAAATAATAAACTTCTTCTTTGGATGCGGGACATAAAAGTTTACTATGGTTGAAATTTTGGTATTTTTCTGAAAAAAATAA
This sequence comes from Viscum album, assembly GCA_963277665.1. Taxonomy (NCBI): domain Eukaryota; kingdom Viridiplantae; phylum Streptophyta; class Magnoliopsida; order Santalales; family Viscaceae; genus Viscum; species Viscum album. Next base: position 260,311,299 of record OY728161.1, read on the forward strand.
TATATTTTAATGAATAGTAAAAAATACAGCATTTAATTTCAAAACAACCTTTTCGTCTTATTTATTTATATAGTTAAATTATATTATTAACTGATTTTAATGTATATCTGAGAAATGTTTTTATTATTTAATAAAATTTGGGTCATTGGAATCAATTTCAAAATGAAATTGAATATAAAATCAATGTGAACATTGGAATTCATTACTTAAAAAACATGTTTTACTATTACGTCAATGAGATTAGTTATTTTATTTATTTATGAAAATTATATTTCTTTAATTTGGGAATGTTATTTTCTATTTAGATTCATAATTTTCAAAATATGTACATTGGAGCCATTTTTTTGAGATTATGATTAATAATTTAATGATTATATTTATTTAACAGAGTTAATGGAAAATTGAGTAATAAATGTAAATATAATATTATAATAATATAAAACTACACTATCAATTGTAATAAAAATATTTTATAAGTTATGGAAGACTAGGGATATCATCAGGCTAATATTTTTTCTTTTTAAAGCAACTTGGGCATGATTATGAAACTTACAACATTTAATTTAAGGAAAAGGAAAATATGTCATAAAAATGTCTCTTATTACTAAATCAACATTAATATGGAATTATATAAGTGCTCTATTTGGCTATAAATAATATATAAAAGGATGAAACTATTACCTACTTCATGGTTATTTATTTTTAATTTTTATTAAATAAATAATTTAATTTAATTATGACAAAAGGATAAAGCAACAAGAGATTTATTAATGGAAGAATTAAATAAATGATAATAATAACATGAAAATAAATATAATATAAACTAAATGATGTGATCCACGAATTATATAGCTGATTATGATGTATTATAATTCCATTAAAGGGGCTATTTCAATTTCATATATCTTTTTTAATTTTATTTATATTCTATAAAATGAATAGTGTCAAAATTGAAACTATTTATATTTTATAAAATTAATATTTTATTATATTATTTAAAAATTATAAAAATAATTAAAAATTAAAATTTAATTATGATAAGGTGTAAAAGTTCATAAAGTAACAATTTATTGGAAATTTACCCCATATAAGTAAAATTTATAGCCTTTTGATATTTAAAAATGTTAGTACCACAATTAAAAATAAAAGAAAATAATTAAGGGTAACACAAAAAGATAATGTTTAAAATAATATCAATACATGTATATAATTTATTGTATGATAGGATTTAAAACTATCCTCAGATTATATTATAAATAAATCAATTTTGGTCCTTTTGGAATCGATATTTCATTTATATTAATTTATTAAATTTTTTTAATTACAATGGTTCCCCTCCCCACTCCTATAAAAAGGAACTCATTCTTCTCAATTACTCACAATTCAAAAGCCTTTTGGATTAGCCAACTCTTGACCAATCCCCTTCCTATAATACCTCCCAAAATTCTTGAATCCATCTTTTATGCATTACACCATTTTAGATGTATTAAGACATTCTTCAAAGGTGATCAACTAATGAAGATGTATCATTTTCATTAACTATTTCTGTTTAATTTCTTCTTAGAATTACCTCAAATATTTTAAAAAAATGTTCAAAGAATATCTCTAAAATCCATAATATATTGTGATGTTATTGTTTTAATATCATCACTTAAATACACCTCCGCTCTAGTTTAATTAGGGAATAATTAATTATTCATCTATACTTGTGAACTATCACATCCACCAACCAATCTATTTCATTTTACATAGAAAAATATCGTTACTATTTATAATAATTATATTAATTTTCAAATTTTATATTCATGAAATATTAATCATTAAATTATAATAATATATCAATTAATTTCCTTCTTTCCATGCACAGAAAAATGATAACGTCGTTCGTGCGTACCTATGATCTATCACCTCCATAAAACGATGTGACTCGCTTTTAATATTTGTATTACTTGTATGATTTATATAAGTAACATTTTAAATTATTAATATGATATTAATGATTTTATAATCAACCTTGAAAATTAAAATAATATGTAACTTATTTCCACAAAGATCAATGAAAAATGGAAAATGTTACTCATGCGTACATAGAGCTTACCGTCTCGATAAATATATCATTTTTCATTTTTCATAACCCCACTTCATGATTTGATATAATGGAATTATTTAAGTATAAAAATGAAAGTAATATCATGAATGTTATTATGGAGATGAAGTAACTATGACCACATGAACTTTTGGCATCAAACCATGTTATTTTTTGACTCATGTGTTGAATATTGACAAAACAACTCATATGAAATTAAATAATTATTTAATTTTTATAACATGGTAATAAGTGATATAAAATAAATTATAAACAAGAAAAATGTTCTCATGAAATTATATATTATCATATGTTTTTAGTAATAAATATAATGGTTTTATGTGATGTGTCAGACTCACAGTAAGAGACATCATCTCAATCTCCTTCCATTGAGGCATATTTTGAAAATATAAACCACATTATTTTAAATAGTGTCTAATTACTCCCTTGGAAATTTAATTTCATTCAATTGTTTTTAATGTAATAATTTTCTACAATATATTTTACTAAATGAAAAATTGATTTTTTATGGTATGTGGCGATAACAAATTTTCTTTCATTGTAACCATTATTTGTTATTTGGATTCCAATAAAAGTAAAAAAGCATTTGAAAGAAAATTAAATACCATATTCTTTTTTTCGGTAAATTTTTTATAGAGATTGGTTTTAATAATTGATTAATTATATCAATAGCTTGTAATAATTTATTATTATTTAAAATGATATTTTATGAGTAAAATGATGAGAAATGAAATTTTTTTGTGTAGTGATTATATAATGGTACTATGACATTTGACGGGTGGTTACGTGATAAATAAAAGATGGGCGGTTTGATGATAAACCAATTATTAGGTGGTTCCATGATAATTTATGGTTGGGTGGTTATGTTATATTATCCAGTGGATAGGGTGTGGAATTTTACCTTACAGATATTCTATTTGTAACAGTGATATGTGTGGAAGTTGACCGTATGGTTATTCCATGTATGTATGATTATTTACCAAGTTACCCTTACATGTTATAATATTATTTATATGGGTTTAACGATAATATTTTTTTTGCAAAAAGGATATGTAATGAGATTAAATTTAGAGATATTTTTTTTAATATTTCATAAAGGGGAAAAGTATTCCTGTATGATTATGTATTCAATATCTACATGTTTTTGAAAGACCAACAATTTTTCCTTCTTTGTGTATCCCTTGCTATGATTTTTTATTCTTATCGAATGTTTTGAAATGTTTTTAGAGTATTTAAAAGATAATATAGTCTAGGATGGTATCCATGAAATTTTATAATGATCAAAAATTAAACAAGAACCATTTTTCTTTCTAAAAATATTTGTTTTATGAAAAAAATGGATAGTGAGTAGAATTGTCTACTTTTTAACATTTCTATCGATATGTTTGAGTTGTGGCCTTATTATATAAATCTATAAATAGAAAAAAAACCTTGATGTGAATTGTTGTAAAATTATTGACTTATCTTCATGTTATATAATGTTTATGGGTGGGGCCTTTTTATCCCAAACACCAATAAATAATTTAGAGTATAATAAGAGTGCATAAAATATATTATATGCATGAAAATTACCATTTTTGGATTAAAAAAGTTAACATTCTATGTCACATTATTAAAAAATTATTGGTATATATGGATATAGAAATGGTGTGATACATTAATTCTATACAAAAAAAACATGAATGATTTCAATTTTTTTACATTATTATGAAATTAGAATTACAATCTTAATTTGATTCAAAAAATATACTACCATGTTGCACCACATATTTTCATGAAAATGTAGGGTGTAATGTCCACATAGTCTTAACCGTGTGATATGTCTATTCAAGAGTTGAGCCAAATTATGACCTCAATGTCGATCCTGGGTTTTCTAGATCTTATAAGTGTGTTTAAATTGTTTTTTCACGTGTCAATAATCTATATGGGAGATTTTTTAATGATAGGGGGGCGAGTTATAGTTTACGAGTCTTATGATTTGATGCCTCATGATAAAAATTACATAGTATAGAATCTTGAGATAATAAATGTATTATATGACTTACATTGATATTGTCATTTCATACTGGGAGATTGGTTTGTCATATACATAAATTGTAAAAGAAGAAAATATAAATTTCCTCCGCATGAAAAAAATATTCATCCAAGGATATGGTCTGAGTATATAATCATTCATTTTTTCTTTCTAATATTCCAAGTAATGGAAACATAGATATTGACACTCTCATCTAAAAGACTGATACATAAGATAATCTTAATGTAAGTAGTGAATAGATAATGATAGATCTTATTTCAAAAATGTATGTAATATATTCAAACAGTCATGAGAAACCCGTTCTTAATGAATTATCTGTGTATTTTTTTTAGAAATGGATCGTGTTAATAAGAGAAAACTTTCATATCACAATGGATTGGTCCTAAGGGAATGTTTTTTTGTTATGAATCACCAGCTAGTTGTCTTTTATTATATAGATTAAATCCTATATAAGAACCATGTTTTCTCTATGAATGTAAATATTTGAGAGGAGCTGATGTTGGAATCCTTTGATTCGAAACATTATGTACAACTCTTACTTAGAAAGATGTATCAAGATATGTGTCATATGTATTGGTTTCCTTAGATTAAAATGGAGATTGCATGATTTTTTACACGGTGATCCACCTGTTATCAAGTGAAGGAGGAACAACAGTGGAACACTAGAAATTTATAACCTCTATAATTCCTATAATTGAAATGTGATAATTTAAGAATTTATATTTTTAATGGGGTTAGTGATGTTAACTTAGAGCAATCACATTTTGTTGGTGATCATGGATATGTGGAAAAATTTCAATAGTAAAATTATTATTTGAGATTCATTTTTTATGTACAACCATTAGAGACACTAATGTTCCCTTCTATATTGAGATTTCTATAAGGGGGATCCGTGGTAACTTTTTATTTTATAAAAAATAATTCCTTACATTTTCTGAAGAATCCTTTTTGAACCCTTGAATTCTTATAAAAGTTATGACCCACTAAAATATAAATCATAACTAAAACTTTTTATTAATGATTTATAATGATAAATAATCATATAACATCTAAAATGATTAGAATGATGACATAATCCTTTCAATGTTTGTTAGTTCCCTCCACGTGGATTCTTTAACTAAAATATTTTCACAATAAAAATGCCCAAAAAGAAGACAGTTCTAGAATATAATATTTTACATTCATACTATAGTCTGTTACACCCCCAAAATATCTTTTTGAAATCCTATTTCTTCACTTCTGGTAATACACCCCATAAAATAATCCCCTTCAACAAGAAGTTACATCCCAAATTAATAACCTTATTTATTCTTATTTCTAGAAATTTTTTAAAAAGGGATTCACTTCATCAATAAGTACGATGGATAAACATGACCTATGTACAATCATTAAAAAATTAATCAGTAATTTTATTAATTTTTTTTTCATGAAACTTGGTCAAAAGATTTAGAAAATCAAAGTATACTCAAAATAAAATTAATAGAATTTTTTCCTTAAAACATATATAGTAAAAGACATCTCATTTGATATATGTCATATAAAATCTATAAAATAAAATCTATTTTATTTTTCTCCATCCAATTATTCATGTTTTACATCATTTTAAATAAAATTGTATAGAAATTCTATATGAAAACTTTATTCGGTGATACTCCTCCGATATAGAATGTCTGGACCTATGATCATCCTACATCAACTATGTAGAATCTCAATTAGAAACTTATAATTCCTCTTTATGAGAGATAACTATATGAATGAAGTCCATATGATATATTTTTTATGAATGTTTCTAAATATGATGAAAGTTTCTCTTATATTCTCTATTTTAAAATGATGAAAAGAATTGGTTGGAATTTTAAGATATTAGAAAAATTTAAGAGCATAATCCTTCCTATAATGTGAACAATTATATAGTACAATGTAGTATTTAATAATTTTTATAAATTAAATAGTTTATAATTTTTCAGGAAACAAAATTATTTTCTCTCTCAATAAAATTTTCTTATCATCTAATTTCAAATTTTTTTTGAGCTTAATATTTCACCATTCACATATCATCAACTCTTAGGATGACTTCTCTAAGATTCCTAATTCTTCAAGTCAAATCAGTATTGAAATTATAATCTACAAATATCATTATATGTCAATTAATTTTGACCAACATGAAATATACTCAATCATCAGTTCACATTCTATAAAAAAAGTGTTGAATAGATTTTATGCATTTCCTGGATTTATAACAAATTTTTATATGATGAAGTTGTTTCAATGGGTTTTAATGAATCATCAACGAATTAAAACAAATGATAATTTTTTTCAGCAATCCTAATGAAGAATAAACTATGAAATCTCTCATAGATGCTTAAATACAAATAAAAATACTTGACTACATTAATGTTACATTAAATAAATTCAGTTACATACAACCACTTTAGTAGAAACTTGACACAATAGAAAACATAATTCGTGGAGACTCTATGTCACGAACCAACCCTGAGTCGACCCTGAACTGGTCAATCGAGCCGGTCCGCGACATGTCCCGAGGGGCGTTCCCGATCCCCACGGGCTGAAAACTAGTGTCGGGCATCAAAGTACACAAGAGGGAACGATTTAAGCCCAAGAGATAAAAACAAGACAAAAAAAGTATACCAAACAGAGCATGCAGCAAAGCGACAACTGAAACTTAAATAAACAAAGAACCGATCCAGATACAAAGTATCACTAAAAGGAACAAAACCGGAAACAAGACCCAGCTACAACAATCTCCATGTGACCCCTTGGTCACCTCCAACCAAAAGCCCAAAACTGCTCCCACATGAGCAGCCACTATGAAAAAGCCTGAACAACAGCTGAACCTACAACTGAAATGGTAAAGGATAGGCGTGAGCACAAAAATGCTCAGTAGGGATGCCAAAAGTAAACCACTGAATCCAAGTGTTTTCTAACTCAAAGTTGTCCGATGACACAAGTTTGGAAATACAATTATAAAAATAACGTTTTCTCATTTAAACAAAATAACACATCTTTCCCACTATGAAAACTAACCCACACCATATATTATTTCAAAAACAGTTTATCATTTTATAAACAAAACCAAACAAGTAATATTAGAGCTATGAAAAAGGGAGACAGGTAAACAATACAAACTCAAAATAGACTAGTGTAGCAGAAAATAAACAAGCCATACAAGCTGTATTTAAACCAATGTATCAGAAAATAAACAAGCAATACCAGCTGTATATAAACCAATGTGACAGAAAATAAACAAGCAATACAAGTTGTAACCATGGGCGTTCCTGAACATCCCTAGACAACCCCTGGACGCACTCGGTTCGGAACCACCTGTCGGCGTATAGTGAAGCTCCATAGTCTATAACCCACTGATCTCTCTCGCGACAAAATCAGCAGAAAATCCCACCTGGCCTCTCTATCCACCAGGGGGCACCAACCCGTCTAATCGGGGCTGGTGAGCAACCGTCACTCGATAATCTATAAGACGCCCAGGAACCCATGGTGGTTATGAATATACTGTGTAGGTAGGAAGGCCCTCGCACGCATGACTCATCTCACCGCACTTGCCTTCCTTAAACACAGACGCTTCCTATACGTTCACCCATAAAGGGTTACACTAGACAGGAGCACCTCATATATGTGTTCAATCATTCACATTCAAGAAAGTGCCAACCGGGCTGCTATAACATGTAAACTTTAAAACATTTCAGAAAAATGTTTACGATTTCAAATCGATAACACACATTTATTCAAAATATATTGCAAACGCCACTCTTACATTTACAAAACCAATGATCCCTTAAGTTCTAAACACACATTCAAACACTTCACAATTATCAAACATGCTTTTACCCTCTTCTGAGCCACACCAAAACATGTTTTAAAATGAATTTTCAATCCTTAAAGAACACATTATAAACCATGATTTCCAAAATACTTAAAGCAGCACTTTACAAAACCACATTTAAAATACTCTTTAGAAACCACTCAAGGGGATCAAATTTATTTGAAAACTAAAATCCATTTAGAAGACTGAACTTCCAAGAAAACACCAATTACCCTAAAACCCTAATTGGCCACCTACTTTATTTATAGAACATAAAACAATTCAAAAAAAATAAACATTAAAACCTTTCCAACTCATTTTAACGCATTTAGTATGTTATACCAACATCAATCCATACACACCCGAAATCTTCTTTGGAAATTAAACGCACACCAAAAACACATTTTAAAGTCTTTCCTCAAAAACCACCACTTACCCACATTATTTTAAAGAAACACCAAATAAGACATTGAATTCATTAAACCTTTACAAAAGTGTTTTAACACAATAACTATGTCATAACTTAACCAAGCCAAGTTCATTAATAAAAAAAGGTCGTTGAAACATAATAATGCTGATACATTTCAAAAGGGGTCAATTACTTCTTAAATAAACATAAGCAATTCAAACAATGTTTCTAGATATCATTAAGCTACACAATTTACACTAAAACTCATTTAAAACTTATTTTTAACAAATCAAATAAATTCCAAACTACTATAATAATTTAATTAAATGTGCCATAGAGCTGCGAAACTATTTTATAAACTTATTTAAAATGGAAAGAATCAAAGGAAAGACTTTAAAATAGAAAAACTTGGAACCACCTACCGAAGGCTCATGCGATTGGAATGAAACTTCAATGGAAAGGAGAACAACACCCCACGGACAAAACGCACACCCTGAAACCAAAGAAAATCCGAGATACACATTAACCCTAACATTTAGGGTTCGGCCAAAAATAAACCCCACTTGAAAACCCCAGAAAAAAAACGATTAAGAGGAGAGAAAGGGAAAGAGAACTTACCGCGCCGGAGGGAGGAGCAGCCTCCAGAAGAATCGCCAGAGGGGAGGAGGGCGTTCTTGAGAGTGTAAGGGGAAGAGGTTTGTGTGAGGGAAAATCAGGGAGAGAGAGTGTAAGGGGAGAGTTGGGTGGTGCGTGAGAGATAACAAAAAAAACAATATAAATAATGGGGGAAGCCGGTATGGGTGAGTGGATAGTGGGAGATAAAAATAAATAAATGAATGAATTATGGGTTCAAGGAGGTGCGTGATGGGTAAAGGTAAAAAGGGGTGTGATTGGAGAGGGGTGAGTGGAGGGAGGAATAAAAAGAAAAGGGAGGGAGGAATAAAAAGAAAAGGGAATAAATGAGGAGAAATGGGGTGATGCGTGAGAGATAAGGGAGGATGAGTGATTGGAGAGAGGTATGAGTGGAGGGAGGAATAAAATAAAAGCAATAAATGAGGAGAGAGGGGGATAATGGTGAGATTAAAAACAATAAATAAAAGAAGCTTGGGAGATTTGAGAGAGGGAAGACATTAAAAAAAACCAAAAAAAAGGGGGTGGCGTGAGAGAAGGGGAGTGGGTATGCGTGGGGGGTTTTATGGGGAGATAGTGGTGTGTGTAGCGTGGAGAATAAAATGAGGGACAAAAACCCCTTAAAGAAATTAAAATAAGATTAAAAATAACACATAAAAAAAGATAATAATTATAGTGATAATGATAATCATAATGTTATTTATTTTCTTTGAAATAATAAAAAAAATTAATAACAACCAAATAATAATTATATTTATAACAATTTATTGATAATAAGATCATTAACAATTTTAATTTTAAAAGAACATTTTTATATGCACAATAATGTTATTATTATTATATCTTAAACATTTAATTTATTTCATTCTCATAATGTTTTATTATTTTATGTAATGGGTAACCGCGAGGGTATCCGGGCCGACTACACGGTTACGACCAACCTTGCAGTGCCCGTGCATCGGTCCAAAATCCACCAAAAACATCAAATGTCAAAAAAAATTAAACACGCACTCAACCCGCACCTTGACGAGGCGAACCGAAGCCATGAAATTATAAAGTAAAACAATTTAAAAGATCGGGGTGTGACAATTCTCCCCACCACAAAACTTTCTGCCCCCAGAATGTCACCCAGCTGAAAAACAACCAAAACTCTTGCCAATGCCCGACCAAAACCGTCGGAAAAAAAATGAGCATTGAGCTGACTATTCTCTCTACAAGCTGCACCCGACCGACTCAAAGAAAAAAAAAATAGCACAAAAAAAAGGGAGAACACGAGAGGGTTCTCCCCACCACAAGAATTCCCCTAACGTAAGAATTTGAACTCAACGGGGGGGGGGGGCAACGCGGGAACTCCCAACCGAACCTACCAACTTCTCTACATGTGTTGAACCGGACCGCTGAGACTTAAACGGAAAACCACTACATGGCCTCCCGACATACCGGGGAACTGAAATAAGGAATTCCCTATAACACCACCATCGGAACTAAGAATTCGCCACACCGATCAAAAACTACCCAACACCTCACATCTTCAAACGATCACTAATAAAAAAGGACCAACCCACACAAGGGCCAAAACACTATTAAGAAAAAAAACGATTCTAGTGGTCACATTCAGAAGAACACCACTACCATGATAACGAAAGGATAAATTCATCGCACTTTCACCACAAAAGATGAAATTGCAATAGCAGGGAAAAAAAGAACAAGGGAACCTTGAATGTCTCTATTTTAAGAAGAAAGATAATGAACCAAGAGAAGGTCTTAAATTCCTCTGACACGCTGACTGTGCGCGAGCTTCACCCCGAGACCTGTGGTTGGGGCTCTGATGGCTGGAGCATCTTATGCCTCACAGTCAGACACAAGAATCTCCCAATCAGAACTCCTTCCTCAAATGACACTTCCTACAGAAGTTCCCCCAGTGACCCGAATGGCCGCAACGATGACAAGACTTAGGAAGGATGCGGCCTGACAGCTTGGAATGCCCGAACCAGCTATATTGATGACACACTTGAAGGAATCCTGACGAACTAGGTGCCAGGATCAACGAAGATAACCTCTTAGGAAAGGTTCCACATGCAGGCACTCCTCACCAGATAGAAAGCCTTAAAAAAATCACCAACTACTCCCCAAACTCTGACGATGATAAGACAACCAACCTCCACTAGTCCAAAACTTAACCCTTAAACATACCCGAAACGACATGAACCTTAACAACCTAGGGAGTTCCCAAACACCCAAAGGCACGCTCCACTTCCCTCAAGTCATTTCCCCACCTCTAACAGACCTCCAACACCTCAAAGTGTGTTGACACTTAAAAGAACCTAATCTAGGACTTGACTCATCGGCAACACTAGGGTCCTTTCTGGGCATCATACTCTGAACAACGCAAGAGACAAAACCAAAACATTCCTCAAGCTAAAACACAATAAAAAAAGTACACCCCAATCCAAGAAAACAGGACTAGAAGCCAATCAAATATAAACACAACCAAAACCCTCTTCCAAAACCACCATTTTCATTTAAATTTTAGAACTGTCTTATCCCACGATCATTTTTAAAATGCCAAAACCACTTTTCACAAGCCAAAAATCCACTCAAGGGAAAAAAACAAATTTCCAAAACCTTTATATATATTAAAACGCACTCAAGGAATCCTATAGACCATCACATGTGTGTCCATCCATTTCCATTCACATCATCCATAAACAAGTTCCCCCACACACTTACCGTACACACCATCACACATGTGATATTCCATAAAGAATACCAAGGGCCACATCCTTTACTCATCAAAACCCAAACATTTACTAAAACGCTTTCAATTTTAAAACTCCATTTACTAAATTAAATTAATTTTAGAGAAAACATTTTCATTTAAAAAAACTCACTTCCATTTCCAAAAGAACGCTTTCAAGAACCGAAACCAAACTGAGTACAAATTACACAGGACCACCGGAATGAGGAACTAGCAGTTACACTAAACCCAGTGACATGGTAGTGATCCACGCCCAAAGTAAGAATCAACAACTAGGAGGAACTTAAACCGTGCACTCAGACTCCACATGGGTCACTACTCCATGTGAAGTTGCGACGTGACACCGGCTTGCCTCCGTTGTCATCCCTCAATCCAAAAACAAAGACACAAGACACAAATCCCGGACTAAACTTGGTAACTCAAGGTTCGGAACGAGCAAGGGTTCATGACGCCCTTCCTGCACCTACCTCTCGAGTCCCGACAGTCCTAATCTCCATCTACCGGACACCCCAAATAACAAGAACCTCCTCTGATACCATTTTGTCACGAACCAACCCTGAGTCGACCCTGAACTGGTCAACCGAGCCGGTCCGCGACATGTCCCGAGGGGCGTTCCCGATCCCCACGGGCTGACAACTAGTGTCGGGCATCAAAGTACACAAGAGGGAACGATTTAAGCCCAAGAGATAAAAACAAGACAAAAAAAGTATACCAAACAGAGCATGCAGCAAAGCGACAACTGAAACTTAAATAAACAAAGAACCGATCCAGATACAAAGTATCACTAAAAGGAACAAAACCGGAAACAAGACCCAGCTACAACAATCTCCATGTGAACCCTTGGTCACCTCCAACCAAAAGCCCAAAACTGCTCCCACATGAGCAGCCACTAAGAAAAAGCCTGAAAAACAGATGAACCTGCAACTGAAATGGTAAAGGATAGGCGTGAGCACAAAAATGCTCAGTAGGGATGCCAAAAGTAAACCACTGAATCCAAGTGTTTTCTAACTCAAAGTTGTCCGATGACACAAGTTTGGAAATACAATTATAAAAATAAAGTTTTCTCATTTAAACAAAATAAAACATCTTTCCCACTATGAAAACTAACCCACACCATATATTATTTCAAAAACAGTTTATCATTTTATAAACAAAACCATACAAGTAATATTAGAGCTATGAAAAAGGGAGACAGGTAAACAATACAAACACAAAATAGACTAGTGTAGCAGAAAATAAACAAGCCATACAAGCTGTATTTAAACCAATGTAGCAGAAAATAAACAAGCAATAACAGATGTATATAAACCAATGTGACAGAAAATAAACAAGCAATACAAGTTGTAACCATGGGCGTTCCTGAACATCCCTAGACAACCCCTGGACGCACTCGGTTCGGAACCACCTGCCGGCGTATAGTGAAGCTCTATAGTCTATAACCCACTGATCGCCCTCGCGACAAAATCAGCGGCAAATCCCACCTGGCCTCTCTATCTACCAGGGGGCACCAACCCATCTAATCGGGGCTGGTGAGCAACTGTCACTCGATAATCTATAAGACGCCCAGGAACCCATGGTGGTTATGATTATACTGTGTAGGTAGGAAGGCCCTCGCACGCATGACTCATCTCACCACACTTGCCTTACTCAAACACAGACGCTTCCTATACGTTCACCCATAAAGGGTTACACTAGACAGGAGCGCCTCATATACGTGTTCAATCATTCACATTCAAGAAAGTGCCAACCGGGCTGCTATAACATGTAAAATTTAAAACATTTCAGAAAAATGTTTACGATTTCAAATCGATAACACACATTTATTCAAAATATCCTGCAAACGCCACTCTTACATTTACAAAAACAATGATCCCTTAAGTTCTAAACACACATTCAAACACTTCACAATTATCAAACATGCTTTTACCCTCTTCTGAGCCACACCAAAACATGTTTTAAAATGAATGGTCAAACCATAAAGAACACATTATAAACCATGATTTCCAAAATACTTAAAGCAGCACTTTACAAAACCACATTTAAAATACTCTTTAGAAACCACTCAAGGGGATCAAATTTATTTGAAAACTAAAATCCATTTAGAAGACTGAACTTCCAAGAAAACACCAATTAACTTAAAACCCTAATTGGCCACCTACTTTATTTATAGAACATAAAACAATTCAAAAAAAATAAACATTAAAACCTTTCCAACTCATTTTAACGCGTTTAGTATGTTTTACCAACATCAAGCCATACACACCCGAAATATTCTTTGGAAATTAAACGCACACCAAAAACACATTTTAAAGTCTTTCCTCAAAAACCACCACTTACCCACATTATTTTAAAGAAACGCCAAATAAGACATTGAATTCATTAAACCTTTACAAAAGTGTTTTAACACAATAACTAAGTCATAACTCAACCAAGCCAAGTTCATTAATAAAAAAAAGGTCGTTGCAACATAATAATGGTGATACATTTCAAAAGGGGTCAATTACTTCTTAAATAAACATAAGAAATTCAAACAATGTTTCTAGATATCATTAAGCTACACAATTTACACTAAAACTCATTTAAAACTTATTTTTAACAAATCAAATAAATTCCAAACTACTATAATAATTTAATTAAATGTGCCATAGAGCTGCGAAACTATTTTATAAACTTATTTAAAATGGAAATCATCAAAGGAAAGACTTTAAAATAGAAAAACTTGGAACCACCTACCGAAGGCTCATGCGATTGGAATGAAACTTCAACGGAAAGGAGAACAACGCCCCACGGACAAAACGCACACCCTAAAACCAAAGAAAATATGAGATACACATTAACCCTAACATTTAGGGTTCGGCCAAAAATAAACCCCACTTGAAAACCCCAGAAAAAAACGATTAAGAGGAGAGAAAGGGAAAGAGAACTTACCGCGCCGGAGGGAGGAGCAGCCGCCAGAAGAATCACCGGAGGGGAGGAGGGCGTTCTTGAGAGTGTAAGGGGAAGAGGTTTGTGTGAGGGAAAATCAGGGAGAGAGAGTGTAAGGGGAGAGTTGGGTGGTGCGTGAGAGATAACAAAAAAAAAAGAATATAAATAATGGGGGAAGCCGGTATGGGTGAGTGGATAGTGGGAGATAAAAATAAATAAATGAATGAATTATGGGTTCAAGGAGGTGCGTGATGGGTAAAGGTAAAAAGGGGTGTGATTGGAGAGGTGTGAGTGGAGGGAGGAATAAAAGAGAAAAGGGAGGGAGGAATAAAAAGAAAAGGGAATAAATGAGGAGAAATGGGGTGATGTGTGAGAGATAAGGGAGGATGAGTGATTGGAGAGAGGTATGAGTGGAGGGAGGAATAAAATAAAAGCAATAAATGAGGAGAGAGGGGGATAATGGTGAGATTAAAAACAATAAATAAAAGAAGCTTTGGAGATTGGAGAGAGGGAAGACATTAAAAAAAACCAAAAAAAGGGGGTGGCGTGAGAGAAGGGGAGTGGGTATGCGTGGGGGGTTTTATGGGGAGATAGTGGTGTGTGTAGCGTGGAGAATAAAATGAGGGACAAAAACCCCTTAAAAAATTAAAATAAGATTAAAAATAACACATAAAAAAGTTAATAATTATAGTGATAATGATAATTATAATGTTATTTATTTTCTTTGAAATAATAAAAAAAATTAATAACAACCAAATAATAATTATATTCATAACAATTTATTTATAATAAGACCATTAACAATTTTAATTTTAAAAGAACATTTTTATATGCACAATAATGTTATTATTATTATATCTTAAACATTTAATTTATTTCATTCTCATAATGTTTTATTATTTTATGTAATGGGTAACCGCGAGGGTATCCGGGCCGACTACACGGTTACGGCCAACCTTGCAGTGCCCGTGCATCGGTCCAAAATCCACCAAAAACATCAAATGTCAAAAAAAATAAACACGCACTCAACCCGCACCTTGACGAGGCGAACCGAAGCCATGAAATTATAAAGTAAAACAATTTAAAAGATCGGGGTGTGACACTCTATCAACTCGTCAATATTCAGTCATATAGTATCAAATTATTTCTATCTGAAAAATAACTTATAATGAAGCATAAAAACCATTTATATATTTTCTCACGTGTTTTTTATTCAATGACCAACATAAGATGACCTATTGGTGTCAAATCCATATCAAATAAATAAATTTCATCTGTTCTATTGATTGATTGAAGTCAAAAACATTGGAACATTAAATAAATGTTGGGAAAGATGTTGTTTTTCATCCAATTAAGCATAGATACTGATGGATTATCTATTTTAATTGAAATAAGAACTTTTACTTCTTTCATTATTCTACATCAAAACATTATCTCACTCCATGATTGATGAATCATCCAATGGTTCATCAAATAAATTATATATGCATTAAACCCAGGGTGTATCAAATAATCACCTCATCAAAATCCTCAATCTTTAGAAAATAAAAACATGTTGTAACTTCTACATCTATAGATCTGTGTCTAAAAGAAATCATTTTTGGAAGAATAAAACATTCACTTCCCTTATCTACAATAGTATTGATCTCATTTGATGTCTTCATCTTGATGTTTTATGAAATCGAATGGATAGAAAAACATTTACATATATTTTTATTTGAAGATATTTTAGACATTCTACATCTTGAAATAAATTTCAAAAAATATTTTCTTATAACCATTTTACCAACTCTCTTTATTTAAAACCTCTAACATTCTACATATTGATCTTATTTATAAAAAATAAAATAAAAATAAAACTTGGTCCATACAATTTTAATCATTGTGTTTATTTTCAATACCCACACATATAACCAATATTTTATGATAATCCTTCTACTTAACTATTTTTTCAATTTCATACTCAAGAATTTGTATTATCTACCTTATTGACTATCAAATTGAAAGGGTACACCAATGAATCTTCAAAATTTTCTTCTGGAGGGAAATAGAATTACATTATTTCTTATCAAATAAAATTTAAATAAACAAATACATATCTATTTGGGAGAAACACGTCTAGAAAATATGAATGTATAATCAATGGGATTAATGTTGTCCATACCAAAAAAATATCATTTTTTAATTCTCTTTTGATTTTATCTAAATTATCATATAGTGGAACATCCAAGGAAAAAAATTCAATATAAAAAAAACCATCACCCATCACAATAAACATTCAAAAAATTCTCATGTATATATAAAAATGTTCAAAAAAATATTATTTTATAGACTCATTGCATTATTTTTAATGAAAAGTAAGAGTCACAAACCTCAACATCAGAACATTCCCTATCAAGGTAAAAAATAGATCATTTTTTGATACGTTCCATGATGAATATTCTATATTTTGTGAAACCTAAACAATAATTACATAGATTCATATCTTAAACTCATTAAATTCCCTGAAAATGAGAATAAAATAGAATATATATAATGAATTAGGAGGAACCTCACTAGTTTTTTAGATAAAACATTTGAACAAAGAATATTCTCCTAACATTGGTTATTTATTCTTCTACCGGGATATTTCATATGAATTTTTTTCCTTTTTCTATACTTATTTGAATAATAAATAGATTTTATATCTTCTATGAATCATCAAATAATGATGTGATATCCTTTTTAACTTTTAAAACCTCTATTTTAAGATGTGTTTGCAATATGTTCTTTATATTTTCCACATGGACATGGAAGAAAGTCGTATAATATATAGGTACGTTCCCATCATGATAAAATATATTTCAAATTTTTTGAATCTTGAAATATTTTTTTTATATGTTTTTTATCAACATTTTCCTCAACATCAAAAACATTTTCTTTACCCTTTTGTTTAGTTTGTTTTTTTGTTTTCCAACTGTATGGCCATGGATGATTGATCAATCTAAATAAATAAGAATTAAATATTTTTATTATATGGTTTTTAATTCCCCCAACATTATTAAATCACTCAAATTTAGTTAGTTTTTCATGTTCTCTTATTGGGGATTTAAAATCGTCAATTATCAGAATTTTTTCTTGTTCTACAAATTTTGTAGGAAAATTTCATCATTTTTCTCAACATATCTCTCCCATTATATATAAAAATTTATTGTAACATACATGTGTCACCAACATGAATAAGATCTATTTCTGAATATTTAATGACAATAATAGTTACCTTTTTAATTGTTATTTTTCAGACTGAAAGTAAAAATACATAAATAATTTTTTATATTGTTTCTACAGAAATCGTCGACCACTTTGCTGAGGTATGTAATTTCTTGAAGAATTAAATTCTTCCAAAATGGATGAAGATTTCATATAAATCATCATTTTTGAACATAAGGTTTTTGATGAAAAATATTTAATATTTAATTTATTATGATAAGTAACAAACTTCTTCTATAAACCCCTCTTTTTACTATATTTAGAATTTTCACATTTTACCTCACCTTCCTTTGTGAAGTATATCTCAAACATAATATATCACTATGCATTTTAAGAAGCGTTTATATCGTTTCTAAACAACCCTCATATTTTATAGCCAAATTATCTTTCATAATATTTATCATCTTTTGAAATTATATAATCCTAATACTTATCTTCTTACTTTATTCAATAAGTTTAGGTTCTATCATGCTAATATTATCATCACCAGTTGATTTTTATTTTTAACATTTGGGTTTAATTTTAAGATCTCTAAACCCATTTTTTATGATCCTATCTAATTTATGTTAATTTCATATTTCATAAACCTATCACCATTCAAAAAAGATATATCTTTATCATATTTATCTCTCTTCAATCTTTCAATATTGAGTTGAGTATTCTGTTCATGTTTTTTTACCATATTTGATTTAAGATTCCACTCAAGTTCTATTCTATATTCATAATAATAAACCTTTCATGATTAATTAATTCCATTTCTAACTCAATCATGGATGTTGACTTGATGATAGTATTTTTCATTGAATTTGGAATCATCCTTCTTTTTCATTCATAGATACAAACACTTCTTATTTTCATGATGATATTTTATGACACTTTTCATCCAATTTTGATAACTATATTTTTAAACATATTCTTATAAAAAATAATCACAAATTTTTTTATAGTAATGTTTTTGTAAAATTACAATTCCCATCACAATTCCAACATTTTATGAAATTTTCACCGATTCCCTTCCAATTCCCATGGTAGAATATTTTAAAAAATAGATCAACAGTTCTGTTGAAATATTCTACTTCTTACTCTTATTATAAATTTTCCAATTCTTTTAAATCATGTTTATGTCTATCACTTCCCTTTATCAAGGCTTTTAATGAAATATAATTCTCATTTTTATTTTTGAAAACCTATGATTTTAAAATTTTATATTCCCTGATAATATTCCTAAGTTCATCCATGTATAAATATTTATGATATTATAAATCTAAATCATTATAATAAAATTATATTGGATATATTCTAAGTAGTTTCGAAAATATAGTAGAATCTTACAAGATCCCACAAAAACCATGGATGTTTCTCATAACCTCATTTACAATTTTTATTTAATCATAAATACCAATTTTATCATCTTTTTTATATTTGAATACACTATTATATATTTTTAACTTTACTTAATTAACACAATCATTTATTTTGTATCTAGTTCTGTGATTATCCCAAATTTCAATTGTATTTGGAAATCCCAAAATATTTGTAAAATAATTTTTTATAAGTACTATAAAGATGGAATTATAATCTTTTCCATGGACTTATAAAATTATTTTATCTTTATATTGAATATATTCTTCATTAATAGGATGAAATTCCACTATTGATCTATCTCAAACATCCTGATAGATGTTGGGGGGAAATCACATTCTTCCAATTATGATAGATTAGACCACCTCAATTATTAAAAGCCCTATTTTTACTGGATTTAATGTTTTCATAGTCATAATAAAATTTATCATAGGGATCCCACCTCTGATACTATTTGATGTACCCTTTAGGTATGAGATAACTAAGAGGGATTTGTTGATAATGTGATCACTTTTTTATTATAAGGAATTTTAATAATTTCATTTTGATAAAAAATTATTTTTATTTGAGAACTTATTATATTAATGATCCACAAAAATATAAATATAATCCCAACCATCCATATTAAAAAATATATTGAGAATGAAAAAAAAATGAAATTTAACTGGTTTTTTTTCAAATACATCATTTTTTCCAAGTTGGTTAGTTCCCCCAACATTGATTTCATTACTAACATATTTATATAAAACAAAAGAAGAAGATGGAAATATTTCAATAGAAAATTGTTAAACATTAATTATATAGTTTATCAAACCCCCCAACTATACTTTTTGAATCTTCTTTCATCACCAATGGTCACATACCCCCGAAATAAAATCCCCTTTAATAACCAGTTTTTCCCAAAACGAGGATCTTTTTATTCTTCTTTTCTATTCAAATTTATAAATTTAGTCACATCCTATATTAGAATGCCTGATTAACTTCACCTAGGTATAATATCTTATAACATAAAAAATATTTTAACAATGTGTTGGAATTTAATAATTTTCTAGATATTTATAAAATCTAAATATGATCAATCAAAGAATTCCATAATAACTTTATGGAAACATTAATAGAAAAAGTCATCCCATTCGACCTCCACCTATTAAAACATTCCCAGTGATCTCCATATAATTTTATTTGTATTATTATTCATGGGGAAATTCATTTGGCAATGAAATATTAAGAAGAACTCGGTTAGATAACTTTATCTTGTGTAACTTTTTCTGATGTAGTATATCAGACCATGTTGTCTTCATGATTCAACTAAGTAGAAACTTAATCAAAAAATCAAAAATTCATTGATTGATATATCTATGTTTAATAGAACTCCATTCTATGTGAAAATTTTTTATGTTCATCTATCTTATTAAACATCATATGGTATTCATACACTCAACCTAATTTTTTTATATAATATCATCCTTTCAATAAAATTTCAATGCATTGGATTTCCACAAACGTAAACAAATGCGTATTATAATGTATTATGTACCTCAATTTATATGTTATCCCGTTGAAAATTTGGATGGATTCAAATTTATCTTCCCTCTTATTGATTTTTTCATATCGTCTAATTTTATTTTCATTTGACCTTTATCTTGACAAAATCAACTCTTATCAAATCTTTTGGTAAATTCATGAAATATTCGTATATCATGAATTCAGAAATGATAATATAGAAAACTCATTATCTTGAAAGTCCTATGGAACAACATGAAACATACGTCTTACTACAATAATATTCTTGTAATAAAAAATTCATCCAATGGAATTGTCCCAAACATTCATCAGATGATGTCATGTCAAGTCTTGTTTGATGAATCATGAACCAATTAAACAAATTGATAACTTTTTCTCTTGAAATAATCAAATAAAGAAAATTTTAATTCCCACTCTAATGCTTCACACTAGTAGAAAATGATTGACTATGTTATTTCAAATTATACAGACGTTGTTTGGAAGAAACAACATTATGTGTAACTCAACAAATCTGAAAACTACTTTATCTAGAGACTGTGCCCAATAATCTACATCTAACCACTCATAATCTGATGAATTCTATCTAGGGGATACATTCTGATGAAAGACGATCTCCCCAATAAAATTGAACTTCATTTTCATGATGTTTTTTAGATGCATCACAATATATATATATATATCAAATTTCCTCACATAAATGTAAATATTTATTTTCATATACACATACACTAAAATATATTAAAATAGACACACATTTATATAAATATATAAATATATATATATACACAACCACAGACATATATATTTTAAAATTAGTCATGTTTATTAGAATACATGGATATTTTAGTGACATATTTACAAGTTGTATAAAACGTTGTTAAATAAATAAATATATATTTATAATTATAATAGCGTATATACATACATACATATATAACTAAAATGTAATCATATATTTATATATAATATAAAAAATAAACATATATATATAAAATAAAAACACATATATTTTTATATTTGAACTTAAAATATCCATATATATATATGTAAATAATATAATCATATATATATATAATCATATATATATGTATATAATATTATTAAAATAAATATATATATATATTTTAATATAAATATATATATAAATAATATATAAAATATAAAATAAAAACAAATATTTATATATATATATTATAAACAAACATATATGTATTAATATATGTATATTAATATATATATTATTTATTTTTTAAATAGTGAAATCTATTTTTATATATAAATATAAAAAATAATTTTATTTGTAAATAAAATTTCATTGGTTAGTTGATCTGCTCCACGGGTGGGAATGTGGCACTCCAAAGTTCAAATTCTTTTGAAGGATGACTTTTTTTGGTTCCTTTGGCATGTCCCCAAGCATCAAGGTGTACTGGGTGGTGAGTTCTCATCACATACAATTAGCTTAGGAATGACTAGTTTGGGTAGGGGTTGTTTGGGGACTTGAAATGAGGTTTAAATAATTATATTATTTATTGTAAAATCTTTGGGTATGAAAAAATTTGGGATTAAAAAAATTATCAACATTTTATCGAAACGTTTAAAAAATAAGTTCTACATAATGATGTTTCTAAAACAATTGTATAAATAATTTGTCACTAGTTACCAATTTTTATAAATATCATAAAATTATGGGCATTTACAAATATTGGAAATTATCAACACCTTATATGACTATATTTTACAAAAAATTTCATCGAATGAATTTAATTTTTTTTGAAAAATCAAGAATTCATAAAAAACATCACTTATTGATTTTTTTATTTATATTTTACCCATGTATTTTCTAAGGTATCCTTTTTTTAATGACTGTCATCTGATGACAAATCGGTTTCAAATACAAATCTAGAAAATGAGTTTCATAAGCTTGCCTGATTGATCAGTGCGAAAAACATTATTCCATCTGATACAATTATGGTAGTCTGATGTGATCCATCAGATGAAACTGTAAAGAAAAATTATTATTATTGTATCTATAAACCACTACTATAATTTCTCCCATCGTTAATATTTATATCATTATGTCTCTATGAGACCAATGGATCCTCTGGTGGTGCATCAGATGGTTCATCTAATTAGTAAATCGATGGTTTATTCAATTTGAAAAGAATAAAATTCATCAAACTATTAAAATAATAAATTCATACAACTTATTCAACTGATGATCTATAATAGACAGATAAATTTTTTTAGGGACATCATAAATTTTCCCTTCTCTATTATCCTTCAAACTTAAGCTCATAAAATTAATTCTTGATGATGCTTTTTGAACTTGAAAAAATAGAAAAGCATCATCATCTTTTTTAATGCTCCAATTGTCTTCTTATATCTATCCAGAAGGATTGTATAAAAAATATTTTACTAATTTCTATTCATTTAAAACAACCAAAATCCAATATATTAAATTTATTTAAAACAAATAAAACCAAAATATAACATGGCCCTTACATAATTTGTGTCCAATAGAGAATATTATAATATATGATTACATATAACATCATATTAGATATAGAAATTTGGTTTACAGATGAGTTCGATCTAGGGTTGTTAGAGGCTCTAGGTTAATATTTTTTTTTGAGTTTAGTGTATCACCCTCAGAACGATATTTAATATGAGTTCACTATATAGGTATTGTAGGGCATGCTTCAAATATTTGTCTATAATTTTAGAGGATTTTAGGAAAATCACTTGCTTCTTAATGATTTCTCATATAATAATATTTTCTACGGGACCATTCAAATAGTTCCATATGTGGCACTCTACGATAGTACATTAATAAAACTACTATTATTATTGAAGGAATGATAGGTACAGATAATAGGATATTATCTAATTCAGGCTGCAATAGCAGAGGTAAAATTAATAATTAAATCCATATAAACAACTTAGTATAGATAGATGTTATGTATAAATTTCAATTATTTACCTATGGAGTTTTTTTATTAGGGGATTAAGTCTTCTTGATTTTATTAACATGAGTGGTTTATTGGTTAATTTAAAAATACTGTTAATTTGAAACTAGATTAAGTTGGACCTTATAGATTTAGGGGAGATTTGGGATAGTGGCTTTTCAGATATCTATTTATATATTGTATTTAGATATTCAATGTGAATTCATTTATTCTTAATCAAAATTTTATTACATTGACCTATCCAATGTTCAAAAAAATTTGGAGGATTAATTTGGAATCTAATGATTCTTTGAGGAGTATCATGTTCAAATCAGTGATAATTACAATATGACTCATTTAGATATAGATGAACCTATATTTATATTACCATAGAAGAAAACCCATTTTAGTAGGAGATTTGTTAATGGGTGTCTATTATACATGTGCGGGGAAAACTTTTGTTTTTAAATGCATCACAACCGAGCATAGAAGAAAAACTCATGGATGAGTTGTGTTAAAGATAGGAGATTGCATGATCCAATTTTTCTATAACATTAGGGATCCTTTTTAATTCATTAAAATATATAATGTTTCTTTAATTGGATATTACCATGGGATTAATGTACGTTCAATGTGTTTTCATAATGATTCAGTGGCATAGAGGTATGATTTTTTTGGGGAAACAAAATAAGGTGCATAGTAATCACATAATTTTCTTAAAAATAAACTTCTACTATGAGACCTATAAAAGAAGGTTAATTTTTTATTAACCATGAAACATGGGATATTAAGTCATAAAAACATTGAAATGAATTATAGGACCAATTCATATTGTTTTTGTTTTGTTTTTTAGACCATTTAATTAGACCACTGAAGGTGTGCCCTCTTAGGTAATGCGAATCCCAAGGTTGCCGCACGGTTTGACTACGTATGTGACCAAATCAAGCACCCCTTTAAAAATTAATGAAATGACCTTTTTCCCAATTTTCATTTAATATTAATATAACTCTTCTCATTTCTAAATTTCTATAGAACCCATGTGAATTGATCTCTGTCTTCACTCTTCAGAGATTTTGATGGAACTCTCTCTTTAAAACTCTATTTTGGTCACTATGATTTGATTTGGATAAGCATTGGTATGTCTAGAACCATTTTACCTTCTTTTTTAATATTTTCTCTCTATATTTTCTGTAATAATTAGATGACCTAATATACCATATTTTATGGATTTTATGGTTATTCATTTTCCCTTGTTCTTCCTATTATTTTTTTCAAATAATATATGTAAAGTATTCGATAGGGATAATGTATGTGGTCTAATATATCCCAGTAAATGTGTTTGGTTTTATTGAATGAATCACTACAAAATATATTGGTCGTTCCATACACTGGCCTTAAAATATGTAGCCTATAATATTTATTCCCTAAAACGAGAGTAATACATTGATGCATCACTACAAAATATGTTGGATTTTCCATATATAGGTGGCATCCACATTGGAAGGTATAATTTAATACCCAAGGTATTCAAAAATCGATCTGTAAATGATCATCCGCATAATAAGTGACATTATTCATTATTAACTTCATAAAGGATACAAATATAATAGTAAGGATTATAATTAAGATATTAATGTAAGAAAGATTCCATTATATCACTCTCATCCCCAAAAACATTGAATGATGAAAAATATCATGCATGACTTTCATTTTCTAATTGTCAACATTAGTGGCATGGTGTTACACCTTGAAGGTGTGTAATTTCCTAGATTTCACCCTAAAATAACATTTGAATATATTCAATTTCAATATTAATATGTTAAATTATTCAATAGTATTTCTATGTTTTCGTGGTGATGGGGATGTTAGTGATACTTAATAACATAGTTAGTGACATATTATTCCAATATCTACACCAAAAATGTCTCAGAGATATGATGTGTGGAATGTTGGTAAATGGATAAAAAAATTCAAGAAAAATGGAAATAGAGAATAGAAATATACCCCATGTGGTTCCCTAAATGATGTCAAATGGTCCTCATTATGATCTATTTAGGATTTATTGTTCATAAAATTATCATATATGAATGAGAGGTCCTAAATTAGGTTGTCATATCAGTTAGAAGATTTTTAATTGGAATTGGGAAACCATTATTTTGAAATCTGGTGGTTAAATACATAATGTTAATAAAGACTCTGATTTTTGAACTTCTGAACATCAAGGGATAATCTCAGTTATCCATTTTAGGTTTTGAACTAGAGTGACCAGAAAATTAAGACATAATAATTCAATATTCTATTTAATAGACCATGTAATAGGAAATACTAAATAAAAACATCACCAAACTAAAAAAATCCTAAAATATTAAAAATAAACTAATAATATATTTATTAGTCTAACACACTAGAAATTAGAATAATATTTTTCTCAAATAAATTTATAATTTTTGAAATTTTTTATTTCAGGGAACACTGAAGATAGTTTTTTATAGATCTACGTTTTTCATGAATTATATGTGACACCAAGTAACTAAAACACAAAACTCAAATAAAAATTTATCTCTTAATACATGGAACATCATGGTTATCATATGTTACACACAATAACGACTTTCCTTTATTTCTTTTGTAACATGCAAGAATGAGTTTTATAGAACAATAATATGTTATTTTAAAAACTATTATTTAAAATAATAAGATATACCATAGCCATTATGTTTTTCATTTTGAACAGGATTAAATAACTTATAAAAATAAATGGATTAATTCAATGGTTTCAAATAAATTGGAAATGAATTTAAGAACAAATTGAATCTAAAGGGAAGGTTTTAATAAAAATTATTTTTCCCAAAAAATAATTTTATCCTTATAAAATAAATTAAGGACAATTGTTTAATGATATTAGTGAAATATATATTAACTATATTAAACCAAATATTTTTTATGTTTATCTAATATATTTATAGGAATAATATAGGAACACACCGAAGATTTCACATAATGTCCAATTTTTTTTAGAAATAGTTTTAAATCCTTTTAATGGAGAAACCATTTTAAATATAAATTTCTGAACATTTACAAATTTTAGATATAAAAATAAACCTATATTTGTTTTTGAAATAGAAAAAATAAATTTTTTTTTGGGTTATTTGTTTTTATTTTTTCTCATGGTGATTCATTTTTAGATGAATACTGCAAAATATAGTATTTTAATTCAAAAAATATATTTTAATATTTTTAGTAAGATTAAATTATTTTTATAATATTTTTTAAAATATAATTATATAAATTATTTGTATATTAATTAAATTTCAGTCACTTTGATCAATTTTATTTTAAAATTAGATATAAAAAATAGCAGTCTTTTGAGAATGTTTAACTTAAGAAACTGGCCCCGTCACCCAGTTTGCGGGATTGGTTTTAAAATAATTGATGCCACATAAGTAATTTAAATTTGGAAAATATATTCCATATTTAGAATCATTATAATATATAGTTTCTAATAATATCAAATTATAATTTTATAAAAAAAATTAGTGAAAGTGATTAAAATTAATTTCAATAATTAAGGGAATAATTAGCATAACAAGGGACTAAACCTTACACTTATGGGGAAAATGATATAAATACCTGTCCAAAATCAATTTTATAGCCATATATTGACTGTATCATATATTGGATAAAATTTGGACAATTATTTGGTTCTCTATTCACAGTACAAACGTTTGTGATATTCTATTTTAAAAAATAAACAAGAATTGCACTCCTCCATTATATGAAGGCACTCAAACCTCTCACTTATTCATGCATATAAATATATGTGGATCAGACATACTCAGCTAAAATAATCTCTCAAAATGCCACCCTTACTCCTTGAATCCTACCATCAAGTAGAAATCCAATCCATGAATCTATTTTTTCAATGAAAATTATGTTACCCAAAAGAAGAGGTAACATCCTTCCTCAAGCCCCTTTCATTTATTTTCATTATCCACACCATTAATTATTCTTATTCCAATATTATATAATAAAAAAAGTATCCAAAATATACTAAGCTGTTTTTATTCTATTTTTTCTACCTACACATTCACACACTTACAGCTAATGTCTAACTAACATATCGTTTTCATGCACATAGATCTATTGCCTCATCAAACTAGATAGTTCATTTTTTATTTTACCACCTATCATCATTCATAATTATGATGGAAAATATATTTGAATATGTTATATGTGATATTTATGATGTATTTATTTTTATATATTTTTTATTTAACACATTCCTTATTTATTTACATTTTTATAAGTATGATAATTTCCTTTGGGAAATTTTGGACTACCGCCTCCTTAAAGCGATGTGATTCGTTCACACCTTGTTTATAATTTATATAGGATAGTTTTATTGAAATTAATTTATATATATGAAATAATTATTATACATGAATTATAATATATATATATATGTGTGTGTGTGTGTATTTCATTTACATTATTTTTTTCAATATGAAAATAAAAGGGAAACAATGTTCATTCATGCGTACGATCTACCGTCTCCATGAATGCTTTATTCCATTTCTTAAATATATCTTATATAGATTATTATAAAAAATATATAGCAAATATATATGGCATTTATAACATGATTTATATTGATTATATATGTAAACACTATCTAATTAGAGGATCAATAATACAAATTTGAAACCAATTTGAAAAATGAAGCAAATATTACCAAAAATATAACATGAACATTGAGTTCTGAATAAATGGGTAATATAATGTAACATAAAATAATATATGGTGATAGATATAATAATATCAACCTATAATATATGTATAATAAACATTTATTTTTTATATATTAGGTTTTAATGTTTAAGAAGAAATCTAGTTATTAGGGTGTGGGAATTTCATCACACCTTTTAATTCTATGACATACATGCCTTATTCATAACACATTTTTAAAATCTGATGTGTATAATAAACCTAGATGTATAATATTATTATTATTCATAATTTAATGGTAATTACATATCCATTTTATAATGTTACTCTCATGGTTTTTAGGGTTCAATAGTTACCAAAACAGCAATGTAATTTTGTCTCAATTTGGCTTCTTTGAGACACATTCAATGTTATGGAACAATATTTTTATAGTATGTTTATATACCTCCCTTTGACTTATTATATCTCTAAAATACTTATTTTATTGATATATTTTTTTTAATTTAATGTTATTATTTCTTTAGTATCATGATTCAACGTTTCCATAGTGGTAATAGTTTCTTTCTATTATATTATCAATTTTCAAGATTTTTTATGATTATGAATCTATTGATGAAATATTATGATCAATATGTCAATAAACATGATATATTTTATTATCCTCTATAAATCAATGATATATTCATGTATTAGTATAATATTCCCACCATATAGTAGTTTAGATAAAAAAGTAATTGTTTTTATGAAAATCAAACATTATTTATACTTTTGGTCGGAAATATGTGTTCTTTCAAAACCATGATTTCTAAAAATGTTTCCAAAAATATTTTAATATTATCCTATGTTTTATAATGTTAATGTTTACACATGTTTTACCTTTTTATATAATGGTTTTGAAAGGAATCCTAATTTGTTTTTCAAATAAAGGCACTTTTCTAAACATTTTAACTTTTAAAAGGAATGTTTGACATGTACGGACATATCCAACTTCATGTCCGCCATTTCCCTAAAGATTCTATTATGTGATTAAAAGTTTATTTCTTAAGAACAAAATTTCCTAATATTCTTAAAATTTGATTATTTTAATTTGTTTATCAATGAAAAGGTTTTTCCTAAATATTATATATTTATTAAAAAATAAATGATTTTCAACACTCCCTTTATAAGTTTTTAAAAGTGTTATTTTGATGAAAAATTATTTCAATAATTTAAAATTTTTATAATATGTTTTAAAAAAATTCATATAAACACCATTCCAAAATAATTTCAAGCCTTCTTTTATTTTTGGAGAGTGTTTTTCATGATTTCTTTTCAAAACGCATTATGCTATCAAAATATTTTTTCCAAAGTAGAAAATATATTTTTCACAAATATTATATTAAATGAAATAGTAAATACCTTTTTATAAGATATGTACTTTTTAAAAGGTTCAATGAAAATGTTTTTCTGAATAATGGATATTTTCATAAAGAAATGTTACATGTTAACATTCAAAATCCTTCACCATCTAAGATTATGTTCTTTGTTTTAGTTTATGAATACCATTCATATTCATTCTTGAATGGTTTAGGTTTGGAAGGAATGGTGTTTGTGATACTAGTTTCTCTTCAACAATTTATATGATTTTTAAACCTTATTCTATTCATGGGTTATGCATTAATAAAATGATGATGGATCCTATCCCTTTTCTATATGTTATGATGTGCTGAAACATTAATGATAACCATTTCTTTTCATTGTAATGATATGATAAATATTTTGTTATATTATGTAACTCTCATGTTTAATTTAATTATGTGATGGGTGAGAACTATATCCCCCTCAATTGAATTACTTAATGATAGATATTTTATTTTATAATGAGGGTACACCAAACGAAATCATAATCCTTAAATAATATCTCATATTAAGCTTATAATAAAATGGTACATGAGAGGGAATCCCAAGCCTGAAAGAAGAGGGTTTACTAGAGGGAATCCCAATCTAAAAAAACAGTGTACACGGGTGGGTATCTCAATATCAAAACAAGACAGTACACCGGAGGGTATCCCAAGCCCAAAAGAAGAGGGTATATATTAGGGAATCCAAAGCCCGATGTTGATAAAATGATATTTTTCCTAATACTAACATGTTTAGATGTTCTCAGTTGGTCACCTTCACATAGGATTTTATATGTTTATGTGTATTTCACTAATTCTATTTCATTGTGAAATGTTTTATTCTCATGTGTTATGCTCTTGTTTCACTTAGATTAATGTATTATAAACTGTCAATATTTATTACATTACTCATGTATAATATTTTTAATATATTAGGTCTTATATTCAAATGTTATTATCAGGTTCTTATATACTTATGTGCATCTTATACTTATATATTTCGTCTTTTTACCATTACTAGACAGCTAAACTCACTCGTTCATCATGCTTCATTACAAGAATATAAAGAACGATTTTAATTATAAGTACTAATGAGGAAGATATTTTTTGGAATCATTAAAGGCCTTTAACAAATTTTTGATGATTGTTTATATATTTCCAAAGAAACAAATCTATAATGTTTCTTGGGAATGCATTTATAAATTGTGATGAATAATCATTTGAAATCATGTAATATTCATGTATTTTAAAATTGGGTTACTATAGTTGGTGTCAGAGGAAAGGATTACTCAACCATCAAAAACTAAGATGAGGAAAAATTAGTGAGATCCTCAGGAATATTTCAAATGATATTTCTTTCTATTTTTCTAAGGATAACACAGTTGAATGGAAAAGTATAAGAAAATTCACATGAATTTTTGTACTAGATAGATTGAGTGATGTCCTAGAAATACATCTATTTATGGACACTACAAGTGGATGTGGAACTGGAATATAATTATCTTGGCCTAAAAACTCTAAATTTCCATGTTGGGCCTTACTCGAGTGTAACCCGATACTCGACAATGGGACTTGCAATATACCTAGTTTGACTCTCCCTGGGGAAATTCATTATGAATTAACAAAATCATTATGAACCATGATGATGTATTTAATTATAATTTGACTATGAATGAAACCTGATAATCCTAATATTTTATTGAGCAAAGAAGAGTGATATACAATTTAGACATCCTGTATAAAGTTTCTTAGTATTTTTTGGTTCCCCACTATGTTGATTATTTTTTACTCTATGTTTTTATATTTTATTATGTGGATGGAACCAACTGGAATGATGTTCTTAGGGAATGTAAAAAAAAATGAAATTATTTATTCTCTACAATCAGAATGATATGTGAGATGGAATGTAAATCCCCATTTCTATGTTAACATGTTTTTTTTTCAGCACATGAATCCTTCGTAGCTTCCAAACATGATGATGAGAGGAAAAAAATTTTTACACCTTTATAAGTAAGCATCCACACTCTTTTAGTGGGACATATGATCCTATTATGGCGGAATAAATGGTCAATACCACTAAAAAGCAATTCTCTCCCATCTAATGTTCAGAACAGTAGAAATCCATTCTATATGTTTGTTATTTTGAAGGTGAATCTGACTAGTGGTGGAATATAATCAATAATACAGATATGAAAGATGAAATTGAATCTAAAAACTAGGACGAGATCAATAATTTATTGTTCAATAAGTAGAGTACTCATGTTCATTTTAGAATGATGGAAAAGTGATTCTTTTTTCTTAAGTATAAGTAATATGAATCATTTGGTGTCTATGAATCAAATTTTACAAGGATTCTGGGGTAGTGTTTAGGCATCACTATTCAAGAAGAAATAAAAATTTATTGAATATATAGGGGATTGAAACATATTTTATGAATTTCCTTCAATATAAGATACAATAAAAGGAAATTTGAAATTTATTAATGTAATATATTTTTAAATTGAGTTTGGAATTTCATATCATTGTCATGTTTTTTAAATGAAAAAGAAGTTGAACATCAATGTAAAATATAATAACCATGGATAAAAGAAAATAAGCCTTACCTTATGTAAAATGTGTTAAAATAAACATAGGTGAAATTTCATTTAGGGGGATAATAAATACCTTCTCTGTGGAAGAGAAGGTTATAAAGCGAATAAATGACAATATAATTGGAAAAGGATAGATAATTGTGGAAATAATGATATAGACACACATAATGACCCTCTCATGCATCAATGTTTCAATTGCATGCCGTTTATCCATTATGATAACAAGTTCCCTAATCCAAACACTAATGTGGATGATAATCCTTAATAACCTCTCAAGAAAATGTAAAACTGTAATGATAATGCAATCACAATGGATTATGTGAATTAGAATAATTAGGGCACACTTATCCTCCCATCATATGATGGGAATTTCCTGTTTGATTTTGTATTATTATGTCATATAATAATATTACTGTTCATTCATTAGTGATTTATCATGAGATTATCTCACTCTACATGAATTATGGATTAATAAAATCACATTATATATTCTATCATTGCAAGGATTGAAGCAAGTTTATGATGACTTTTTTGGAATAAGATGATATGTTATTTAAGTAATAAATGAGGAATTATATTTTAGAAGGGTTATAAGGAAGACTATTTATGGAATGGTTTATGATAAAATTTTTATGTGGTTTTATTGATTAATTTATAATCTTAACATGTGACAATTTATATATATTCGATTACTTGTTTCATCCTATTTTTGTGATAAAAATATATGTAATAACATATAGTTATATTAATGGACCTCATGATCTGTTGATGCTTCCGTAATGACAAATTCTCCATCATTTCAAGTAATGAGACATGAAGTGAAGGTTTATCATTAAAAAATTTTTAATTTGTCCCCCAAAAAATAATGTATATAATTTCATCAAAATTATTCAACTTTGGTGAAAAAGAATCTTGAAACTACAAATTTTATCTCTGTACCTTAATTTCCGATGAATCAAATGTCCCCTTAAATCATCAAATATTTTGGGTTTTACAAATGTTAAATTTCTCTTGACCATGTTCTATATCACTCCCCATACCAAATTTGTAGTTATATTTTTATTCAATGTTAATGTTTTAATTTATCACCCATTTTCATTAATATGTAAACCTATTTATATGTTACAATGGGAAACTATTATGTTGCCACATTTCCCTTTTTAAAAAACATTTTTGTATTTATTTTTAAAATGAAGGTTTCAAAATAATGAAAAATTATTGTATTAATCCTCTGATAAACCAAAAGAATTTTGAGCTAGATATTCATTTTAAGGGGAGTATAATATAACTCCCTAATATTTTTAGAAATACTTTTTTCCAAATTAATTTTACATTTTTGAAATATTTCATTTCATACAACACTAATTTTTTTTATGGAAATCTTATTTTATTTCAATATATGAAACAATAAATTAATTATGTACTTCAATCTACAAAAAATTATATTTCTATACATGGGACACCATGGCTAGCTTATTTCACACACAAGCCCAACCTTCCTCGATGGCATTTGTAACCTACAAGACCGAGTTTTTCTGAACAATTATATATTATTAAAAATAATTTTATTTAATATATGAGGATATAACATATATTTTATGTTAGTGGTTATGAATAGGATCAACTAAATTATAAAAATTCATTGTTGAATTCATTGGATATAAATTAATTAAAAATGAATTAAATAATGAATTGAATATAAAAGAAATGTTTTTATAGAAACTACTGTTTTGATTAAAAATGAATTTTAACCTAATAAATTAAGTGAATTACTGTTAGTGATGGATATTAATGGAATATATTTTTTCCTTGAATAAAATATTTTTTACATTCATTGAATTTATTTTATTAAAATAAGATAATAACAATACCAGTACTACATACAAATACAAATATCTTTATAAAATTAGTTTTTCCATCTTTTAATGGAGAACTAATTTTAATTATAAATTATAGAACATTTGAAACTATTATATGTTAAAATAACCAGATCTTTTGAAATTGAAAAATAAATATTACATTATGATAAATTTCTGGTGTTTTTTCGTTAATGTTTCATTTTAATGAATAGTAGAAAATACTGAATTTTAATTCAAAACTGCTTTTACGTATAATTTGTTTTAAATGTTAAATTAAATTATCAATTTTTTAAATTACAATTCAAAAAATTATACATAAATTTATTTAACTTTTTTAATTCGGACAATTTTAAGAATACAGCTATATATAAAAACTCAATAATATTTTGATCATTCTATACTTTAAAAATGTGTATTGTAATCCTGTATACGGGGTTATTTTTAATTTAATTTTTAACACTAATATGATTTTCATTTGGGAAAATAGATTCTTTATTTTTAATAAAAATAATTTATAATTTCAATATGGTCAAATTATTTTTTGTCCAAAAATATTTTTGAATGTGATTAAAATTAATTACATGGATTAAGAGTCACATTACCTTAAAAAGGGAGTACAACTTTCTTTTAAGGTCAAAAAGGACTTATATCTTGTCCAAATTACATTATCTAGACATATATAGACCCTGTCATCCATTATATAATTTTTTCTAAATTATTTGAGACACTTTTCATAGGAATAGTTTGTTTGGAATTACCTTTTCAAAATTTGCAACAATGCCTCTCCTCTTCCACTCATAAAAGGAAGTCTCCCCTCCCATTTATTCAAACATACAAATACCTTTATCTGACCCAAAATATGCTCAAATATGCTCCCAAAATCCTTCCCATAATTAATAAATCCATTTTTTGGGTGAATTCCATCCAAAAATTCCTTTTGTACAAATCAAAATGAGGTACAAAAAAGAAGAGGTAACATCCTTCCTCAAGTTCAATACTTTTATTTGTTCTCTCCACAATCTCAATTATTATGATTCCATGATAATAAAATAAAAACTCATCTAAATGTAAGAGTTTTTTCTTACTATAAGTTTCATATCATCAAGTTCACACACATCCATATAATGGGTAACAAACTTAACGTTCATTATTACGGTAAAGTACTGGCTTGGGAAATGACATTGTTCTTTTCTTCTTTTACCACCTTTCATGGATCATTATTATTATTATGGAAACTATATTTTTATATGTTATATATGATATTTATTATTTATTTATTATTTATTTTATTATTATATACCTATATAATTTCATCCTTTCTGTTTTGTGTAAGTACGAAAAGTTGGCTTCGGCGATGTGTGGACTACCACCTCAATGAAATGCAATTCATTTTAACTTCACATATAACGTATTAAGGATGAGTTTACTGAATGTATATGATATATAGGAAATAATTATTCTAATTATATATATATATACATTATCTCCTTCTATTAATAAAATAAAATAGTAACAACATTTACGTGTAGGTATAGCCTATTGTCTCATTGAATGGTGTATTCCATTTCAAACATCAATCTCATATATATTGTTATAAATAAATATAAACTAAATATATAAGATATTAAAAACATGTTTTAATACATTGAAATAACTAATTTAGGATCTTAGTAACATGATCATGAATAAAAAATCAAAACATATATGAGAAATAATGCGGATATTACCAGAAACATAGCATTAAAATAGAGTTTTTAATAAAGGGGTAATATAAATTTATTAAAAAATAATATATGTTATTATATATTACAATATGGTTTTATTTTAGATATATGATAAAATTATATTTATTATATAGTAGGTTTTAACATGTATGATAAAATACAAGACTTAGTGTAAGGATATTTCATGTAACTTTTTATTTCCATTAAATGCATGCCTTAATAACCACTCATTTAGTTTTTGTAGTGTGTAATCTGTCCATGGATACATTATAAAATTATTACATTTAATTTTTTGGGAATTTACATATCCATATGATTATATATCTTTCATAGTGTTTATGGTTTTAATGTCATCAAATCTATAATGTAATTTTGTTCCAACGTTCATTATTTGAGACACATTCCATGTTACAAACATATATTTGTCAATGAAATGTATATAATTCTCATTTAAATTTAATATAATCAATGAAATTATTTTAAGGATAGTTTTATCATCATGTAATGTTATTATTTATATATTATTATGAATCAATTTTACCACAATGGAATCAATTTATTACAACAATATCAGTGTCTCACAATATTGTTTATGATTATGCTTTAATTGATGAAATCATATGAAACATATCTAAAAAACACAACAGAATTTTCTTATCATATATTTATCTAACATTTTCCACTCATTGTTATGTAATATATTTAATAAAATGTTGTTATGATGATATGATTTAATTTATACCTTCAGCCAGAAATCATTGTTCTTACAAACATATTTTTTCTGAACATGTTGATTAAAATGATTTAATATTATCCTGTGATGTTTAAAATAATGGTTTAATAATTTTTTACCATTAAAAAAAAGGAATAATATTTTCCTTTCCCAATTGAGGCATTTTTCTAAATCTTTTCTGGTGAAAAAGGACGGTTTGGAATGTATGGACATACCTGCCACCATGATCGTAATTTCCCTGGAGAATCAATTTTAGAATAAAATTTTATTTTTAATGATTTTTTTTTCGAATATTCTGGAAATTTTTCAATTTTAAATATTTCATAAAAGAACAATGTTCTAAAAAAAGTTCATTCTTAACAAGGGTTTTAAATTATTTTCAAATCATCTTTTATAAAATTTCAAAAGGGATATTTCTAATGAAAATGATTTCATTGATTTCAAATTTTCTTTATAAGTATTCAAAAACCATTTTTAAAAAAGGTTTTCAAGAATGTGTCAAAACCTTATTTTTTTATTTTTTCAAGGTGTTTTTAAGATAAATGGTTTTCAAAATGATTTTTTTTAAATAGTTTTTACATATGACAAATATTTTCCTCAATAAATTATTTAAATGAAATTTTCATGCCATATTTTTAAGAAATGGATGTATAAAATGGTCTTACGAAAAATATTTTTGAAGAATATATATTTACCTTATGTAATGTTTCATGTTATCTTTAAAAATCCATCACCATATAACATTTTTTTCTTTGTAAATGTTTTTGAATAACATTGACATTGATTGTTGAATTGTTTATGTTTTGATAAATGATGTTTATTATGCCCATTTTTCTTTAACAGGATATATGATTATGAAAAAAACATCTTTTTAGGGGTTATGATTTCTTTAAATGAATTTTAATCCTATCCATTCTCTATATATTATGTTGTTATGAAACATTAATAATATACATCTCCATTAATGGGTCATGATATGATGAATATTTTATTATTTTACAGAACATGCATGTATGATTTCATTATTTTATGTGTGGGACCTATATCTATCTCTAATGCATTGGGTACCGATAATGTTTTACAATCTCAAGACGGTAAAAAAGAGATAATACGTAGACCGAAACAAGAGGTTTTCTTAGGATTGAAATAATAGGGTATAAGGGAGGACATCCAATGTATGGAACTAAAAGGTTCATTGGAGTACATCCCATTATCCAAACAAGAGGGTACATAGGAGAGCATCCCTTCCATGAAACAAGAGGGGTACGTGGAAGGACAATACAAGCCTAATATATGATGATACACAAGAGCAATCTGAAGCCTAATGAAGGTACATGGGTTGTAAGCCTAATCCTAATATGTTATGATTGTCATGGTAGATAGTCTTGAAATAATATTTTATATACTTATATGTATACCACAAATTCTATTTATTATATCTATGTTACATTTTCATGGATTATTCTACTATTTCCGTTATGATTCATGTCTTATTAAAAAACTATATTATTCTATGACTCATTTATATGGTATTTTATATGCGTGGAATTATCATTAAATGTTATTCTCATGTTCTCATACAATTCTACAAATGTTATTCTTATGTATCTCTACTGTTTACCATTACTAAGAATCTGAGATAACCACTTTCTTATGTTCATTATTCCACAAATATGATTAAGGTTTTTCATTTGATGTACTAATGTGCTTGATATTCGTGGGGAATAATGAAGACCGTTCACCGAGTAAGAATATTCTGTTCCAGGTTTCAAAAAAACTAATCTATTACAGTCTTTTTCCATGCACCTTGGTAATGTTATCAATATTCATTTAATGATGTAATATATCGGTCTATTAAGACTGGGTCACTATAATTAGTATATATTTAGATAATAATCATTTAAAATAATATAAAATTATCATCTTCGATTAATATTTTAATAATGATACATTAATAAGAACTATCTAAAAATGGGTAAATTTTATTTTACCCTAATAAATTAAATAAAAAATATATAAATCATTAATATAATTGGTAATATATAAATTTTTAAACTAATGAACAAATAACTAATAATATAAAATTGTGTGGGAAAGAAAATAAAAAACACATAAATCATAACAAATTCATTTTTTAATAAAAATTTTTACATTTTTACCCTTTATTTAAATTTGAATGATAATTTATAATTTTATTAATCTTAATTTGAAAAAATAACATCAATTTTTTTTTCAAAAATTATAATATTTTCTTAGGATTAATATTAGATATTTTGATAAAAAAATATATTTTTTGATTGTATTAAAATACTATTCGTACAAAGAACATGACTTTTAAGACATAGTTATTATCTTATTATAAATTATAAATTTATAAATCCTTTATCTAAGATAAAATATGTTTTTAAATCAATTTAGAATTGGAAAATATTTTGTTTTAAATTTAATAAAAATATTTTATATTTTATACCATATGTCATATTAAAAAACAATTAATACTTATTACATTTATTGTTTTAAAATAAATTATATGGCTTTTATAAAATCCATATAAAAATGGATTCAAATCCTTGAATATTTTTTTTGAAAATTATGAAATAAGGTAAATTTTATTTTAAATCATAATAAATATAGTAATTTGGTAAAAACTATTCAACTCTTTAGAAATCTAGAGGGGTAAAATTAATTATCATAGAAAGAAATATAACTAAAATGTGTATACAATGTGTTTCAGTTGCTGTTATAGGCCTTTATAAAAAAATATACCTTCCCTATACATTATTTTTAATCCTTGGATCCACTACCCTTAAGAGTCACTTCCCATTATTAAAATTTTGTAGGTATTTACAAAAATTCCATCCCATTTCAATTTCAATCGGTTCACTTCAATCCTCACTTCAACTGTGATAAAATTCCACAATGTTTAGAAAAAAATTTCAAAAAACATTCTCCCATAATATTATCCTACATTAAATTATTGACATATTTTCAAAAACCATCCCCAGATGGTTTAAACCCCTTTAAAATGGTTATAATCCATTTAGTGATGTATAAATTTACAACAAATCCTTTCTCATTTCTATTCTTGTATGTGCACTTCTTCTTCCACAAATTCCACTACTAGAGCATAAAATTATAAAATCAGTATAAATATTATAAAATTATTTTATTAAAATTGTGACAAAAATCATTAACCACCTATCCAATTTCCAATTATGAAAAATTAAACTCTAAATATTTAGTGTCTACAAGCTACCAATTACACAATGAAACTATTTTTACTTGTGTTATCAATTAATATTGTTATTAAAATAATGAATTCAATATATAATTATTATATTAATCAATTTTTTATTGTATTTAAATGAAAATTAATATTAATTTTCTCTTGTATTATAAAAATCATCAATAAATTTGTGTAGACTATAACCTTGAAGGAATTATCCACCTGTTTTATCATTAGAACCTATCATGGATAGTTCTAAGAGTAGTTTTAGAGGATAAATATGATTTTTCTTATTTTAATAATGAAATGGTAACACAAATTTAAAAACAAATAGTTTATTTGTATGGAAGAAATGTAATAAATGTAGTCATCTTAAAAAGAGAACTGTGATGTTAAAAAATTATTCATACAATGTAATTACTTCGTATGTATAACATATTAACCTCTATATTTTTATTTATCATATGTCACAGCAATGGATACTTAAATATCATTATATTATTTTTATAAATATATTTCAAATAAATCTCCACGTAATCATTCACTAGTTATGGTCTCTTTATATCTGGGTTGGTTTGACTACCAACTTGAACAATGAGATGAAATTTTATCATCGATGATAAGTAATTCATAATTATTTTTTAAATATTATATAGATATTTAAATGTTTTTAATTATATAATTTATAAATCTATATTTAACACAATAATTTGAAAAATACCATTCATTGGTTAACAAAATCTCTGGTGTATTCTCACTATCGATTCATTGATCAAGGATAAAGAGGAAAACACTCATAAAATGGAATTGAAATATTAAAAATACTAATAATTAATAAATTAAAATAATATAATGGAATATTAATTATAAATTTTTAATAATAATTAATAATTACACTATTCATTCAAAACTACTATAAATGTTTAACACTATACACCCAAGATGCATACAAATTAGTGAAAACCAATATATATATGGATAATGATTATAATTGAAAATTACAAATATAGTAATTCAATAATAGAGTTTTAAACAAGTAATTATGATAAATTATACTAAATCTTAGAGTTCATTCGACTAATTAGGGTAATTATGTAAGGGATTCTTGTCTAAAATTTTGTTTTTATAAAAAATTCCTATTATCCACATTTTTTTATTTTGAATGCTTTAACTATATCCTAATGAATTTATTTTCCCATTTTAATTGGGGTTTTTAGATCCATTTAATTTTTATAATTTATGATAATTTTTATTCAAATAATTAAAATTTTTATTAGGGGGTTTCAATTATAATGTTCCTCAAACCGTAAGGGTTTCATTACCGATGTTATTTTTAATTCATTGTTGTTTATAAAAGATAATCCACTTCTGAAATTTATATTCATTATAAAACCTATATTATTTTATTTTGATAGTAATGGTGTTTTAAAAATCCCAAAAAACATTAATCTCTACAAATTTTACCTGAAAAATTTCTTGTAACTGTAACTAACCTTGTGACTTCTTATCGGCTAAGAACCTCACTGTTTACTTATATATAGTCATTAGATAGTATTAAATGTCTTCGTGTTTATTAAATCCCAAAAACTATAATCACAAACCCGTTAGTTAATTTATTAAATTATATATAGATACAAATGATCAAGTCATAAAGAATAAAATAGTCTAGTAGTCTTTGAAAATTGTATACATGATTTAATCTCAAATTAAATTTGAAAAGAAACAAAAATTATAATTTTTATTTATAAAATTATTATTATATTAAGAATTTCATTTAATATCAATCGCGTTATACTTCCTCGAATCATGAGGAAGGGAAAAAATACAAGGTTGAGCTCAGATGCTCAGTAAGGTAATACGTAAAATTAAAGCTATCATATAATATACAAAGTATGATTAATATTGATTTAATTAACAATGAAAAAATAATTCCATATAATTAATCACAAATTAATGAATAACATCCATGGACAACATAAATATTATAATATTATATTGGACATGATTAAATTATTTCATAATGATGTAATTCATATTTACATGCATATTAATCATACCATTGATTCTTTATTCAAAGATATCATAAACATAATGTCATGGACTATTTCCACGACATCATTCAGAAATAGTTATATAATTTGAAAAATAAACAAAAAACATTCTTCCATGAGACCCACTAATAAATCTTGGGGCTACACAATTCCTTGTCTCAGCAGTCACATAATAAGTCAAATTTATTCAACATATATATAAACAATACATTTTTTCCAATATTTCATAATATTCAATAAATATTCATTATATAAGAACAAGAATACAAAATGTAAATAATTTCCTTAGACAATGTGATCATAATAAATCCTGGGAAATATGTTGGATAATATCATTAGATTATAACCCCATTAAATTATATGATTCTTCAACTTAAGTTAACATAAATTAAAATACATTTAACAATAACAATAAATATTAATAACAAAAATAAAATTTTCATTTTAAAAAAAAATATATGATAAAAAAAATTTATAAAATAATAGGGAAAAATATCATTACCAATGATTTAGAGAATCATAAATAAAAACAATAATGAACAAGGTTGTGATTTAAAAAAAACCCTTACGACATTAATATTTTTCAATAAAATCCCCCAAAAAAGAAGAAATTTCTGAAAACGTAAAATAACATGAATAAAAATTAATTTATAATATAAAATTTAAATATTAAATCGTATAGAAAATTAAATAATTTTGGCTTATGATATAACATAAATTTCAATAAAGTTAAATTGAGAAGAAATAACATTACAATCGGTCTGACATGATTTGTAAGTTATTTTAACCTCACATATAAAGAAAATATTTTTTATACTTTTATAAAATAACCATATACACTATTATATTATCATCTATGATCCAGTTCTAACATTTGGATTTCTATTTATTAATAATACTTTATTAAAATCACTATTTTTGGGTGCTATATTTTTTATTTTTCATCTATGTTTTAGGTTGGTAGTTTCCTTGTATAATTCA
This sequence comes from Viscum album, assembly GCA_963277665.1. NCBI lineage: Eukaryota > Viridiplantae > Streptophyta > Magnoliopsida > Santalales > Viscaceae > Viscum > Viscum album. Next base: position 260,354,350 of record OY728161.1, read on the forward strand.
TATGTTTTATAATCTCTAAAGTGATAAAAATGATATAAATTACACATATACATATATATACATATATATACTCATCCATGACTATCATACTTGAAGAATAAATTATATCACATTATTGAATTGGTAGTCCACACAAATTAATGAGCAATGTTATCATTATTAATAAGTGGAAGTTTAAGAAGGTACATAATATATTTTGCTTCTATTGTTATAATTTCATCATAAATATCAAATTTCTTTCCAATTTCCATCATTATCATCATCACCAATGTTAATTTTTTTATTTCAAAAAATGGTAGGATAAAATTCCTATTAGTGTCAAGGGAGTCAAAAATAGAAGAGAAAAAGTGAATATTCTCTTACAAAACTAACACATACGGGGTGGAGGACCATGATGGTAGATGAAAAAAAATTATCATCTTATTTCACCCTTTATGAAATGGATTCTACAACCTTATTCCCCATCCTTCTAGTTTTGATGGAAGGCCACCTATGAATTATGGATTCGATTTTACATTTTAATGTGATTAGTGATAGACCATAGAGTTTAGATTTTCTCCTTAAGATTTATTTGAATTAATTCTGAGTCAAGTTCTGCTTATTCTAGAGTGATATAATGGGAGTGGAATAAATCAATTTATCTCAGCATGGATCATGCCTAAGCATAAGAGAGTATCTTTACGGTAGAAGATACGGAATAAAAGAACAATTGGGACTTTATGATCACATATGAAACCTCATCCATAGAAAAATCTAGAAATGAATGATCCATCAATATTTAGGTTTTTAGCATTATTCGGAACCATCTACCCATATTCATTTCATGGAAAAAACTAGAGAGGTAGTAGATGTACATTAATAGTCCATGTTAGTTCTCATTTGTGGGAAATATCCAAACATAAATAAGTGGAACTCGAACAATAACTAGACATATTATCCTAACAACCATGCCTAGATGTGAGATTCTGAAGCCTTTGTGATGGATTTTGTTTAAATCACTCTAGTTAATCCAACATCCAGTCCCCATAAGCGATGTTATAACATTATATTCATGTACATTATAGTAAATAGAAATGATTTATGTTTGGAAGAATTTTTCACTATTAAAGACCATATATCCAAGATTGATAAAACTTCCCATACATTTACATACCATATCAGTCAAATCATCCTCGATGAATATATTTGAGGACGATTATTCCATGCTATCCTGAAAACATGAACATTTAGAAGTGACCAGGATCCCATTACTCCTAATATCCTCATGGGTAGGAATTTTGGGGATATTTATATTTCAAAATAGGATGTTAAATGGCACATGTATGTTGTTTCACTTGATGATACCTCCCCACTCATCCCACTAATCATGCCTCCATGTAACATTATGGTATTTTTATTTAATAAAAACCAAAATATGTATCAAATGAAATTTAACCTATAATTCTCTTTATAATGATAAATAATATTGAAGGTCTTATATTTCTTCCGGTATACAATTTACTGAATAATAAGAGTGAGGATGGAATCCCAAGAGAAAGTGATGTCCGGTGTTAGAAAACCAATAAGACTAAGTGCTGATCCAACACAATTATGGTTTTAAAAATTAATATCCCCACAACAAACAATCCATATTAAGTAGATCTACAACATAAGAATATATAATTTTACATGTATCCATAACTAAAATATTACCACCTTGAGTTATCTTCATGTGTTTTATAATAACCAATGATGAATTTTTCCCTTATAGAGAGGCCCTCATGGTACTCCAATTTCATATTTGCTTGTATGAACCACATGGCCTCCATGACACTCCTCAAGATGATGCCTCATTCTCCCACCTCTATTTATCTTGTCTCAATGTTTACAACAACATATTTCTTTATTATGATCATCCCAAATGGATCATGATATGATATTTTCAACAATTTTCAGAACCTCCATCAACACATTGAGGATATAATTCACCTATATACTGATGTATGATATTTCATAGTAGAAAAAAGAAATTTATCCCAAATTAAGATAAAATAGTTATTCCACATGGGAATGTGTGTTTTAATATTGTCAACAAAACCATCAAAATCGTGAATGTGATTCCTTCTTGTGAAATTGGATCACATAGGTACTCCCTGGGGAATGGTATATTATCGATTATGAGGCTCTTCAAAAGTATATTTCCTTTTATTTGAGAACAAGATATATAAATTTAAAAACATATTTATTAATGGTAAATTATATTCATACTATACTAGCAATACTCCCCCATATTTCTATTACAATATATAATATTTTTTATGTTTCCATTGAAGAAATGTATAATGAATTACACAAAGAGATTATGATAATTACCAGGAAAATTTTACCTACATCAGTATGATCGAATGCATTCATTGAGTATTATTTTTTCCAATAATTATTTAAGGGTATCATGAACCATTATGAAATTTTTATGAGATAAAGGATCTCCTTACTGCTTATTACGAGTGGGTTAAGGGAACCTATATTTTTTCCAATGAAAGTGAGAGTATCTTAGAGGAAATAATTGATTTGAGGAAAAGACCATTCACCCAAAAAGAGAAGCCCATATAAGACATCCCCTATTTATTAAACCAAAATGTATCGTTTATTATAGTTTTTTCAAATAAATATTAATAATTATGGTGGTTGTATGTGATTTTATATTGATATTACCAATTTTTTCATACACCACGGTGATGTATGCCTGCATGGATTTAACATTGACGAAGGCATGATTGTTCTTAGAGGAAAAATTCTGAAATTATAATGAGATAACTTTATAGATAGTTCTCTCCAAAACCATATATGAAAAAGTTTACTTGCTATATGGCCTAAAATTGTTATGGGGGAAGGGTCATTAGTATTGGTATGCGGATCAGAGTGGAAGCAATGGAACCACATTGAAACTTCCTCCTCCGAAGTAATATTAGATGGTAGGCATCAGATCTACCTTTAATATCTCTACAAATTTAATATTGAATGATGTTATAAAGACAGCATGGCCCAAGAAATTCTTGGTAAAGAGGGGGAGAATATCCTCCAAGACTTCTTTCACCTCTGATATGATTTCAAAAGAAATAGAATTTTTATCAACTTAAGAAATATCAGAAAAAATTCCATCTTAATCTCTAGATATACACCATGTATGAGAGTGTTAGAATCAATATTCAATTATTTGAAATGATTACCTGACATACATCCTATGAAGACCACATTACGAGTGATAGACCAGTCCACTAGAAGGATGTTAGGAACACTAAAAGTATTCTTTTCATTGATATATCATTAAAAGAAATATGTATTTTTTTAATATGCTTAATCAATGTCAATGATGATTTGAAAATTGAAATCCATTCATATTTAAAGATTATTCCCACTGAATTATATTTTTTTTGACCAGGGTACAAAAAATATCATCCTTGATGCCTGATTCAGTAGTCCCCTTGAACTGATCAATCTATGCCTTTATGTCATACCAATGAAAAAATGGGAAGGACTTTTATTATACAAGTATTATAGGGAAACATTATGATTATAGATCCTATTATGTATACCAACACACATGAACTCCTTCTTAGATTTCATCCAAGACACATAGATGACAAGGTAGAATCTAGGGTCAGAAGACCATCGGTAGGAATGTAAATAATTATTGTTGCTCACTGACCAATGCTCCACATTAATGATAAGACGATAATGGTCTTAAATATCAAAAAAATGATCTCATCCATTTTATTCTAATAGGAAGATATTACATGATGATTTTTAAAACATCATTCCATCCAACACTAGGTACATCATATTACCTTTTGATTATTGGGCCATGTGAATTATTCACCTTAAAATACAATAACAGGTAGATAATTCCCTGATGAAAATATATCCCATTCATGGAGTTACCACCCGGGGTACATGCCATGATTTTTTTCCACAAAACGATATTAAAAGGAAATAAAAACCAAAAATAATAATCATGAATAATGTCTCAGATATAATATTAATAATTCTAAAGAGATTCACCCTCGCTAGCCTCAAATATGGAATAAATAAAACAAAATATAAAGATGAAATTTCTTTAACTAGTCTTAATAAACATGGATTGATTGGATACTACCAATAATTTAACAGATATGTTGTTATTCAAAAAATAAAATTTTAATAGTTGATGGGATATGTATGTATAAAACCATGGAGACCAAGATTTAAATAGATGATTATAATCATGAAAGGATGTTGTTTGGGGTCATGAAATACCACGAAAGAAGATTTAGAATGTAGAAATTTAGAAGAAAAAAAGTTTGTTGTATCTTAATCAACAATTCCTTTAGAACTCTACATTATAAGAGATATCATTGTTATCGGTGACTTGAATAATTGGAACCTTGTATCGAAGGTAACCAATTTTGGAGAGAGAAAATTACATCATCAAGATTTAAATGATCCTTGTTGTGATCACCTCTGGAGGTGGGATAAAAGATGCATGCCCCTATGTTTGGGACATTCCAATAATGTAATAATGAAAATTAGATATTGGAATGTGAAGGACATAAACACTATGTTGGGACTTGTTTTGATGGAAGAGGATCAATGGTGGGTGATGGAAATGAATAAAACATCTTTAATTGGTGAGTACCCTGGACATTTTCCATTGGAGGCGCCTGGGGGAGTTAGGTTAAGGGAAAAGGGACCATTATAGTCTAAAAATGTAATGTCCAAGTAGGCCCCCTATAACATTAAGATGTGGATACCCTTTCAGTTCTATGATCGACAGAGGAACAATAAGATCAATTAATGGTTATCATGTGGTCCCCGTGATGGGATGAGGTTCTTCATGCCCGATAATGAGACCATTATCATTAGAAGGCACATGGTGTCCCAAATAGACTCTAGAAAACATTAGGGGGAGGAAGGGAATGTAGCCTATGATAATCAGTGGATGGTATTGGAGCTACAATGATGATTTTAGAAAATTATATTAGAGTGGAATGGAGGAGGGAATATATTACATAACTATACTAAAGGGGTGTAAACAAATGGTTTCCACAATGAAAATGAAACTTCTTCATACTGAATGATGTGTGGTGGAAAAGATGAGAGAGATCTATTTCATTAAAAAGATAAGAAACACCTAATTTTCAAGGATGAATAGTGCTAACATCGTCAAAGAGAAAATATCATATCAAGTAGCCTATACTACAAAGGAATGATATGTCATGGAATGGAAGTAGAAGCCCTGGTTGATTGTCTGACACCACTGCTAGTGGAGTGTCTACCATGGAGTGAGAATATATAGACAATTACAAGAGTTTGATATATAATTTCCTCACATATTGAATTATTTTTGAAAATTCATTCATGAAATCCTATAACAAGGAGATGACCACACATAATTCCTTCTGGTTAATAAAGGAAATACTTAATGGAGTTTCCAACCTCAACAAGCATATGAAATTATAGAAAAATGGAAGGGTGGGTTTATCATCTCCAAATCTAACCACTAATGTTCACCTGTTAATTGAGAATACCACTTAAAATGAAGTATTAGATGAATAATAAGCCAAATACATATCCATATTTCGAGATCATTGCACCTGTAACTAAACAAAAGGAAATAGAGGTAGATCAATTAACATGGAAGGAGATAGATGGATCATCACCACTTTAAGATAAAGACCACACTATCCTATATGTCTAGCACCATGAAACCCTACCAGACAAGATAATATAAGATGATATTACATGGAGATTTTGATTGGTACAAAATGAACTGATTTGAAGGATGAATTTGAAAAAACAGAGGGTGGTAGATCTCATGAAAGATTTGAAAAAAATCAAAAAATAAGGGGTCTGATAGTGTCTGTTTAAAAGAGAAGGAAATCAATTATCTATTTGTTTAATTATTTAAATCTTTATAAATATACATGTAATTTGGCGATTTAAAATTTATTACACTATTATGTGGAGATAGTAGTCTATTTATAAGCATAAGCAGTGTTTTATCTTTTCATAAGATGAAAAATTTGGGGAAAATGGTTGTCCCATTATCATAATAATATATCAGTATACTAATTATATTATATTAATTACATTAGTTTTTTTTCAATATTTTTATAATAAGTACAAGATGAAATTATCATGAAAGATCTAGTAATGGTGATTGATTCTTCTTTGATATACCTTCATTTTATTACACCATAAGACCTAGAATATTGGCCATAAAAAAGAAAAGGAACACTATAAAGAAGGGATGGTGTATGAGAATGTATTAGGGAATGTCTTGGATAAAATAAAAGACATAATATTTTGGGATAATTAGAGAGAGTTGGTGCCCATTTATATGTGAGAGAGGACACACCTGTAATTTCTCAAAATACATAAATATAATTTATGTATTTCTCACGAACAATTATTCAAAACATCTTAGGGTTTTATGTAAGATAATATATGGAAAATTATATTTAAATAATAATATTTAGAGATTTTAATATGACATTCATAATATTATCTCTTTAATTAATCCCCCTATTAAATATGTTTTAAAGCAAACAACGATAATAAATATTAATATCTTTTTCTATTCATTTGGAATAAAATATATGTTCGACATATTACCTAATATTAATTATTCGTATATCACACATTTCAACTATTTTAAAAGATTTAATTTTCAAGTGTGAGAAATTAATATTAATATTATGGTGAAAAATGAAATGAAATACATTTTTAGAAAAAAATTATGAAAAGAAATTATTTTATAAAATAATAATGTATAATGTTAACTTTGAAAGAATTAATTGGATTATGTTCAATTTGAAGTGAATTATTCTTTTTTCAAATGAATCCTAAATTTAAATTAACCTTTAAAAAACAAGATGATGTGAAATGAATGAAAAAAAAAATTATTTTGAAAAAACCATCACATAGATTTCTAAAATGTTAATAATATATTTCTATGTTCAAACATATATTTCTTATCTTTAAAATACATATATATTATTTCGAATTTTTTTATATAACAATTTGTACATATATAAATATAATATTTTAAAAGATATAGTTTTGGTAAAACCATTAATTTTTATAATTCAAACAAAAATCCTCAACATTTGAAAAATATAAAAAATTCACCGAAAGGAAACTTTTACATGAATAATTCAAAAACTAAATTATTTTCATTAAAAAATATCTAAAATTAGTATAACATAATTATATTTTCTATTCAAAAAAATTAGTAAGATCCATTTTTACATCATTGAATGATTTTATTAAACAATTAGTACTTATTTATTATGAATTAATCCATAAATCTTCATTAATTAAAACCATTATACATATTTATAAAAATGTAGGTAGTCTTATTAATACCAATTATTTATTTACAAGGTTTTAATGATCACATTTATATTTTATTCAATTTCTTTTACTTCTTCTTATTGTATTTTTGAACAAACTACCATGAAATTTTAATTAAAAAAATTATTAGTGTTTAATTATCTTCCATTAAATTAATTGCATCATCGAAAACAAAAATTCTTATAAATATAGAGTTAAGAATTTAAAATAATATTTTTATAACACTCATCTCACAATGGAATAATAAAACATTCTTTAAAAATGGACCGTGTGAAATGTAAATGATATATGAAATAACACATCATCAAGTTCCAAGATAAGGGGAAAATTACAAGGAATATAAATTATGGTTATTGAAGAGAATGAATATCATCCAAGGAATATTGTTGAAGGATATAGAATATAAATATAATAAATTTAATTACCAAAAGCCCATTAATTATAATTGGATAATGATTAACATTAATTCTGTAAAATTTAAGGGGAAAATATTATATATTTATTTCAAAATAATTTTCATAAAGATAAGGTATTGTTTTTCTTTTAATATGGAGTACATGAAAAAATATAAATAGATTATTTATTTGAAAAATATAATTATTTTTTAATTGTATATTTTAATAATTTTCCTTATACAACTTTAACAATAAAAGAAAAAGTGGAATTTTTTATTCTTTAATAATAATAGTGGACCTTTATAAGATCATGAGATCCATAAAATAAAGATATATTTTTTCAATTAACAAGAAAAAATTATTATAAAATGATAATAAAATACTCATGATGAATAAATAAATTTGTAAAAAATTGATACATGAATTTTAAAATCATTAATAACAACAACTATAGACATTATAGAATACTATGTTTGGATTGGAAAAGATTTCACATTAACATAAAGGGATGTTGCACTATTTTTATTAAATATAAAAGTAATTATTGAACCAAAATCAATTTAAGAAATAGATTACTTTGGGTTATTGATTAAATTGCATTCTATAACATTTTAAAAGATTTCAACTTCAACTATAGTAATTGAATAATATTTTTCTTTCTCCCTCGGTATTTTATAATAAAAATACACTTAATGACTGTGAAATTAATTTTCATAGTGTTTCATCACATTAAATTTGAATCATGGTAAATTTTAGGATGCATTATTACCTTTACAATCATATTCACAATGTCCATTCTCTTTACACTTGAATAAAACCATCATTCCCTTCATAAAAACACTAGGTAGTTGGGTTATATAATTATAACATATTGATAATTCCACTCTTTCTTTGTTTCATAATTTCAAATTTACCATTATGTGGCAATAAACTTTTCAATTTTTCTCTTTATTTTCTTTTATAGTATAAGACATGGGGAGTTATTTCTATACCTTACCGGGAACATCATAACATACGATCACATGATGATTTTTTTAGGGAGTAACAACCTTAAGTGTCTGAGCTTTATCCATCTAAAGAAACAATCAATCATACTCTTTGGATGGTGTACCTATATTTTATCATAACATTATAATGGTTTAATGTTTGAAACATAATTTTCAATACACACCTCTTCCCATTATCCTAATTAATAAAAAAAATCTAAATCATTTATTTTCACCAAATGATTGATTTTTTCAAATAATATCACCATAAATGTCTTCTATTCCATACCCCATAATTTTTCAACCTCCTTCATATTTTAAAATGATATACACCATAGGGTTACATGAATAATTTAAAAATCACAAAAAATATCCTTTCTGCTACAATTAATTCATAATAAATGAAATATTATTTCATGGGAATCAATCCATAGTTTATCTGGTAATCGATTAGTATTTGTACCAAATGATTCATTGTTTTTAATTTATTAAGTCTTCCAACATTTTAGTATCATACCGTAATGAAACATGTATCTCCACATATCAAACATTACAAGTTATAAAATTCCCTAAAATTTTAAAATATGATTAGATCCAACTCCAGTTTTATAGAGAATATTTGGATGGAAATACATACCTGTATTACATGTGTTGATACATTTTCCATTGCATTGATTCAGTTTCATTTCTCTATAATAGAAGATATTGTATTAGCTCATTACATTATGAACTGTGGTGTAAAACTCCAATTCTGGTGAAATATCAAACATAAATTTAATATTTATTCATATATAATATCAAAATTAAAATCATTGTAACAATGGGAATATCTAAATATTACAAAAAAATACCAAATCCTTCAAAATTGTTTGCAATTATTTTTGGAATCAACTGAAGCATATCACATAGGATTTTTTTGCAAGATATTCTATAATAGGTCAACTCATCATGCACCAGTAACGGTCGAGTTAATTTATGTTCTTAAAAAATTCATCAAGAAGTTGATTTCGGGTTGATTGTTCCTATTGAAAATGATTAAAGACATTGTCGAAGAAAGGTTTTCAAAGAAGGCATGAAGAATATGTAAAGTTACATATTTTTAACCATATTAATAAAAAAGAAGGAAATTAAATTTTCTGTTAACTGTGTAGGTCGGTTTAAAATCAAGTGTCTGAACATTTTATTTTGGATAGTTGACTCTGCAGTGTTTTTTTTAAATAATTTTAATTAAATTAATTAGATGATAATTTAAATAAAAATCAATTAAATGAAGGGTAAAAACCTTATTAAAACATTGAAATATTTTATGAAATATTTTAAGAGATTGACGAAGAGTCAGCAGGGGTTTCTGAGACGCGTAGACCCTCTTCATTGACAGAATAAAAATATTAAATTTATTTTATTTATACGGATATGTGTTTCCTTTCAAAAAACTTAAATTACATTCAAATGGTGCGTCATATTATAAATATGATACCACCATTTGGTCTGAAATGTCAGGTTTACCCTAGATAAGGAATAACCTTGATTTTTATCGGGTGTTTGGCACCCTCAAACAAGATAATACCATCCTTATTTTTAATTAATTCATAATATTGATTTTTTAAAAACTAATTAATTATTTTCTCACAAATGGTATGTCGAATGAGAAATCTGAGACCACCAATAGTTCTGGAAATTGGGTTTACCTTAGGCAGGGTTTATCTCTAATGAGAATCATTCATTTTTTAGATCACACTAGAAGATAATTTATTTGGGTTATAAATATTTTTTTCGGTCGTTAGAAATAATAATAATAATTTATTTATTAATATTATTATTCGTGTTGAAGAAAACAAATAAAAATGAACATCCACAATTAATAAATTTTGTCTTCATGTAAATAAAAACTGAGCTATGTAATAAATGTTTTATTATTAATTGTTAGAATTAAATAAAAATGCGAAATAAATATTTATTTAATAAAGACTCTTTTTTATGGTTTTTGTTTTTAAAATTTTAATGGTGTCATTGATGGGTTGTATTATATAATAATAATTTTAATTATAGTTATTATTATTAGATTGGGACTAATGAATTGATGTATATATATATATATATATATATATATATATGAGGCATATATATATGGGGATTAAATATATATATAGTTATATATATACATGTGCAGGTGTATATAATAACCTCACCCGTATAGAGCACCCTGATTCGCAGCGTGGAGGATTAATGTTAGATCTCTTCATGAGGAAACAACCACCAAAATTCAATGGTGGTACAAATCCACTAGTATCTGAGAAATGGATAAATTACATAGAGAAAATCTTCCACGCCTTGGGAAGTAGCGAAAGAGAAAACGTTGTCATGACATTTTACCGCCTCACAAGAGATGCTGATCAATGTCAGTAATTGATTCAAAACACAATGGAAGATTATGAAGTGTCATATATGGAATGGAGGGAGTTTAATGAAATTTTCCTAGAAAAATAATTTCCTCATGACCATCGAGAAAATATGGAAAGGCAATTTCCAAGTCTGGGGAAAATGGAGAATGAAAATGTTTTAATGAATGAAGCTAACATTACAAGGATAGCGATGCATGATACAGATTATATACGTAACCCAAGAAGTAATATTGATCGTTTATTTTATGGGTTAAAACAATTTCTCTGTTGAGCATTTGTCTCACAATCCTTCTAGTTGTATGAAGATATTGTCTCCTATGATATCAAGATAGAAAATGGATTCTCTAAGTCTTACGACATTAAAGAAAATCAAGAGAATAAGAGATCTTCTGAACAATCTAGAAATGGAAATAACAGGAAGAAGGGAAAATATTAGTTTCCATCCTGCAGTAAATGTGGGATGAAACACCCTGGTAATTTCCTGAAGGTAATGGGAGTCTGTTATAAGTGTAGTAAAAAAGTACACCAAGCTCAAGATTTCAAGGGGAAGAAAGAGGTTTTTGATGTTGAATGAGAAAATTATAGGGAAAGGGGCCATTATGCAAATGAATGCCCTAACTGTTAGGGAAACTAACCTCAGAAAAGGCCACGGGAATAAGGCCATTCTTATGCTATCAGTAGTGCTGAGATTGAATCTCTGAAAGATGTAGTTTCAGGTAATTTAATTGTTTCCTCATGTTTAGACTACCATTTATATGATTCTGGATCGTCACATTGTTTCATATTGTACCAGTTTCCTAAGAAAATTAGATATTTCCAATTTGATTTAACAAGGGAGTTGTTAGTAAAAACTCCTAAGGGGAGTATCATTGCAAAAATTCTTTGTGAATCTGTCGCCATTAGGGTATATAAATTCTCTATATCAGCTAATTGAATCATCATATCCATGATTGAATTTGATATAATGCTCGGTATGGATTGGATTTCAGACCATGATGCAAATATTTATTATAAGAAGAAGGAGGTTACTAATTTTCATGATGATGATAAAGAACACCTTATCTGAAGAGAAGAATCATCACTACCAAATTATTAACCAGATCCACCCCTAGTAGCTCAACTAAATTCAATTATTGGGGATAAATAGAATGAAATAACTATGGGTTAGGATTAGAATATTCAAATAGAGGGTGTACCTATTGTGAAAGAATATGTTGATGGGTTTTCCAGTAGAGTTACCTGGAAATCATCCAGAATGAGAAATTGAGTTTTCCATTGATTTAATTCATGTTTCAAGGCCCATATCAATGACCCCTTATAGAATGGACACTATGGGATTAGTGGAACTAAATAAAAAAGAAGAGGAATTGAGTAATAAGGGATTTATTCTCCCTAGTGATTTTCCATGGGGAGCCCATGTTCTTTTTGTTATGAAGAAAGATGGATCTATGAGGTTGTGCATTGACTACTGGGAGATCAATGCTATAACAACAAAGAACATGTACCCCCTACCTCACATTGATGATTTATTCGACCAAATTAATGGATCTCAATACTTTTCAAAGATTTACCTTTAATCTGGATATCATCAGTTGTGTGTAAATAAAGAAGACATTACGAAAACAGCATTTTGAAACTGGTACGGGCATTATGAGTTTACAAAAATTAATTTTGGATTGACTAATGATCCCTCTGTCTTCATGGATATAATTAATAGAGTTTTCAAGGATTATCTTGATGAATTTTTATTGGTATTTATTGAAGATATCTTGGTATACTCCAAAATCTATGAAAGTCATTAAAATCACTGGTGTATTATTTTAAAGTCTCTTAGAAGACAAGAATTATAAGAGAAGTTTAGAAATTGTGAATTCTTGCTTCAGGAGATTTCATTTCATGGAAATATTGTCTCTAAGGATGGAGTCTTTGTTGATCCTTCAAAGACAATGGAAATCTAAGAATGGCTATCAACAACGAGTATAATCGAGGTAAATAGTTTTATTGGTTTAGCAGGTTATTATTGGCTTTTTGTCCAGAATTTTTCCCGATTGGCTAACTCATTAACCAATCTCAGACGTAAATGGGATAACTTTTTTTAGAAGAAATAAAGAGAAATATGTTTTCAATAATTGAAGAGAAGATTAGTCAATGCTCCTATCTTGACTCTACCATCAGGGAATGATGGGTTTGTTATTTATTATGATGCTTTAAAGAAAGGACATAGTTGTGTCCTTATGTAGAATGATAAGGTTATGGCCATTGAATCACGATAGCCAAAAATTCATGAGAAAATCCATCCTACTCATGATATTGAGTTATAATCTATAATCTTTTCTTTAAATATATGGAAAAATTATCTCTCTGGTGAAAAATGTGAGATTTATACTGATCACAAGAGTTTGAAGTATATTTTCTCCTAGAAAGAACTGAACAAGAGGCAGTGATGATGGCTTGAGCTACTGAAGGATTATGTTTGCACGATACACTTAAAATAGGGGAAGGAAAATAAGGTGGAAGATTCTTTGGGCAGAAAAGATCATGGAGTTTTGAACAAGATGAGAGTTTAAAGTGATCCTATTATCTCGTATGAAGTAAAGATGGATATAGGAATAACCATGGATGGTGGATCATCAATAATTTTTCAAATGGTTTCCAAACCATATTTTCTAGAAAGGATAATGAGTTCTCCGATAGGTGATGAAGAGTTTCAAAATAAGATTAAAGCTGTGAATAATAAGAGATTGTAGGACTTCATATATGAATATTGAATTTTGAAATTTGGGAAGAGACTTTGTGTTCCCAATATACCCGATCTAAAAAGGGATTTGTTGCATGATGCTTATAGTTCCAATTTATCTATACACCCTAGGAGCACCAAACTGTAAAATGATTTGATGTAACATTTTTTGTGGGACAACATGAAAAGGAAGATTGCTGATTTTTTTTCATGATGTATGGTTTGTCCACAAGTGAATGCTGGAAGGCAACAACCTGGAGGAGTCATGCACCCTATTTCGATAACTGAATGGAAATGGGATGATATCACGATGGTCTTTTTCATGGGGCTACCAAAGACTCCCAAAAGTAATGATGTAATATGGGTCATTATTGATCTTCTTACCAAGTCAACACACTTTCTTTCTATAAGGGAATATTTACTAATTGAACGATTATCAACACTATATATTAATGTAGTTGTAAGACTTCATGGACTACTAGTATTGATTGTTTCTGATCGTGATCCCTGTTTTACATCAAGATTATCGAAAAGTATTTAGAAATACCTAGATACTGAACTTCATTTGAGCACTGCCTACCACCCCCAAACTGATGGAAAATCAGAACAGAATATTCATACCTTTGAAGATATGTTGAGATCATGATCCCTTGACATTTAAGGTATGTGGGAACAATATTTACCTCTGGTAGAATTTTCATATAACAATAGCTTCCATTCAAATATTCAGATGGCACCATATGAAGCATTATTTGGAAAGAGATGTCACACACCAACCAGTAGGGATGATTTTGTTAAAAAAACTCATAGGCCCAAAACATGTGGAGGAAATGATGGAAATGGTAAAGGTAATCCAAACCCACATCAAAGGAGATCAAAGTAGGCAGAAGAGATATGCCGATAATCTAAGGAAGGATTTGGAATTTCAGGTAGGAGATAATGTTTTCATGTAGTTTTTTCCATGGAAGGTTGTTATATGTTTCAGTAAGAAGGGAAAATTGAGTCCCATGTACATCAGACCATTCCAAATTCTAGAACGAATTGGGGATGTTTCTTACCAGTTTCCAATGCCGCCAAGTCTTTCCAATGTTCACGATGTGTTCCATGTATCATTGTTCAGAAAATACATGTCTGACCCAACTCATGTACTCACCTTTGAGGAAGTAGAGCTCAAACCTGATTTTTCTTATTGCGAAGAGCCTGTCAAGGTTCATGATACAAGAGAAAAAGTGCTAGGAAATTGGATGACTCATCTGGTAAAAGTTATATGGAAAAACCACAAGATGGAAGAGGTAATGTGGGAAACCAAGGAACTTATGATGAAGAACCACCCCAATCTTTTTATGAAGTAATATTTTAGAAATTTCTTGGAATAAATTATTTGAATGAGAGGAGAATGCAACACCTCAAGCTTCCACAATATATTTCCCTTTGAATAATGCAATATCTTGCGTTGTACGCAACTTCGAGATTCTAACACATCACGACCAATCAAACTAGCCATTATGAATAGAAATGCCCACTTTTTGAAATTTTATAAATTTTATCTTTCAAAATGGACTTTATTTTTGGATTCGGAATATTGAAATTATCTTAGGATGTAGTTTTGGTACTTTTTTGAAAACATTCAATTGTCGATGAATAGTGAAAATACTAAATTTTAATTATAAACAACTTTTTTAATAAACATTTTTTATATTGCAAAATTATACTATTTAGTGGTTTTTAAAAATAATTAGATTATAGTTTTACCATTTTATCTAATTTTGGTCATTGGAAGTAATTTCACATTTAAATTGGATATAAGCAAGTGTCAATCTGTTGATATTTATTATTTCTTAAAAACATGCTTTTTGGTTTGATTACGGGAAATAATTTTAAATTAATTTCTGTCAGTTATATGTTTGGAAGTTATAAAAATGGATTCCATATTTATAATCAAGAGGTGCAAATTGTGTAAAAAGGTAACTTTTATTTTTAGTCATTCTGAACAATTACTTCGGTAAATATTTGTTTTACGATAGTTAAAGGGTAAATCTGGTAAATAAGGGTAAAAAATTAATATTATAATAATAATAAATTACCCTAACATGTTCCCTAGAATTATTGTCTGATACATGTCTAACCATGGGCATCCTTGGGTCGATTTGGTCACCCCTTAGAGTCACTTGTAAGTGATAATGACAATTTATAATAATTAATTTAATAAAAGATAAAAATAACAAAAGAAAATATCATTTAGTAAAACATTTTTTATATGAGGATATATAATTGTTATATTCTACTATAAATAGTAATTAGAAATCTAAATAGATTTATAACCTCAGGGTATTTTACTGTTAATTTTTATATATAATATAAATATATTTATTAATGACACAATGATGATGTAGTATTTTCCTAATTAATGAATGAATTAAATAAATGGTATTATAGATGTTAATAAAAATATAATGTGATTGGTTTGATGCCATCCATGAATTTTATAGGTTAATGTGACAAGTTATAATTCATTAAATGAATTTTTTTGAAGTAATAATGCTTTTATGAATTTAACAAAAACAAAATACCAAATTGTGTCAAAAGTGACATAAAATAGTTTTTAAATAAAATATTATATTATTAATTGATATTCTATTCCTAAAAATCTAATGATCGGAAAAAGTTCATAAATAATATTATAAATGTTATTAATGAAACATTTGAGGTCCTCTTTGAATTTTATAGTATGTTTATTAACCATATAATATAAAAATACAAAGAGACACGATAAATGTCAAACTAATTAACTAAGAGTTAAATCTAAAAGATAAAGTTAATATAGTGACTCAAACCTGTCTAAAACCTATTTTTTGAGTGGTTATCAACCCATAACTACATTATCCTTTAACTAATTTATTTTGGAGCAATTATAAACCGAAAAATTATTTTATTATAAAATAATATTTCTAGATTTTCCAAAGGTCCCCCTCACCCCTCTTATAAAAGGGCGCACCCCTTTCCCTCTAATTTACACCGTCAAAGCCATTTGGATTGGCCAAACCCTACCCAAATACCCTATCAACTATCCTCCCTTAATCTTATAGGCCTTACTTTAGTCAGAAATATATCATTTTGAGACTTTTTGATCAAATCAAATGGAAGAACCTGAAGAATAGGTAAATATTTCATCACCTCTTTCAAGTTACTTTCTTCTTCCACTTCCTATTTATTTGTTTTTTTCATTATAAAATAATACCTCTGGTATCTTATATATACTATGATGTTATTATAAATATTTTACAGCAATATTCATTATTCTATCCCTTCATTGAATGACATGTCACCATACGTCCGTACGTACGACTTACCGTCTTCACGTTGTGTTGTATTTCTTATTCAATATATTATTATTTTGATGGGTATTATAATGATATGTAATTGATGTAAATAATAAATAAAACATGATAATTATTCTTTATATATGATATACCATCCAATTATATATTATTTTAATATCAAAATAAATATATTGTCGCTCGTGCGTACATACGAATTACCGTCTCCATGAACACGATGAGATTCATTCTCCATCGTATCAATTCAAGAATAATTTTTGGCATATGATTAAATATATTTTTTAAATACTTAAAATCATTCTCAATATGAATAAGATACATCCTATACATAAAAAATATTATTTACCTAACAAATCATATAAAGTAAAACGAATTAGTCAACCCTCGAAACGACGATAATATTAAGATATTATTAACAAAGCAATATTAAAAGATCATAAATGATATCATATTAATGTATATTATTATTATATAATTTAATAACAATTATTTCACCATTATACAGGATTTTAACCTACCCTAGACCAAAGAAAAGTATAAGGTATGGGTTAATTTCACAATCACTTTATTATCCGAGGTTGTTTTTACGTAAGTATCTACTCGGACCTCTTTATCATCCACATCCATGATTCTTAAAAATGCATTCGAAAACATTTTTACTATTTAGTAGACTATGGGTTAACTAAATTTATAACCTTATTTGAATTTTATTAAAATGTTCTGAAAGTAATCTTTCTATCGTTTCCCAAACAGGGTACTTTATGACATTTTCCAAAAAATTAAACTAAGAATATTTTTTAACTTATACGGCGGGTGCATCTATTTTCCGTCGTTATATCATCGTCGAAGATTCCCCTACAAGCTTTTAATAATATTTTCAAATATAAATGTTTTCTTTTATAATTATGGGACCTTTAAATGATTTCAAAATGGAATGAAATATTTCTCTAAAAGGGTTTTGATTTCATCTATGTCAACAACATTTGAGGGATTTTAAGTTTGTATGAAGTTGATTTATTATGATACACAACTTCTATATTGTATTGATGGTTTTGTTATATGTTTTACTGTGGATGTGTTATTTAATACTATTCATGGTTTATAGAAAAATTATTTACATTTAGTAAGCCAGTTTTAATACGAATGTTTATGTTATGTTTAAACCTTTTTATATGGGGAATGCATTTGACTTAGCATGAGATGGGTGGAGCACACTATAGATCCCCGATGCATCAGTAGATATCATGAGACAAACTAGTGTCTTGGCACAAGGACTTGACAAAATCTTATTTGTAATCATTTCACAAGGACTTGACTACGTGGTAAAGAATGTCTAGCAATATGAAATCCATCATTTTAATGGTGGATATTGATATTGAATGTGATTATTTGACTAGTAGAATATCCATGTGAGTAAGTAAATGGAATTGTTTTGATTTATATTTTCTTTATTATGATAAATTTTGTGTTGAAAAGGTTTTGGTTTTAGTTCTATACATTTCCTTAAATGTTTTTGCTTATTTATGAAAGTTTCTGCTATATTGTTGTCCTTACTAAGCATCTGAGCTCACCCCTTTCTATGTTTTATTTTTTCCAGGATACGAAGAATTATATTATGAATGAACTACAAGGATATTATATGGGATCATAGTATTGTCCATGGAAACAAAGTTGTTTTAGTTTTCCATTTCATGATGTAATGTAAACCTTATAAATGTCTCTAGTACTTTTAAGGCTACTAAACTAAACAGCCTTTCGAGACTTGATATTTTGTGATCATGCCAATGATACATAATAACGCACTGACTCATGGCTTCTAGGGTTGGGGTGTCACATTAGTTGAGGAAATACAGGTTTTCAATCACAAGGGGATTCAGATCATTGATAGAATGAATTATCAATTATAGAATAATGGGTGGTAGAACTTCTTTGGATCATTTGGAATGGATGTACATATAGTACCAATGCATGGTATTATGGATAATATTTATAGTGGTGATTTATTATAATATGAACAATGTGAATTGTATGCTGACAAAAAATGGATCAATGCTTTAGGGGGAGCCCTATAGAATTAAATATATACAAAGGTGATGTTAGGAAAATTATCACATTTTATGTGGTAAAAGATGGTAAATATTTATGAGGGTGAATACAATGTAAGATAAGAAAATCTACTGGTAATGTTCAATGAGTATAAGGATCTAAAAATGCACCCAAATGAGTCTGCTAATGCGTTATTTGATATGGAAAATATTACTGTTGATGAAAAGCCTGATCTTGTAGAAATTATTAATGATGTAAATATTTCCAATCACAGCTATAGAAGGATTACACCAAGTATCATCCAAAATTTTCAATATATGAAGATGATGATAAAAAGGAGGTGAAATTGGATACCTTTCATAGTACTATTGTTGCATACAAGGGGAGAATTGATGATAATGAGTCTGTGGAAAGGGGTAGTGAATTGGAATTCAAGGCCATTAAAAAGTTTACTATTGATGATGGGTATGATAAATAAGAGATATATTAAGTGATTTTATTCCATTAATCAATCATACAAAGAGGAAAATGAATGTACATGGAGAAAATCACACTTGCTTTATTTTGATGTGGAATGGTTTGAAATCTTGTAGGTAGGTTTCCTAGGATGGTTCAATATGATGATGAGGGAGATATTGAAATTACTATGAATAATTACTCACCCTATGTGAAGTGAATGAAATTTTTTAAGAAAAACATCTTCACAAATATAAATTTATTTTCAAAATAATATAACAGTTTCGACGAATCTAAGGTTGAATAATTGGAGGAATATAATTATCACAGATCAATTATACGGTTTTAGTTGTCGGTATCACCTTAAAAATGTAAGAAATTAATAGTGATAAATATGATGTTGATGGAGGAGTTGATATTCATGCTAAATTAAATGATGCACTTGAGGAAATAGATACTTTGAGATCCAAACAAATGAATGATTTTAGTGTTTGTCATGATGCCAACTTTTATATGAATCTTATGGTAGAATACAATTCTAAGATGAATAATGAAATTTAAAAACTGAAGTCCTAAATTCCAGATATATTAGATAAGATCAGTGAGTACAATATAAAAATCAAATAATAAAATAGAGAAATTGAAATATTTATTAGCACAAAAAAATATATATTAAATCTTATCAATGAACTTGAAGAGGAAGGTTTGAAGATGTTAATGATTGTGAAAGATATATAGAAATTATAGAATCTAGAAAATAATAATAAAGAGTGTGAGAAAAAGAAAAAAAATTGAAACGAATGATACAATGGATATGGGGCTTGATCACAAAAAAAAATCGGTAATGGTTGATGTTATTCCACAATATCCAACTTTGATGATGAAGATTGATTTGGGTATGAATCAGAATCAGAAGATTCTAAAAACCCTATTGAGAACCAGTACTTCAGTATTTCAACACAAGAATTAATCCCACATTAAATGTTATTGTTGTGAAAAAATATGAAACTCCTAAAATGTATATACCATACCCAAGAGGTACCAAAGGTAACAATACCAACATATGTATCCATAAAAAGATCAACATTTTAGTCATCATTACATGGTTACTATTTCAGGTGTACTGAAATCAAACCAAGGGAAATATATTTCTCATTAAAAATTAAATTAATGAAACGAAGCATAATTAATTTTATCATAAGAAGTAGCTAAATGTATCACCAACTAAGACTAAAAAAGAAAAATGAATTTGTTGCTAAATATGATGAAGCTGGTAAATTAATCTTCGATAAATATAAATATAACAAATCAGTACTGGGTATGAATTCAAAAACATGGATACCAAATAATATGTATAAACAAGTAGTGTTGGAAGACATTCTTTTTATATAATATGATTGAACTAGAATAAGGAACATTAATAGTAGGTGAACCTCTCATACGACATGAAATAAAGATATTGTGACTAGAATTAGGTATGATGAGGAAGGTATCATAATATTTGGTAATGATGAAGGCCTGAAAATTATTATCAATGGAAAATAGTTTTTTTGGAGAAAAGGCATAAGACATGTAAATTAATTGGTTGTTGAAGGTCTCAATAAAAAACCTTCTAAGTGGCAGTAATTTATGTGATTCAGAACATGATATTTCATTTTCCCATGAATTATGTGTCATCCATTCAAAATACAATGTTGTTTTTTAGAGAGATCATACAAAAGGGAATCTATACCTTTTGATTGTAGAAGAAGATATGTTCTTTCTATCGAAGAATGAAATGCATTATCGCTTTAACATCTTGCCCACATGATCCAAACATACATCGATGATGTATTGAAATATGATGCTACTCGATACCTCCCAAGGTTATCATGTGATCTTACTCATTATTACAATTCTTGTTTGCAAGGGAAGATCATTGGAAAGACATATAGTGAAAATGAGAAAAGGTCAAAAAATTTATTGAGTTGGTGCACACTGATGAGTGCAGACCTATTTAACCAAGATTGATTGATGAGAGGATATATTTTGTTCTCTTAGTTTATTATTTTAGTACAATGGAATGGGTTTCAATAATCACCCACATATTTTTGTTGTTTATTTGAATAGGAACTTATATAAAGGATGTTTAAAAGATGTTGGGTCAAAGAATCAGGGTTATCATAGTAGATAATGGAATATAATTCACAAATATCCATGGGGAGGATTATTTAGAGAAACATGAGATAATGAATCTATCTTCAGTATAATGAACTCTACAAAATAATAGAGTAGTTGATAGAATAAATCAAAATATCAACATCATGGATGGAACAAGTCTCATTGAGAATGATCTTATAGATAAGTATTCCAATGAAACAATGAAGAAAATTGTCTACATAGAAAATATATCATTATTATTTCCAAAACAATAGATGATTTTATATGAGATATGGTATGGAAATAATACAACATTCTATTAAATTTTAGTCTTCTCAAGTATGTGTTTCATTCACAATAAAGAGACACACATGATGTTTGAATACCATGGAGATGAGGGGAAATTTATGGGATAATCAAAGAAAATAAATGAATATAAATTCTTCAATAAGATGTTTGGAAAGTTAGTGGAATGTGATGATGTAAATATTTTATAGAAAGAGAAGAATATTTAGAAAATACATGATCTGTCTCATGTGGACAATGATGAAGAGATAAAAAGACTAGGGGATGTCACTATTATAGAGGATGATTTAGAAGAGGATTCAAATAATGAAAATGACTATCACAAACTAGTTTCTTAATAACGATTGAAGATAATAGTGGAAGATGATAAACATAACATTATTAGTGATCAGATAACACCAGTGTAGACAATGAGAATAAAGACTCTACACATGAATCATTCTTATCATAGGTGGAGCCTAAATGTCTTAAGAAACATCTAGAGATGAAAACTAGGTCCATTCTATGAATAAAGATCTTGACCAAATTGAAAAGTGTCATGACCCCTCCCCACAAAGTGTACCCCTCCTGGTTCGGCAATGTGAGAAGTGATATAAAGCCCCCTGAGTCCCGCCTCTAGTAGGCCCCGATTTAGGGACTAGCACCGAGGGTATAGTAACAAACAAATGAGAGGCATTACCCTCTATGAGAATACATGAAGAAGAGAGAGATAAGATAGACACCAATCAACTCCAACACAGAATTTGAATATAAAAGAAACCCATGTTCACATATGAAATGTAAGGAAAAATTACTACAACTAGAAGGGAAAAACTACAAGAACCCAAAAGAAAGTAAAAACAGCAGCAAACACCAGCCCGGACAGCTCCTGTAACTCCAAGCTAGTAGAAACCAGGATGATCTCCAACCTGATCCAAGTGACCTGAAAAACAGTTTATATATACATAGGGTGAGTATAACCGTATACTCAGTAGGATCCTCCCCAAATACTCTCATGAAAAAGTAAAGATAGCATACTAAAGCACATCGAACAACTTGTGAAACTAACTCGTCACCTAAACAGGTATACTAAGCTCCCAACCTCACCATGGCTACTTTCACCAAGTAACTCATACAAGAATATAGCATAATAATAAATAATATCAAGGGTACCCCGCTACAACTTCACCATAGGTTTGCCACTTTGCCCCAATGTCACACATACTAAGCATCTCTCTCTAAAAAGGATTGCCCGCAGACACCTGGGTGAAGCACCAAAATCCGCACCTCGTGCACCACAAAGGCATGCTCGCAAACACCTGGGCGAAGCACCACACCATCCTCACAACCAAAGTAACCCGGTAGTTTCCAGGAGCCACCACAGCTTGCGTAACGTGTATCATACTTCAGGTATTATACCTCAAGCCATTACATCTCATACACCAAGTAAGGATCCTCAAGCCATCATAACTGATACACATTACACCGATAGTAGTCCATAGGATACTATATACAGAATATTTGTGTGTGAATAACCAAAACTAATTACAACCCTCTACACACATATAGTGGGAAAACTAACTGCTTTTCCAAACGGCACAAGTTTTTACCAAGAGAAGAGTGTGGGGCCAATGGGGGTAGTCAGCCATTCATCCTCCCACCGGAATGTTGGGGAAAACACCACGCAGGGCACAGAATCTGCAGGGTGTTATTTTCCCTTATTGACAGGGTGTAGTAGTGTATAGAAACACAAAAAGTACAGAATATACTATATCTCATGACCACACTATGGGAATAACATAGTCTTAGACACAAGTGTAGCTAACGTGTCTCGGACTCCAGGCTGCCACTTCTAAGAATAGGTATCTTGAAAGCAGAAAACCATTTAAAGAGCTTTATTAGATTACTTCATTCACTTTTTATCAATTCCACTGTATGTAAATTAATTCTTTAAACATTAATTAACCATGAACAAATCCACATTAAATTTCATTAGCAACACACGGATTTTCAACTACTCCTTCAACAGTTTTCAACCTCATCATTATGTTTCAGCGAACACCAACCCCATGGGTTAACACCATTAATTAAAAAATTCATTACAGAATTAATTTCCCATATTCCCAGGAATTCTAGAAAATAATTCTATGCTTCTAATCACAAGGGGGCTCAACACGGTGAGTGGATGTACTACTCATCATGTATTTCCCACCTATAGCAAGAGAATAGACACATTCTTCCTTGAGAAGCTAAACACATAAATCACGTGGCATACCCCACGCGTATTCTCATCCTTTGGAAGAAGGATGAGCAAGACCAGCTACCTTGAGAAGTGGTGGAATGTAAAGCAGATAAAAAACCAATCAAAATTACCAGGTATCCAATAATCACATATGTCCCATTCCATCAACCCCGATGACCTCCCCGACACCAACATTCATAACCCGATGCATCTCACCACTCTAGGCATCATCCTCTGCCACAACCCAAAAAGCCTCTATTCCCCCACATATCACAACAACCATCCAGGATCACATCACAGCACAAGTAGTAAGAAAGAAAACATAACATCAATTAGACTCTTGTCCCTTTAACAATAATGAGGGTAACTCAAAACCCTTCAAAGAATTATCAAACAATCAAATCTTTAAACCATCTTGAATTAACAGGTTTATAATTCGTTGTTTCCAACAACGGGAAACCTAAACAGTAAGCTATCACCAAATATTAAACATTCTAACTACCCCAATTTGTTTAACATCAAATTGAAAAAAGAACCAGATTCGTTTTCGTGCCTCTTTTTCCTTAGCCAAACAATTATCAGTTATTCCCAATTTACGTTCTTTACCAATATCCATCAAGAATGAACATAAATTCAAAGCAAGTATAGATATCACACTCTCTAGAAAAACATGAGGCAATAACATAAAATATATTTCAATTTCTATATCTGGTTAAAATTTATATTATGTCAATTCCATTTTTCATCCAGGAGGATTAAACATGCTAACAATACAATTGTACGTAAAAGAAAGAGAAGCAAAGAATCCCCTACCGCAAGTTTTTCGACGAAAACCCCAACAATGAAGAACACACAAGAAAGACGGGTTGATTATCCAAAAACCCACCTTAGATCTCTCCTCCTAGAAAGATCGAGAACAAAGTTCAACATATTTGGCATCGACACACATTGATCTACCGATAACGAGTGTAGATCTAAGAAACCGAGGGAAGAGGAGAAGTAGATCTAAGTTGATATATGGAACCAAACAAGAACGATCGCATACCTCAGGAAGCAGGCTTTGATTCGCCAAGAGAATCCTTCGGATCACTTCCAAAATGCATGGGAGAGGTTCTCCTACCTTAAAGGAAGGTTAATCCAGAATTATGGCCTCTTAGGAGATTAAACGAACCATTTAGAGGAAAAACGAGTTAGATCCACAATTTTAGGATCTAAGATTTTGTGCCCGCACGGTTAGTCCGCACAGTTTTACAAACCGTGTGCTAACCATGTGTTAGAAACTGTCTCGCCAAACACTCCTCACATGGTTAGTCTGCATGGTTAGCCAAACCATGCACTAACCGTGCGTTAGCAACTAACTCTAACACCAACCTCACACGGTTTGGACGCACGGTTTTGAAAAACAATGCGCCTCCCGTGCGAAAGCTATATCCCTTTATTTTTCCTTAAAAGTCCAAAAAAATGCACCCCAAAGCCACCTTGAACTTCCATAACACCTCTAAGATCTCATTTTCACAAAGTAATGGACTGGAGAGGTCCACGCCATTACATCAGATACCTCTCAAAACAATCTCATCCTTTAGAATCCAAAACCCACCTAAAGAGAAGATGATGCAGGATCTGAACAACCACCCGTTGAGATACCTCTCAAAGAGAGCAAGCCACCGAAAAAAGGGATCCATCTCATAAACTTAATAGTTTCATAACCACAAATTCTACAACGATACATGGTAAGAGTTAAACATCAAACAACTCTGGGTACCGATCACGTATCTGTGACTCATGTTCCCAGGTTATCTGCTCTAAGCCACCATGTCGACACAAGACACAAACTAAGGGGTTAGAATGCCCGTGAAACACCTTATCCATGCGGTCTTGGATCACCACATGCTGCTCCTCAAAGGTCGCATCATCATCAACATCGATCTCTACTCAATCGATGATGTGAGAGTCATCGTGAAGATAACGACGGAGCTGTGATACATGGAAAACATCATGTATCTGACTCATATAAGGGGGAAGTTCTACTTGATAAGCCACCGATCCAACACGAGCTAACACCTCGAAAGGCCCAACAATGCGGGGAGAAAGCTTACTTCCATGAAGAAAACTTCGTTACCCATGACGGGGAGTCACCTTCAAAAAATCATGATCCCCAACATAAAACTCTAATTGGCCTCCTTCTTTGATCGACATATGATTTCTGGCGAACATGCGCTGTCTTCATCTTCTCACAAATAACCTGAACCATATCTGTTGTATTATTCACTAGTTCCAGTCCGTAAATTGATGACTCTCCGACTCCAGTCCAGCACAACAGAGAACGACAAGGCTGACCATACAAGGCTTCAAATGGCGCAATTCCAATGGTTGAGTGAAAACTATTATTGTAAGCGAACTCCACCAAGGGTAAGTGCCTCATCCAAGATCCTCCAAAATCCAGAACACAAGAGCATAACATGTCTTCATGATTATAGATGGTTCCCTCTGTCTGACCATCCATTTGAGGATGAAAATTAGTACTAAGGAATAGTTGAGAACCGAAAGCATGTTGGAGACCTCTCCACAACCTGGAGGTAAAATGAGAATCTGGATCAGAAATGATTGTCTAGGGACTCCATGAATTCTCACCACCTCCTCTAGATACTACCTCGACAAAACTTCCACTGAGTTTGACTTCTTGATTGCTATAAGGTGGGACGATTTTGTTAAACGATCCACTACCACCTAAATAGCATCATGTCCTCCAGGAGGTCATGTTAAACCATTAAATAAGTCCATCGAAATGTCCTCCCACTTCCACTGTGGAATCTCTAATGGCTTTATAAGGCCACCAAAAACACGGTGTTTGGCCTTATCCTTTTGGCAGACTAAACATCGAGACACAAACTCCGCAACTGCACGCTTTAGCCCAGGCCACCAAAACTGGATCCTCAAGGATCGGTACATCTATGTCACGCTAGGATGTACTGCTAAAGGTGAACTATGGAAATCTCTAATGACCGTATCACACATCGATAAAGGGACACAAGGCATTCCATGATACAACACTCGGTGTTGTTCATCTTCAGTCCAACCATCATTGGCCTCACCATAAACAACTCGGTCTCTCCAAACTTCCACCTCTAGATCTCCCAACTGGGACTCTTCTACCTTTTGCATCAGGTATGATTGTACTGTCATCTAAAAAAGGAATCATCTACCCCCACCATCTACCATATCAAGATGTAATGTTGAGAATTCTTCCATTACTCTCTAGGAATCACCGGATTCACACAGAGCATCACTATGTGACTTTCGACTTAGCGCATCAGCTACAACAATACCCATTCCTAGTGTATACGATATTTCAAAGTCGTATTCTTGTAATAACTCCATCCACTGACCCTGTCGCAAGTTCAAGTCATGATGGGAGAAGACATACCACAAACTCTTATGATCGGTGAAAACCACAAAGTGCTCACTAATGAGGTAATGTCTCCACAACTTCAGAGAAAACACCATGGATGCAAACTCAAGATCGTGGGTGGCATAGTTGCATTCATGGGGACGTAACTACCGAGACCCATAAGACACAACTGACCCCTACTGCATTAGAACACAGCCTAACACCAGATGTGAAGTAGCGCCTAAAACATCAAACTAAACCCCCTCAGCTAGAAGTCAAAGGACTGGAGCACTTACCAACTTCTCCTATAGATACTTGAAGGCTACCTAACACTGATTATTCCATATGAATGCCTGATCCTTCCTAGTCAAAGCTGTTAGAGGAGTCACAACTCATGAGATATTGGCTATGAACCTCTTGTAGTAGCCTATGAGACCAAGGAAACTTCACACCTCTGAAACTGCCATGGTGGATTCCCATGACACAACAGCTTCTATCTTAGATGGACCCATAACTATTCTCTGCTGGGACACAACATGCCCCATGAAACGGACTTCTCGAGCGCAAAACACACACTTCGATGACTTACCAATCAACTAATGATTACAAAGAACTCCCAAAACAGCATGTAGATGCTATGCATGATCCTCTTAATATGTGGAGTACATAAGGATATTGTCAATAACAACGACCACAAAATTGTCCTGGAACTCACAGAACCCAGACTTCATCAACCCCATGAACATAGCTGAAGCATTTGTCACACCGAACGAAATTACCACGAACTCATAATGCACATGTAGACAATGGAAAGCAATCTTCTGAATATCCTCATCCTTCACACGCATCTGATGATATCCCGACCGCAATTCGATGTTTGAGAACCAACTTCCACCCTTTAGTTGATCGAATAAGTCATAAATCTGTAGAAGAGGACACCGATTATTTATTGTCACTTTGTTTAAGTGACGATAAACGACACATAACCGCAAAATGTCGTCGGCCTTCTTCACAACCAAAACTGGTGGACCCCATGGTGAAACACTTGGCCGAACAAAACCGCACTGCTGCAGACCAACAAACTGTAAACATAGCTCCTACAACTCAGAATGGGAAATCCTAAATGGAGACATAGAGATAGGAGACACTCCTAGCTATAGCTCGACCCCAAACTTGATCTCTCGTCGAGGGGGTAATGCTACAACATCTTCTGGAAAGACATCAGAGTACCCCTCTATGACCCGAGAAAATTCCAACTATTGAACCTATAAAGAACTCAGCATCATCTCAGCCAACATTGATGATAAGGAAAGAACGTGCATATGACTCATCCAAGGATCCCGCTCACCAACAAACGCGACTTTGTCTCCATCCCCACTAATGAAGACGACTTTCTTCCTAAATCAATCCATGATAGCCTACAATGAATACAACCAATCCATGCTGAGGATGAAATCATATGGTTGTATTCTTAAACATAGGAAATCTCCCCAAGATCGGTCATTCCACAACACTAGCTCACAGTCTCTACATACTTCAAACAAGTCAGCTCCACCTCCAATTAGCATATTCAATGCCAAGGGCACTGGAAGCCTCCCTACCTCAAGTACCAATGCATGGACAAGGGTAGGTGATATGAAGGAGTATGTCGCTCCTAAATCAAACAAGACATACACCATGGTAGAAAACAAGCAAAGGGTACCTCAAATGACATCTGGAATGTCTGTTGCTGGCAATGCTAGAGCATGAAGTTGACCACGACCTCCTCCATGACCTCTCTAACCCTGATGATGAACACCACCATGGTGGCGCTCTGCTCTCTGAGGATGGGGAGCATCATGGGGTTGTCCTCTACCTGCCCCATATACCCTCTATTGATCTAAAGCTGGTGCAACTGGCTACGGCAGCCTTGGCCGGAACTGCCTCAATGGGGGAACCTGGAGTGCAACACCTGGTGCACGATGACAACTCTAAAAGGTCAGTCACTCCCACTACTGATTTCCACAACCACCACAAGAAAAAAAAGCGCCTGATCCCTTTCCATAGTCCTGAGAGCTGCTGCCTCTAGAGAAACGATATGTAAAGGGCTTGACCTACCCCCAGCTGAACGAAAACTCTTCTGCCCTGAAAACCGGGAACCCCAGACCACAACCTTACTTTTTGAGGGATCATGACGACCCCCCTATCGTGATGATCCTATCCGGTCCGATGTCCTCTCGACAACCTCTACCTTAGCCAACACCTCAAGATATGCCTTCATCATAAATGGGGTGACATGTCGCTGGATCTCTGGACACAAAGCCTCCTTGAAATGCGCCGCCATGTCCTCCTCATGTGGTAATAGGTCCGAAGCATATCATAAAAGGTTTCTGAAACGGATTACAAACTATCAAATAGTAGATCTCCCATGTCGAAGGGTAAGAAGCTCATGGCGACTGGACGCCTTCGCAGTCGAAGAAAGGAACTTGACTCTAAACATGTCTCAGAACTCCTCCCATGAGATCCATGACTCCTCACGATCCTCGAGGAACAAGAACCACCAATGCCTCACTACGCCACGCAGCATCGTCACAACTAAGGATAGCCAGAGCTCCTATCAAGCACGGATCAAACAGAAGCCTATCTCAACCTCCTCCAACTAGTCTTCCGTGACTGCATCTGAAACGGAGCCCTCATACTTCTACAGACTTTGGCGCTGAAACTCTTGGATTGTATTCCTCCAGGTTTCTTTGTCGTCAACCTCTACCCTGCGACGATCTTCTAGAACATCCAGCTGGACATTTTCTACGCAAACCTGACGAAAACGTCGACCTGGAGCCACACCTGTAAATAAAAAACTGTTAGAGATCCTAACCCTAGAATATGGAATACTCAACATTAATTAATATATTGTTTTCTTTCATTCATTATAGGTTAACATATCCCAAGGTCTACACATTCAAACACATGCACAAAGAAGAATGGTGCATGATCCTTTCTTAGGCCACCACAATAAAACTAGTATCACCTTTTTTAGTATCCATTATAAACATAATGGTCCATACATTAGATCATAGGGGGACCTAAATGCCTATGTCTCAGCAGGTCACCAGTGTTTACCTCACTTGTCAAACATTAATGACATCGTTTCCCTACCAACCCTTGCAACCTCAACTGTGACAAACTCCAAACTCCATCCTATCCCTCAACCAGACCATTGATACCACTCTATCACGTCCCCCTCAACACAGAGTGTACCCCTCCTAGGCCGGAAATTTGAGAAGGGAGATAATGACCCACCGAGTCCCGCCTCCAGTAGGCCCTGGGTCGGCGACTAGCACCGAGGATATAGTAACACACAAATGGGAGGCGTTACCCTCTATGAGAACACATGTGGAAGTGATAGATAATATAGACACCAATAAACTCCCACATAGAATTGGAATATAAAAGAAACCCATGTTCATATATGAAATGTCAGGCAATAGTACTAAAACTGGAAGGGAAAAACTACAAGAACCCAAAAGAAAGTAAAAACAGTAGCAACCAAATGCCCGAACAACTCCTGCATATCCAAGCTAGTAGAAACCGGCATGATCTCCATCTTGTTCCAAGTGACCCGAAAAATAGTTTATATATACATAGGGTGAGTATAATAGTATACTCAGTAGGATCCTCCCTAAAGAATCTCATGAAAATGTAAAGAGAGAATGCTAAAGCACAATGAACTGCAAGTGAAACTAACTCGTCACCTAAACAGGTATACAAAGTTCCCAACCTCACCATTGCTATTCTCAGCAAGTAACACATACAAAAATATAGCATAATAATAAAGAATATCAACGGTACCTCACTATTAATTCCCCTATGGTTTGCCGCTTTTCTCCATCGTTGCACATCCTAAGAATCTATCTCCAAAAAGTATTTCCCGCAGACACCTGGGCGAAGCACCACAATCAGCACCTCGTGCACCACTAAGGCTTTCCCGCAGACACCTGGGCAAAGCACCACACCATCCTCACAACCAAAGTAACCAGGATGTTTCCGGGAGCCACCACAGCTCACGTAACTTGTATCATATGTCAGGTATTATACCTCAAGCCATTACAGCCCATACACCGAGTAAGGATCCTCAATCCATGACAACCTATACACATTACACCTATAGTAGTCCATATGATACTATATCTAGAATATATGTGCGTGAATAACCACAAGAAATTATAGCCCTCTACATACATATAGGGGGAAAACTAACCGTTGTTCCTAACGGCACAAGTATCTAGCAAGAGAAGAGAGCGGTGCCAAAGGGGTTAGTAAGTAATTCATCCTCCCACCATAATTTTGGGGAAAACACCCCCAGGGCTCAGAATCCTCGAGAAGTCAGTTTCCCTTACTAACAGGGTGGAGTAGCGTATAGAAACACAAAAAGTACAGAATATACTATATCTCACAACCACGCTATGGGCATAACCTAGTCTTAGTCACAACTGCAGCTAACGTCTCTCGGAATCCAGGCTACCACTTCTAAGACTAGGTATCCAAAAAGCACACAACCATTTAAAGAGATTTTTTAGATTACTTAATTCCCTTTTTATCAATTCCACTATACATTAATTAATTCTGTACACATTAATTAACAATGAAAATATACAAATTAAATATCATTAGAAAAACACCCAATGTCAACTACTCCTTCAATAGTTTCAACTTCATCATTATCTTTCAGCGAACACAAAACCCTTGGGTTAACACAATTTATTCAAACATTCATTACAGAATTACATTCCCATATTCCCAAGCATTCTAGAAAAGCATTCTATGCGACTAAACAAATGGGGGATCAACACGGTGTGTAGATGTAATACCCTTTGAGTCTTTGCCGCCTATAGCAAGAGCGTAGACCCATTCTACCTAGAGAATCTAAACACGGAGTGCACATGGAATACCCCACATGACTTCACCTATTTTGGAAGAAGGGTGAGCAAGACCAGCTGCCTTGAGCAGTTGGGAAAAGTAAAGTAGATAAACAACCAATCAAAATTACATAGCATCCATCAATCACATCCACCCCATTCCATCAACCCCGGTGTCCTCCCTGACACCCACATGCATAACCCGATGAATCTCGCCACTCTAGGTGTCATCTGTGGCCACAACCCAAAAGGCCTATATTCCCCCACATATCACAGCAACCATCCAGGATCACATGACAACATATGTAGTAGGAAAGCAATCATCACATAAATTGGGCTCTTGGCCCTTTAACAATCAAGAGGGTAACTCAGAACCCTTCAAGTAATTATCAAATAATAAAATATTTAAACCATCTTGAATTAACAAGTTTATAATTCGTTGGTTCCAACATCGGGAAACCTAACCAGTAAGTTATCACAAAAGATTAAACATGCTTACTACGCCAATTTGATTAACATAATATTGCAACAAGAATATGATTCTTTTTTGTGCATCTTTATACTTAGCCAAACAATTATTAATTAATCCCAATTTACATTCTTTACCATTTTCCATTATGAATGAACAGAAAATCAAAGCCATCATAGATATCACTCTATCTAGAAAAACATGAGGCAATAACATACAATAGATATCAATTTCTTTATCTGGTTAAAATAATTATTATTTCAATTACATTTTTCATACATGAGGATTAAACATGCTAACAATACAATTCCATTTAAAATAAAGAGAATCAATGAATCCCCTACCTCAAGGTTTTTGACGAAAACCCCAACAACGAATAATGCACAAGAAAGCGGAGTTAATTCTCAAATAAACCACCTTAGATCTCTCCTCCTATAATGATTGAGACCAAATCACAACATATTTGGAATCCACACACTTATATCTACCAACAAAAAGTGTAGATCTATGATGCATATGGAAGAGGATAAGTAGATCTAAGTAGATCTAAGGCACCAAAAGTGAATGATCACATACCTCAAGAAACCGGCTTCGATTATCCAAGAGAAGCCTTCAGATAGCCTCCAAAACTCTTCAAAGAGGTTCTCTTACCTTCAAGTAAGGGTAATCCCAAGTTATGTCCACTTAGGAGCTTAAAAGAACCATTTAGAAGCAAAACGAGTTAGATCCAAAATTTAAGTATCTAAGATTAAGTGCCCGCACAGTTAGTCTGCATGGTTTGACAAACTGCGCACTAATCGTGTGTTAGCAACTGCCTTTCCAAACCCTCCTCACATGGTTAGTCTGAAAGGTTAGCCAAACCATGTGCTAATAGTGCGTTAGCCACTACCTATAACACCAACCTCGCACAGTTTGGCTGCACTGTTTAGAAAAACTGTGCACCTCTCGTGAGAACGATATAGCATTTTAGTTTTATATAAAAGTCCTCCCAAATGCACCCCAAAGTCACCTTGACCTTAAAGAACACCTCTAACACCGCATTTTCAAAAATTAATAGACTAGAGAGGTCCAAGACATTACAAAAAGATTCATACATGGGAGATTGTTTTGACACCACAAATATGTGTTTCATTGGCACCAATTGGGTATTTTGAAAAATACTTATTTAATATGAAACATTAATTCAATGAAAAACTTGATTAGTGCAAAAAGGGTACTCCAAGATATAGGATATTAATTTTGATGAATCATTTTCACCCATTTAAAGTATATAGAAAATAACATTACTCTTTTTCATAGTTGTGAGGAGAATTTATGATGTTTTTTCTGATGGATGCTAGGTATAAATTTCTAAATGGGTTTCTAAAAATAGTGTATATCAACAAGATAGATTATTTTTTTATCATGAAGATGATAATAGAGTTTTTTAGCAAAATAATGTGTAATATGGGTTGAAGCAAGCACCAAGAGTTTGGTATTCATGGAAAGTTTAATTTTTGAAGAATACAGGTATTTAGTGTGGTGGAGTTCATTAAAATATATATGTCAAAAAAATACATTAATTAAACGATGATGGTGCTAGTATATATCTATGAAATAATATTTTTGTGGATGAGATGAATCTTGGTGAAATTAGTTTGAAAAATTCATGAAATTTGTGTTTGAATTTCTAATGATCGGTGAAATGACATTTCATGTGGTTTATAGGTGATTGAAAAAAATGGAACATTAATTTCTCAATATTAATATGAAAAGAATGATTTGAAAATATATTTAATGGATAATTCTGAAGATTTGATGACACTATTGGCTACATAGATGAAACGATCATAGGATAATGATGGAAAAGAGGTTAATGTAAAAGAATACTGGAAGATCATTGGAAAAATATTTTAAATGACTATGACGTGAGAAGATATTTTTTACACATGTCAAGCAGTATGGTATCATGTTAATCCCAAGGAAACCCACACCTAGAAGTAACAAGAAAATTTTGTTATATCAAGGGAACATTGGATTTTGGTTTTTTGTATAATAAAAAATATAATAAATTTTTATTGGGTTATACAGATGAATATTTGGCTTGGTCAGAAAAAGATAGAAAACCAACATCTAGTGGTTAATTCTATATTATAAATTTGATTATTTATTGGATAATAAATAAATGATATATCATTTTTTTATCACCGTACAAGTTGAATATATTGCGACCTCTCAAGCATGAACTAATTTGTTGTTGATGAAGCAACTACATTATGATATGGGAGTAGAAGTAAAGTATATAATATAAATCCAATGAGATAATTCAAGTGCTATAAATATTATAAAAATTAAAATCAATCACTCAAGGATAAACCACATTGAAATCAAGTATCATTTTATCATGTATAGGGTGGATCTTGGGATATTTAATTTGGATTATATTTTATTATCAATATTTTTTATTTAATTAAATATAATATATATAATATTTGAAATGTTGTTATTAATATTCCTATGTAATAATTATCTAATTATTATTTTAAATATATATATACATATAAATATATTTCATAAAAACGTAGTGTTTTGTGCATTGTATGCCAAGTCATATTCCAAGATGGTGTTTCATGTAATGCAATCCAAGTCGGTATTTTCTTTAGAAAAAGACAAGTCAGTTTTTCATGTAGCTCAAGCCAGGTCAGTTTTTAGGGTAGGGTAATCTAAGTTGGTATTTCATGCAGCGCAAGCGAATTTGGATTGGCATGTAGCGCCAACCAAGTCGGTATTACATATAGCACAAGACAAGTTGGTATTGCATGTGAATGGAATTTATAATGTGGTGTTTTAATATATATATATATATATATAGTTTTTTAGTGTCATTTTAAATGAAAATTTTCAATAAGAAAAGTTAATTTGAAAAAATTCCCAAAATCTTGGGGTGTTACAAGTCCACATTTTTAAAATTATTCACAAAAAATTATTATATATCAAAAAATGATCCAATAATATTGTGTTGATTCCATGAAAATAAACCATCATATATAGAAAATACATCATTATGAATTGGGACAATAAATCAAAAAAAAATTAAATGGATTATAATAACCTTATACTTAAAATTTTATTTTTCAACATGTTATATCATTTCATTACAATAGAGATGTGAGGGATGAATTGAAGTTGTATCAAGATACAACAACACAAATAGTTACCATATACAAAGCCACCAACTAGCTAGTGGCCCAATTTTGGTTAACCATCTGGCTCATAGGAAGAATATTTGTTATTGACTACCAAATAATTCTATATGTGTCGACCATTAAAAAACATGATTGGTTTTTAACCACTTCCATGACGTAAAACAATGCCCCATTGGAACCCCCATCACTATATTCACCCCATCAAGGGTTCCTATCATCCAAGGTGCATTATATTATTGTTTCTAATGTGTTGGGATGTTATATGTAAGACTATTATATACCACCCATGATTTATTTATTTAAACTAATTTCATGATGTGTCTCATTTTTTTAGTTAAAAGTCCATATTTCTAGGGTTTTTTATTTTCACAATTTCCCCATTTTAGGCAGAATCAAAGAATTATATTGTATATGTGGACTCTTCTAAGGCTATATTCAGAGGTCCCTTTACATAACTCATAATCTCACATTATTTTTATATGTCCATTATGGGTTTGGTAATTCCACCCATATTTTTGATTACCAAATATAATTTATATTACTATTTTTTTTATTTCATTAGTTATATTTGACATTATCATGTATGGTTCCAAAAATAATGGAAATAACACTAAGAAGTCATTGTAAATGTTTTCATAAATAAATGGGCTAATGGAAAAAATTAGTTTCTCATGTATGAAGTATTAAATATTGAATTATATAAATTTGTATATATTGATATGAGTATGTTATTTATAGAATAGTTTTATGGGAACTATGTTTTCAATAAAATTTCTTGATTTGGAATTTGATGACCATCAATGTAAGAAAATGTAATTAACCATTTTTTTGAGTCTATTAGAATGATAAGTGGTGAATTTAAATTAATGTGTTATATTTTGATATGGAGTAAGTATGCAAAAATAGTAAATCCCAAAGTATACAATTAAAGAATTTTTTTTAAAAATATAAATTATGTTAGGTGATTTTAGAAAAAAACATTGAAAATGGAATGTGTCAATGGGGTTTGATCAAATTGAATGTTACATCTGAGGATTAAATGATCAATTGGGTACAATATGAAATGAAATTTTTTGATTCCTTTTTGAATAATGTTGATTTTTTTAAAAAAAAATTACCAATGAATTGTTTAATATATTGAAAAATTGAAATGTATTTGACATGATTTAAGAGATTAAGGAATTATAGGATGAGATTAAAAATTCTTTATGATGTAGGATGATGGGGAATGCCTAGATTAGTGCACAATTTCAATGAAAATGTGAGGATGAGTGTATATATTTTAAAGGATACTAGATGGTTTTGAACATGGGGATAAAAAATATATTCCATGGGAATATTTGGATAAGATGTAAGATTTTGTATCGATTAATATTTTGGGGAATAATTTCATTTTCATTCATATTTTATGGGAAGTTTATGATGATTACATCGACTCCATGTGAAAATAAATTATCAGGGAATACATGAATAAGTTTTAAAATTTCCTATGAATTCTAGGAAGATCACTAAGAAGATATATGGTACCTACAAACACTAGGGAAATCCAAAATGAGATTATAAATTCTATGAGGTTATTATGGTTTAAATGGTCATCATGAAATTCAAATAGACACCCTAACACTATCCGAAGAATGTATTTCTAACCTTTTGGGTCACCATGAAACTAGGAATTCATTGTAAATCTATTTATATTTATTTATATTATTTTTAAAATGATTAATTATTTATTATAACACTCATTCAAGCACCATCACACGGGGATGGTGGTTTTAGGGATGTCTTTTGTGGTAGTGAAATAAGTTATAGTAACATCCCTTATTAGGATACCATGGAACATGGGTACTTAAAAAGTTTCTACATTTTTGTAGGGATTGTCAATGGTTGAGGCCTGATACTAGGTGTTTGGTTTGAATAAAAAAAATAACCTAGTATTTTGGGATCAGGTTAGGTTTCATTTGTCATTTTTATTTTTGGATAATTTTTTATATTAATTTAGAGATACTGAATGTAGATTGATATTTTTTTTCATTTTTTTATTTACCATATTTCCTCAAGTTAAATTTGATGGTTTTTGTTGATAATTTATTTCGATTTTTCATGAGTGTGTAATACCTATTTTTCTAGATGAAATATCTAATTTGAATTATTTTAGGGCGTTTCATCACTAATATAGGGATATGGTCTCCCTATTTTTATACCTTAGACCTTCCATACTAGTCATCATCATTTAGTGTATAAGGAGGGATACCTGGCGTTTGGTAATTACCGAGGGTTCGAGATATAATTAGTTGCATGGGGAGTCATGTTGTTACAAAATGTTATCCATGGTATTTTTTAGTTTTCATAATGTTTCATCATGGTAGAACAAATATAAGATGTCATTAGGATATGGTATGGAACATATTTATACGACAAACAACCCCTCTTATATATAATGTACATGATGTTAGTGGTGGGACTATTTTTCATTTTTTTCTATTATGGTTGATCGAATAGTTCTTTGATTGACGAACCTAATTAATGAGGTGGGGGGTTTTGGGAAATTATTTTGTATACCAGTGTGGAAGGAGAGTTGTGTTCATGAGCCCTAGAAGAAAGAAAGGATTCACATGACATTTTCTTGATTTCAGGTGACTAGTTACCTAAATGATGACTCAGGTAGGTTATTTAATGTATACATATCAATTTTTAACATTTATTCCTATAAAAGGGTATGTTGGAATTTTAATTTAATGATTTCTTACATTTTTAAGATTGATGCTTCCTTACCACATGACATAATTTTTATGAGGTGTCAACTATATTAATACCAATTCAAACATAATGACTATTTCACTCTATAACATGAAATTGAAATAGTTATTAACTAACTCTCATATGTGAATGGTTTTAGTAAACATAAATGGATATAGTTAAATTATGTGATTCCATAAATTGATTATTATGTATATTTAAAAGAAATAAAAAACATGTAAAACATATATTTTCTTTTAATATGAATCTTGTTCTAAGAATTTCATTTAATTAAGACCCTGTTAATAAATTATGGTTAATGATTAATAATGTAATATCATAATATTCAATATTCTATATGGGTGATGTGTTCATTGTGATTTTTTCTGGTTGAATATATGTTTCATTGGTTGGGTAGGTGTGGATGACCATGTTATGTACCATTCCATTTGAGATTATGATAATGGTGTGTTGGCATTGATAGTGATCTTGTCGTCTGTGCCTAACCTAGTTGTTTGGATGATGAGAAGGATTTGATATTTTATATGGGATCCCATTGTGGGAATCTATTATTTTAGATAACATGAACGATTAGAGTATGGGTCAATTTCATTCCAAGAGTTGTGACCTATGTAAGGTTTGTGGTTTGGGATTGTTGGGAGAACCTATTGATCATCATGGGTGTGACTATAGATTAAAGAGTTAGTATATTATGACATTCTAGAAAAATCGTGATATGGGTTTGCTAGATTTTTTGGGTCACTCAGGTTTAGGAGGGAGAATTAGATGCTCCAACATACTATAATTTTTCAAAATAGATTATTCCTTTTAGGTGGTTTGGGTAGATTATATATAGTTATATTTCAAAGGAGGATCAATTGAAAATGGTAGATTCTCGTAATAAGTCTCCTCTCAGGAAGAAAATCTTCCTTGGGATGTCTAGCCATATTAATATACTACAATTTTGATTTGTGGGCTGAGTGATTAAAATCATGTATGGTAGACGTACTGATAATAAGGCTTGATATATTTTTTTATTAGATATTTATTTTTTGGAGTTTCTCAATGATATGTGGTTTATGCATATGAGATACCTTGTCAATGATATTGTATGAGGGATTGGTCTGGTTGTTATGACCATTATGAATAATGTTTTTCTCAATAAATGGAGTATCCATTGAGGGGTTTGATTTATACCTTGTGAAAGTTCCATATACATTAGAATTATAAATAATCCTGAGTTATGGTGCTTCAATATCATTGAATGTTTATAAGGGATGGAACTATCTAAAACATCAACTGTTTTCTTCTTATGATAATATTGAGAGAATAGTACAACATGGTCAGATCCTTCATTTAGAGTGAATATCTGGTTACGAGTTTCCATGTCAGTGGTTTCTCTTATTTATGTTCTTTGATTTTGAAGAGTGTTGATGGTGGTATTCACATTCTAAAACAGGTGTGTGAGAGGGGAATAAAAAATTCCACATATATATATATATATATATATCTGATCCATGTTTTGGTGAGACATAACTCACTAGAGATGAATTAAGCCTTTATCATCAGGCTGGAAAAAAGAGGGAAGTGGATGATCTTTTGTTGATCTTTTTGTGAAGTGTGAATTGGTTATGTGATACGTCATTTTTACTATGAGTATAGTAGAATAATAATTAATTCTCTAAACTATTAAATTAGAGAGATGTTGTGATGTATGATGGGGTTCAATGTGATTTTAATGAGCGGTTTCCCAAAATAGTTGCCTAAGGCCTTGGTGAAGAATCACGATGTCCCATAAGTAGGTGATGGAATAATTCATGGTTCATGGTGTGCCGGCATGGCCAATGTGATCACATCCAATATTATTGGACTAACATAACTAGAGAACATGGATTGAGTGGGTGATAATAGTATATTTATGATGAATCCAGTTAAATCCATACTAATGGGGTTATGTGATACCTATGTTCCCGAAAACATAAATGGTTGGTAAATGGTGTGGCAAATTTTTTGATTGAAAATCTCACTAATAATACATATGGAATTACTT
Organism: Viscum album; assembly: GCA_963277665.1. Classification (NCBI taxonomy): domain Eukaryota; kingdom Viridiplantae; phylum Streptophyta; class Magnoliopsida; order Santalales; family Viscaceae; genus Viscum; species Viscum album. Next base: position 260,395,473 of record OY728161.1, read on the forward strand.
GTGAGAAGGGGGAGAGTTCTTATTGATATTTTCCGTGGATTTTTAGGTATGAGTGGTGTGATTACATGTATTTAATTTAGGTTATGATAGATTACATATGATCTATAGAGCATAGGGTTTTTCTTTAGTAGAGTGATGATAAGGGTACTCCTCCAGTACAAAGTAACATATCAGTCATGAGAAAAATAATCTATGTGAGTAAGATTATTGATGTAGTGATACCTATCATGGACTTTCAAAATAATTTTTAATGCATATGTGTATATGAATGTAGGAATTTTTTGGTTTTATGGAGAGTTTTAATTTTTGAATTTATGTGTGGTGTTGGTGGGTCATTGAGAATCAAAATCAGAATCATGATATAGTTCTATGATATGAGATGGAGTTTTATTTAGGGTGTGTCAGTGCATATGGATCCATACAATGAATGTTTATGTTGTATGAGTTTCTAAAAATGGGGTTCCTCTAGGATTTGAGAAGTCATAGTCATTTGTTTTTTTGTTACATCAATGAGGGTGGACAACTATTTTTGAGGAAGGTCTATAAAGGTATTTTTTTGAGTTTCTTTTTCATGTCTTAATGGATATATAATGTTGATAACCCTTTCAGGTGTTTCATATGGAATAATATAGTATTATTTCATTGACTCACTTATATTTTTTTATAGACTAATTTGTTTAGATATGTTTCATAAATTACTATGAATTTTTGGTATTTTATATGAATGTAAAATAATCATTACAGTTGTCTTATATAATTTTTTATGTTATTGAGAGTTGTGAATTTGTATCCAATCTAAAATAGATTATGGAAAATGAGGAATGTGGGTTCATTGGAAAACTCCAATGGTAGGTAGAATAATGTTTCAGATTTGGACTTCATTGTAATGACTAAGAAATTTAAATTTGAAATTCAATTTTGAATGTAAAATTTCTTTGTTGATAAATATATAAATATAAAACACTTGATCTACATTGTCTATTTTTTACTTTTCTAAAACATAAAATTTTATATATAAAACAATGTTAATAATTATAAAAAAACTTATATATATATTCTATAGTGCCAATAATTATCATTATATATTATGGCATATAAAAAAAATTAATTGACATGGATGATTGAAGTGATAGCCTCTACCAGTTGGATTATTACCTATGAACAAAATTTATCAAAGCCTCCAAAGGAGAATCCATCAATTAGATTTTCCCTTTACAAAGCCCAATATTATATTAAATAACTAAAACTCAAGTGAAAAAAATGAATGGGAGAAGTTAATTTTCATAGATATAATAATCTAAATCATGTTTGTCAAACCACCCAATGAATGTATCCTCATCACACACATTATCCTTAGGATGCAAGATGGTGTAATAATGGGTTGTTTATCTAAACCTTAAAATTATTGATTTTTATATTTTATTATTATTTTAATAATTATTTTAATTTATCCATTTCATTATTTCATTGTCTATATATATATATATATATATTAAATAATGGTTTTAAATGAAATAATATTTACATACAATGAAATAGAAATGGTATTTTAATTAAAAAATTAATAGTTTCAATTATAAATTCAATTATATTGGTTAAATAATACATGAAATGAACATCATTTTCATGTATTACTCATATTAATGAATATATATTCCAATAAAAATGGTAACATAAAATAAGAAAATTCAATTAAAATTTTAAAAGGGTAAGGAATATTCTTGTGTTCTAAAAAATATTATTTTCTTATAAATAATATTTTTTATTGAAATTAATAAATTATTACATTTAAAAAATTAATTTCTACGATTGAATATTATTATTTAGATGAGCACATTGAAAATATACCATGGAATGTTTTTCATAATTTTCTGACATATTTTAAATTTTGTGTAAAATCTAAATGCGGTATAAATATATAGTACGTAATATGATATCATAACATACGAAAATTGGTTTTAAAAATACTATAATTGAAATAATTGACATAAAATAAATTCTCCCTTAATATAATATTTTTAATGTATTTTTATTAATTTTACAAACCTTTAATGAATCCTCCAACAAATATATTAAATAGTTATATTTTTAAATCATTTATTTTTTAAATGACTCACTTACCCATCACCAAATGTATTATATTAATTATTTCAATTATTATAATAATTTTATATTTAAATGATATTATCATTAGAAAAAATTACTGGAATAAATCTTTTTGTGGGCAATGGTTTTGATTATTTTATTATATGGATTCTAATCTCTATGTTTTGGAATTTATGAACATTTAAACTATTAATTAATGAATATACCAAACATTCCTATCATTAATATTCAATAAATAAAAATTTAGAAAAAATTTACCCCAAATATATATCTTTAAATACCACCCATGCTATTCCCTATATCTTAATAATATCCCCCCAACTTTTAGAATCCCCCTATCAGTGTAAGAGATTTTTTCTTCATCATTTTTATTCATGTAATTTTACTTGTATTAATCATATTATTTTATAGTTTTTCATGATGTACTGTATTTTTGAAAATACTTTTATAGTCATATTGATTAAAAAGTAATTGGAGACCACATTTTACACTCATTGAACTGTTCCATGAATCGTCTTGCACACCAATTATTTATAACAACCCTTCTCTTTATTCCACACATGAACTTAATTTATTACATAGAAACATCAATTGATAAAATAGAGAAGATCAAGTGGTATCACATATCTGTTTATTAGGATAATTAAATAACAACTTAAAACATGAAATACATAACTTTATTGAAAAATTCATTTACATGACCGCACACATTCATTCGTACTTAGCATTGCATGGTATAACCTGAGGATATATATAATAAAAGGGTGAGATATATAGACCAGAAATGGAGTAAACAAGGAATAACATGAATAATATATTACTTGTTATGAAATAGGCATATCGATGGAGCATAATATAAAATTAACATAAAGGAATGATACATCATGATTATCATAACATGGAAATGTGGCATCGACATTTAACATTATATTAGCATGAGCCAAGGCTCATTGGACATGGAGAATGATTAAAACCTCATTAGAAATGAATTATCATGAGTAATCTCTCATTTTACATGATGTATCATGATACTAATCTTTACCCAATGCATTGGAGTGCTATCCGGGCGCACCGATTTTTATCATTTCATTTAATGCATAAGTGTTCCACATAGATCATAAAACATGGAATCATTAAACAACATCATTTATTACATGATAAGGAATGTGGAATTAATACTGGAAAATTTTTAAGCAATATGTTAATGTTTATAAAGATTAATACACATGATAGATAAATGGGCATGTTATTCACTACATAATGAATTTGGTTTGGAAAATCGCATTTCAATTTCAACAGCATAACTACGTGACATAAGAATTCCTAAAAATGGTTGATGAGAGAGAAAAGGAAGATATAATCATATATAAACGAAATGGATAGTAAGGGGGTGATATATATAAATTTACCAACATATATAATTAAATTTATATTCACAATACAAAATAATTTCTTGAATGTAAATGAGAAGAGGGAAATTTCTTACAGAATTTTAACATGGAAACAAGTGTACATGGGAGGCATTGATGGAAGAGAAAGGGGTATAAAATCATTCAAAATTAATAAAGGGAATTATTTAGAAGGATATAAATCATACCAAAAAATATTTAATTAAAAATTAAAATCCATAACAACATAATGAAATTTGCAAAAAATTGATAAAGGAAGAAATCCCTTACTTGTAAGTGTGTTCCCAAAGGCTTGGGATGGGATTGAGAGACACTTTTTGGGAGTATGGGGAACCTTGGTAGAATTATAGAGAGAGTTGGGCATAGTTTGTTCTAGATAAAAATAATTTGAGGGATGAGGAAGTGGGATATTGGTCGGGTTTATATAGGAAAAGAGAAGGAATTATTTATTATTTAGGTTTTGGACACCACACAATAAACTAATCAAAACCTCAAAACAACCCATACTTTTTTCCGATGGATTTTTTAAAAGGGGAGTGTAAAAAAATATTTTATATTTTTAATGGACATAATTATTAAAATACAAGGCTTGGTTGTGTGGAGGTGAGTCACACTCTCAAGGAATTCATTTTAAAGGGTTAAAATATTTTATAAACCTTGGATGGTTCACTAATGTTTTTTAAAATAAATCTAACAAACCCAAAATCAAATTATATTAAAAATAAAACATATATTAGAGGAAAAAACAATTTATATTATTTTATTATATCAATATTGGGTCTTTATGATGTCATAAAACAAATTTTATATTTAAACAGTATTTAGTTTTTACCCAAAACTTCACCTATCTCAGAAAATAATGAAAAAGACACCATTAAATAATTTCAATTCCATGATTCCAAAAATAATATTCATTTTATCTAAATAATTTTCTAAATATGTTAATTATTAATTTTAAAATAATAACCTACATTGGTCGAAAATTTAGGGGTTTTGATAAAAATTCCATTCAAATCATAATAAAAATAACAATTGTATTCATAAAAATTATATCATTATTTGTATTTTATAAAAAACAATTTAGTAATAATATTGTATTGAATTTTTTTAATTAAAAAATACATTAATTCATCAAAGTTGTTTTCATAATTTAATATTATGTAAAAAAACTATTTTTGATTTAAACACTATTAACAGAGTAATTGTAATAAAATAAATGTATATTCATTATTATATTCCAATATAATGCACATAATAATAATGAAAGGGTATTGTTAAAAAACCCGTTATAACACCTGCCTAAGACCTAATGGTATTATGTGTAATGGTGACAAACTTTTGGGGTGGCTTAGATAACATTGCTTGGGTGGTAATCTTTATCAACTTCAACATCTCATGTAAGCAGTTCTCTTCGAGCATAATGTGTTGCACCTCGGCTTGGTATTGGTCAAGAGAAAGGCCCAATGAGAAACATTCTTTCTGAGCTCTATAAAATGGGCTTCGTACGTAACAATTCAAATGGATGAGGACATCACATTCATCATCTGAGTTAATTGGATTTGTTAAAGCCATATATTTATACTAATCATGTGATCATTATTGAAAGGCTATATTTGAAATGGTAACTAGTCATAAGAGTATTTTGAAATACAAAATCCTAAAATCATGGAAGCTCATTTTTTACAAAACCATTTTACATAATAATATATTTAATTATATCAAGTGTAATTTTAATTAATAAAAGTTTGGGTCATTAAAATATTCCCCCCTTAAAAAAATTTACCATCTAAATTTCCTTTTCCCACACTAAAATAGATGAGGGTCTCTCTATTCTATTACTTCCTCTAATTCCCATGTCTCTTCTTAAAACTTTTTGATTCACCACATCACTTTGATGAGGGGAATTTCCTTATTTTGTGAAAAAATTTCCCTACATTCTAAGATCATCACTGGATTATCTTCACAAGAGAGTTCATTTTCCAATGGTACCACCATTTGATTGGGTACATGCGATGGGTCAGGTATGAACTTCCTCACCAGTGATACATAGAATTCATCATGTATTTGAGATATGATCAGTAAGAGTTCAAGTAAATAGTCCACCGCTACAATGCGATCAAGGATCTAAAAGGGCCAATGTAACTTGGAAAAAGGTTTATCTTATTCCCAAATATTATAATTCTCTTCCATGGTGATATGTAGAGAAATACCATGTCTCTAACCTCAAACTATAGGTCTCGTCAATGAATATCTACAAAGATCTTTTATCGACACCGAGCATCTTTAATGTGTTTCTGGATGGTCTTAACTTTTCCACCATTTCATCGACAATATTTCGACCTAGGAGTTTTCACTCCCTAACTTCATCCCATCATGTCGGTGTTCTTCACCTCTTTCTGTAAATGGATTCATAAGGATCCATTTATATGCTTGATTGGAAACACTTTTTATACGAGAACAGAACTAGTGGAATATGTTGATCCCATCCTCCTTTGAAGTCCATTGAGCATGCTCTCATCATTTCCTCAAGTGTTTAGATATTCCGCTCATATTTTCCATCAGTTTGAGGATGATGAGTTGTACTGAGGTTCATATCATTATCCAGAGCATGTTAAAGACTCTTCCAAAACATAAAGGTGAATCATGGATCTCTATAGGATATAATAGATTATGGTACTCCATGAATCCTTACAACTTTTCTGTTATATATCTATGCCATCTGATCCATTAAGGAATCCTCTTGAATTGAAATTAAGTGTGCAGTCTTCGTAAGACGATACAAAACTACCCAGAGTGAATTGTTTCCATTGTATGTCTTCAGATGACTGGTGACAATGTCCATAGTGGTGTTCTCCAATTTCCATGCTTGTAAGGGTAATGGTTTCATCACCCTTTTAGACTTATGCCTCTCATCCTTCACATGTTGACCTATGAGTCACATTGATGTATACTCAACAATATACTTCTCCATGTTATCCCACCAATAATGGTCTTGGAGATCTCAATACATATTGGTGTTTTCTGGGTTAATGGACAAGTTTATACTATGTGCATAATAACAATTTCCATTCATTAAATCTAGATTTGATGCAATACATAGACTAGTCCCAAATCTCAAAATTCCTTCATCATTAACATTGAACTCCGAGGATTTCCATTTTCTGATAGTTTCTGCATTCTTCTAAATTCCAACATCATCCTTTTAAGCATCATTTAACCATTACGAAAGATACAATTGAGAAATAAATTGTAAAAGGATTGTTTATGTTCCCTTTTTTATGACTCCCATGTCCGTCTTCATCAAATATAAGAAGATTGTATCCTTTTCAATTATAATCAATGGCAGAATAATTGGATCCTTTCAACATTGAGAATCTGACGCCTTGTTCTCTTTCCAATGGTGATAATGGATTGGGCCGTAATTGTCATTAATTTTCTCTAACAATCGTAATTTTTGCGTGTTCAACACATTCTTTGTGAATATATAATTGAGGGTTTGGTGGTTTGAGTATATTTCAAACTTCTCCCCAAAGAGGTAAGTATACATAATTTTCAAAGAAATTATTACAAAAACTAACTGCAAATAATTTGTTGGATGATTTTTTCTATGAAATTTCAATTACATTAAATCATACACAATAACATTTTCTATTTTCATCAACACACAACCTAGGCCCTTATTCAAAGAATCACTAAATACAAAAAAAAGTTCTCCACTTGTGGGTAGTGTGAGAACGAGAACATTGATAAGTCATTTTTTCAACCCCTTAATGCTTTATTTGCATTTATCACTCCAAGAAAACATGACTACCTTCTATGTTAGCTTGGTATGAGGACTTGACAGTCATGAGAAATTTCCCACAAGTCAGCGATACTGTCAAGATAACCCCAGGAAGCTACGATTATCTATTACCGATGTTGGCCTCAAATATCCCTCTATTACAACTATCTTGGAGGGATCAACATATATCCCATTGCTTCTGATGATATGACATAAGAATGAGGCGTCCTTCAACCAAAACTCACTTTTCTATACATTTCATATAGCTTCACCTTTCATGGGGTCTCTAGTATAGCGCTTAGATACTCATACTCCTCCATGGTTTTAAGGTATATTAAAATATAGTCCATAATAAATACCACAAATTTTTCATGGTAATATCTAAAGTCTCTATTCTTCAAGTCCATGATGATTTCTGAAGCATTAGTGAGTTTAAAAGGCATTACTATTAATTCATTGTGCTCTTACCTTGTACGAAAAGCAGTCTGGGGTATATCCTCCTCCACTCATACAAGATAGTATCCTGAATATAGATCCCCCTTGGAGAATTATTTTATTCCACATAGATGATCAAACAAGTCCTTAATTCATGGAAGAAGATACTTTTTCATTGTCATAAATTTTTAGAGCTTAGGAAAAAAAATTCAAAGGTGCATTAACTCATCCTTCTTTTGTAAGAAGAAGAATAGTGCATCCCATGGGGATGCACATGGGCGTATAAACCCTTTTTCTTGATCTCCTATAGTTGTTTCATTATCTCTTCAAGATCCACAATATAAATTCTATATGCAGTCTTGGATATTTTAAATTCACTAGGAATACGATTGATTGAGAATTCAACATCTCTTCAAGGAGAAGGCCTGGTAATTACTTAGGAAACACTTCAGTGAATTCCCTCACAATAGGAATGTCATCAAGGATGGTTTTGTCTATTTACTCAATCATATAATCCAGATATGCATGCCCATAGGGCTATGATATCCATACTAGAGATGAAGGTGCTATAGAAGATTCATCTTCCTTCTTGCACTTGTAGAAAATCGGGGGTAGATTTTCCATATATACGGTGATTTAAATCTCAATAAAATATATGGTGTCTCTATATAGATAAATCCATCCATGCCAAGAATTTCATTAAATAACACCAAAAAGAGTATGATGAGGTTTTTCGATAAGTTCAATCCACAAATTATGATATGGAAGGAGTTATATTAAATGGATGTACTAATTTCAACTTTCGTGGCTCTGAACGACATCTTTACTTCCTAGATTTGTGGTGGTGTTGGGATTGTTATAGTAATCACTTGAGATATAAAATGATGCATAGAAAAAGAATCAAAAAGTATGTTCACAATTCTTTAATGAATAACTAACATACCAATCACAACTTCGTTATCGGTGTTCACATCAGTAGCAGTGATTGTAAAAGCTCACCATTTCTACCGTGGAGGTTGTTCCTTGCCTCCAAAAACCCTTGGATTAGGTAAATAGTTTGAAAAGGTCCCTAGTTTAATGTAGTTAAAGCAAGGAACAATGCGTTGTGGTTCGAACAGAGAAATACTCTCCCCTTTCACATCTGTTGGTTTCTCTTGTCGGTATTTAAGAGCCAAGTTCCCTTCTCTTCCACACTTAAAGAATTCCCTCACCCCCATCAGGAAATTTATGTGCTGCTTCATTTCGAACCTTTGGAATGTGTGGTGATGGATTTTCTTACCACCATTATATTTATCCATCAGACATGAATAATTAAATTCCACTTTACGCTTCTTATCCCCATGATATTCCCCAATTTCTATTTTGACTTTGAAAGCACATCCGGAAATTTCCTCATAGCTCTCGAATTTATGGATCTCTAGGGCTTTACAAAGGCTAGGTTTTAGCCCACGAAAAAAGTGGTCATCCTTGCATTCAGGTGTAATGAAAAAGTCAAAGGGGTATGATGCAAGCCTTGTGATGTTTTCCTCACATACTCTGATGGATTTGTAATCTTTTTTCATGAGGGAAAGGAAGTCCCTTTCCAACATATGTCGGAGGGTGCAAGGAAAATACTTATCAAAAAACATTTTCTAGAAGTCCTTCCATTCTAATGCATAAATATCCTCCTTTGGAATCTGGTTTTGGATCAATGTTGAGCATTGATCACCTTCACCCTCCATATGATAGTCATCCCGAAGATCTTTCTCCTGTTCGGAACATTGAAGGATGAATAATATATTTTCAATAGAGTTGATCTATAGTTCATAAATTGAGGGATCAGATGACCCATTAAAATTATGAGGCCATTTTAAAGACCTATAAATTCCATATATATTTTCTAAAATTATTTGGGATTATTATGCGTCTGTGAAAATTATGGGCGTGTGATTCCAAGGCCCGGTGTGCCTGGAATTAATTTTTCTAATTTTTTAAGGTATGTTCAGTTAACCTGGGAGCATAATTTTATATATTTTTCACTGATGCTGGGATTAAAAATTTTAGGGAAATTTAAAATTCTCAGTGTCGGGATTCACTTAAGGGATGCTGCACTCCGACCATAGATGTTTGTGTGAAAATTTTATTTTTTTGCGGCATTTAAAGAAATAATAAAATAACATATAGATTGTTATTTTATTTATTTTTTTTCCTAACACATAATGAGAGGCGAGGGAGGGGACCATATTGGTAGTCAGATATTTAATATGGGTTATTAAATGTCGAGTTACTATTTGGTTGTGTAACCACCCCTCATGTAATTAATTAGGACGATTAATTACATCAATTAATGAACCTCATAAATTCCTCGATGCGTTACTCACCCTCCCCCCATCTATTTACATGGTGCTTGGGGTAGAGTTTTTGATGGGGCTTTATCAAGGGAGAAACCTCTACTGATGTGATGCAACACCATCCACTGAAGGAAATGGATGTTCGGGCGACAATGAGCCGGGATTGATGAATGTTGGTGACATCATTAAGAATGGAATCTTCTTCCACCACCGCGACGACTCTAAGGAATCTCACGGTAGAGGTTTGGTTATTAAATTATTGTGAAATGTTTCTTTCCCACGTTCTTGAGAATGATGAAAAATCATAGATATAGTAGAGTCGTTTATTGTGGAATTAATTATCCCCAATTGAGATAATGCTAACGTGGAGGGAGTGGGCCAAACAAACTAGGCCCAAACACTCTACCACTTTATTTATTGATTCATTATTGATGAGATGATTTTCAACTTGATGGAGGCCTCCTTGGAGGGCCATAGACATGTTTGGAAGGATGAATGGACAACCGGAGAACACCTAGTGGCCCGCAAAAGTTCTGCTGACATGGCACCAGCCACAGATGACGGCGGCAAAGGCGGAAGTTGGCGATCGCTGGCCAAAGATGATGGAGGAGCCACTTGGCAACATGCCATAATGCACCGTGGTGAACAGGTCACGATTACTAATCTGTGGTGAAGCCGGGACCCCCTCCCTGTAGGTCCCATGGGTGACGAGGAGGCACCACCTATCATCTCCCATTAATAAACCAAAGGTCACTTTGAGCTGTTCAGGAGGTGAACCGCGCGACCCCCGCCTAGGTCGTTCCAGCCATAAGGTTTGTCTGGCCCTATTGGGCCGGCACAGGCTTGTTTTTACCAGGTCGGTTCAGACCTAGACCTTGTCGGGTCTGTTCGTACCAGACCCGAACCCCTCTAAGGTTCTAAAAAGCTTAAGCATCCATATCTTGCAAACATGACGTTTGTTTGGAAAACTGTATACATCACTAAGATCCTTAGAGAGAAACCGTCATTTTTAAGATACTCTTTGAGTGTTTTGGAGGGAGTTGGAGCACATCTGAGTTGGATGGACTCCAAATCCAACTAGGCCCTCGACACTAAAAATCCAATAAAGTACAGACTGGGTGTCCGGTTGACGCGCCGTCTATTGTGTGGGAACCCTTATGATGTGAATGATCATTGGGTAACATCTACAGGGGACTTCATGCGAGTTAAAATACAACCAAGGGTGTGAGGAGCAGTTTTTCCAAGAAACAAACATACTATGAGAGGGAATACTATTACTGGATGATGCATATTGAATGAAGAGTGATTATGTGTGAAATACCACCCAGCCATTCTATGTGAATCATCACCCAGAGATTTTATATGAATCAGCACCCAGCGATTCGGTGTGAATCAGAACCCATCGATTCTATCTGAATCAGCACCCTATGATTCTGTGTGAATCAGTACTAAATGATTCTATGGGAATCAGCACGCTGGGTTCTTGTGTGAATAAACACCCAATTATTATGTGTGAAATGTCACCCATATATTATGTTTGTATCAGCACCCAATGATTATGTGTGAATCACAACCCAACGGTTCTTTGTGTATCGGCACCTAACAATGCTGTGTGAATCTGCATCCAGCGATTCAGTGTGAATCGAATCCCAGTGATTCTGTGTGAATATGAACCTACCGATTATGTGTGGGTCAACAACATTTTCTCTTGATAGAGTAAGGCGATATAGCCTTATAACTAATCGTATGTACTATTTCACATTAGTTATACATGGTTTGAGCTGTGTCTTTTGCTTTGTGCATTGTGACTGAGATCATTTTTGTGGTTTTCCATTTTGGAATTCTAAGAGACCATCGGGGGTCTTTGGGTCCCTATTAGGTATTTTTATACTCACCCCTACCTGACCTTCTTCTGCACCTTGTTGTGCCTTTTGTATTGGACGTGTATCATTGACTAAGACTCGAGGTGCAAGGTCTTAACAGTGGATGGAGGTGCTGGTGAAAGGTGATGTGGAGAGGCGAAGAGATGAGCTGTACCTACCCTTTAGTTGGGATCCTCGGTGGATGATCTCAGGTGATTTTTTTTTGGGTTTTAGTTGGTTGTATCTTTTCAGATGGACTTTTATTCCAGCCCCTTTACTTTAAATACACCTATTTACTTCATCATTTTTACTTTTTTGGTTTCATATTTTCGTGTTCCTCGTATGTGTATTGAAGAGGGCTAAAGGGAATGCTTTTCCATTTTAGGGATATACCTTTCTCGTGCAAGTTTCCGTCCCCTGGCCTATAGAAGCGATTCATGGGGTATTCACGAAACAGGCCCTGGGGGATGGGTTGTGACAAAGTGTTATCAGAGGAATCAATTAAAATGATGAACTAGGAATATAATTTTTTTAATGTATCAATATTGTTAAATGTTTTTAATGTGGTTTTAAGTTTAGGGAGTCCGGATTTGGTGCAGCGGTCGGCATATCTCTGCACTAGGACCCTGAATTGTGATTTTTGACTTGGTTCATGAAATCAACGATTGCGTGTGTTTTGGAAATGTTTTTACATTGATATATTTTGAGCCAGCTTAGCAGGTATAACTTATTGACCACGTCACATATGTTTCTTTTCAAGATGCCACAGCATAGAGAACCAGCAGAGATTCTCGAGAGATTACATGATAAAATCCCAATGAGCAATAAGGCTTCGGTGTAGGGCCCTCTTACTATGCTACAACATTCATGTGGTGTACCAGTGGCACCACCACTTAGAGCGCAACCGTTTCCTTGAGCCGCACTAGTGGACGGTGCATGCCGACTAAGCATGTTTCATGAGTTCCAGCGGTAGAGGCCTCTAAGGTTTCGAGGAAAGAAAAATACCCATACAACTAAGGAATGGATTGAGGTTATGGATATAGTTTTATGCCTAGTTGGGAAACCATCAGAGGAGATGGAGATCCTAGCTGATAGTCTCTTCCTAGACATGAAATAAATATGTTGGAGCCTGACACTCTGGTTACATGATGAGGTGACCCTCACCTGGATGGAATTAGAGAGCATATTCTGGGCGGAGTTCATCCCAGAGACACTACGCTCTGTGCTTATCCGAGAGTAGCTGCAGTTAAAATAGGGCATCTTATCTGTGGCCCAGTACTCAGTGAGATTCATTGAACTCTCGTGCTAAACCACCGACATGGTATAAGACCCATTCTTTAGGGCCTAGACATTTGAGAAGGGTCTCCGGTGAGAGATCATAGCATTAATGATATCTCTGAATATCCTGATGCACACTGGGGTTCTTGAGAGAGCATTGTTTGTGGAGAGCTTCTTATCTTAGTAGGTACCAACAGAGAGAGTCTCTACCAGGCGACAAGTAGTCGAGTCATCTGCATTAGTCATTAGGTCGATTACACAGAGGTCCAAGTGGACCAAACCTTCAATATTGTGACCCCATGATGTAGGATTAGAGGTGTGGATCTTCGGAGGTAGAGGGGGTTATCATGGAATAATATTTTGCTTCGCATGCGGAGGGTAGGGCCACATGGATTGCGACTGCCCAACCTGCCATACCGATGACCAGTAGACGGTCGAGGAACTGCCGTGGTAGTGGCCAATGTTCAAGAGACGTGGTATGCATGGCGGTGGATGTGGAAAAGGAACATGTCAGGCAGCAGGTGGTGGAATACGGATTGATGTTCTACCACCACCACCCCCAGGTGGTCCACCCCGACCATTGGGAGCAGGTGGACAGGGAAGAGCACAACTTCAGGTAGTTGAGGCCTTCGATCACGGGGATATGGAGATGATTAAAGGTTCAATATGTGTCTATTCCACCCTAGATAAAATACATATAATCATAGGTTCCTGTCACTCTTTCATTTCTAAAGAGCTTATTCGGAGCTTGGAGATTTTGATGGAGTCGTTGGCTCGATCCTTATAATTAGAGACTCATAAGGGAGAGGATTCGATGATTAAACACTATTGTAGGCATTGTGAGCTCACTATAGGAGGTGATAACATAAAATGTGATATATTGGTAGTAGGTTTGATGCCTTACAATGTCATTTTGGGTATGTAATAGAAATATACAATCCATGCTCAGATCGACTATTTTAGGTGAAAAGTGTGGTGTTTCCACGAGGATGGTCTTTTTTTCCATCACCGGTGAGGAGGAATCCTTTGTAGCATAAGATAGAATATCTCAGAGGAGGGTAAAGATGATTACTTATCAGTTTTCTAGCCTCACCCTTAGATCAGTTGACGCGAGGAGTCCGAGTAATCTTGTAGTGGTGGCCCAATATGCCGATGTCTTCCCTGATAATGTTCTAGGACTACCTTCTCACAGAGAAGTAGACTTTCACATCAGCCTATACCCCTGTAAGACACCAATATCTATTCCAGAATATCAGATGGCACTCATAGAGCTCCATGAGTTGAGGGTATAATTAGAGGACTTGCAGATAATAGGCTTCGTAAGGCCCAATGCTTCTCGATGGGTATCCCCGATCTTGTTCTCCCTGAAGGTGGGTGTGAGTCTATTGCTTTGTATGGGTTATCAGCACCTGAATAAGGTGACCATGATGAACAGTTATCGTCTAACGATGATCTATGATATATTCATCTATCTAAGGTGATCTCATTGGTTTCAAAAGATAGACCTCATATTAGGCTATCCCCAGTTCAAGTTATGGGACTAGGACGTCCCAAAGACAACCTTCTGATGTCGGAATGGCCATTACAAGCTCGTGGTGATTCTTTTCAGTGTGACCAATGCTCTAGTAGGGTTCATGGGGCCGATGAACCAAATCATCTAGATATAACTTAATAGCATCATGGTGGCATTTATTGATGACATATCAATATAATCGGCATCAGAGGAAGAGAACGCCACACACCTAGATATAGTTATGGATACACTCTGAGAGCCCTAGAATTATGGAAATCTCTCAATGTTTTAGTTTTCGATATTGGAAATCCACTGCCAGGGGCACGTTATCTTGGAGGCTAGATTCGCAATGGATCCAAAAAATATAGAGGTAGTACATTCTTGAGAGCCCCTCAAGAGTGTTAACACGGTGCGATGTTTCCTGGGATTGGCTGGTTACTACCAGAGGATCATACTTGACTTCTCTAGAGTAGTAGCACCCTTGTGAGACTTTAAGAAGAAAGAGTAACCTTTCTTTTTGATAGAGATGTTCCAACTGATTTTCAGGAGAATAGGAAGAGACTGAAGAGCGCCCTCATCTTGATGCTACCAGAATAGGTAGTTGGGTATGTAGTCTATTGTGATGCATCATGGACCAGACTAGGTTGTGTCCTGATGTAGGATCGATAAGTGATCACCTAAGGCTCACAGTAGTTGAGAAAACATGAGAAATACTATGCTACCCATGACCTGGAGTTAGAAAAATTGGTATTTTCACTGAATATGTGGAGACACTACTTGATGGGCGAACATTTTTCAGTATACTCTAATCACAAGAGTCTCAGGTATATCATCTCATAGAAGGATATAAACCTAAGACAAAATTGATGGATAGAGTTCCTCAAAGACTATGACATTGAGATAGTCTATACTCTTGGAAAGGGGAACATAGTAGCAGATACACTCAGTAAGAGGTCAAGTCTAGAGATGATGAGTGAGGTGACATAGCAGCTAACTGCATGGAAAATATCTTTCATGGATAGGGATGGAGCATCTTACCTCTAGTATATTATTTTCATTCCCCACTTCTACAGCGAGTGTAGGAGGCACAGCTTGGGGACATCAACTATGAGTCTTGACATGATTAAATATCTGCAAGACAAGCACATGAGGGATATTATGAAGGTATGGAGGATGTCATTCTCTTTAGAGGATGAACAATGGTACCTATGACCTTACAGGAGGAGGTGTTTAGGGTGTTTAATACATTAGATTTAACAGTACATCTGTGAGTGGTGAAGATGCACCAGGACCTCTGGAATCTATACGGGTGGCTAGTGATGAAAGAAGCGGTGGCTGAGTTTGTATCAAGATGCCTCACTTTTCATCAAGTGAAGGACAAACATCAGGTACCGGCAAGCTTATCATAGTCACAAGATGTACATGATTGAAATTGGGATGATATCTCCATGTAATTCATGACGGGGTTATCACGTATGACCAGGGGCCATGATTCCATCTGGGTGATCGTTGACCAAATCGCCATGTTGGACAACTTCCTAACCATCTGAGAGCAGGGATCAGTTGAGGGATTGGGATGCCTCCATGTATATGAGATTGTGCTACTTCATAGGGTTCCATAGAAGATCATCTCAGACCGAAAATCTCATTTTACCTTCCATTTTTAGAAGGGATTGGAGGAGGAATTTGGGACTCAAATACCCTTCACACCACCTTCCATCCTCAGAAAGATTTTCAGACGGAGTGGACCATACAGACAATTGAGGAAAATATTCATGCTTATGTCCTCAATTTTTTCTGTAGTTAAGAGGACCACCTGCCCCTAGTGGAGCTCTCATACAGAAACAATTATCACCCCACAATCGGCATGGCTCCATTTGAGTCATTGCATGGACTTCCTTGCAGATCAACTGTATTTTAGACATACCCATGGGAGTTAGCACTTATGGGTCCATAGATGGTACAAGCTACAACAGAGAAGGTGCAGATCATTCAGGAGTGGATGATGATTGTACATATCTAGAGAAGTCTTATACCGACAGTAGATGGAGACCCTTGGAGTTTCTAGGGGGATACCATGTCTTCTGATGCGTCTCACCACAATTAAAATTAAAGAGGATTGGATGGGATGGGATGATATCCCCTAGGTTCATAAAACCTTTATAGGTCCTCAAGAAAGTAGGTGAGGTGGCGTACATTGTATCACTTCCCCCACAGATGCACCGGGTGCATAATGTTTTCCACATGTCGTAGCTGACCAGATACGTGCATGATCTATCTAACTTTATCGACTAGGGCGACCAGAACATCGACGATGGGGCTGTAACAACCTGAGATATTATGAGAAATATTTTGTTTTTATGTATTATGTTCTATGAAACAAAAAAGGAATCATTCACTACACATAACACTATCTTGTCATGCGTTTCACGCAAGGGCAACCTTCCTCGATAGCTTGCGTTGTACACAATACCGAGTAACAACGATTTGTTATTAAAATATTATATAAACTAGCCGTTATGAATAGTAATACCCAATTTTGAAATTTTATATATTTTATATTTCAAAGTGGACTTTATTTTTGGATTCAGAATATCGAAATTATCCTCTGTTTAATTTTTGGTATTTTTCTGAAAACATTCAGTTTTTGATGAATAGTGAAATACACTATGTTATAATTTAAAACCGAATTTTTATTTAAATAATTATTTATTTTATTTAAATTTAATTTAGGTAAAAATATATACATAATACCTATATATGTTCAATGTTATTCATTGGATTCATTTTATAATGATTTTAGGTATATAAAAATTTTATTGAACTTTTTACCGTCTTTTACCCTCATCCTTGGAGAATTCGCAAATTCACATAAAACATAATTTTACTGCTTCTGGGAGTAGAATTTCGAAAATCCGAAAGACATAGTTAATATCAAGGAGTAAAATGTTGTTCAATAAAATTTAAATAATTTTTGATGAATAGTAACTTTTTACTTTTATTTACCACGGTTAAAAGTAGATAGCGTAATTAAGGGTAAAAATGATATAATTATTATCCTAACACATTTCATAATTCTATAGTCTATGTTTAATTCGACAAAAGAAAACCTTAGGAATAAAATTTGACCATTTAGGTCCAATTGGATTATATTAGGACATTTATTATTATTTAATTCAAAGATGAGTTAAAAGAGATAAAATCAATGTTTAATAACTACAACATTTTTAATATTGGGTTATACATAATATAAATTCGAATATAAATATTTATTAGAAATCTATAAATATTTTTTAGATAATGATATTTTATTTATAATTTTTAGACTTTTGAAACAATAATGATGTAGTAATTACCTTATTAATGAAATATTTACATAATTGATGTTATAAATACCCAAATAAATGTAATTTGATACTTTTTAGGAATTAAAATAATTTTCTAGGTTAATATAACATATTAGGGTATGTTTAAATAATTTTGATCGAATTAATAATGTTCTAATGAATTAAAAAAAACACAATACCAAATGGCGTCAAAATTGACATAAAAGAGTTTTGGAAACTAATATTATAGTATTAATTGTTTTTATATTCCTAAACATCTATGTATCGGAAAAAAGACTTATATAATAATATATATGATATTAATAAACCAATTTAGGTTCTATTGGATTTTTATTGTACGATTATTAACCATATAGTGTAAGAATACAAGAAGACACAGTAAAAGTTAAATTATTTAACATAGAGATAAATCTAAATGATAAGGTAAAAATGGTAACCTAATCTTTTATAAAACCTATTGGTTGAGATAATTTAGTCCCATACCCACCCTAGATTCTAAATAAGTCGCTTTTGAGCCATTATAAACCAAATATGACTTTATTATAAAATAATAATTTATGTTTTTCCTAAGGTCCCCCTCCCCTCCCTTATAAAATGGCACCTACTTGATCTCCACTTGACAACATTTTGTGCCTTCAAGCTCTGCCAGACCCAGTACATTTATCTTCTCCACTTCCCTAGAAACATACTAGAGGTTCTGGTATTCTTCAATGACAAGATTTAGTGCCATAAAAGGAGGTCAAGAAGAGGCGCGTCCAAGAAGAGGTAATATCCTTTACCGATCCATTCAAATTTATGTATTCTTATATTTCTTATTCTTTATTTATTTCATCATAAATTAATAACATAATTATAACTCATATAAATGTATTTTATTATAAATATTAAACAAACCATATTCGCCTTCAATCCATCCTACGTAAAATGAAATCACCGTGCGTGCGTACGTACTGAATACCGTCTACAGGCCGTGGTGTAATTTGTTTTCCACCACCACCTAACTTGGATGGGTATAATGGTGTAAAGAATAACTATATATGATTATTATAACATGATAAGAATTCTGATACATTCCATCATCCACTCCAATACCATTCAATAATTATGAGAATGATATCATCCCTCGTGCGTACGTACGACCTACTATCTCCACGATGTGATGTCACTCATTATACATGATCTTCGTTGAATAATGATTATATAAGTGAATTTAATGAATTTAATGAATAAATATGATATATATTACACTACTACCATTCTTTAAATGAGTTATATATAACCTACAAAAATAGGAATAAGATTTTTTTCGATAAAACACTTATAAGAACATAAAGCAATGAACACCTGAATAACAAGTACAATGAAATATTAATAAAAAGAAGATAAGAATATGACCATATATGATATCATAACAATGAATATGATTCTGTAATAATTCATTGACTTTATTTAAATTATTATACAGGATGATCGGATAGGTACGAAGCATATTAGACCTAAGGTAAGGGAAAATCTCACAATCTCATTTTTATCCGAGGTTGTTTATACTTCAGAATTTACTAGGGAATATTTATCATCCACTTCCATGTTTCCTCAATATGTAATATTATTTTTATTATCCTGAAATTTTTTAAATCCAATTCTACCTGTTGTTGAGTTTTAGTAAAAGATATTAAAGGAATCTTTTGTGATTTTCAGTATGAGAAGAATGTTTTTTAACTTATACGATATGAATGGATTTTTGTGATTTCATAGAGCATTATTTCAATGAATATTACTATACAAGTTTCAAAGTTTATTTTTAATTAACATATTTTAGTTTAAAATTGTATGAAATGTTAAGAAATGGAAAATGTTTTTGAAGTAGAAAGGATATTTTCCTCAAGAATGGAGTTCAAGTGTTTTATCAAAATTATTTTCCATCTATGATAATATAGGGTTATATTTATATCCCTATTTTTACATTGATTTGATTATGTTATGATGGAATTATTTTTATAAAGTACTTTTATCTTATATGGAAAATGTTATGATGGAATGATGTTTAAGAATACAATTTTTATTACATGGGTTATTCTATAATGTATGACTTATGATTTTGTGGCACAGATAAGAATGGTATAATTATGAGATGGGTGGGAATTATATATCCCTCCAATTCATTAGGTAAAGATTTATATCTCATGATATATACATGGATTGAACGACAAGTTAATCTAGTTCAGTGATACATGACTGGAATGAGGAGTGAACTCGGTTCAGAAATGTAATTTGTCCTCTATGATAGTATTGGAAATGATTGTTGACTAATATGAGTTGATTTTCTATTATTATGTGTGTATGGAAAAAAGTTTCATGTTTTATGTTATGATTATTGGGATTACATTTCACTACTATGATTTATCCCATGTTATGATGTTACGATCTCTTTTGTAGGTTAATATGTTCAAAATGTTATGATATGATTGTTATTTCCTTTGTTTACCCTTACTGAGCATTTGAGCTCACCCTTTTGTATGTTTTCTTTTCCCCAGGACAGGAAAAAGGTTATTAAGTATGATATGCCAAAAGGGACTCTATATATTATTAAATAAATGGGAGAAAATGTAGATTCTTTATGAACCAGTTTTTTATGTTTCCTAGTTTCTAAAGACATTATAACAACACGATCCTATCATGGTTTTGTTATATTTTGAAATAAGTATTCTTCAATTCTGAAGTAATAACAATGCATGTATGGTATGGGTCGTTATAGTTGGTATCATAGGAACGGTATAGTCAACCATTGGAAATTAGGATGTGAAAGCATTAGTAAGAACCCCAAAGTCATGTCTAAGCATAAAACACAATATTAGTGTTCTAGAAATGGCCATGAATAACCTATGATAAGACCTAAAGTGTGAAATTTTATTCTTGATTATGTGGTTTTCCTATTATTATTATTCATTCTCACACTATGCCTACTGGTTTTAGTCAATGACTGGAACCCGAAGGACCCGTGATAATGCTGAATGCGACGGGCAATGCAATGAATGTCCCCATGAGAAACCAAACGTTTTGGGGGCTGGAATGAAAAATCTTGTAGCCATGATCACAAAAAATTCTCAAGCTATGAATCATGCAGGACTTCCACATGAGAAAAGGAAGGAGAAACATTCTATTGAATCCTTCATGAGGTAGCTTTCACCCTCATTCTGTGGGTCTACTGATCCATTAGTGGATGAAAAATGGATCAATATCACTGAAAAGATATTTTCAATTCTTCAATTTTCTCAACATGATAAATTCATCTTATCAATATATTGTTTGGAAGGGGAAGATGATCAATGGTGGAATCTTATCAAGAATATGAGGCAAAGGGGTGAAATTGAGTCCATGGAATGGGACGAGTTCAAGAAAATATTTTTCAATAAGTAGTTCCCTCATATTCTTCAAGCAATGATGGAAAAGGAGTTTCTTGAACTAAGGCAAAAGGATGATGAATCTATTGGTACCTATGAAGCAAATTTTACAAGACTTTCAAGGTATGCTTCTGGAATTATTATCCAACCTAAGAGTAAGACTGATCGATTCTTTAGTGGCTTAAAACGAAGTCCTCGAAGGGCGTTATCCATAAGGGAATTCAATAGCTACAAGGAAATTGGTCGATGTGCTCTCAAGGTTGAGATGGAGATTGAAGTAACCCATCTGTCATATGGGTTTGATTAGAAGAGGAAAATGGAATTCAAAGGGAAATATAATGAACACACTTAATCGATGATGTGTTTTCTTTTATTCTCAATGTGTGGAAAGAAACATGGAGGGAATTGTCTTAATGGTAC
Organism: Viscum album; assembly: GCA_963277665.1. Classification (NCBI taxonomy): domain Eukaryota; kingdom Viridiplantae; phylum Streptophyta; class Magnoliopsida; order Santalales; family Viscaceae; genus Viscum; species Viscum album. The sequence goes on from OY728161.1 coordinate 260,417,355, forward strand.
AAGTAAAATGTTTCAAATATGGAAAATAAGGACAACGAGCATTTGAATTCCGCAATGATGGGAAAAATATTTCTAGTGATGTGAACCATGAAAAGGGTACAAAGAATACACCTCCTACACATCAATGTTAAAAGTGAAATGAAATGGTGAATTATTATAATCAATGGCCTAATCCAATGGTTGTTGATGACGATCAACGTCAACAAACTCTTAAGGCCAACGACAAAGGAAAGTCACATGAAATTTCTATCAGCGATGTCGAATGTGATAACCAAGGGGTGAAAGGTTCACTTACCATCAACTCTAAATTAGAAAATGTTTTCATTGATTCCAGATCAACCAACTCTTTTATTTATGACAAATTTTCTAAGGGTATTGCCATAATACCTCAACAATTAGCTATTGAGTTAGCAGTGACAACTCCTAATGGCAAAACAATTGCATCAAAAGTTTATAATTCTTCTCCAATTGACGTTTGTGGGATGGTTCTTCCTGCAAATCCTGTGATCCTTCCTGTAGTGGAATTTGATGTGATATTTTGTAACGCCCCGACCCCAGCTACCCAGAGTCGGTGCATTACTTCGTAACATTGGAATGATCACAAAAGATCAAGTCTCAAAAGACCGATTAGTTTAGTATCCTTGGAAACACTAGATACATTCATAAGTCTTACATTACATCATAAAGTGAAAAACTAATAACAAAGTCTTCATAGTCCACACGCATATCCTCTTCTGACTATCCCTGTAGGTCATTCATAAAATACTTCTTCACATCCTGGAAAATATTAAAACATTGAAAGGGGTGAGCTCAGATGCTCAGTAAGGTTATCAATATAGCGGAAGCTTTCATAAATAAACATTAACATTTAAGGCAATGTATAACTAAAACAAAAGCCTTTTTAAACTTGAACTTTAGCATAATATGGCAAAAATAAAATGAGACAATGCCATTTACTTACTCACATTGATATTCTACTAATCGAATAATCCCATGCAACATCAATAACCATTTTCATAATGAGGGAATGCATAATGCCAGACTATCATAACCACGTAGCCGAGGCCTCGTGCCAAGACCACAAATAAAATTTTGTCAAGGCCTCATGCCAAGACACTAGTTTGTCTCATGAGACCTGCCGATGCATCGAGGAGCTATAGCGGGCTCCACCCGTCACTTATTAAGTCCAATGCATTCCTCATATGAATAGGTTTAAACATATCATAAACCATAACATAATCGTATCACATAAAACATGCATAAAGGAAACATAACATTTCCACATTTCAATCACAAGATATAAATACAACACATTGATATAATAAAAATGCTTTCAAAACCATTTTCAATACCAAAATAAAATAAAGTTAAAACTTTGTATTTATTTTTCTTTTAAAAAAATGATGGCTTGTAGAGGAAGCCGAAACTCAAATAATGGTCACGGTGGCGGAGAAGTCGTTGTCACCGCATAAGTACGGAAATAAAAACATTCCCTTTTTGTCGTTTAGTAAAACGCTTCGTATAAAAAAGATTCCTTTTTAATAAACATAAAAGTCAAAGGGGTTTATACACCGTATAAAAGAAAGTTGTGTATAAAACCAAATATGCCTCAATGAAAGGGGATTGAGATGAAGTCCTTACAAAGATCATTTTTAAAATAAAATAGATCTTTTATGTGTATTAACTATAGGTACATATAAATAATGTAAATATACAAAATAATACATAATAATATCATGACATAATTTGAAAGTAAGAGATTAACCCAAAGAATGGATGTTGGGTTAAGAAGTTCCCTTACCTCGTGTCTGACTTGACTCAACCGTTCTTTAACCTCCTGAATAATAAACTAGAGTAAATATATACCTTATTAAGAACCATTTTCAATTTCATTATCCTTATTATATCACTTATTACAATGATATAAACATTATGTAATTATTTATGTTAATAACGGTCGTTTTGTCGATCTTTGGTACATGAGTCAACAATAAACTTCTTATAATTATAAGTTGTTTATGTGGTAGAATATCCATTATATCCAGAATTATACTCATGATTTAGATGTCATATATATCATATATATCCAGTATATACATTCATTTATAATATTACATAACATTTAGAGGTAAGGAATGAAATGCACCGTTCATGGAGACGGTAAGCCGTACGTACGCATGAACACTACTTTCATTTCTATTTCATATTTAATGGAATTAAATAATAATTATATAAGTGTATAATATAATTCCAGTATAATATAGTGTATAATACCATTTACTCCATCCTTTATACATCCCACATATGGAATTAACGATTCAAATCACTTTGAGGGGGCGGTAGTCCGCACTTCCTAAAATGAAATTATCGCGTTTTACCCATAATGGAAATCATAAAGTATGTCATAAATGAGAAATACAGAAGAATAAGTAAAACATAAACATATTATATATCATATATAAAAATAGTGACATCTTAATGGCCACCTTTGAAGGTGTTATATGAGTGTTGAACAATCATCGTTTCGTGAGGCAGAAATTCACCATCCACAGAAACCGTATGTTCTTTAACCATTAGATGTAGGTGTGTGTAAGTGTAGCTAGAATCCTTCTTATAAAAACATCCTAGTATATTGAGGAAACTGGTGTTGTTACAAAAAAAATGAATAAAAAGATTTTAGGGGGTTGGAGAAGATAAATAAAACAAAACAACATTAGAGAAGACATTACCTCAAAATCGGGTAACTATTTTTGATTTGAGCCAAAGGCTTCCTTGGGAAGAGTTCTGCCCAAAGTTAGGCTTCTAGGAGTAAGAGAGGGAAGTTGGGAGAGTATTTGGGCAGAGGTTGGCCGAGCCAAATGGCTTGAAAGTGTAAATGTGGTGGGAGAGGTGGGGGCCTTTTATAAGTGGAGAGGAGGGGCTCTTTTGGAAAGATTGAAATGATACATTATTATACAATGATTTTCGGATTCTAAAGGTCCCACACTTATATAATTCGTGGATAAGGTGATAAGGGTTTGAAATATCTTCATCCAATAGGCTTTTGACAAGTGTATGCCTTGGATTTTGCATTATCTTCTCATTTTATTTAAATCGCCAAATAATGAGGTCATCGCTGCATCATAATGATGTCATAAATAATTTAATTTATATAATGTCTAAAAATTATAAAAAAAATACTATGATGTAGGAAATATTTTTATCTTTCTAATGAATATTTATAATCAAAATTTGGACTTGTGTAACCCCACGTAAAAATTGTTTTAGTAAAACATTTTATGTTTGTGTCATTTTTTACTTTAACATTAAATAAAAGGTATTTATGTCATTTTCTAACTAAAGTGGCTACATGGGGTCCCCAAGTTGACCCATGGGTTGTCTTGGTCGGCCATGACTCATCCAATAGGTGTAGGACTAGTTTCATGCTCATCTCATATTATTATAACATTATTTGTACCTTAAACTACACTAATTACCTCTAATCGCGATTAAGAACTTAAAAGTTACTATTCACCAAATTTTTTTTTAATCTCATTGAACCACATTTTACTTCTTAATGACAACCATGTATGTCGGATTTTTGAAAATCAAATCACAGAAGTGGTAATATTTCATTTAAACGAAAAATCAGTTATTTAACTACCACTTAGTGGTTTCACTATTCATCAAAAATTGAAGTTTTTCAGAACAATGCCAAAATTTCACCCTAAGCTATAATTGATATTCCGAATTCAAAAATGATGTCTATTTTAAAAAATTCCAAACATATAAGTTGCATTAATTAATTTTATAATTAATTCCCGCTGTTACAACAAATAGCGTGTTTTTAAGAAACAATTTATATCAAAAGATTGGCAATTGTTTATGTCCATTTTCAATGTTAAATTAATTCTAATGACCACCATTGGATAAAATGGTAAATATATATTCTAATTATACTTTTAAACCACTCAATAGTATATCTTATCACTATAAATTATTTTGATTAAAAAAGTTGTTTTATGTATTTTTCACTATTTATAAAAATTTGGAAGTTCTCAGAAAATTACAAAAAATTCAACATAGGCTAATTTCAATATTAGGAATACAAAAATGAAGTCCATTTTTAAATATAAAATTTCTATAAATTTAAAAGGTGGTTATTACTATTCACAACGGCTACTTTGATTAGTTGCGGTGTGTTAGAACTCGAACTTGCGTACAATGCAAGCTATTGCATTATTGAAAGAGAGGCGTATCGTGGAAGCTCGGGGTGTTACATTCTCCCCTCCTTCAATAAATTGCATCCTTGCAATTTGAAATTTTTCTTTGAAAATAAAAGGTTGAAAATAGAAAATACCTTTGAGGAAAACCCACATCGGAAATAAGATTAATAAAATTTAGCCTTAATAAGAGGGAAAGGGAAATGAACAAGTCACCACCCAATTATGATCTCGATTAAGATAACATTGGTGGCAATTAGGGACATATAATTAGAGGAAAAACGTAAATATTTGTAGGGAGCGATTGGGGTCATCAATCACAATCAACTGTCAAATTGAGGGCCTCAAAGCCTTCAATCTATGTTGATTTAAAATATCATCAGTTCAACAAGACATAAGGTATTAGGATAACCCATTTTTTTTGTTTTAATATCCCTTTACTAAAGTTTAGGAATTAATTTATTCATTGAATAAGAGATAGGTATTATATATTTATGCTTGACAATTGGAGTTTCAACATTCAACTCATCTTTCACTCAAAAAGATAATAGAACACAAAAATATTATACTTATCCTAATTGTATAATGTTCCAAATGATAACGCATAACATTTAGATTAGTAAAATTATTTTGTAATAACCAGGGACTTCCTGTAGGCTAGTGGTAGGAAATAAAGGCCTGTCGCACTATGATTGTGGGTTCGATTCCTGCAGCTTTGTCCGACGCGACGGGTTATGCCCCACCCTGCAGGTTGTCCTTTTCCTAAAACTATAGTATTATAATATTCCAAAAATAATCTTCATAAATGTTTTAACCTTAAACAATACTATCCAAAGTTCAACTTCATCCATTCCCACCTTTATAGTTATCCAAAATACCTCTGTCCAACTCACAGTCCAGATTTTATGAGGAAGGTAAACATAATGAAGCTCTTTTTTTTCCTGCGTAACAACATGTGAACACCTTCATCATGTATTCTTTAAAAACACTGCAACATACTGAATTACCATAAATCCTTATTGATTACATTCATGATCCCTTATTCCTTATAGAAAACGAGATATACTCCTTCTATCCAAAAATGTATACAAATCATTAATCAGTTTCAAGGATGTTAAGAATATCCAACATAATTTATCCGAATCAATCATGTCTTATTCCAAAATCACTATCTCGGTATCAGAACCATAATATGGTTTATCTTTCTCTCAACCATATATTTTCCAAATATTTAACCTACTGTGGAGTCACTTTTCTTGGTTCCACACATTCTCAAGTCCTAGATGAAATAGTACTGCAGTACAATCCTTATATACTCCATAATTATTATAATCAGTACATCATTGATACAACACTCAAATTACAAAATTATTTAATAACAACATAAGAACTCTAGTCATTACTCCTCATATGTGGTAGTATCATAACTTGATTATTATCCAATAACATCATTTGGGGCATACTCTGATGATTTGGACATTGGTTTGTGTAGTGTCCCCAATCCTTGCAGAATAAGCATTGTACATTTGAAACCATTTTCTTACCATTGCAGTCACGCACTTTGTGTCCTTTCTCTCTACACTTATAACAAACTCCCATTCCCTTTAGGCAAGTTCCATGATGTTTCTTCCCACAATTACCACATATTGGAAAATTCTTCTTTCCCCTCATCCCTTTATCCATCATTCTCTCTTCTATCCCTTTCGTCTCTTTCTTCGCTTCAAAGCCATAGGACTCAGAGAATTCTTTACTTATCTTATTAACACATGATACTATTTCTTCATATGTTGAGAACACATGGGAGACTATTTCCCTTCGAAATGTTGGCTTAATACCGTGAAAGTTACGATCCTTCTTACTCTTTGGATCATACGTACTGCTGGAGTTCACATTCCTTCTACTGGGCGCCATTTCTATACAATGGAATAAACTAGGTTAGTTTATGAATTACAATGAATAATTCCAAACTTTTTAAAATACTTAAAGTAAATTGAACGGTTTATGGATATAATCCATAATCATAAGAATGTTTTCTTTGAGGAAGTATGTACTCATAACCCTTCATAGTGGTTTGTAAATAAAATGAGAATTATCCTAAGCATATCCCCCGGGAGTGTCGTAACCAAGAGTGCAGCAAGGCCCGTTTTCGTGCACCAGTTCCCATTCGAGTCTAGCTCAAAGCGGTGTTTTCGGGTTTTACCCCTAGGTACATCTGCGCCAGAGCCGCCTCTACTTGCTCGTATCCAGACATGGATGCATTGCTCGGAAAACTCACAAAATCTCTACAATACCAAAATTCTAGGAAGTTCTTCTATACTAATCCTCAAAGTCTATCTTTGGGCTATGTGCTCTAATCAGTGTTTATCTAAATCTAGCTTCCAAGGTTAGTACTAAACTGCCTCTGATACCAACTGTAACACCCCGACCCCGGCTACCCAGAGTCGGTGCGTTACTTCGTAACATTGGCATGATCACAAAAGATCAAGTCTCGAAAGACCGATTAGTTTAGTAGCCTTGGAAACACTAGATACATTCATAAGTCTTACATTACATCATAAAGTGAAAAACTAATAACAAAGTATTCATAGTCCACACTCATATCCTCTTCTGACTATCCCTGTAGGTCATTCATAAAATACTTCTTCACATCCTGTAAAATATTAAAACATTGAAAGGGGTGAGCTCAGATGCTCAGTAAGGTTATCAATATAGCGGAAGCTTTCATAAATAAACATTAACATTTAAGGAAATGTATAACTAAAACAAAAGCCTTTTTAAACTTGAACTTTAGCATAATATGGCAAAAATAAAATGAGACAATGCCATTTACTTACTCACATGGATATTCTACTAATCGAATAATCCCATGCAACATCAATAACCATTTTCATAATTAGGGAATGCATAATGCCAGACTATCATAACCACGTAGCCAAGGCCTCGTGCCAAGACCACAAATAAAATTTTGTCAAGGCCTCATGCCAAGACACTAGTTTTTCTCATGAGACATGCCGATGCATCGAGGAGCTATAGCGGGCTCCACCCGTCACTTATTAAGTCCAATGCATTCCTCATATTAATAGGATTAAACATATCATAAACCATAACATAATCGTATCACATAAAACATGCATAAAGGAAACATAAAATTTCCACATTTCAATCACAAGATATAAATACAACACATTGATATAATAAAAACTCTTTCAAAACCATTTTCAATACCAAAATAAAAGAAAGTTAAAACATTGTATTTATTTTTCTTTTAAAAAATGATGGCTTGTAGAGGAAGCCGAAACTCAAATAATGGTCACGGCGGCAGAGAAGCCATTGTCGCCGCATATTTACGGAAATAAAAACATTCACTTTTTGTCGTTTAGTAAAACGCTTCGTATAAAAAAGATTCCTTTTTAATAAACATAAAAGTCAAAGGCGTTTATACACCGTATAAAAGAAAGTTGTGTATAAAACCAAATATGCCTCAATGAAAGGGGATTGAGATGAAGTCCTTACAAAGATCATTTTTAAAATAAAATAGATCTATTATGTGTACTCACTATAGGTACATATAAATAAAGTAAAAATACAAAATAATACATAATAATATCATGACATAATTTGAAAGTAAGAGATTAACCCAAAGAATGGAAGTTGGGTTAAGAAGTTCCCTTACCTCGTGTCTGAATTGACTCAACCGTTCTTTAACCTCCTGAATAATAAACTAGAGTTAATATATACCTTATTAAGAACCATTTTCAATTTCATTATCCTTATTATATCACTTATTACAATGATATGAACATTATGTAATTATTTAAGTTAATAACGGTCGTTTTGTCGATCTTTGGTACATGAGTTAACAATAAACTTCTTATAATTATAAGTTGTTTATGTGGTAGAATATCCATTATCTCCAGAATTATACTCATTATTTAGATGTCATATATATCATATATATCCAGTATATACATTCATTTATAATATTACGTAACATTTAGAGGTTAGAAATGAAATGCACCGTTCATGGAGACGGTAAGCCGTACGTACGCATGCACGCTACTTTCATTTCTATTTCATATTTAATGGAACGAAATAATAATGATATAAGTGTATAATATAATTCCAGTATAATATAGTGTATAATACCATTTTCTCCATCCTTTATACATCCCACATATGGCATTAACGATTCAAATCACTTTGAGGGGGCGGTAGTCCGCACTTCCTAAAATGAAATTATCGCGTTTTACCCATAATGGAAATCATAAAGTATGCCATAAATGAGAAATAAAGAAGCATAAGTAAAACATAAACATATTATATATCATATATAAAAATAGTGAAATCTTAATGGCCACCTTTGAAGGTGTTATATGAGTGTTGAACAATCATCGTTTCGTGAGGCAGAAATTCGCCATCCACAGAAACCGTATGTTATTTAACCATTAGATGTAGGTGTGTGTAATTGTAGCTCGAATCCTTCTTATAAAAACATCCTAGTATATTGAGGATACTGGTGTTGTTACAAAAGAAATGAATAAAAAGATTTTAGGGGGTTGGAGAAGATAAATAAAACAAAACAACATTAGAGAAGACATTACCTCAAAATCGGGTAACTATTTTTGATTGGAGCCAAAGGCTTCCTTGGGAAGAGTTCTGCCCAAATTTAGGCTTCTAGGAGTAAGAGAGGGATGTTGGGAGAGTATTTGGGCAGAGGTTGGCCGAGCCAAATGGCTTGAAAGTGTAAATGAGGTGGGAGAGGTGGGGGCCTTTTATAAGTGGAGAGGAGGGGCTCTTTTGGAAAGATTGAAATGATACATTGTTATACAATGATTTTCGGATTCTAATGGTCCCAAACTTATATAATTCGTGGATAAGGTGATAAGGGTTCTAAATATGTTCATCCAATAGGCTTTGGACAAGTGTATGCCTTGGATTTTGCATTATCTTCTCATTTTATTGAAATCGTCAAATAATGAGGTCATCGCTGCATCATAATGATGTCATAAATAATTTAATTTATATAATGTCTAAAAATTATAAAACAAATAATATGATGTAGGAAATCTTTTTATCTTTTTAATTAATATTAATAATCAAAATTTGGACTTCTGTAACCCCACGTAAAAATTGTTTTAGTAAAACATTTTATGTTTGTGTCATTTTTTACTTTAACATTAAATAAAAGGTATTTATGTCATTTTCTAACTAAAGTGGCTCCATGGGGTCCCCAAGTTGACCCATGGGTTGTCTTGGTCGGCCATGACTCATCCAATAGGAGTAGGACAAGTGTCATGCTCATCTCATATTATTATAACATTATTTGTACCTTAAACTACACTAATTACCTCTAATCGCGATTAAGAACTTAAAAGTTACTATTCACCAAAAAAATTATTTTAATCTCATTGAACCACATTTTACTTCTTAATGACAACCATGTATGTCGGATTTTTGAAAATCAAATCACAGAAGTGGTAATATTTAATTTAAAAGAAAAATCAGTTATTTAACTACCACTTAGTGGTTTCACTATTCATCAAAAATTGAAGTTTTTCAAAACAATGCCAAAATTTCACCCTATGCTATAATTGATATTCCGAATTCAAAAATGATGTCTATTTTACAAAATTCCAAACATATAAGTTGCATTAATTAATTTTATAATTAATTCCCGCTGTTACAACAAATAGCGTGTTTTTAAGAAACAATTTATATCAAAAGATTGGCAATTGTTTTTGTCCATTTTCAATGTTAAATTAATTCTAATGACCACCATTGGATAGAATGGTTAAGATATATTCTAATTATACTTTAAAACCACTCAATAGTATAACTTATCACTATAAATTATTTTGATTAAAAAAGTTGTTTTATGTATTTTTCACTATTTATAAAAATTTGGAAGTTCTCAGAAAATTACAAAAAAATCAACATAGGCTAATTTCAATATTAGGAATACAAAAATGAAGTCCATTTTGAAATATAAAATTTCTATAAATTTAAAAGGTGGTTATTACTATTCATAACAGCTACTTTGATTAGTTGCGGTGTGTTAGAACTCGAACTTGCGTACAATGCAAGCTATTGCATTATTGAAAGAGAGGCGTATCGTGGAAGCTCGGGGTGTTACATTCTTGGCATGTATTAGCTTTCCTTATATGGAGGTCATATCGATTTCCAAAGAAGGGACGTCATATTTCACATTTCTGAGGAATCTATAATCATCTATCAATGCAAGGATGAATATAACCTTCCAGTGGAAATTTCTTCTATCTTATGGGTCTTGATTCCAATAAATTAATGTTATTTGTCTCAAATGGTTTGAGAGAAATTCACGATTAAGAATATTCCCATTTTACAGGAGTTTGATGATGTATTTCTAGAGGAATTGACAGGTCTTCCACAAAATTTTGAAGTTGAGTTTCAAATAGAACTCATACCGTGTGTTGTGCCCATTTCAAATACACCTTATAGAATGTCCCCAATTGAGTTGCAGGAATTGAAGAAGAAACTCCAAGAGAATCTTGAAAATGGATTCATACACCCTAGTGAATCACCATGGAGAGCACATGTTCTGTTTGTTAAGAAGAATGATGGATCAATGATACTTTGCATTGATTATCGATAACTTAACAAGATCACTATCAATAAAAAATATCCCTTCCCATGCATTGATGACTTATTTGACCAACTACGTGGAGCTCAATACTTTTCCATGATTGATCTTCGTTCTGGGTATCATCAATTAAGGGTCAAAAGGAAGGATATACCAATGACAGCTTTTCGTACAAGGTATGGACACTATGAATTTATAGTGATTCCATTTGGTCTTACTAATGCCCATGATATATTCATGGATCTAGTGAATAGAGTCTTTAGAGACTATCTTGATTAGTTTTTGGTATTCTTTATAGACGATATTATTGTTTATAAAAAGAGTAAGGAAGAACATGAAGACCACTTGAGAATTGTATTAAAGACACTAATAAAGGAGAATATTTATGCCAAAATTACCAAGTGTGAATTTTGGCTTCAAAAAGATTCATTTTTGGGTCACATAATCTCAAAATAGGGGATATATATGGATCCAGCCAAAACAGAGGTTATCGAAGGATGGTCGAGACCAACAACAGTAACAAAGATCCAAAGTTTTCTTGGTTTGGCTGGATATTATCGACTTTTTGTGAAATATTTTTCAAGATTATCTAATCCACTCACTAGGTTGACTTGAAAAAGAGTTATGTTATTTTGGATGGATGAGTTTGTAGAGAATTTCAAGAAGTTAAATGGAAGGTTATCCAGTGCACCTGCGCTCACACTAACATGTAGTGGAGAAAGGTTCATGATCTAAAGTGATGAATACAATAAGGGATTGGGGTGTTTTCTCATGCAAGATGATATGGTGGTAGATTATGCCTCATGACAGTTGAAAATCCATGAGAAAAATTACCCAACTCATGATTTGGAATTAGCTGCGGTAGTCTTTGCATTAAATAATTGAAGGCATTATCTTTATGGTGAATGTTGTGATATTTAAAATGATCAGAAAAGTTTAAAGAATATTTTCACACAAAAGGAGCTGAATATGTGCCAAATAAGATGGTTGGAGCTGATTAAGGATTACGACTACTCAATTCATTACCACCCTGGGAAATCAAACAAGGTGGAAGACACATTATGTCGACAAGACCATTCTAGCTTATCGATGACGAGGATCACAAATGATCCAATATTTATGGATTTAAAAAGGATATATCTTGGAATTATAATGGATGGGGAAAAATCATATCTTTCTCAAATGAATGTTCAACCATCTATACATGTGATGATTAAAGAGGCATAGAATGAAGATGTAGAGTTACAAAAGAAGGTGATAAATGTTCCTGAATTTCACATTGATTGCGATGAAATAATAATGTCTAGGAATTGGGTTTGTGTTCCTCCCATTCCAGAATTAAAGAAGGAAATATTGGATAAAGCTCATAGTTATTCATTCTCTATTCACCCTAGAAGCAAGAAGATGTATAGGGACTTGAAAAAGTACTTTTGGTGGGATGAAATGAAAAGAGATGTTGCTTAATATTTCTCTCGATGCTTGGTTTGTCAGAAAGTTAAAGATGAGAGATTGAAGTCTAAGGGGATGTTACAACCATTTCCCATAGAAGAATGGAAATGGGAAAACAACACTATGGACTTTGTCACTAGACTTCCTAAAAAATCCAAAGGCAATAATGCTATCTGGGTTAAAGTTGATCGTCTTATGAAGTCAGCACACTTCATTGTTATTAGATAATATTTCTCTATTGATCATATTTCCAGGATATATGTGAAGGAAGTGGTAAGATTTCATGGAGTACCACTTTACATTATATCTGTTTGGGATCCAAGGTTTACCTCGATGTTTTGGTGAAGTCTTTAGCATACTGTAGGTATAGAGTTTTGTTTCAGCACTACTTATCATCACCAGAGAGATGATCAGTCTGAGAGGACATTCAAACTCTAGAAGACATGTTGATAGATTTCTCTATGAACTTAAAAGGTGGTTGGGATCAACACCCACCTTTGGTGGAATTTTCTTAAAATAATATCTTTCACTCCAGTATTCATATGGATCCTTATGAAGCTCTCTATGGAAAGAATTGCAGAACTCAAACTTGCTGGGATGAAGAAGGGCAAGCTGGGCCCAAGGTATATTGGTCATTTTGAAATACGGGATCATGTTGGGAAGGTACCTTACCATTTGGATCTTCCACCAAATCTCTCTCATGTTAATTATTTGTTCCATGTATCTATCCTGAGAAATTACATACCTGATCCTTCACATGTACTATGCTCAGAATTTGTACTGCTAGAGCAAGATCTTTCTTATGAATAATAGCTGATAGAGATTCTGGATCGTAGAAAAAGTGTTCTACAAAACAATACCACTAACTTGGTTAAATATTTATGGAGGAACAACCAATTTGAAGAAGATACATGGTAACTTTAGGATATTATGAGGGAGAGGTATCTTCATATGTTTGTTATGAAGTGACGAATTTTGAGGGTGAAATTCTTTTTAAGCAGTTAGAATGTCACACCATGAGATTTTATGAGAAATATTTTTTTATGTACTATGTTATATGAAACACCAATGTAATATTTCACTACACACAACACTCTCTTGGTTTGAGTTCCACACAACAGAAACCTTTCTCGACAGCTTGCGTTGTACGCAATACCGAGTAACAATGATATGTTATTAAAGTATTATATAAACTAGCCGTTATGAATAGTAATACCTATTGTTTGAAATTTTATAAATTTTATCTTCCAAAATGGACTTCATTTTTTGATTCGGAATATCGAAATTAGCCTAGGGTGAATTTTTGGTATTTTTCTGAAAACATTCAATTTTTGATGAATAGTGAAAAACAATGAGTTATAATTTAAAACATATTTTTTATTTAAGCAATTATTTATTTTATTTAAATTTATTTTATATCGAAATATAAACATAATACCTATATATGTTCCATGTAATTCATTGGAGTCATTTTATAATAATTTTAGATATATAAATATTTTATTAAACATTTTACCGTCTTTTACCCACATCCTAGGAGAATTTGCAAATTTAAATAAAACATAATTTTACCGCTTCTGTGAGTTGAATTTCAAAAATCCGAGAGACATGGTTAATATGAAGGAGTCAAATTTGGTACAATAAGATAAAAATAATTGTTGGTGAATAGTAACCTTTCACTTTTATTTACCACGGTTAAAAGTAAATAGGGTAATTAAGGGTAAAAATGATATTATTATTACCCTAACACATGTCCTAATTCTATTGGATAAGTTTAATTAGAAAAAAAACAGCCATAGGAATACAATATTACCATTAAGGTCCACTTGGATTTGATTAGGACATTTATTAATATTTAATTCAAAGAAGAGTTAAAAGAGTTAAAAATAATGTTTAATAACTAAAACAATTTTAATATAGGGTTATACATAATATAAATTCGACTATAAATATTAATTAAAAAGATAAATATATTTCCAACTTAATTATATTTTATTTATAAATTTTAGACATTAAATAATTTAGGTTATTGATGACACAATGATGATGCAGTAATTACCTTATTAATGATATATTAACATAATTGATGTTATAAATACCCAAATAAATGTAATTTCAGACATTTTATGAATTACAGAAACTCTATAGATTAATAAAACATATAATAATTAGTTAGTTAAATTTCTTTTGAATAACGAATATTGTAATGAATTAAAAAAACAAAATACCAAAAAGTGTCAATATTGACTTAAAAGGGGTTTTTTAAAAATATTATATTATTAATTGTTATTATATTCCTAAAAATCTAAGGATCAGAAAAAATACTTATATAATAATATATATGACATTAATGAACCAAATGGGATTCTATTGGAAGTTTATAGTAAATCTATTAACCATATAGTGTAAGAATACAAGAAGACACGGTAAAAGATAAATTATTTAACTTAGAGCTAAATATAATTGATAAGGTTAAAATGGTAACCTAAACTTGTCTAAAACCTATTTGTTGAGAGGAGTTAGACCCATACCCACCCTAGCTTCGATATAAGTCACTTTGGAGCCATTATATACCGAATATGACTTTATTATAAAATAATATTTTACGTTTTTCCTATGGTACCCTGCTCCTCCGTTATAAAAGGGCACCACTTCCTTCTCCACTTTACATCATTTTTATCCTTCATGATCGGCCAAACCCTATACATTTCTCTTCTCCACTTCCCTAAAAAATTCTAGAGGTCTTGGTCTTCTTTAAATACCATCTTTAGTGCCGTAAGAGGAGGTTTAGAAGAGGCGCGTCAAAGAAGAGATAATATCCTTTACCGATCCTTTCCAATTTATTTTTTCTTCTACTTATTCTTCATTATTTGTTTCATAATAAATTAAAAACAAAATTGTCACTAATATAATGATTTTTTATTATAAATATGAAACAACCCTATTTCACCTTCTATCCATCCTCTGGAAAATGAAATCACCCCGCGTGCGTACGTTTGAAATGCCGTCTCCACGCTGTTGTGTCATCTATTTCTCCCCACCACCTTACATGTATGGATATAATTGTGTAAATAATAACTATATATGAATATTATAACATGATAATAATTATGAGACATTCCATCATCCACTCCAATACTATTCAATAATTATTGGAACGATATCATCGCTCGTGCGTACGTATGGCCTACCGTCTCCACAATGTGATGCGACTCGTTATACATGATCATCATTTAATAATGCTTATATAAATGAATTTAATGAATAAATATGATATATATTACACTAATATCATTATTTAAATGAGGTATCTATAACCTAAAAAAAAGAGGAATAAGAATTTATTCGACAAAACACGCATTAGAACATACAATAATGAACACCCGAATAACAAGTAGTAATGAAATATTACTAATTAAAAGATAATAATATGACCATAGATGATATAATAACTATTAATATGATACTATAACAAGTTAATTATATTATTTAAATCATTATACAGGAGGTTCGGATACGTACGAAGAATATCGGACCTAAGGTAAGGGAAAATCTCACAATCTCATTTTTATCCGATGTTGTTTATACTTCAGAATATACTGGGGCATATTTATCATCCACATTCATGTTTCCTCAATACGTAATATTTTATCTATCCTCCAACAGTTTTTTAAATCCAATTCTACATATTGGTGAATTTTAGTAAAAGATATGAAAGGAATCTTTGGTCGTATTCAGTATGAGATACATTTTCACTTTTTCTGCCAAAGTACGAGATGAATGTTTTTTTAACTTATACGGATTGAATGGATTTTTGTGATTTAATAGAACATTATTTCCATGAATATTCCTTTACAAGTTTCCATGTTTATTTTTAAATAACTTCTTTTAGTTTAAATTTGTATGACAAGTTAAGAAATGAAAAAAACATTGAAGTAGAAAAGATATTTTCCTCAAGAATGGAGTTCAAGTGTTTTATTAAAATTATTTTCCATCTAATATAATATGGGGATATGGTTCTATCCATATTTTTACTTTGATTTGATTATGTTATGATGGAATTATTTTTATAAATTCATTTTATCTTATATGGATTATGTTATGATGACATGATGTTTAAGAATCCCATTTTTATTACACGGGTTATGCTATGATGTATTATATATGATTTTGTGTCACACATAAGAATGGTGTCATTAAGAGATGGGTGGGACCTATATCTCCCTTCAATGCATTGGGTAAATGATTTATATCTCATGAGATAGACATTGCTGGAATGACAAGTTAATCCAGTTCAGTGATACTTGACCGGAAGGAGGAGTGAACTCAGTTCAGAAATGCACTTTGTCCGCTATGATTGTCTTGGAAATGAGTCTTGACTAATATGAAATGATTTTCTCGTATTATGTGTCTATTCCACAAAGTTTCATGTTTTATGATATGAATAGTGGGATTACATTTCACTACTATGATTTATCCCATGTTATGATATGATTGTTATTTCCTTTGTTTGCCCTTACTAAAAATTTGAGCTCACCATTTTGTATGTTTTCTTTTCCCCAGGCCAAATAGAAGGGTAATAAGTAGTATATCCCAAAAGGGACTCTAGATATGATAAGATAAACTGGAGACAATGTAGATGCTTTATGAACCACTTGTTTATGTTTCCCAGTTTCTAAAGACACTATACCTATACGGTCCTACCACGGTTTTGTTATATGTTGTAATAAGTATGCATCAATTATTATGTAATAAAAATTCATGCAATGTATGGGTCCTTATAGGGGTGATGTTTTCACAGTTCTCGGTGGAGATAGAGGATTGATAAGAGAAGGTCTTTTGTTGAAAATCGATTCCTTTAGTGAGAGTTTGTTGGTACCATGGGAATCTTTAGTAGAGAAAATGGGAGCGGGAGGCTTAGATACATGCTCAATACCCCCATTTGTTCGCCCTAGTTTTGTTGTAGCATTCCGTGATGAAAAACCCTAAGTTAAAAAAATTTTAAAGACCCTAAAATTAAATATATATATATATATATATATTTATATTTAATTATTTGGGATTTTTAAAAGTCTATGAAAATTAACGTTGCATGATTCCAAGTCCCAGTGTGCCTGGAATGAAATGTTGATCCTTTTTTAGAAGTACGTTTAGTTAACGTGCGAGTGGAGTTAATATATTTTGAATAGATGCTCAAATTAAAAATTTGAGGGCACCCAAAAATCAAAAATGTTGGGATTCTCTTATGGGAAGCTTCACTTCGACCATAATAGGTTATGTGAAATGCTAGTTTTGGTGTATTTTTAAGGAATAATAAAATAACACAGAGAATGTTATTTTATTTCATTTTTTCCTACCACCAGTTGAGTAGAGGTGGCAGGAACCATAAAGGTAGTCAGAAATTTAATATGGGGTATTAAATTCCCAGCTACTCTTTGGTTGCATATCCACCCCTCATGTAATTATTGTGGCATATTAAATACTTCAATTAATGAACCTCATCAATTTCTTAGTGGGTTAACTACCATTTACACTATATTTAAATGGGGATTGGGGTAGAGTTTTTGACATAGATTCATCAAACAAGGAACCTCTGGCGAAGTGACACGACATCCTCCACCAATGGTGATAGAAAATCGGGCGGTAACGATCATGGATCGACGAACGCCAACAGATTCATCTACCGCAGAATATTCTTCCACCACCGCGACATCTCCAAATAATCTCTAGGTGGGTGTTTTGTTATTAAATTCATGTGTAATGTTACTTTCGGCCGTTATTGAGAAGGTTGATAAATCATGGATGTAATATAGTATTTTTTGTTGAATTATTTCTCCCCATTGGAGATAATGCTAATGCGGAGGGCGCGAGCCAAACGAACAGGGCCCTGACCCTCCGTCGCTTTGTTTCATGATGTGTTCATTACGGGACAATTTTATCTCGACAACGTCATCCCAGGAGGGCCATTGAGGCATCCAGAATAAAGAACGAACCACCGAATCACACCCAGTGGCCCATAGAAGTTCCTCCAGTGTGGCACCGGTGAACGGTGCTGACAGTGAAGGCGACTGCTAATGATCACTGGATGTGGATGAGGGAGACGACACTCAATGTTGCAGCCGACATATATGCAGTCGGCTCGACCGGACAATGAGGCAGGAGGTGGCACACCGCGGTGAATGGGCCACAACTATGAATATGTGGAGAAGGCTGGGACCCGCTCCATACTTGTCCTACAGGTGACGAGGTGACACCACCAAGCAACGCCCTTTAATAAACTGAATGAATCTTTGATCTGTTCTAGAGGAACACCACTCTACCCGCGTGCAGGTCATGGCAACATTTGTGCCAGGCCGCCCGGTGGGCCGCACTAGCCAGGGACCCAGGAAGGCCAAACCCGTCATGGACCAGCCCAACCGGGCTGGCCCAGAACTGTTTGGTCCAGACCTAATCAATCCGTGACTGGCTCGGGATGACCCAAACCTTGTAGGGTAAACCCAGCAGGGTCGGGCCGGGTTGGTCTGACTGGGTCAGACCAGACCCAAACCCCTCCCAGGCTCTAATTCTATTAAAGGGAAATATCTTGCGAACCAGATGTTTGTTGGATGAACCATCTATGGTGATGAGATCCTGGGAGAGAGATTGTCCTTTTGAGATACACCATGAGTGTTTCGGAGAGAGTTGGGCATGGTTGAGTTGGAGTGACTCTAAATCCATCTGGGCTGTTGGTACTAAAATGTCAATAATTTATAGACCAGACATCTGGTTTCACGTTCTGTCTGTTACATTGGAAACCCTATGAAATTAAAAATCATTGAGTAAATTTTATGTGGGAATTTGTGCCAGTTGAAATATGACCGATGGCTTAATATGTAGGTTCTCCCAGAAACGATCATACAATGAGCAGGAATCCTATGACTGGATGAGATTTGAAAAATGAAGAGTGATTATGTGTTAATCAGCTCCTAGTTATTTTGTGTAAATCTACACATAGTGATTTTGTGTGAATTAGCACCCATTCATTCTGTTTGAATCTGAACCCATCGATTCTATGTGAATTAGAAGCCAGTGATTCTCGATGAATCAACACCCAACGATGCTGTGTGAATTTACACCTAATGATTTTGTGTGAATCAACACCCAATGATTCTTTGTGAATCAACACCCAATTATTATTTTTGAATTAGAACCTATTGATCCTATTTGGGTCTTACGTAGGTTAGTACCAATCGATCCTATGTGGGTCAGAGGTAGCACATCTTGGAAGAGTAAGATGATATATCCTTAAAAATAATCATCTATACTATAGTATTTTAGTTATATGTGGTTTGAGATGTGTCTTTTTATTTGTGTTTTTTGATTAAGATCATGCTTGTGGTTTCCCTTTGTGGAATTTTGAGAGGCCCTCGTGGGTCTCTAGGACATTACTAGGTATTTTTATACTCACCCCTTAACAGGATACTCCCGCACCATGTTCTGTCATGTGAAGATGACGATTTTCCATGACAGAGACTTGGGGAGCTAGGTCTTGATGGTGGATGGAGGTGCGGTGATGGGTGATGTGGAGAGATTAAGAGAGGAGTTTTCCCTACCCTTCAAGTATGATCCATGGTAGATTATCTCGGGAGTTGTTCTCTATTTTTATTTGGTTGTATATTTTTAGTTGGGATTGTATTCCAGCCCCTATACATTCAGTACACACTTTTACTACGGTATTTTTACTTTGTGGTTACATCTTGGTGTGTTTTTGGGATGTGTGTTTGTATGTGTTTAAAGGTAATGAATTCCCGTTTTAGGGATACACCTTTATGGTGCTTGTCACCAGCCCATCGCCTTTGGAAGGCTGGCTTGGGGTAGCCACAACACAAGCCCTCGGGAATGGGTTGTGATAGACTTTGTCTCAGGAATCTCTCTATGGTGATTTGATATTTCTCAGAGGGGTATTTAATTTTCTTATTGACCCATGTTTCTATTCAAAACATGAGTTATCTGAGAGAGTATTGAGACATTGTTCACGATTCTCGCTCCCATCGGATTGAGAATCTCATTAGAAATTTCATCACATTGATTTTTTGCATCAGTTGTTAGCCCGAGTCCCTCTCTTACCGGCCATTGGCTAGAATAAAAGTAAAGTTAATGGTAACACAAAATGGGTTATCCATAGAAAAAAGGGTGACATATAAATTACTTGTATTTTCTTAACATATGAGTTTATAGTCTTTAATTTATGTTATTCATGATCTACTTCCCAACATATATTCTTAGGGGGTTTTTTATTCCCTTTATAATGGTGCGTACTAAACTTATGAATTTACCAAATAATATCCCACGAGATTAACATAACCAAGAGTGGTGCAAGTCCTGTTGTCATGCACTAGTTCCCATTCGAGTCTAGCTCAAAGAGATGTTTTTTGGTTTTACCCCTAGATACATCTTTGCAAAAGAAACCTCTAACTAATCGTATCTAGACATGGATGTATTTTCTTGATAAAAAACTTACTCAATACTCACAAAAATTTAGGGATGTTTTATTATAATTATTCTTATCCCTATGTCTTTCACTAGGGTTTTCTAATATTAATCCCAAAATTAACTAAACCAATACTATAATACCATCTATAACAACCCTGATCATTATTCCACACATAAAAATAATTTATTACATATAAACTTCACATGATTCAACATAGAATATCGAGGGGCCTACTGTCTTTTTGGATTAAGAACATTAGATAAGAACATAAAACGTGAAATACACATCTTTATGGAAAACTTCTTTTACATGACCACACACATTCCTTCATACTTAGCATTGCATGGGACAACCTGAGGACATGTATAAGAAAAGGGTGAGCTATAAAGACCAATAAAGGAGTAAAAAAGGCATAACATGAATAATATAGTACATGTTCTGCAATAGGAATATCAATTGAGCATAAGAGATACATGAACATAATGGAATGATACAACATGATTATCCTAACATGGCAATGTAGAATCAATATTTAACATGATATTAACGTGATCCAAGGCTCATTGCACTTGGAGAATATGTAAAAACTCATTTAAATTGGATTAGAATGAGTAATCCCTAATTGTACTTTACATATCATGATATTAATCATTACCCAATGCATTAGAGCACAATCACTTTCCACCCTTCTTCATAATTTCATTTCATGCATAAGTGTGCCACATAGATCATACAAAATATATTCATTAAAGATCATCATTTATTCCACGATATAGAAATGTGGAATTAATAAATGAATCTATTTAATCAATAACAAAATTTTTATAGTGGTGAATACCCTTGATAGAAAAATGGGCATGGTATTCACTGCATAATGAATTTGGTATGGAAAATCACAGTGCAATTTCAACAGGATAACAACATGACATAAAAATTAATAGAAATTAAAGATGAAAGGGAAAGGTGTATCTCATCATAATAAAATGGATTGGATAGTAAGGGATTCATATAGACACATATCCCGACATATGTAATTGAATTTATAATCACAATACAAAATAATTTCTTGAATGTAAAAGGGAAGAGAGAAATTCCTTACAGAATTTCATCATGGAAACAGGTGTACATGGGAGGCATTAATGTGAGAGAAACAGGACTCTCATCATCAACCATAATGAGTTATGCATGTAGGAGGTTCCAATTCATAGTCCAAAATTTTTCATTTAAAATAAAAGGTCATAACAACATAAATAAAATTTGGAAAAAAATTGGGAAGGAAGAAATACCATACTTGAAGTGTGATCCAAATGGCTTGGGAGGGGATTTAGAGAGGCTTATTGGGATCTTGGGGCACTTTGGAAGGATTATAGACAGAGGAGGGAAGAGTTTGGTCGAGCTCAAAAGGCTCTGAGTGAAGATAAAGTTGGAGGTTGTGTGGGTTTATATAGGAAAAAGAGGGAATTATATATTATTTAGGTTTTGGACACCAAACATTAATCTAATAAATTTCACAAACCAACCCATGTTTTTTCAAATTTTTTATTCCATAGGGGTGTGGTAAAAAATATTTAATAAGGACAATGGCTGAATGTTTTAAAATATTAGGCTTTTGTATGTTGAGGTGAGTCACACTCTCATGAAAAATATTTTAAAAGGTAAAAATATTTTATATGCCTTAGAGGGTCCACTAATTCTTTGTAAAATAATTAAAACAAACCTAAAATCAAATTCTCTTAGTGATAAAACATATATTGTAAGAAAATCCCATTTATAGTATTTTATTAAAAAACTATTTGGTCATTATGATGACATAAAACACATTATTGATTAAAATGATATTTTTTTTACCCAAACATTCGACTGTCTCAGAAAATTAATAAAAATTCTTGTTCCACAATTTCAAAGCCATAATTCCAAAAATAATATCAATTTTATATAATAATTTTATAAATATGTGAATTTTTAATTTTAAAATAAAAACTGACATTTATAAAAAATTCATGGGTTTTGATAAAAACGGGTGTCAAACCATAATAAAAATCACAATTGTACTCATAAAAAATATAAGATATTTAATATTTAATAAAAATAATTTAGTAATAATATTTCATTAAAATATTATTTAATTAATAAATCCATTAATTTATCAAAAGTGATTTCTTAATTGAATATTAACTAAAAATACTATATGTTCTTTAAAAAGTATTTACAATGTAACAACAATAAAATGAATGTAAATTCTTTATTAAATACAAAAAACAATGCACATAATCATAGTGCTAGGGTAATTTTAAATAACCCCTTATAACACCCACATAAGACCTAATGGTAAGGTCTGCGTTGGTGATTGACTCTTGGTGTGGCTCAAATAACATTGCTTGTGTGGTAATCTCTATAAACTTACAGTTCTCCCTTTGGCGGTTTTGTTTGAGCTTAACGTATTGAAGCTAGGGTTGGGCTTGGTCAAGAGCGAAGCCCAATGTCACCACCTCATTTCCGAGATCCAAAAAATGGGCTTTGTATGGAGTAATATTACTAGATGAGTCCATCACTTCATTTTTCTGAGTAAATTCGATTTGTTAAAGGCCTATATTTATACTAATCTTGTGATCACTATTCAAAGGCTATATTAGAAATAGTAACAATTATTAATGGAATTTTGAAATCCAAAATCATAATACTAAGTAAGTGAATATTTTATATAACCATTTTACATAATAAGACATTTAATTAGATCAAGAGGAATTTTCAATACTAAATGTTTGGGCTGTTACATTATTCTAACTGAATTATAACATGAATATAAATGAAAAAAATTCGTATTGTGAGTACTAATAACCCTATCCATTCAATTGTATTAACCAATATTTATAAATCCATCAATTATTTGTAACTTTTATTTATGAAACCAAAACTCCTTACTCATATAATCACAAGCGGTGAATGCCGTTTTTATGTTGTATGATCTGTGTGACCCAAAAATTCATGAACATGATATTAAGGTGATTGGTGGTGATGCAATTACAAACCCTAAAATGCCTCAAATAATGATTTTAGGTTTGGAAACAACATTAAACATTACATAATATGGATTTAAATCAGTAATTCACTTGGGGATCTTTTTTGGTTAAGATTATTAGTGAATTAAGACATAAATCATATATAAAAAACCATAAAAAACAAAGCGAACACTTCCATACTATATCCAATTTATTTACTAAAATAAACACTTTTGAAAATAAAACATGATTTCATTTAATGATATATATTCTATAATTTCTTCACAAAATCCTATATATCCTTAAAAATATTAAGATCTATGAAAACCATTTTAAAACTTGGAATGAGTACAAAATGATTAGTAAGGGGCATAAAAACATGAATGAAAATAGTGGTCCATAAATATTTTAAACTCATGAAAACGTTTTTATAAAATCATACTTTTCACCCATAACATCTAAACCTTTTAAGTTTCCTCATGATATAAAAATATTTATGTAAAACATCATAGTAAAAAATAATAATAAATGAAACTTCTGGAATCCACATCATACATAAATTGTAGCTTTCACAACTACAAGGGGAGTAACCTTTATGGTGACATTTGGAGTACACATTACAGTATATTCCCTAAATATTTTAGGAGAAACAAAATCTTTTAACACCATCTAATTTCCCAATTCATTAGAGAGTTATCATGGGATCACCAACCCTCGGTTGTTTATAGAACCACCTAGATACATAAACAATACTCAAGAACCATATCATAACAATAATAAATAAAACAAGAATAAAGGAGAAATAACCATTACACTTTAAAATCGCATTTTATCTTTATAAGCCATGAACTCATAAATGAAAACATGTTATTTTAAAATAAAAATTTAAATTGGAAAAGAAAATTAGAATATATAATATAATCCTGAAGGTGAGAATTTACATTCATGGCGTTTATTTAAAAAACATTCCAAGCTATTGAAATAATCAATCCTATTTAAAAATAGAATTAAGACATTTAAAAAGATAACCTTTCAATAAACGTGTCCCATACCACTTTGAAAAATTGAATGAAATTAAAATATTAAAAAATTCATGTCCATATACATTAATTCTTTATAACCATTTCTAAAAAATGGACATTTATTAGAATGATTTAGAAGAATATATCTTTTAAAAACTTCCTTACCACTTGAGAAACACTTGAAAAAACTTTATTAAATAATAACAAGAAATAAGAAATTAAATAAAATGAGAATATTGTAAATAGTGATATAACATGTCAAAATGGTCATATGTACACCTTAAAATAGAATAAAGGCCCAATATATCATGATATACCTTAATGAAATGAGATTGAGACAATGTCACTTACCTCAAGTTCGATTCATCATGTATGTTATTTATATTCCTAAATAATAAACATTGGTTAATTATTTACCTTTTCTAGAACATTTTTTAGTTTTATTATTCCTTTTTTATTACTTATAAATATATTATAACAATTATATATTTTTTTTTGTTCATATCGGACATTTTATCATATTTGGTACTTGAGTCAAAAATGAACATGGTATGATTTAAATAGTCCATGAGGACATATGTAAATCATATAAAGAGTAATATTAAAGAAATAACCTTAAATATTATACATTCGTAATACTTTATAAATCAAACCATTAATTATAGTAATGAAAAATAAACAATGTTATAATCATGGAGATGGTAGGCCGTACATACGAATGAGTAATGTTATTCATTTGTCATTGATCATTATGGAATGAACTAAAGTAATATTTTATCCTAAAAAATTATAGTAATATCATTAATATCATATTAATAATTTAAATACAATAATTTATACAACACACTTGATGTAGCAAATAAAAACAAATCACATACCTTTGTGGAGGTGATTGTTCACACATACGCATGAACAAAACGATAATTTTTATGTGAGTGGAAAGTAAGAACATAATTCATATATTATTATATTATAATGGGTAATATTCCATTAATATCACATATTAATATTTAATTCCACAATTATACTATTATTTGATGATGGTGAGGAATAATGAACTATATCAGTTCATGAGGAGGTAGTCCACCATACACGTGAACAAAAAGTTCATTTACCATTTGATGAAATTTGATATGAATTCAGGTGATTAAATTAACATAATAAAATCTATGAATATTTGTTTTATTTTAGTTATTACTTCATTATTGATGGAGGATATTTTCAGGAAGTGGAAGAACAAATAAATTAAAATATTTAAAGAAAATGATACATCTTTTTCAGTTGATCATCTTTAATGAACACCTTAAAACCTATAATTAGGATGCTATACTTATGATAATTCCTAAATAATGTGGGTATGAATTTTAGGAATGTATTTAGACAGAGGTTTTATAATCCAAATGGGTTTTTAAGAGTGAGTAATTTAGAAGAGTGGGCACATTTTTATAGAAGAGGGGAGGGGTTACCATTTGAAACTCTTAAAATATTAAATTAAGAAAAACTATTTTTTAAATACAAATGACACCAATAATATTTATATATAATTTAATATGATTATAGTTATAAATACTATAAACCGATAACTATTTTTTTTCATTTTAATCCTTATCATTTCGTTTTGGCTTTAATTGTCATTGTTTAATTTTAATTGTGGTAACAACATTTAAAATATTAAATGGATATAAATTTTACGTATATGGAGTGAATTCCCCATAAATTACCCCTTTAGGAACCTTTATACATACTCATAGCAAAATTTTAGTTTTTTTAAAAAATATTTTTATATTAGTTGATAATATATTAATCTTACAAAATATCAATAGTGTTAACTTTGAGACTATTCATTTCATTGAATTTAAATAAAATTAAAACAGATGGATAAATTCATACCAAAACATTTAATAAACTAAAAATATGGCATAGTTACTTATAAAATTAGTAGAGTACCCTAATTAATCCAAATTAAATTTATTTTAATATTTTTAAATGATCTATTTGATATTTCTCTTAACAAAATAAATAATGTATCATTGTTTGGTTAGTAATTATTTTAATTATTTAATGTACAATAATTATAAATAAATTTCCATGATGTAGATAATTTCATTATATTTTGGGAAACTATTTATGATCATATTTTAATTATTTTAATCCATATATAAAAATTATTATACATATAAGAAATAAGAGGGTGACATGTTAACAATATCATTTGTTTTAAGAATATTTATATCATATTCATGGACCAAATTCAATTAATTTAGTGAACTATGATCATTATGTGTTAATGTAAGAATATTATTCAACCAATATAATTCTTCAAGAGTTTGAGTAATTTTTTTTATCCTTATCATATTGATTTTATCTTAATTTACCAGATTAACCTTTAACAACGTTAAATTAAAATTTACATAGTTACTATTCATAATATCCAAAAAATAAAACTAACCTATTAAAAAAATTTATACACACTTATTCCTCATATAGAATAAAATTTTCAAAATTGAAAAATTTGAAGTTTCAGTAATTAAATTATAATTAATCCCATTGACAAATCGAGATAGTGGGTTCTTTCAAAGTAAAAACCATCAAAAGATTAACATGTGTTTGTATCCAATTTTCATGTGAAATTACTTCCAATGAAAAAAATTATATTAAATGATAAAAAATAATTTAATTATACTTTAAAACCAATTAAAAAGATAATTTAACAATATAAATACGTTATATGATAAAATAGTTTTGAATTAAAATGTAGTATTTTCACTATTCATTAAAATATGGATTTTATCAGAAAAATACCGAAACAATATCAAAACTTCATTTTTATGTGCCGAATCCAAATAATAATATTATTTTGTCAAATTTAACTAATTATTTCTTCAAAAAATATATTTTAAATGGGGTATCCATCAAAAGGTGTTACAACTGCATTTTTTTTAAAAAATATTTTTTTTTGTTCTGAAAATTGAATGTGTTACTATATAATGTCTAGAAAACATATAAGATTAATTTTAAAAATAACATTTATTATATTTAATATATATATATTTAATTAATAAAATCCATCAAGTTTGATTTTATTATTTTATAACGTCACTTATTCTCATTTAAATAGTTTTAAGATAAATATTTCCTTTTTATTTAAAACATGTTTTATTTCCATTTATAATTAATTTTTCACAAAATAATTAATTATATAATGGTTTATTCTATAAATACAATTTATTCCTTATATTTTAATATATAGGTCATAAAGTAACATTTAAAAATATCTATTTTTTTCACTTAAGTCATATTATGTAGGCTGTCGAACATAGCGTATCTTTCTAAAAAATTCAGGATGTTACATTACCCCACCCTCTTTTAGAAATTGTATACATAAAATTTTAATTCAGGGTTAGTAACTAAGGTATGAGTTTTCAAAATACAGTTATTTCAATCCCACATCGGAAAAAGGATTAATAAAATATCCACTTAAAATTTAAGAAAGGGAAATAAGATGGTCACCTAAGAATACACATACTAGGATTCCTTGTAAGAAAACATGGTTATCGAATAAAAAATAACGATAATTTTTAATAGAGAATAGTAGATAAAATTTCCATTAAAATGTTAAAAATCACGAAGCTATGAATTTTTGATGGGTAAAATGGACATTGACTTTGTATGAGGAAAATTAAAGAGAAATAATTTTTTCTTAAGATCATTTTTCATAAATTCGCGGAATAAATTAACATCCTTGAATAAGAATATAAAGATACATCCTTACATTAAAAGTATAGTTTCATCCCTTAATTAATTTCCACAAAAATTCAAATTTTTCATCAAATTATAAGTTTCCAAGATGAATCAAAAATTATAGAATCACATAATCCATATAAGATTACATATATATTTCTTCTTTTGTGAATCATAAACCAAAACCAAAATGGTTAGGATGATATAAGTTAATTCCCCAAAATAATAATAATTTATAGAAATAAAGACAACTTTTAATTTCCAAAATTCTATAGTAATACGAAACGTTCAATATATACCATTCAATATATAAAAATAATCAAAATTCTTCAAAATAATCCAAAAAAGGCTGAAAATAAAATTTCTGAAGAATTTTTTCACATATTCATGAAGGATAAATTTTAAGTTTTATCTCCAAAAAAATAATTATAAATTTCTCATACAAAAAAGTAATTAACCTAATCACATATTCACTAACATAATTTAATGATTTTCAAAAATTAACAGAATTTCCATATGTCCATAATAAAATCATAGATTCATCCAAAATAAAATTCAACCATTAATCCTCAAATAACATCCTATAGTATTGTAGTTATCTTAATCATATAATGTTACCAAAATAGTGAATGTATTATAAAATAAAGTATATCACTTAATTATCAAATCAATTTCAAATACCAAGGATATCCATAAGTTCCCAAAATCAATCTATTCTTATTTCATCAACTTGTTTAACTAAAAATGTTGTCATACTAACTTTGGAAATCACGTAAGGTAGTCATAGGAGATAAAGCCTTAAAGCCCTTAATTTTTTTGTTTGAGTCCTACATCCTTGTGCAACACATTAGGTTGTCACCCTTCCTATGGGTTATCATTTTTTCAAAAACTATATCATTCTTAAAAGATTCTAAAAGTCTAATAAAATTGTCAAAATAACCAAAACATATTTTAACCTCAATGATTATCTCGCACCATTCATTTTGCATAAAAATGTATAATAAACCAAAATTACCTCAATGGTGAATGTCAAAAAAAATACTATTCATTACCATAAGATTTCATAACATAAATCCTCAAAAATAATAAATGACATTAAACATGTAATCAACTATAAAATTATAATCCCATGATGATATCCATAACTCGTTATAAAACATCCTAATCACCAATGTTGGATAAGCCATCATCTAATACCAAAAATACATACCATTCCTGATACATTACATAATATTATGTTAAATCGAGAATTCACATTGAGGATCATTTAATTTTTATAATTTTTGATAATAAGGCCATAACTAATATATAACAAAACCATAATAAAACATGCTGGACACTTCCAAACTATTTCCATTTTGTTTACCAAAATAAACCCCTTTAAAAATAAAACATGATTTATTTTCCTGAAATATATTATATAATTTCATCACAACATCCACCTTGAACTAAACAATATTCAGAAATATGAAAAATCATTAAAACATGGGATGAGTACATGAAGCTTAGTATGTGGAATAAATGTATAAAGGAATCCATTAGTCTATCTATATTTTAAACTCATAAAAACATTTATAAAAAATCACAATTTTCACCCATAAAACAACCACCTTTTATCTTAACTCTTGAAATCATAATATTCCTATAAAACATCATAGAAATCATAAATCATAAAGGTAACATGTGGCATAAATATCAAACTTCTATTGTAGCATTTATTTTTACGTAGGGAGTTACCTTTATAGTCACATTTGTAATACACATAAAAATATATTCCCCCAATTTTTTAGAAGAAACCCAACCGGCTAACCCCATCGCCTTACCCAAGGAATTTAACATCTATACTGAGATAACCCACACTCAGTTTATCAAAGAAAAACTAGTATACATAAACAATAACCGAGAACCATAAAATAATTATAAAACAAAAAAACTACCATAATGGAAAAAATGGAATTTCCACATTGGAATAACATTTAATCTTTATAGTTCACACACACATAAATTAGAAAATATTATTTTAATATTAATGTGTAATTGGATAAAGTAAAAAACAATACATAATTGAAACATGAAATTGTGATATTTTATTCATGTATTATAGGTAAAAAAGTTTCCTAATTATTAAAACAATCAATCCATCTAAAAAACAAAATTAAAACATTTAAAAAGATTATTTCGAATCAAAGTGTCCAAGACTACTTCGAATCATTGAATGAAATTAAAATTATATAACATTCATTTCTATATAAATTAATAATTAAAACCATTTTGAAAAAATTGATATTAATTAGAAATATTTAGAAGAATAAATCATAAAAACATGTAAAATGAAATTTTAGTTAAACATTACCTTACCACTTGAGAAAAACTTGAATAAATATCATTAAAAAAATTAAATTAAAAAAATTAAATATCATTTGAATGTTTAAAATAATGATATAACATGTAAAAATGGTAGTATATACACATTAAAGTATAATAAATGTGTATAATATAATGATATGCCTTAATTAAAGGAGGGTGAGATGAAGTTCCTTACATGGAGTTCTATTCATGATGTATATTATATATCATTCTAAATAATATAATTAGGTTGATTATTAATTTTATTCAGAACCTTTTTCAAGTTTATTATTCCTTTTATATTACTTATTACCTTTTTATAACAAATACATAATTATTTAAGTTCACATTATATATTTTGTTGACATTTGATACTTAAGTCAAAAATGATCTTAGTATGATGTAGATTGTCCATATGGTCATAAGTCCATTATCTATTTAATAATATTCATGAAATAATCAGAAATTTTACACGTTAATAATAAATTTTAATTACATCTATAAACTATTGTTATGAAAACTTACCAATGTTATAATCATGGAGAGTGTAGGCTATACGTACGCAATAGTAATGTTTTTCATTTTTAACTGATCATTGTAGAAATAAGGTAAGCATTGTTTTATCTTTCTAGAATGATCATAACATTATTAATATCATATTAAAATTTTAAATATACTTATATTTATATATATCATACAACTGATGTAGTGAATAAAAATGAATCACACCGCTTAGTGGAGAAGATAGTTCACATTTACCCATGAATGACACTATCATTATTTGGTGAATGGAATGTAAGAAAAAATTTAATACATTATTATCTTATAATTATTAATATGTAATTAATTTCAGAAAATAAAATTTAATTCCATTATTATAACCAATATTTGAAGACATTGATAAATAACATACTATATCGGTTCAAGAGGCAATAGTCTATCGTACACACGAACAAAACATTTATTTCCCATTTGATTAAATTAGAGATGGATTTAGGTTATGATATTAACCTAATAACATCTTAGTATATTGATTTTATTCGGTATATTATTTCATCATGGTTGGAGGATATTTTAATTAAGTGGATAAAGAAATAAAAAATATATATTTAAGAAAACGATACATTTTCTTCGGTTGATAAAATTTGAAGAATACATTAACACCTATAAAGAGGGTGTTATACCAAAAATAATTCTGCAAGAATATGGGGACAGATTATAGGAATGGTTTTGGATTTAAATTAAATGAAAAAAATGGTTATTTATGTGTGATTAATAGAGAAGGTTGGGTATATTTTTTTAAGAGAGGGGAGGGTCACCCTTAGAAACTCTTAAAATATTTAATTAATACAAATTAATTTTTAAATAAAATTGACTCCAATGTGGTTTGTGCCAAATATAAAATGATCATAGTTCATAATCCTCTCATGAAATATTGTTTTACATGATTTTATTTCATTTCAACCCTTATAATTTTGTTTTACCGTTAATAATTCTCTTGTAATTTTAATTTTTGTAATACCATATTAAATTTTTAAAGGTTATAAATTTTACTTATATGGGTTAAATTTCACATAAATGGAATCTTAATGATCCTCTATAACTTATAAAATGAAATTTTTAATTTTTATATATCTTATGAATTTTTAATTATTTAATATAAAATTTATTTTTACAAAATATCAATATAGTCAATTTTGGCACTATCCATTTCATTTAACTAAAATAAAATCCACAAAAGATAGCTAAATTCTAAAAACCTTTAATATAAATTTATTATGTCATATTAGACTATAAAATTAGTATATTATAATAATTAATTATATTTATTTTTATTTTAATACTTTTAAGAGGGTGATAGTTTGTCATATTCCTTTATTTTAATAATATTTTTATCACATTATTGGAAATAAGTCTATTAAATTAGTCAATTACGATCCTTAGATGCTAAGTGTAGACTTTTATTCATCCAATTGAATTTTGGATGGTGTTATAGTAATTTATTTGTCCTTATCAATTTATTTGTTACCCTAATTAACTTGATTTTCTTTTAGCGACATTAAATAAAAATTACAGTAGTTACTTTTCATAATATCCAAAAAAAGAATCTTATTAACAAAATTTCGATACACTGATTGAAAATATGGAATCCATTTTTGAAACTATAAAAAATATAACTTTCAGTAACTAAATTAATATTAACCCTATTAGAAAATGAGAAATCACTTTTTTAAAAAGTAAAACCCCTCAAAAGATTGACATGTGTTTATATCAAATTTCAATGTGAAATTACGTCCAGTGACCAAAACTAATTTAAATGAATAAAAAAAAATTTAATTATAATTTAAAACTAATTAAATTGATAATATATCAATATAATAAAATCAATCAAAGAAGAAGTTTTCAATTGAAATGAATTAATTTAAATATTTCATTAAAATATGATTTTTCTTTTCCAGAAAAATACCAAAAATAGCCAAACTAAATTTTGATGTTTTGATTTTATAAATTAACGTTTATTTTTCAATATTGAACTTATTTATGTGTCAAAATCTATATTTAAAATGGTTTCTCTATCAATATTTGGCAAACGTGGTTTTTCTTTCAGAAATACATTTATCCCAAAAATCATATTTCTTATTATATCATGTATAAAAAACATATAAGAAGAATTTTAAACATAAAACTGAATATATTACATATTAATTTCAATAAAAAAATCCATCATGAGTGATTATATTATTTTAAAAACTCTCTTATTTCCATTTGCTTTTGTTTTTCAAAAATAATTTCCTTTATATTTAAAAAGGGGTTTCATTCCATTTATAATTAATTTCTAAAAAATTAATTAATTATAAACCTGTGTAAATGAATTTGAACAATTTATGCCTACAGTTTTAACCAATAAATTATAATTTAACATTTAAATAATAGATTTATTTATTCACTTAAGGTGCATTTTTATGCTATGGAACATTGTGTCTCTTTTTAAAAAACTCGAGATGTTGCATTTTATCTCATGGGAATAAATTTATTATGCATGAGTGGATAGAATAATAACACTATTATATGATTTCTCCCCATTTATTGTTGCCATGTGGTTATGATTTCATGTTTTATGTTGTCTGTGTACTCGAATTTTTCCTTGATTTTATCATCCTATATAATGATTCAATGTACATTTTTTAATTATCACCCTTTTATGTGACATTAAAATTCATATTAACTCACATTTATTACATTCATCATGTATTACTTCAATATTTACCTTAATAGAATTCATAGCTGACCCCTTTATTATCTATATCTCTAGGTTATCTTGGTATGTTTTAGGGGATCAATGCAATTTAAGGGCATGTTATAGAGTCTTTAAATAACATTATTGTGTCTCGTTTTAGGATATCATGGTTTGTGTGTTATTATCCAAAGAAACAATCCATCTCAATATCTTTGGGATTTTATTATTTGAATTTTTTTAGATGATACATGATATAAATTTTCTAAATGTTATAGGTTTTCATAATTTCTATCAGGGAAATTTCTAGTTTTTTGGGATTATAATTAAAACCCTCAATGAAAACCAACGGGAAAATAATAAACATAGGAAACAATCCCAAAATTTTATTAATTTATACAATAAGTCGTTCAATGAATAAAAACACAGATTTGGAACGAAATATTGCATGTGGCTTGGGCATAGAAGTATATAGGGGTAATAACCATGAAAATGGAACATTGGGTAATAACATATTCATCACCTAGTGCATGGAAAAAGGCCCTCATCGACACTTTTTTTAACACTCATATAAGTTATTTTTTAGATATTTCATATGCTCTTTACCAACCATTATGAAATAGAAAATAATTGAATTAAATTAAAAGTAATGAAATATATCTCAGATATCATAGATTAAAAAATATATATTAATAAGTAATGTTATATTTTACATTTATTAGTAATCCATAAAATTTTCATATCCTCTCGTTTATATGTTTAATAGATTGAAAACTGACATCCATAATTTGTCTTTTTTTCTTTTATTTCTGTAAATAGGAGGAACCAATTCAATAACTCTTGTGATGAGAAATGCTATGACTTTACAAATGAGATAGAAAAATAAATGGGAGTAGGAGTAGATAAACTCATGAAAATAATTACCAAATTTACCCTTGTTATTAATAGAAACATGAATATTTGGAATCCTCATCCACCCCTATGAATTAAACTATTTCAATTGATACTTTTATGTGATAAAGGACTCCAATATTCAATAGATATTTTGATCCCATAATCTCAAAACAATGGATCAATTTCATTGATAATATATTATTCTACCTTTGGTAAAGTAATCATGTGATGGTCATATTGGTTGTTTATCATAGAGAGGGAGAAGCCAATCAATGGTATACATTTATCAACAATTTGAATCCTATGTGAGTTATTTACTTGACAATGTGGCCTGAATATATGAATATATTTTTTTTATAAATATTTTCTTCAAAATATCCATTATAAAAAGGTAATTTATATCATATACATCAAGAAAGGGAATGAAAAATCCATTAGGGGAAATGATTAAAGAATAAAAATACATGTATAATATGCCTCCTTATTTTTCGTTAAACCCTAAAGTAATTTTGAAAATTTAATTAGTGGGATAAATCCAAATCTATGAAATGATTCTTCTGTTAAAAACTATAAATGATTTGACAAAATTTTATGATTCTATCTCAAATTAATATTGAGATCAATGAATTTCAAGGGTTTCCTTGGTAATGAGTTAAGAAGAGGATAATTAAATATAATTACTGTGAGGTTATAATAAAAAATCACTTAGTTAAGAAAGTACAACATCACACTTTTCATAAGTATAGGAATAAGATTAATGGATATTTACTTATAGGGATAATTATATTATTTTTATCTGGGAAATTGTGGATCCAAAATAAAGAATGAAAATATGAGGAATATAACATTATGATAGAATATTGTAATATCAAATTCAACCATAAACATATTGTGTAGTGTTTTAATTTCAAGGAATATGAAAATTAAGGAAACCAGTAAATTAATTAAATGTTTTGTTAATGATAGTTGGAAACAATAATATCCATGTCTTATATGGTAAAAGATTTAATATTCTAGAAAAAATAATGAGGTGGATCCTGACAGCAAATTGGTGATTGGTTCACTTGAAATTCATTAATGGATAAAAATATAAAATTTGATTCTAGTTCTTTGTATTCTTTTGTATCATGAATGATTTTCAATATTATTCAAATAACACATCAAAAAAGTAATTATATGTATTGATGAAATTTAAAATTTTGAAATTATTCCGTCATAAATATATTACATCTCCTATATATATATTTTCATGATGAATATCCAATATAACCATGTCGATACCACATTAATAGAATTGGATACTATTCAATGTATTAATTTTATTTCCTTAAATAAAAAAAATATAAATTATCATGAGAAGGAAAATGCTATTTGTATCATAATCATCTCTCTGATTATATTCACATATATGGACAAGGATGGATGTCCTTTAGAATGATAATCTAAAAATGGTAATTTATTTCTTATAAGAAATCATATATCAGTCCAATAATTAAACTATGAAGAAGGTCACCCCAGACGAAATGACTATTAAATTAGAAAATTTATTTGTGTTCAATGAGGAATACCACAATCTTCAAACTAACTGTTATTTTAAGTAATCAATAAAACATATACTCAAGGATTTTTTAATATCCAAGAATCCATATAGAATATAATTTTTTTGAAATAATAATTTTAATAAGAAATTATATTATAATTTGGTTAATGGGTTCATTTTATCAAGTGATTCACTATGGGGTAGACCAGTCATATTTTTCACATTGTTGGATTGGTCAATGATCCTCTAAATCTATTATCATGAGCTCCAAAAGAACATGATAATGAAAAAAAAATAAAAATGCATGGATTAAATACTTGTTTGATCAACTTTTTTGGATCTTAGTACTTCATTATAGTTTATATTGAGATGAAAAATTATCAGGTTAATGTGAATAAGGTGGATATACATAGTACTTATTTTATTACAAGCGATGTGCACTACATGTTCTTAGTGATTCTATTTCTCCTCTCAAGTGATCCATATATATTAATAGAATTAATGGATATAGTAACTTGGGATTACGTAAATAAATAAATGTTATTATTAATAAATGATATTTTTGTATAATAAAATTGAAAAGTGGAACATGAAGATGATTTTAATATTACTGTAATGACCCCACTTAGGATACCCAAATCTATTGTATTAATTTGTTACATTGGCATTGTTAAAAATGGAAAAATCCCAAAAAACATGTCAATTTAGATGATTTGGATAACCAAATACAAACATGGTAGCCCTTTTAAAAATGGAATACAAAATAATACAAAATTTATTATAAAGGGATATGAAATGAAACTTTGAAAACTCATGCGACAATTTATTCCTCATATCTATTGGAAAGGAAACAAAATAATGGTGATCAAAATGATTAGTAAGGGTCATGTGAAGTATAATTTATCATTAATAAATAAATAATAATCGTTATGGAATTGTAAATTATTAACCACATAATATATTTAATAAAAAATATGTATACCAAAATTATATACAGAAGAATAAAAATATAATCGTAAATAACAAAACAATAAGTCCATTTAAATTTATTGGATGAATGAATAGATAAAATATAATCAATATGGTGAGGTAAATAACTAAACTCACATTACATTTAGAAAATATCCTGAGAATGAAATTAACCCCTAGATAATATTATTGTTAATTTATCACAGATAATAATAATAGTATTATTAATGAAGGCAGTTCATAATAATTGGATGTCATGATCTCAATCATTATGATACCTCTAAAATCAACACCTTTAATAATAACGATCATAATTATCAGTAAATACCAATTTATTTTGGTCAATATATATTTATCTTAAGACGAACAATTCATGAAGGTGTTATTTAACACTGAAACCACCTATCACTTTAGGAATAAAGCATTACTCATGTATCTAATAATCGAAATTATTCATGAATCAATATTACTTACCATATAATTTTTCTATTATGTATAGAAAAAAATATATCAGTATATTCCCGATTTATTATAATTAAATTCAAATTAAACATCGTATACAAGAATGGTATATAGTTTAGCTAACAATCATATCAACAATACAAAAAATATGTATAAACTAGAATGAAAACACTGAACATATTGAATAAAATTTTATTCATGTAAAATAATTTAATGGGGTAGTAGATACCCACAATTAAATTAAATTGGTGAATATAAGTGTTAAAGAAATGTTAATTGAGAAAAAATCCCTTAAAATATTATAATATAGAAGTGAATATTAATAAATGAATAGATTTTTGGTATGAAATTTATAACCATATAAAAAAGTTTAATGTAAATAATAGATCTTCACAATTCATGACACACATAATCATATATTATCAAATTCTTTGAAAGTGTAATATAACCTAATAAAATGAAATTGAGATATGAAATTATTTTCTTATTAAGGAGTTTTATGTAAAACCCCCTAGAATAGAATATTTATCTTTTAATCTTATGATACAATGAGTAATTAAGAAACCATGATATTACATCTATAAGGTTCATTATGTACACAATATATATGAAATTATGTGGATAGACAATAAATATGCTTCAATGAAGGAAAATTGAGATAAATTTTCTAATATCATGATTTTTTGGTTGAACATTAAATAAACTATTTAATTGTGGTTTTAAAAAAGATATTAACTTATTAAAAAACCATATTAAAATTTATATTATCATATATTATCTTTCAAAAATATAATCACCCTTTCATTAATAATCATTAATTATTTTCACAGATTTAGGAGTTAATCTCATTGTTTTCTCATTCATTATTTGTTTTGAATATTCTGGTTCTTGTTCATATCATTCAACTCCAGAATATGAAAAATAATAATGATTAATTGATTATAATATTTTTAAATAAATTATAGTTATAAAAAATGTCTTTAATGTCTTATTTTAGAATAATAATACATTAAAATCATAGTGATAGTAGGTCATATGTATGCATTAGTAACGTTTCCATTCATCAATGATCATTATGGAAAGGGGGTATGTAATATTTTTTCATTCCATACTTCCCATAATATGATAAATATGTTGTTATTTCTTCTCATATACTTATATGTATCATCCATTGTTTTTGGTACTAAATCGATTGTATCATAACTTCATGAAGTTGGTATCCCACACGTTCAGGAACAATGTTATTATTTTTTAATTTATGAATGAAAAAGATATATTAATTTTCATAATGATAACTTTTCCATTAATTTCAAAATAATTCAATTTATAACAAATATATAAATTTAATTGATCCATATACCATACCATGTAAATTTTAATCAAATATGAATCACATCCCTTCACTAAGAAGTAGCTTGCCATACACATAATTAACACTCTCTTATACAATAAAAATGGAATTTAAAAAATTATGTATATGATATAATGATTTTGTATGTATAACATGGTTATAAAAATCATAAATATATTTTATATCCATCATCATACCCAATAATGAGAGGTGGTAAAATAAAAAATAATGACATCGGTTTGTATGGTTGTAATCCGTTGTAGACACGAATGCTAATTCTGTAACCCATTTTATAGAAGTTTTGATGGTTTTAAGTAATTACCATAAGTTAAAAAAATTACAGTATATGAAATATACTAATGTTATTATTTAAACATTTTTAAAAACAAATAATGTAGTTGTAGAAATAAATAATATAATAATTCTCAATGAATAATGTTAACTCTTCTTCATTAAATATCCTTTGGTTTGAAGAAAAATAATTCATAGATTAGATTTCTACAAAAAATATTACTTATAATAATAGGGGATAGAGTTTGGGAAATGATTGGATGAAATAATGATTTCAATTAGTTTAGAAGAGTTGATAGGGGTGACCTTTTATAAGTGAGGTGAGGGACACAATTGTAATTTTTAGGCAGAAATAGGTCTACCGATGTTTATCACATGCCAAAAGGGTCCGTAACTGAGTATTCAATACACATATACATGATAATTTCAAAATAACTATGAAAATAGTTTTTATAGGATTTTTAGTTTGATTGAATCCTTATTATTTACTTTTAACCCCAATGTAAATATATTTATACCTTAATCATGACATGCACTTTTTTCAATCTTCACTATTCATTTTGAAAAAAAATATTATAAATTATGATAAAATATAAATTATTCTAATGCTATGTAGTGATATAATTTTTATAATTTCCTTTCATAGAAGTGTATGTTTTTAATTTTAAATTAATCCCATAGATGAGGTGATAATGTGGGGTTTTAAAGATAAAATTCAAAATGTTTAAAATGTTTTTTTGCATCTAAATTAAGTATGATAGTGATTAAAATAACCAAAATTGTATTTAATTATATATAATATAACTAAATTTACATTAAAAACAATTTATATTATAATTTATCTACAAAAAAAATTAAATGAAAAATAAGTTCTCTATTAAAATTTATTACCATTCAGTATTCATTAAAAAATGAATCCT
The DNA here is from genome assembly GCA_963277665.1 of Viscum album. Taxonomy (NCBI): domain Eukaryota; kingdom Viridiplantae; phylum Streptophyta; class Magnoliopsida; order Santalales; family Viscaceae; genus Viscum; species Viscum album. Next base: position 260,457,868 of record OY728161.1, read on the forward strand.
TTTAAAAAATAACATAAATTCACCCAAAGATACTTTGAATAAATAAATTTCAAAAATGAAGTAGATTTAATACAAAAATTTATTAATGTGGTAAAAAATAATTTTATATTAAATTTTGGAAGATCAATTATGTTTATATAATAGAGTATCGTGTTTCGAACAAACCCAGTGTTGTGTGCATCACAAGGTATTGAAGTAATTAAATTTATCAGGAATGAAATATATTGTATTGTAATTAAGTTTTACATTCATCCCTCCTTCAAATTATTTTTAATTTTCTTGGATATTACCTTTTATAAATATTTATACAGTTCTTCTTTTAAGGATAAGTAACATCTAATATTCTTTCACAGATTACTATGGCTTTGATGTACCTAGGTATTGGTTTCCCTTTTATACAAAAACATTCAAACTATTCTATGAGGGCAATTTCAAGAAAACATGATCCCACCCACTTGAAATTCCAAATTCTTCTTTCGATTATCAATATAACCCCTTTTCATACTTTTATCTACATTAATATCAGAATGAATAACTTCTATCTTTATTCTTGTCTATTCAAAATAGTTTAAGGACTAAAAATTTCCATTCAACAACATCATCCCAAAAGGTGTACATATAACATCTCTTACCATATAATTCTTTATATTATCTCATTTGAATACATAAATCTAAACACTGGCTATAGGTATACTCTACCAATGGTAAAAAATGATCCCACATGTCACGAATCCACCCAGGTTATCCTTGAACAGGTCACATGAATTTGTTTTCGACATGACTTGAAGGGCGTTCCTAATCCCCACATGCTGGAAAATAAAGAGTGGAATCAAAGTGAGGTAGTTTGGAATGGTTTTTCTATAAAAAAAGAAATATAACTGAATATAAATTTAACAAAACAAAAACCACACTATCAGTGGAAATAAAAAAAACTAAGTAGCAAAACATACCTCAAGTGACATAATGGGTCTTAATAGAACACAAAAAACACTCACTCCCATATCGATCCTAACCAGAGAAACCAAAAACGTTAAAATAATGTAAACAATATCATATAGATACTTAGTAAGAATGAAAAATAGCAATGATGCCTTATTCCATCAAAATTAAAAGAAAATCGATCATCCTAGTATGAAAATTTGTCATATTAAATTAAATTTTCCATTCTTTTCCAAACAAAGTCACAAGTATACATTTTTAAGAAAATCATTTCTATTCCACTACATTTCCAAATAGTTCCCAAGCATGAATTAACATTTCTAAATGACAATAAATTAATTTAGATCAAAATGAGGATATATACAAATGATACATAAAATATGAAACAACTGAAATGAAATTCACAATATAAGAATCTGATCGCAAGAGATAACCATTGGAAATCCCTATAGGTAACTTGCAAAATCGAGAACATAGAGACATTTTACGTTAGAGAAATGTGGAATACTAACCAAACTGAACATCATTCTTATGAATAAGCCATGAGCTGGAAACACACCCCTTAACTAGTGGTCTTAAATAATCAAAATGTTTAGTTAGTGTTGTAATTGTCAATATTTCTAGATTATACTTGGATGAACCACTTTCATATCATCTATTATACTATTCCTAGTCCACCCACCTAGAGACCTCGAGCTTCCCATGTGATCTATTTCATATGGTGGTGAGTTTTCAAAAAACTAACATACATGAACATGTCATTCTATTTGTTCCGAAACACACAAACCCTCTCACCACTAATCTCTTCCTTGAGAACATCCACCTTTTTTTCAAAAACACACATCATTGCATTACCATATTTACTAGGCACAAATTACAATACCCAATATTCAAAATACATATCATTTTCTAAAACCCGGTGGAATGTATCGGGAGGGGTTTTCCTTTTTCACAAACTATTCTCAATCTTCCAAACATATTATATATTTAAATGGAATAATTTTCATTTTAGAAACATAATTACCCAACAATCATAATTTTCCAAAACAGTTTCAAAGATTAATTAAACAACCAAGGTGATACATATTTACTATAAGCTTAAAACCACACATAAAAAATGAAATAAATCCATTTATGAAAATAAAGATAAATTTTACCCTTGAGTTCACACCAAAACCCATTCTGGAAATGACATTGGAACATATTTGGGGAAAAAATTCAATTCTACTTTTACAAAAAAATCAGCTGAAATACAACACGTATTTGGAAATAACCTCTTTACTTTCAAAACATCAAAGAAATCACTTTTCAAGAACCTCAACAATTTTCATATATATATATATATTGTATATATATTTCATGTTGAATAAGAAATTTCATTTTTAATAGAATACCACAAAAATTTTGAAATTCTAATTATTGGTCTGGGAATAGGGAACCTACCTCATGGTGGAACCAAGACATCAACTTCAGTTCTTGGATCATTATAACTAAAATTTGATGCTCCCCCACTGAGCATATGCACCTACACATACATATAAGGAAACATATCCCCATTTCACACCTATGTGTGGTCATGAACATGTGAAATGGGATCCTTAAATATATTATTATATGCATATAATAGTCCCCAATCACTCATATATGCATTTTCATACATATACTCAAGAACACCTGGACCCATACATGTATATTCACTACCATGGATGATTATAAATGTAATGGTGTAACCCAAACATATATATGCTTACCAATGCACACATAGATGAGTCGTCTTTGGCCTGATGACTCAAAAATGCAAAGCATGGACCACACACTAATCATATAATTCAATAAATCAATAAAGACTTTATGAAACACTTCTAGATTAGAACGAAAAAATTACCCCAAAAACATAATCAAATTCTTTCCTTCATATTCAAATTCACACAAAAATAATTTTAGAATACATTTCACACCTCTTACATAATTCATTAAATCACCTTTTTAAAATATCAAAAGAAAATAACTCACTTGATCGAACCATTTCACATGGACCACACCCCTTTGAAAACATCAGATAAACCTAAATAATTTGAGAAAACTAGATCATGATCATTTAAAAAATTTCCAGGTCATATTGAAAGATGAAAAATATAAACCAATATTCCAAAGTGTAAAATTTTTATTTTAAGTACCTCATTCCAAAATCATTCACACCCCTAATTCCTTTGAAAACATTCTTCATATCCATCAAACAACACATATGAATTTCAAAAAAACACCAAGAATAAATCACAAACAACACTTAGCCATTTCCCATTTATGAAATCCACTCCCATAAAATAAGTATACCAATCCATTCTAAAAAACATTTATCACCTCATAAATAAAACATATAACACATAAAAATCATCCAAATAATAAAGTAAAATCATATAACATCGATAAAAGATAGATTCACCTACCACTCATGACGAAATTTCCAAAAATGTTGCAAAAACACCTCCGTACCACACATGCACCTCTGAGAGAGAATATAAATTCCTAGTTCAACAGTCCAGACCTAGAATTTCATGAGGGTCCCTAAATATTAGGACCTTAAATGAGATCAACACCCTATACAGAAGAAATTATTACATGATGGGGTGTCTCTGAAGCAGAAGGATGCTAGTGAAGACAGAACTGCCATAGGAGGAAGGTTGGAGGTTTCGGTGCATTGCACAATGAGGTGGGAGGCTGGTCAGAGGCATGTGGCACACAAAGGAGGGACCACCAGAAAAATTCATGGTTCAGGAGGAGGGTCGTTCGGCGTGTCGATGTTTGTTAGGAGGTATGACTAGCGAGGAAGGGGGTGAGTGAAGGGAGATGACAATGATGGATCTTTGGAAGGGGATTTACGTGGGGCTCGAGATGAGTAGGGGCACGACATGATATTAGGGGAGAGGGTGAGGAACTAAAGGATGAGGTGAAGCCCAAATCAAATAAAAATGAAAAAAATATATAAAAAGATAGAAATGAAATTGAAAACCTAATAATAATAAAATAAATTAAAATAATAATTGACCAAAAATTAAATAATGAAAATTATGTACAACATGCCAGGTTGGGGCTCTAATATTCTCCCCAACAGGACACTTTCTACCCCCCAGAATGTCCCAAAAGATTTGGATTCTAAATTATCGAAACAAGGATGCATTAATTTTCAAAACCAAACCCCTACCACTAGAAGATGTCACACTTACTTTCCACCCAAGACCCGAAACATGAAGACCAGAACTTCTAAGAGAACAATCCAACGACATGGGAATCACATTTCCAAAAACAAACATAAACTGAAACACCCGAACCCGTAACTCATAAATCACTAGAGAATTCTTGAGAGCTCTAATGAACATTTTCCACATGACCCATCATTTAGGATAAACAAATACATTGATCAGGGTCAGGCAGAGAAGAGGCAAAGTGTTTCCCTCAAAAGAACACCATGAATTCTACGTTCTCCACAAATTTTTCATATGTTGGTCTCCGTACCATACAAGGAATAAAAAAAATACCGAGGTTCTTTAATAAAAACAAACCAGGAACACTTACACTGGTGAAACCCCATAACATCCTGAGTCACACTAGACCAGCTTGTGGGAAGATATTGGCAAGACCCATAGTGGTTCTCCCCATCATAATAGATACTATGTAGTAAAATGGAAACCATTATGAATTCACTGACAAGGGAATACCCTAAACCGAAAGAGAGATATCAAAGCAAACCAACATAAAAGACCCAGTCCAAGGGGGAATACAAAAAAAAAGAGAAACCAGAAAAATGCCAAGAAAAATCATGTTCTATAAGACCCATAACCCACACAGATCTCCAAATGAGAATAACCTAGATGATATAATTGATATAATGAAATACAAAACATTTTTTGTTTACATTAACATGGCACTCCCATTGAAATCATAGAGAAGAAGCCCCCAAGACCACCCAAACAAGGGCCCTAAAAACAACCACAGGAAAGGAAAATCCTACCAGTGTCTCTTTGAAGTTGGAGGAAGAATGTTGGATTCAAAACCCCCCTACACCTAGAGATTCCTTGACTATAGTAAAAGATTCACTGTAGGACTTATGGATATAATCCTTATGTCTTGAGTCCTCTGCTCCATCACAATTAGGAACTGGCACCCTCTTACAGAGGATTCATCTTTTGGAAAGACCATTTTCAAACATCCCCAGGTGACCCAAACAATCACACCAATTATGAGAATTCAGAATATTATGAAAAATATATTTGAGTGCCCAAATAGACCACATTACAAATAATGTAGGGTGTGGTCTTAATAATGAGAAATGGGAACTGATGAAAGATTCATTCCAAGAATATATGCCTCTGGTTCACCCTCTCCACCAAATCGGAGTCCCTTAATGAGCACCTTGAAAAAGAAGATTTCCATTTGTCACAGTTCACTCATGGCGACCCCAACTTGAATATAGAAGGTAGCAATCACCTCTCTCTAGCCCAAACATTACCATTAAAACAAAACTAGGAATAATTTCCATTTGCAACATCTGGAGTTCTTAAAGGGCCATATAAACACTCGAATTCCCCATGTCACACTCTTACCCATATAGAACCTCATACACCATAGTGAAAACAAGAAATAGTGAAATGAAAATAACCCCACCACTCCATTGGAGGTCTGGGTCAAAGTAACAACTGAAATTTACTGCTTGAGAACCTTTAAAAATTTCTTGGTGGCATAATATAAAAAAGAAGTAGAAACCCAACATGAATCACATCACAAAACAAGCCTCCACATTTAACCATAAATCATTAATCCAAACTCAAAACATTATTTCAAATTTGAAACTCCTTCTTGAAAATAAGCATCAACCCCATAGACTAATAAATCACAAAACCAAACCTTAAATAAATCAACTATCAACCAAAATAATACTATAGAAACATCACCAACCTATCTTTAACCCCTATTTCAACAATGTCCATTTTCAAAACCATCCAAATGATTAAACTCCCTTTTTAAGCTCACTTTCCTTTTTAAAATAACTTAATGAAAACATTCTAACACATCACTAATCTAAACATACTTTTTAAAAAAAATCCTTCAGAACTGGCAAGCCATCATTTGTATTCTATGAAACCTCCCATACATACGTTCTCATGCCAACTCCGGCACCCATTCATGCCTAAAAACAACCATACACATCCAATTACATTAATCCATACATGTGGTCATCCATAGGAAAACAAAATCAAGACAAAACCTTATATTTTCTAAAAAACAATCATCCTATATTTTGAAACTCCAAACCAATTTTGAGGAAATTCTTTACAATCCTAAAATGAAGCATCTCCAAAATGATGTTTCCATGAAACTCCCATTTCAAATTCTACAATATCTTTAAAAACCCACCAATACTTTCCAAACCATTTTTCAATTTAACTTTTTCTGATGCATTTCAATATATAATATCCTTTTCGAAAAAACAATCCATCCCCCAAACAACTCATTATATTTTCAAACAAAATAGTATTTTTAATTTGGATACCCAATTTCAAAAGAAAAATCATCAATTTTTTATCCTGATAAAAACAATGCAAAACAAACTAAAACTCAAACTACGAAAATCCCAAAACAACTAATTCACTCAAAATATAATGATTACATATTCTAAAATAAACCACTGCTACACATCACTTGGTCACAATGTTTGGAAGACCGTGCATGTAAGGACCCAAAGCATGACATACATGGACATTACATTACTTTTGCAGAATAATTAATACATAACAAAAACAGACACACAAGGACCGTAATAGTTTAGTGTCTTTGGAAACTCGAAATATAATCTTATAATCGTGGTGAAAGATCTTCAACATCTCCCATAAAGATCTTCCCCCATTTTTTATTACCTAAAACCTTTATTTATATCCAGGGGAGAAGAAAACATAAAAGGGGTGAGCTCAAATGCTCAGTAAGGGTAAGCATAGAGAACACAAAACAATCCTTAGACATTTGAATATAAAAAAACATGAGCATAAAATCTAAACATCAAAATCATGAGCAATGACATAAAACATGGCAGTAAGTAAGGAATAGATCATGAAGATACATTAATCATGATAAATTATCATGGTAATAAAACATGTAATTTTGGCAACCATTAAGCACATGCAATTATTTCCATAGTAGCCAAGGCATTGCGGCCAAGACTATCTTAGTGGACAAAGTCCATTTCTGAATCGAGTTCACTCCTCGTTTTAGTCTTGTAACACTGAACCAGATTAACTTACCATTCCAGCCATGTATATCTAATGAGATATAAATCTTTACCCAATTCATTGGGGGGAGATATTGGTCCCACCCATCTCAAAAGGAAATCATTCTTACTTGTGCTACAAAATAAACATACACCATTTATAATAACTCAACGAATAAAATGGGTTTCATAAACGTCATCGCATCATCACATATTCCATATAAAAGAAATGGGTATTTCATAATAAGAAAAGTTAAACCATGTAAATCATAGAGAATTTATACTTGAAACATACACATATGAAACAATGTCATCTTAGATGTAAATTGATTTTGATAAAACACTTCAAATGAATTTTTGAGGAAAATATCCTTTCTTCTTCAAAATCATTTTCTTTTCACAAAATGTCATGCAATTTTAAAATAAGGATTTTGTTGAAAATATTCATGAAATATTTTGGAGTAAGAATCATGAAAATAAGGCTTTTTAAAACCGTAAATATCCTTTCATGCCATATAAGTTAAAAAAACATTCTTCTCATACTTTTGCCGGAAAAGTCAAAAAGTACCTTGTAGGGTAAAAAAAAGAATCATTCCTTCCATACCATGGGGTAAAAGTCAAAATGGGTAAAAATGACATTAAACATACATGAATATACTTTTATAAAACATGGACATGGATGATATCAAGAAACCTAGTAAATACTTACGAATAAGCAATCTCGGATAAAAATGAGATTTTCAAAATTATCCCTTACCTTAGGTCCGATATGCTTCGTACATATCCAAACCTCCTGTATAATGATTTAAATAATGTCATTGAAATATTATAGAATCATATTCATTGGTATTATGGCATATACGTTTCACTTATGACTTTATATTACCCGTTCTTTTGTAAATTCCATGTTAAAGTAGCTTTTTTGGGTAAAATCATTTCATTTATCGTATGTGTTTCGACTTGTCGTTCTTGATATTTTTACTTATATACTGATTTAAATAATTACAGAATTTAAAACATGATTTATATATAATATATATTAATCATATACATGTATATATTATATATCAATAAAAGGAATGAAATACACCGTTCATGGAGACGGTAGGCCTTACGTACGCATGAACGCTGTTTTCTTTTCCATATTGAATTGAATGAAACGAAATAGATGACATACATAAATATACACAAAAATCCAGTAGCATTATTATTTCATATATTTCATTATTATTCATTATATAAACATTATGGTCATTCATGTATGGTTAACATGGAGATTGAATCTCATCGCGTCGTGGAGACGATAGTCCGTATGTACGTACAAGCGATGATATCATTCCCATAATTATTGAATCGAATTGGAGAGGATGGTATAATATATCAGAATCATTATGATGTTATAATAACCATATATAGTTATTCTTTACAACAATATACCCATCCATGTAAGGTGTTGGTGGGAAAACAGATTTCACCATGGCGTGGAGACGGTATTCCGTATGTACGCACGCGTGGTGATTTCATTTTCCTTAGGATGGATAGATGGTGAAATAGGATTGTTTCATACTTATAATAACATATCAGTATATGAGTTATACTGATGTTATTACTTTATAATGAAACAACTAAATAAGATGAAGTGGAAAAGAAATAAAGTTTAAAGAATCGATAACGGACATTACCTCTTCTTTGATGTGCCTCTTTGAGACCTCCTTTTAGGGTACTAAAATTTGTCTTTGAAGAATAAAAAAACTACTAGGATGTTTCTATGGAAGTGGAGAAGATAATTTGGCAGGGTTTGGCCGTGCTTGAAGGCTCAATGTGGTGTCATGAAGAGAGGGAGGAGGTGCCTTTTATAAGGGAGGAGAGGGGCACCATTGGAAAAAGTAAAAATATTATTTTATTATAAAGTCATATTCGGTTTTTAATAGCTCTAAATTGATTTATTTCGAAGATAATGTGGGGATTGGTAGAAATACTCTCATAAAATAGAATTTATACAAGTTTATGTTTCTATTTTAACCTTATCATTTAGATTTAACCTTAAGTTAAATAATTTTACTTTTACCATGTCTACTCGTTTTCTTACAATATAAGGTTAATAAACATACTATAACAATCCAAAAGAACCCCATGTTCTTTATTATTAATATATATAACCTTATATAAGTTATTTAGCCGAACCTTATATTTTTACGAAGAAATAAACAATTAATAATATAATATTTGTTTTAAAAACTATTTTATGACAATTTTGACACTATTTGGTAATTGATTTTTGGGAAACTCATAACAGAATTATTAGTTCTAATAAAGTTAATTAAATAGATAATAAAATGTAATATTAACCTATAAAATTAGTGTAATTCATAAAAAGTCTCAAATTACGTTTATTTGGGTATTTATAACATAAATTATGTCAATATTTCATTAATAAGATAATTACCGCGTCATCTTTGTGTGATAAATAAATTTAATTTTTTAATGTCTATAAATTATAAATAAAATACCATTATGTAGGAAATTTTTTATATTTTTAATGAATATTTATAGTCGAATTTATCTTATGTGTAACCCTATATTAAAAATTATTTACTTATTAAACATTGATTTTAACTATTTTAACCCTTCTTTAAATAAATTAATATTAAATGTCCTAATCTAATCCAAGTGGGCCTAAATGGTCATATGATATTCCTAATATTGTTTTTGGTCGAATTAAACTTATCCAATATCATTAGGACATGTATTAGGGTAATAATAATTTCATTTTTACCCTTAATTATCCAATTTACTTTTAACCGTGGTAAATAAAAGAAAAAAGTTAGTATTCACCAAAAATTATTTTCATGCCATTGAACAATATTTTAGTCCTTGATATTAACCATGTCTCTCAGATTTTTGAAATTCAATTCACAGTAGTGGTAAAATTTAATTTAAATTAAAAAAAGTCAGTTTTTTAACTACCACTAACTGGTTTCACTATTCATCGAAAATTATAGTTTTTCAGAAAAATACCAAAAAATTGACCTAAGCATTATTTGATATTCCGAATTCAAAATTGATGTCTATTTTTCGAAATTCATAACATAGAAGAGGAATTAATTAATTCTAAATTTAATACCCAGTATCAAAACAAATAGCGTGTTTTTAAGAAACAAAAACAATCAAAAGATTGATAGTTGTTTATATCCAATTTAAAAGTGAATTTAATTCCAATGAACAACATTGGATTAAATTGTAAAAATATTTTCTAATTACACTTTAAAACCATTTAAAAAGATAATCTAACCTTATAAATTATTGCGATGAAAAAAGTTTTTTTTAATTAAAATATAGCGTGATTTTACTATTTATTAAAAGATGAAAGTTATCAGATTAATATGAAAAATTTATCCCAAGAAAATTTTTATGTCCTGATTCCAAAGAAGAATTTTATTTTTTCAAATTGAACTTATAGACATGTCAAAAACAAGATTTAATATGGGTGTGCCATCAAAAGGCGGGAAAACTGCAATTTTTGAAAAATACATATTTTACACGAAAAATTTATTTTATTCTCATACAATATTCTGGAAAATGTGTAAGATGAATAATAAAGTTATATAATTCAAAATATAGTTAATACGCTTCATAAAGGCTAGTCCATAATAATATTATAACAATATATCGTTGTTCAGTGAAACCTGGTATTGCGTACAACGCATGCTATCGAGGAAGGCCATGATTGCGTGTAATGCAAGCCAAGTCAGGGTTGCGTGTTGTGAAAGACTCATCTATTGTTTCGTATAACAGAATACAACCATATTTAATTTATACATTGAATATATATGTATATACTCAATGTTTCTTAGAATAACTACTATCAAAATTTTGCGTAACACGATCCAAGAATAGTGTTGTGTATACTGCAAGCTCATACGGTGTTGCGTATAGCGCAAGGCAATCTTGTTGTAGCTTACAATAGAAGAAATCAATGAAATTAAAAGAATATTTTTCATAAAATTTCAGGGTATTACATTCTACCCCCCTTAAATGGAATTTCGCCCTCAAAATTCGTTGGGGTTATAAATCGTTTACTATTTATAGAAACCCACATCGTAAAAAGGAATACTAAAATATAATTTTAAAAACTAAATTATGAAATGTAATGATTACCCAAAGAAACTCATCACTGGGATTCCATATAAGAGAACATAGGTAAAAATATGGATATGGAAGAAAAATCTAACCATTAAGTTCTGATGGAGAGTGGTAAAGAACATGGCTATTAAAAATCCATCAATCACAAAGCCATAGACTTGTGATGATCTAAGGTACCATCTGATTCATCGGATATAAGGGCACTAGGACAACATTGTTAGTTTTCAAGATCATTTCCTTAATGTTGATGAAATTGGAATTAGAAGAAATACTTTCGTGATTTTGGTACAGTCTCACCGTTGGTCATTCTTTGGATAATTTCCACTACATCTCTTAAAAAAATGAAGATGAATTTTTCATTTGTGAAGTGTTAGCAGATCATGTGATAGAATGATGGGTCATTCCATCTATCTCAAACAAAAGGTTATAAAAGTTATCAAAAATACATAATTCCATATATAGTTAGATTAATCATATATGGTTCCTAAAATGGACTTATACTTAATATATCATTCTGATTAATATAATAAATCTAGTTTCTACTAAAAAGGGACTTCTTGTAGGCTAGTGGTAGGTGATAAAGGTTAGTTGCACTTCAGTTGTGGGTCTGATTCCCACAGCCTTGTCCGACGCGATGGGCTATCGCCCGTCCTGCAGGTTGTCCTTTCTCAAAAACTACATTACTATAACATCACATCAATAATATCAAAAACACTTATATCCTTAAACAATACTATCTTATGGCCAACATAATCCATTCCAATCTTTAGGCTTATCCAAAATACTACAGTCCACTCTCATATTATAGTGAAAATGATTACCCGAGATTTCATATAACAAGCATGTTAATACCATCGTTGATCCCCATATATCATAAGAAATGTCTTATTGGTCACATTCCAAACATTCGAAGGCCTTAATCATGTATTCTCTTGAAAAATAAATACCTATTGAATCTTAGTGAAAACATGAGTGCTGTCAAAAGTTAACTCTTTCCACATACCAAAACCCCACAATTATATATAATCAAACCATGATTAAACTATTTTCTTATATCAGTCATGAGCTCATTAATACTTTCAAACATTTCATTTTCTCCTTATCCCTTCATTATGCACATATCATCTTTTTTCCAAAAATATCTCAATCACTTTCCATGGTTATAGTTACCATTAAATTATTGAAAACCACAATAGACCAATACATAAATATTCCAATATTCCACGATACTATATACAACATTATTTTGGAATCCCGTTACATAAACAGTTAATCATTCCACCACATCTTTGTCATATTCAACATCACCAATAGTGATCGCATGTGACTTCCCTTTGTCCTTTGCATTATGTGGTTGCTCATGTAGATCATAACTAACCCTTGGATTAGGGAATTTATTTGCATAATTCCCCATTTCCTTGCACTTGAAGCATTGAAGTGTTGGTGGTGTGTTCTCTGTTGTCTTTTCTTTATTCACATCATTAGCAACCATTTTTTCAGTACTTCGACACTCAGCTGCTCGATGACCTTCTTTTCCACGCTTAAAACATTTTGTAGTCCCTTTAAGACAATATCCACCATGATTTTTTTCACACTTTGATCATAAGGAAACATTCTTCTTCTTTTCACCATTATTCTGAGATTTCTCCTTGAACTCCATCTTTTGTTTCTTGTCAAAACCATGAGATGGATAAGTAACACCAACTTTCATTTCTACCTTGATAGCACAACGCACAATTTCTTCATAGCTACTGATGTCTCTTATAGCTAATGCCCATCGAAGATTTGGTTTTAAGCCACTGAAAAATCGATCAACTTTACATTCAGGTTGGATGATAAAGCCAGATGCATACCTTGCAAGCCTTGTAAAATTCGCTTCGTATACACCAAAATATTCATCATCTTTTTCTTTAGTTCATGAAACTCCTTCTCCATCTTTGTTTGAAGAATACGAGGGAAGTACTTATTGAAAAATAAGTTCTTGAACTCATCCCATTCCATGGACACAATTTCATCTCCTGGCCTCGTATTCTTGATAAGATTCCACCATTGATCAGCTTCGCCTTCCAAACGTTATACTACTAAGATGACTTTATCATGTTCAAAACATTGAAGAACTGAAAATATATTTTCAATGGTACTGATCCACTGTTCAGGAATAAGTGGATCAGAAGACCCACTGAATGAAGGTGGATGTTGCCTCATGAAGGACTCAATAGAATATTGTTCCCTTCTCGGCTCATTTGGAATTCCAGAATGATTCATAGCTTCTGTAAGTATAATAATAATATTTTTCACTCCGTATACCATAACATTTGTTTGTTTAGTAGTACAATCATTTCATTTTCCATTGCATTGATCAACACGGTTCCTTCGGGTTCCATCCGTCGTCTAAAACCCAAAAAGAATAGTATGAGAGGAAAAAATAATGCTAGTGAAAACAACATAATAAAGGGGGAGTAACTTTAGTATCTAACATCTTAGGTTTAATTCTAATATCGTTACCATAATTCTAGGACTATAACCTATACATATACTTAACCGTAGGGACATCCCTAGACATACCATAGAAATATCTCTAGGAATCTCACCAAAGTTCTCGCATCCTAGTTTCCAAAGGTTGACTAAACCTTTCATCTGATACCAACTGTAGAGACCCAAAGCTATACGTACATGAACATTACATTACTTTTTCGGAATGATTAATAAATAACAAAAACCAACACACAAGGAACGTAATAGTTTAGTGTCTTTGGAAACTCGGAATATAATCTTCTAATCGTGGTGAATGATCTTCAACATCTCCTATAAAGATCTTCCCCTTTTTTTCTTACCTAAAACATTTATTTATATCTTGGGGAGAAGAAAATATAAAAGGGGTGAGCTCAAATGCTCAGTAAGGGTAAGCATAGATAACATAAAACAATTCTTAGACATTTGAATGTAAAAAAAACATGAGCATAAAATCTAAACATCAAAATCTTGAGCAATGACATAAAACATGGCAGTATGTAAGGCATAGATCATGAAGAAACAATAATCATGATAAATTAGAATAGGAATAAAACATGTAATTGTGGAAAACATTGATCACATGTAATGATCTCAATAGTATCCAAGGCATTTCTGTCAAGACCATCTTAGTGGACAAAGTCCCTTTCTGAATCGAGTTCACTCCTCATTTCAGTCCTGTAACTCTGAACCGAATTAACTTACCATTCCAGCCATGTCTATCTCATGAGATATAAATCTTTACCCAATGAATTGGAGGGAGATATAGGTCCCACCCATCTCATAATGAAATCATTATTACTTGTTACACAAAATAAACATACATCATTCATAATATCTCAACGAATAAAATGGGTTTCATAAACATCATCCCATCATCACATAATCCATATAAAAGAAATGGGTATTTTATCATAAGAAAAATGAAACCATGTAAATTATAGAGACATTATACATGAAACATACACATATTAAATAATTTCATCTTAGATGTAAAATTATTTTGATAAAACACTTGAAGTGATTTCTTGAAGAAAATATCCTTTTTTCTTTAAATATCATTTTATTTTCACAAAATGTCATAAAATTTAAAAAAGGATTTTGTTGAAAATATTCATGAAATATATTGCAGGAAGCTTCATTAAAATAAGGCTTTATAAAATCCTTTCATGCCGTATATGTTAAAAATACATTCTTCTCATACTTTTGCCGGAAAAGTCAAAAAGTACCTTGTAGGGTAAATAAAAGAAAGATTCCTTCCATACCATGGGGTAAAAGTCATAATGGGTAAAATAGACTTTAATCATACATGAATACACTTTTATAAAACATGGACATGGATGATAGCAATAACCCCAGTAAATACTTACAAATAAGCAATCTCTGATAAAAATGAGATTTTCAAAATTATCCCTTACCTTAGGTCCGATATGCTTCGTACGTATCCGAACCTCCTTTATAATGATTTAAATAATGTCATTGACTTATTGCAGAATCATATTCATTGTTATGATATCATATACGTTCCACTTATGACTCTATATTACCCGTTATTTTGTAAATTCCATGTTAAAGTAGCGTTTTGGGTAAAATCATTTCATTTATCGTATGTGTTTCGACTTGTCATTCTTGATATTATTACTTATATCCTGATTTACATAATTCCAAAAAATAAAACATGATTTATATATAATATATTTTCATCATATACATATATATATTAATGATCGATAAAAGGAATGAAATACACCGTTCATGGAGACGGTTGGCCGTATGTACGCATGAACGCTGTTTTCATTTCCTTATTGAATTGAATGAAACGAAATAGATGACAGACATATATATATATACATAAATCCAGTAGCATTATTATTTAATATATTTCATTATTATTCATTATATAAACTTTATGATCATTCATGTATTGTTAACATGGAGATTGAATCTCATCGCGTCGTGGAGACGGTAGTCCGTACGTACACATGAGCGATGATATCGTTCCGATACTTATTGAATAGAATTGGATTTATGGAATAATATATCAGAATCCGTATGATGTTATAATAATCATATATACTTATTCCATACACCATTATACCCATCCATGTAAGGTGTTGGTGCAAAAACAGATTTCACCACAGCGTGGAGGCGGTATTCCGTACGAACACACGCGTGGTGATTTTGTTTTTCGTAGGATGGATAGATGGTGAAATAGGGTTGTTTCATACTTATAATAACATATATTATATGAGTTATACTGATGTTATTACTTCATAATGAAACAAATATATAAGAAGAAGTGGAAGAAGAAATAAAGTTAAAAGAATCGATAACAGACATTACCTCTTCTTTGAAGCGCCTCTTTGAGACATCCTTTTAGAGTACTAAAATTTGTATTTGAAGAAGAAAGAAACCTCTAGGATGTTTCTATGGATGTTGAGAAGAGAATTTGGCAGGGTTTTTCCGAGCATGAAGAGTCAAACTGGTGTGAGGAAGAGAGGGAGGAGGTTCCCTTTTATAAGGGAGGAGAGGTGCACCTTTGGAAAAACTAAAAAATTTATTTTATTATAAAGTCATATTCGGTTATTAATAGCTTAAAATTGATTTATTTTGAAGATAATGTTGGGATGGATCGAAATCATTTCATAAAATAGTATCTAGACAAGTTTAGGTTTCTATTTTAACCTTATCATTTAGATTTAACCTTATGTTAAATAATATAACTTTTACCGTGTCTTCTCATTTTCTTACACTATAAGGTTAATAAACATACTATAACAAGCCAAAAGAACCCCAAGTTGTTTATTATTAATATATATAATCTTATATAAGACATTTTTCTTAACCTTAGGTTTTTAGGAATAAAATAACAATTAATAATATAATATTTGTTTTAAAAATTATTTTATTTCATTTTTGACACTGTTTGGTAGATGATTTTTGTGAAAATCATAAAGAATGATTAGTTCTAAAAAAGTAAATTAAATGAATAATAAAATGTCATATTAACCTATAAAATTAGTGTAATTCATAAAAAGTCTCAAATTACATTTATTTGGGTATTTATAACATCAATTATGTCAATATTTTATTAATAAGATAATTATTGCATCATCATTGAGTCATAATTAAATTAAATTATTTATCATCTAAAAATTATAAATAAAATAAAATTATGTAGGAAATTGTTATAGCATTCTAATTAATATTTATATTCTAATTTATCTTATTTATAACACCATATTAAAAATGATTTACTTATTAAACATTGATTTTAACTATTTTAAACCTTCTTTATATAAATTAATATTAAATGTCCTAATCTAATCCAAGTGGGCCTAAATGGTCGTATTTTCTTCCTAAGGCTGTTTTTGGTCGAATTAAACTTATCCAATAGAATTAGGACATGTGTTAGGGTAATAATAATATCATTTTACCCCTAATTATTCAATTTACTTTTAACCGTGGTAAATAAAATTAAAAAGTTAGTATTCACCAAAAATTATTTTCATCTCATTGAACCTCATTGTAGTCCTTGATACAAACCGTGTCTCTATTATTTTTGAAATTAAATTCACAGAAGTGGTAAAATTTAATTTAAATTAAAAAAGTCAGTTTATTATCTACCACTAAGTGGTTTCACTATTTATCGAAAATTAAAGTTTTTCATAAAAATACCAAAAATTCAGCCTAAGAATTATTTGATATTCCGAAATCAAAATTTATGTCTATTTTTTCATATTCATAACATATAAGTGGAATTAAACAATTTTAAATTTAATTCCCATTATCAAAACAAATAGCGTGTTTTTATGAAACAAAAACAATCAAAAGATTGATACTTGTTTATATCCAATTTCAAAGTCATATTAATTCCAATGAACAACACTGGATTAAATGGTAAAAATATATTCTAATTACACTTTAAAACAAATTATAATGTTAATACAACCATATAAATTATTGCGAGGAAAAAAGTTGTTTTTAATTAAAATATAGCGTGTTTTTACTGTTCATTAAAATATGAAAGTTATCAGAATAATATGAAAAATTTATCCAAAGTAAATTTTTATATCCTGATTCCAAAGAAGAATTTTATTTTGTCAAATTGAACTTATATAAATGTAATAAACAAGATTTAATGTGGGTGTGCCATCAAAAGGCGGGAAAACTGCAATTTTTGAAAAATAAAAATTTTACACGAAAAAATTATTTTGTTCTCATACCATATTCTAGAAAATTTGTAAGATGAATAATAATGTTATAAAATTAAAAATTTAGTTAATACTATTCATAATGGCTAGTCCAGAATAATATTAAAACAATATATCGTTGTTTATTGAAACCTGGTATTGCGTACAACACACGCTATGGAGGAAGGTTGCGATTGCATGTAATGCAAGACAAGTCAGGGTTGCGTGTTGTGCAAGGCTCCTCCGTTGTTTCGTATAACAGAATTCAACCATATTTAATTTATACATTGAATATATATATATACACTCAATGTTTCGTAGAATAACTACTATCAAAATTGTGTGTAACATGATCCAAGAATAGTGTTGTTTATACTGCAAGCTCATATGGTGTTGCATATAGCGCAAAGAAATCATGTTGTTGATTAAAGCACAATACATCAATGAAATTAAAAGAATATTTTTCATAAAATCTCGGGGTGTTACGGTGCACCAACCAGGGGAGCACAAAAGAAGTCATCATAAGCAATTTAATTGTCTACACATGGAATTATAGGCTGGGAACAACCTCAATGAACAATACGAAAAGACCACCGAATCCCATAAACTATCCAAAAACACCCAAAAAAGACTATGGACCTTAAACATAATTGAGAACCAAGCACAAAATTTGATTCAAGATCAACCTGAACCACCTGGGAAATTCAAGTATCCTTATCAATAGGTGGTGATCAAGAACCTACTAGTAATTGACTGCTTGGATTCAATCAATCATTACGCCAAACTATGGAAAATTCCCAAAGGAGATGGGATAACCTTCTCACATACCATTTTGTCACAAATAAACCTATGTCAACCTTGAACCGGTCGCCTGATCTGGTTTGAGACGTGGCTTGAAAGGAATTCTCGATCCCCAAGGGCAGACAACTAGTTTCGGGCATCAAAATGATATAAGTGGGAACATATTGGACCATAAAAAAAACAAATAACAGAATATAAAATAGAAAATAAAAACCTAGAAGCAGAAATAAAAAATATATGTAGAAAACCATACCTCAAGTGACCTCAGGGGTTACCATGGAACGCAATACCACACTATCTCCAAGGGTGATCCAAACCATAGGATCCTGAAACTAAAAAATAAAGTTGGCATGAGCACCGTGATGTTCCGTAGGAATTAAAATTGAAAAGTTACCATATTACATTTATTTGTAAAAGAATATCAACCATGATAGTTTGAAAGAATGTCATTTTAAAGTAACGTTTTCATTCTTTTTTGAAATCAATTCACATCTTTACATTATTATGGAATGAATTTCTATTCCACTACATTTTAAAAATAGTTCCGAAGAATCATTAACATTTCTAAATGAAGTGAATCCATTTTAGATTAAAATATTGTTTTCAAAAAACGAGACATCAAGAATGAAACAACTGAAATTAAAATCTCATCACAAGAATCATTTCTAATGTGAGCTCAATGTAAAATCCCTATAGCTAACTAGCACAGGTGTGACCCTAGAGAACTCGTAACTTAGTGAAATTTTGAATAGTAACTATAATGGACATCTTTCTTATGCACAACCTACTAGTAGGGAACACACCCATAACCTAGTGGTATCCAATAAACATAATTTTTAGTTGGTTTTTAATTCATTAAACCTGATATATGAAATTGCAACAGACCACATATGTACCATCTATCGAACTATTCCTCATCTACCCACGTAGATACCATGGGATTCTCATGTTCTCTATTTGAAGTGGTGGTGTGTTTTCATACAACTAACATACATGAACATATCATTATATTTTTTAAAAACCAAACTCATCCACTCCCCACTGATCTCCCTCCTTATGAACAACACCATTTCTTTCAAAAAAACAACAAATCTTTACACAAGACTATTTACTAGGAACATATAAATATCCACACATTCAACACACACATAATTTTATTAAACACGGTGGCATTCTTCAAGAGGGGATTTCCATTTTCAGAAACATTTTCTAAAGTTACATATTGATAAATTATTTACACAGAATACTTTTCATTTTAGAAACATAATCACCCAACATTTTTATGTTCCCCAAATTTTTTGATCTCATAAAAAAACCAGGTGATATATATTTTCTTCATGCTTAAAAACACACCTAGAAATGAAATAATAATTTTAGAAAAATTAGACTACCATTTAATCATGAGTACAAATCAAATACCATTTTGGAAATCTCTTTAGATCTTATTTGTGAAAAAAATTCATTTAACTATTGTTACAAAACTTTCTAAAAGACAACACATCATTAAAAACACATGCTTTATGTAAAAAATAACAAAGAAATACATTTTCATAAACTAAAGAAATTTACATAAATATATATATATATTGCACAAGAATTTCATGTAGAAGCATAAAATTATTTTTTAATAGAATACCATGCAATTATGGAAATTCTAATTAAAGTTCATGGCATATGGAACCTACCACAAGGTGGAACCAAGCCATCCACTTTGGCTCTTGGAACTTTCTATGTAAAAACTACATCCACCTACTGAGAATATGCACCTTCACATACATTTAAGGAAACCGATCTTCTATGCACCGCACCAAATGGCCATGAAAATTTTTAAGGGTTTCATTAAAGATAATATTATATGCATATACTAGTCTCCACTCTCCTATGTATACATATTCTTATTTATACATGGGATCACCAAGCCCCATACATGTATATCCACTACCATGGAAAATTATACATGTAACAGTGGAATGAAAACACACACAGATATATACATACCTATGTACATGCAGGTGGGTCTCCTTAGGCCCCATGACTCAAAAAAACAAAGTAGGGACCTCATAGTACACATATAATTCAATAAATCAATAAAACAAGTTACAAAACACATCAATATTAGCACAAAAAAAATTTCACAAACAACACACTCAAATAATTACCTACAAAATCAAACTCACACTAAAATAATTTGAAAATACATTTCACACCACATACATAACTCATTGAAACTCTGTTTTAAATTATCACATGAAAAGAACACACTTGATTCAAAAAATTAACTTGGACCACGCCCCTTTTAAAACATCAAAAAAAACGTAATCATTTTTTTAAAGAATATATTCATCATTTGAAAAGTTTTTAGTTGATATATAAAGGTTCAAAATATAAAATAATATGAAAAAGTTTTATATTTTTCTTTATGTGATAAATTATAAAATAATTCAAACCCTAATTTCCTTTGAAAATATTCCTCACACCCAAATAAAAATTTCCACAAAACAAAACAATATAATAGACAAAAAACAATTCCATTTTCACTTTTTAAAATTCTTTCTCATTAGCTATGTATAAAAATACCTTTTAAAACACATTTCACACATAAAAAATAAAACTTAGAAAAAATTAAAAACAGCCAAACAAGCAAATAATATCAAATCATAAGGATAAAACATGTATTCAACAAACACTCATTCTGAAATTTTAATAAATGTGGAAAAACCTCAAACAAACCCCACCTACACCGTCAAGTGGAATGATTGAACCCTGGTTCAAGGGACCTGACCAATAATGTCATGATAGACCCCAAAAATTGGTACCCTAAATGAGATCAAAACAATACAAGGAATAAAATTATACCATAGGGGGCCCCACTAAGGGAGGAGGATGCTGGTGAGGTCAGGAATGCCTGAGGAGGGAGGTCAGTGAGTTTGAAACGCCACAAAAATAAGAGGAATCAGTAATGGAAGCAGGGGGAATGTAATGGAGGGATCACCAGATATAGTTGAGGTTTAGGAGGAGGGTCGGCCGGTGGGTCGTGGTTCGGGATGAGGGATGACTAGTGAGGAAGGGGGCATGAGTTGAGAGTTTAGGCAAGGAGGGCTCACCAAAAGTTGTTTCACATGTGGCTCTAGCTGGTTTGGGTCACAATGGAGAATGGGGGTGAGGGTGGGGCTCTAATGGAGGAGGTCGAGCACTAATCATAGAGAAAATACAAAATGATAAAAATATAAAAAGTGAAATGAAAACCGAATAAGAATAATAATACAACTAATAATAGAAATACTAAAACTAAAAATAATAATATTATTTTCCGAAAAATGTCAAAAAGAAAAGTAAAATACAATGTGACAGGTTGTTGCGCGACACCACATACCTAGAAAGTCATGTTAACATGTCCTCTACATGTTATCCATTACTTTAATTATAATCTAAAACTATATATTTTATTGAGGATTCTAAAATGAATCTTAGAATAATGATACTTTTAAAAACTCTTCTAGAATATCAATGTGAAATTAATATCGTGATCAGACCGAATTTAAATAGGTGTTCCTTGATGTTTTACAACTTCAATACTATTGGTCCTCGTGAGGTTCTCAAGTGGTAAATATTATCTTAAAGGTAAGAAGTGTGCATTTTTTATTAAGCGATCAATGTTAACCAATATCACAACATTATTTCTAGTAATATTTGGTAGTTATGTGATAAATTGAATAATAATATCATCCCAATTCCCTAGAGTAATAGTATAAGTTTTCATGAATCCTCTTGGATATTACCTCATAGCACTAACATGATGAGAAACCAAACACTTGGACACATAATCATCAATTTTCTACTTCTTATTATCTCAAAAATTGTATCATGAAATTCAAAATCATATTTTTTCTACCATGGTGTATAAAGAAATTCAATCCATGAGATTAATCCAATAATTCCATTTTATTTATTGTATAAATGGAACCCATGAGATCTTTCAAAATTTTAGAAGATCATCATTACACATTATTTCAATTAATTTACTATCATTAGTATTAATAATTTTCCTCCACATGCTCTCATCTTTAGATTTATTAATTTTCAAAATTTCTAAAAAATATAGTTCATAAATGATCTGTAAAATGTAGTATTTAAAAAATTATTTAATAATTATTATATACATCATTTCTAGACCAATGAAAAAATTACCTCTTTTAATCATCAATTGGGTTAGAAATCCATTCTATTTCCTTCTCATTCTATCTGTTACATTATTTTCTTTCACTAGGTGGTAGTGTACTTTGAAATCATAATACATTAGTAGGTCAATCCAACTCTATTTTATTTGGTTGATTGATTTCTTTTAAAATATTTATTTTAGGATCTGATGATCCATTTATATCCCACATATTTCACCGTAGAGAACATTTCTCAATAACTTCATATAAAATAGTATTTTTACTAATAAATATCATGGTTTGAATGATTTTCTTCATGATTCCTCAATTTTTGTGATACATGTAAATAAAATTTTCATTCTTCATTAGCACACAAACAAGTCCCTTATTCAATGCATTATTATATATCACAAATACATCATTTCTAGATGGTAGCATCAAAAATGAATCATTAAACAACATCCTACTTAGTTTTCTAAAATATAATTTACATTCAATTACAAAAAAACATAACCCCTTTTCTTGTATTATTGATTAGTGGGTTAACCAATTTGGAAAAATTATGAATGAATCACCAATGGTATACATCATAACCAATTGAACTATGTACCACAGTTGTGTGTGTGGGTATAATCCATTCTCTTTCTACCATCGTCTTCACATGATCAAATGATAATATATCCATGGAAAAAATAAGACTAATAAGAGAAATCTCTTGACGCTATAAATAACAAATACTAAATTTACCATATAACACATTCCTAATATGATTCTATAGATTGATCTGTATGTGATCTTCATCATCCTTGTATCTTTTAAAGTGAAATAAATCATCATCATAGAATTCCCTATAATACTTCATGATAATACTTTGGTACTCTATTCATTACATCCATAAAAATAGATGGTGAATTAGTCAATAGATATGGAATTATTGTGAAATCATAATTTCCATTACTTTTTGTAATGGATGACTTTAAAATTCCATCATTCTTTAATAATAATAAATAATAACCAAGATGAAGTAAAATAATTGAAAAATACTGGGCTCTATGAAGATGGTCACATAATTCATCAATACGAGGTAGGTGATACTTGATATTTATCATAATAAAATTGATTTCAATATTATAAATCCATAGTGTCATGGATCCATCTTCCTTTTAAATGATTTTAACAGGTCTCCCCAAGGAGAAACACTTGTGAGGGTAAATCCCATATCACTAAACTACTATAGTTTTATCATCAAATCCACTAATTATGATGTGGAAAAAATAATATATGTCATGAATTATTGTTTAACTTTATTGAAAAACCCAACATCATACTCTAAGGGATTTTAAGGAAATTCATTTGGAAAGTCATCAATGTATTCTAGTATAATTAGTTGATCTTCAATTAGAATATTACTTTCTCAATCATGATATTTTTTTTTCTCTTCTTCCCCAAGAAACTCATTCTATAGAGCTACTATGGGTGGATCTATATATTACTCAGATGATGATGTCGATACTATAAATGTACATAATTATACATGTTCCTCATAAATCTTAATTTCATTTTTTGAAATAAATTTCTATATAATAATTTTAATGCTTGTCTATAAAAAACATTATAGAGAATTAAAACATAGTTATGATAATAATTTTTGAAAGTAAAAAATGATTATTTGTCCCAAAGGGGAAATTTTTACATATATGTTTTGTAGAGAGAATTCCCTTGATAGTAATTACAAAAAATTCCCTTCTTAAATTAAAAAGTTAATTTATAATTTTCTTAGAAAATTGGGTAGATATAAAAGACCAAAATGATTCAATATCAAATAAAAAATTCACTAAATATGAATAAAGGATTATAGTACCATCTACCACATCCATGGATACCTCCACCTCATATGTAGTTATCGCATAATAATGGCCTTCTCCACTTGGCCTCTTTTGTGGTGGATTACACTGACACATGGGAAATTGGAGCAAAATTATTCCCCATATCATTGTAGTTGAAACAATTTCCATCGTTTATTTTTTTCTTCCCAACAAATTCATGAGTTACATTATGTTTTTAAAAACACTTTTAAAATACTACCATGCCCTTTAATCACATCCCCTTTTGTTTTGTTTCGAATGTTTCCCTTTTTGGAAATTGATCCATCCCCCTCGCCTTCCTCGATGCAAACCAATTCTCTTGGTTCTTAGATGACCTTTTATTCTCTTGATTTCCCTTAAATATATTGGATATAGAAAATTTCTTATATGTTTTAATGAAAAATAAACATATTTCATCAAATTATGAAAGTAAATGAGTGACCAACACCCGTTAGAGATTTGGAATAAATCCCTTAAATTAAATGATCAATATTGTACCATGTGATGAATATGTATTTTCTATCATACTTGTGTGAAATTGTAATGGTAAATTCAAACTCAGTAACACTCTCTTATTAATTTTAACATAATACAAGGAAATTTATCATTATTTATGTTTTTTATCAAGGTTGTAGGAAATCATTAACAAGTAATGTCTCCTTAAAATTATTCCACTTGACGAGTTATATTTCCTCATTCGCAATTATATTTTAGATCAACGACCTCCATTTATTAGAATCACCTTTGAGATAATATAATAAATGTGTAACCATTTTCTTTTGTCTATATTAATTGCCATCAATATCTTCTCTATATACATAATCCTTTTCATGGATACCATTAGATTAGTAGTCCAAATTTTTATGTGGAATTATATTTCAGAAAGTGACCCAAAAAAAGAAAATATTATTGTGAAACAGGTTCCTCTATGTAGGAAAAGTTATTTTTATGACCAGATTATTCTCCCCTACTATTTCCATAATTTTATTAGTTGAAATTCCAGTGATATTGGATTTGTTAGTAGGAAATTTTGTATATTTTCTATGAGTATTGATACCCTACTTCCTTCTGTTTTTCATTTCAAAACATTAGAATATAGTATATTTGATCAAAAAGTTATAGAATATTTAATGATAATTTATAATTAGAAATATGATTGAATACATATCATATATTAAAATTCATGGATTATTAGTCACAAAATATTATACGTTGGTTTGATTGGGGACATCATTATTTTAAAATAATTCACATTGGTTTATAAATAAAATGTGAATTATCCTATGAATTTATATTGTGATGGTCATACCAAGTGTGCAATAAGATCTATTGTATATAATTTTTTGATTATCTGGTTAATAAAATTATTCATCTTTAATAGTTATTACCCCTAGATACCATTTTTTCCAAAGGAATCGCACTTATAGTATATAAAAATTATTTTTCATTGAAAAATAATATAATGTTGTGGGGAATGTGGATAAAATAATGGTAAATAGTTGAACATGGATTCCATTTAAATCATAATACCTAAAGAAATAAAATTAATAATATTTTTGAAAACTCATACAATGATTTCTTATTCATATCATGGGGAATGTGAAAATATACTAGTGAGATAAGATGCTCAGTAAGGTTAATGTATAACCAAATATAACATGATTGAATAATGAATAACTAATAGGGAATGGTAAATAACTTAACACACATTCCATTTTATAAATATCACAGATATACTAATTAAATAGTGAATAATAAATATGTAAAGGTAAAAAGTTGAACATTAATTCAATTTAAATAACATGAATACATGAATAAATAAGGGAAATTAATTATGGAATGGAAAATTACTTATTTCACATTCCATTTAATCATTATTTTGAGAATGAAATGATTTCATTGACTATATCATTACGAAAATAGCACGGATAAAAATTACCTAATTCTTAATGAAGTAAATTATTCATTATTTTATTTTATGATATCATGTATCATGATACCTAGATCAGAAAACTATCATATTAGTGTTTAGAACTATATTTTTTAACACATTAAATTTGGTTGAAAAATATCTCTTGAGAACTACTAATGAATCAAGGTGCTATATAATAATATGGCCCACCAATCAGTATAGGTCAAATGAATTAATCATATATCAAATTATAAAGATAATTCATTATCAATAATCTTTTTCATCATGTATCCATATTGTGTAAATAACATTTATTTAATAATATTTCGCCAATTTTTCAAATAACATTCAATCTAAACACCATATATAATAACGGTGTACAGTTTAGAAAGTATTCTTATCCATGACACAATAAATATGGATTTAAAATAAGTTAACTATAAAACATTGTGAATGAATAGTTATTCTTACTTAATACATCAATGGGATTGTATATACATCACATGAATGTTAATAGGTGTATATATGTCATAATGAAATGGAAATTGAGGGAAAATACCTTATTAAAATCAAAACATTGAAGTGAGAGTTAATAAATAAAAATATTATTAATATCTACTCATAATCTACACAATAAATTATAAATATAGAAATATATAGTTTAAATATATTACAAACATAATCGTATAACTTAAATGATATCAAAGGAGTAATATAACCCCCTGAATTGAAATTGACTTATGAAATTATTTAACACTTGGTAAATTATATGTGAAAACTTCATCAGATGGAATATTTAAATTGAAAACAAAAAAAAAAGAATTATTAATGAACCATCACATTACATGTTAAACTGTAAATATATTCACCATATATAGTATATTAGTTTCGTAAAAATAAAATATTCCTCAATTAGGGAAAATTGACGTGATGTCCCTTAACTCATTCTTCTGATTGGTTAAACATGATTTGAACTCCTCTATTGTGATTTTAAACTTGTTATTTACTTAATATATGGCCAAATTAATATTTATATTAGCAAATATAATCTTTTTATATATTCTCATCATTTATTGGTTTATGGTCTTTCATTAGTTTCATGGTTTTTGGTGTTTATTGCCTCATTTTCTCAGTAATGATTTTTTATTGACATTATGGTTTTTTGAATATTATATAATTAAATAATAATAATAATATTAATAATAATAATAATAATGACATAATTAAATTATTTATGCATTAATTATACACTTAACACCAATAATCAATCATGTTTTTGATAAATGGTGCATTTTATGGTCATGAGGATGGTAGGCCATATATACGAATAGGTATCTATTCCATTTTTTAATGATCATTATTGAAATGAGGTAAGTAAAATTAGATCATTATAGAATTATAATTAATATCATAAAAAACATTTTATTTATTTAAATATATATATATATATATATATATCATATAAGTATATTGGTAATGAAAATAGAACCACAACGCTTCATGATAGAGGTAGTCCACACCTACTGAACAAAAGTATATTTTTATGCCTAAGAATGAAAATGAAATATTATATTTATATATTTATAAATAATTAAATAATATCATTATTATTATTTTTTATTAAAATATATTAATTAACATTAACCTTACAACATTCCATTTAATGTTTTAGCGAAAGGTGAATTGCATCACTTCACGAGGTAGTAGTCTGTCGAACAATGGGGTAATGTTGTCATGTTCCCTATAGAATGGAAATAATTTTTTTTATTTTATATAATAAATTTATAGGTATAAATATATTATAAATATCATATATAAACTTTATATCAATCATCATATCATACTATGAGTGGTGGTAATGGAAAAACATATTACATCAATTCACGAGTAAATAGTCTTCCATACACATGATTAATGATTTAATAACACATTTGATGGAAGTGGAGATTGTTCTAGGTAATGAAATTTAAATAAGAACATATAATTATATTGAAAATGTAGAGTTTATCATATCATAATGTTTTAAACATAATTTCAGGGGTTGGAGTAAGTAATAAAATAGATAAACTATTGTTGAAGAATTCTACCTCATTCTAGGTAAACCCTTGGGTTTTCATCAAAATCTTTACATTGATGTATTTATGCCAAAAAGATGGATTCTATTATTTTTTAACATTATTATTTTTTATATTTTTGTAGTTCTTGGACGATCAAAATGTTTTTGAAGGTGTGATGAACAAATAAGAGGGGTGGCCTTTTATAAGCAAGGTGAGTGGCAGACTTATAATTTTTGGAAGGAAAAGATGTACATAAATTTCTAACTTGAAAAAATATTCAAAAAATGGATTATATTCATTATTTATACTTGATAGTGTGGAAATATGGACATAAAATATATTTTAGACTTTTTTTACATCAATTTAACCCTTATCTTTTTCAATTTAACCCCTGATACATTCATTTTTACCTTAACAGAAAAAATTATTTTTTACAGTTTTCAATATTGAATTTGAGAAAAAAATTACATTTCCATTATTATATAATATAAATTATTATTATTTAAATATGGAATCCATTTTTTCAAATACCATTCATATAAATTTTAATATTATAATTTAAAATTAATCACACAGACATGATTAGAAAGCATGTTTTTTAAGAGAAATGATCAAAAGCATACAAATATTAGATATTGAAATTTAATATGAAAATTATTCAAATTAACATACAAAGAATAATTGATATATAACTAAAATAATTCTTATTTAAAGTTAATTTAAAAACTATATAACACTATAAATAATGTAAAATATATTTTATATTTCAAATTCAATATCTTTTAGTATTCATAGACAAAAAATCATAAAAATCAAAAAAATTCGACCTAAGATAATTTGGACATGATTATTTAAAACATTAATAAAATCATATCAATTAAATTTACTAAAATTTGATTAAATTAATATTAATAGTTTTGTGTGAAGTGTTACTATGTATAAATAATAGGCTACCATGTTTCTTTTAAACACTATTTTGTGTAAATCGTAACATATAAAAAAATTAATTTTATTCCAAAAAATATATTGTAATGTTATAGTGTATTTCAAAAAAACTAATAAAAATTATAAAAAATAGTTTTTAGGCAATTTATTCTATTTATAGGTTTTGGATACAGACTAAAATATTCTTATGGGGTTCTATCACAAATAAAATCATATATATATATATATATCTCTTAATGATATTGAAAACTAAAGGATGGTCATGAAAAAAATATATGATATAGAACCATAGTGTTGGTTGATGGTCATGGTAATATGAGGAATTTTCTAGAATCTTCTCATGATTTTGAATTCCACTAACTCAGATTATTCGAAAGAGAGTGATGGGTGTCTAGTCTGATGTATGTGATGAGAGATATAAAGGGAAAATTATGTTGTTAATTACTAAACCAATTCTCACATTACATAATATTTGGGAATAATTTATGATCTATACTAATGCATCCAAAAAGATATTAGGTTGTTCAATCACTAAGTAAAAAAATATGATATCATATTAATCTTAGTAATTAAAAATACATAATAATAACTACTCAACACAAGATCTAGTATCAGATGTAGTGATCTTCATTTCGATAATTCAATGATATTATCTTTATTGGGGAAATATAACATATATAAAGATCATAAAATCATCAAATATATATTTCCAAAAAATGATTGTATTATTTTCTAACAATTTTTGATAGAGATAATCAAGTATTATGATTGATGAATTCATTTTCATCCTTTAAAAACCTACAACGTGAAATTTTCATTGAGTAGAACGTATCTCAAAACATCTTACATGATAATTATTGAACGATATGTATTGTAATTATTTATTAAAAGGGTGGATAATGTAATCATAAAATAACAGTGTCCAACCTTTCTCAAATAAATTATCAACCATCCATTATTAAGAGGATCAAGGATGCAAGAAAAGAAGATTGGGAGATAATGTTTATGGCAGAAAATATTATAGAGTTCAACTCAGAAAAGATGAAGGTAAAATGTTTTCATCCAAGATTCGTATCCCATAAATCTAATATAAGATGGGAATTGTGGATAATGTTCATTTATCATCTTTTTATATTAATTCTATAAGAATTGTTATGTATAGTGATACCATGGAAATCATTTGATGGGATAACTTGAAGATGGAGATTAATGAATGTCTATCTCAAGGATTGGTTAGAATAAAAGTCATGAATGAGTTACATAAGTATGTGGGTATGATGAAACCATTTCCCAAAATAGTAAAAAATGTGAAAACATAACCATATATTTCATTATTTGACTCCCTGATACCTCTAATGGAAATAATTCTATTTTGGGTGGTAGTCGTTCAGAAAAAAAAATCATAAAACGCCATTGTGATCAAGGGATATTTTTATAATGACCAAAATTTTAAGATATAATTAAATAATGTGTTAAGAATATATGGTGTCCCACACTAAATTTTATTTAATTTATATTCCAGATTTACCTCATGGTTTTTGATAATCCTTAATAATATTTTGGATAAAGAGTAGAGTTTTATTTCGGTTTATCACTATTAGATGGTTTACCAGTTTGATAGAGACGTCTAAAATCATTTTGATATTCTAATATATTATTCTATTGATGTTCAAGGTAATTTGGTTCTCAAACATCCATGTTGGAGTCCTCAGATTAAAATGGTTTCCGTTAAATCATTCAAATGAATTCTTATGATGATCTATATTCAAATAGGTGTAAAAGTACAATGTACTAGATTATTTTTGGAGAGTGAATGTTTATGGGGCCTCATCATATCAATGTGAGGATATATATGTATCAAACCATTCACCAATATACAAAAATTTTGCAATTTCAAAATATAATCTACATAGACAATAATTGATGATACATTCAGTTTCAAGTCATAGATTAGGTTTTTCATTGTGTATCATTGTTGAAGAAATTAATGTTAGGTGGGAAGAAGGGATAGATTATTAATAAATACATAATCCTCTCAGATAACTTTAATTGTATCAGAGTTTTGGTGTATCAAATAACACTCCCACATATATTATCTCAAGTACATTGTGTGTACTATGTACCACTCATAATCAAGTAAGTAATGGACCCCTAATTTGTATTAAATCTATTTATATTACACTTGGATAATGAAATTTCATTTGTGGGAATTCAATTAAATCTTATATCATAGAGAAAATGTTCTATCAAATAAGAAAAATAAAAAGGTCATTGTATTTTGGTGGAAGCATAAGTCTTCATATGAAACATTGGATCCATAAGAGGTAATTAAATATAAATAACGTTATCTATTATATTATATGGAATTCAATTTTGAGGGTGACATTTTTGAAGTGGGGAAACATAATGACCTAAATTTATATACATGGATTTACATATTAAATGAATAAATTCATTATTATGACATGTATTTTTATGAAAAAAGTACTATATTGTAAATTTGATAATATTATAAAATATAAAATGTTCAGCATTAAATACAATTTAACATCATATCCATTAATAATATTGTCATTATATAGTAACCATTATGATTAGTATATATTAATTATTAAGAAAAAATATAAATGATTTATATAAAGTGATAGAATCAACCTTTATGATCGAACCCTATAAAGCCGATTTATTAAAAATTCCATGTTTGATGTAATTACTATAATGTTTACTTTTCCAAAAACTTTTTGATATTTAATAGATGATACTCAACTGTGTCCATTTTTTAGATAAGTTAATTATTATCGATATCACGAACCAAACATCATTTTCTGGGAAACCATTTGATTGTACCACGATCACACACCATAACTATACAACATATGTTCTTATAATAATCAGTTATGTATCTAGACCACAATGTTTTGAATTTTCAGATTTCTCTTTCAATAAATCAAAATTATATTTAAATCTTTTAATTATTAAATTATATATATTTTATTAAATAATTTGTTTCATAAACATTATATTTTTATATGAAAAAACTAAAACTATATATTTTGGGAAATATATAGTTTCAATTTAAGAAAAAAAATATGTTAATGTGTGTTTTTTAATATTAATATCAATGTCATTGAGTATTCTTACAAAATAATATTTATTCAAATATAAAATATATTTTATTAATTAATTCCAATGTAATTTTTATAAGTTTGATAATGTATTCATTGTAATAAAAAAAATTCAACAGATATGTTTTTTGTAAAAGTGTAAAATGTAATAGTTAAAAAATAAATTTAATAAAGAAATATTATTTTTGAAATCATAGAATTGAAATTATATATTGATCAATTTTCTATAATTTTCTAATATAAACAAAATTTTAGGTAAAAATTAAATGTGGTATGAATATACATTAAATAATTTGACAAAAAAATGGACCAAAAGTGATATAATAAATAGTTCAATTGGAATGGATGACCAAAACTTAATTTATCACTTTAAATAATGTGTTTTTATGTTATTTGACAAAATATTGAAACCTTTAATGAATCCATTAAAACCAATATTACATTTTATGTTTTTAAAAAGAATATTTTAGGAACATTAGATACATACACATACTAAATGAATTTATTTTAAGGATTTATGTTCGTAGACAAATAATATATTTGAAATCCATCCTAGTAGGAAGAAATAATGGGAATGAAATTTGATAACGAAAGTGGTTTCGATTATTTTATTATATTGATTCCAAAAGCTATGGTTAGAAACTAATATATAATTCACCAATATTTTGTAATAAATACCCATCCAAACAGACATTAAATTTCACAAAAAAAATTGAGAATAATATTAATCTACCTATTAGTCTCACAATCATTTTAATTGTGTTTTAATGATCATTAAATGCTCCAAAAATTATTTTTAAATAACAATATAAAGGTAATGTACTCTACCATCTTTTTTAAAATCATGTAATTTCATTATAGTTTCCATCTCAATTGAAATTTCTCATGTTGAAATGTATTATTACACATCCCATTTCTCTCATTATGATCCTCAATTCTTGAGAGACCAACATTCACTATCATTAAAACCTGATATTAACTGGTAGGTACAATAGTAATGTTTTGGATGTTATCTAGTGATTTATGATGACAAAATTTTTTTTGAATACACATCATATATTCAATCATGTTAATTAACCAATATGTATCAATACGTAATTTTTTTTGTATTTTTTTTAACCCAAATACCATAATTCTAGGATAAAAATTGATCATTGAAATTCTTATGTTATACATGAAATGTAGCACACACATTCATATACAAGATATGAATGTGATGGTAGAGGCATGATTTATATAGTCTTCCAGTTTAGCATGAAATGTGTTTATCCCATGATATACAATATACCATAAGTGATATATTAGATTAAGAATAGTATTTTATGATGTATTAGTGGTTATACTTGACATATGCTTATGATTTCATGTTATATGTTGTCTCGCATTCATTTGTCTCCATGATGTAATTAATTTATATCACAAATATGTTTTAATATTTATAATTCTCACCCTCTTCTTTCACCTTGATATGTCACTTGAAAAACATTTATTACATTCATTTTTTTGTTCTTTCATTATACACTTGTTGGAATTAATTGATCACCCATTTTTATATACATCCCTAGGATATCCAATGCAATTTTAGAATATTAATAGAATTCAAGGGTCGATCATAGTGTTTTAAAAAAAATTGTTTATTTTAATTTTATTTTATTATGATATGTATCTTATTAGCCAAAAAATTTGAATAATCAATATTTTTATGATTTTATTCTGTCGATATTTATAGAATAATTATAGAAACAATTTATATAAAAGATAGGGGTTGTTATAGTAATGGTAAAATAACATTGGTGGGTTCTATAATAGGTCAGATGATTATTTAGTTGTGGAAACCATAGGGCATTGAATGTGAATGCGACTACATTTACTTTGTTTGGTGACACTTATGATAATTGGAAGAGGGTGTGGTGGCTATATGCCTTGTTTTTATTACACTTTAGAATCATGTTTGTTTTTTGGAAATAAACATGGTCTTCTACAGATATGTTGATAGACCAATAATAGTGGTGGTTTGATCATTTCAATAAAATGTATAAGTTTGTTTTAATTGATAAGATACAATTGAGTTGGGTAGATCAATAATTATTGGATGATGGGTGTGGATTGATGATAAAATGATAAAACCGAATGTTATTATTAAAAAGTAGGATGGCAGGAATCCCAGTATGTGGGACACATGTTTTATAGTGTGGTATAACAATGATATTTTGGGGAAAGGACTCATTTCATAATAGTCACTGTGGAGAGGATTTGAGTTAAATTAAATGGACTGATGAGAATGTAATGGGTGACATTATTTTCATTGTTTATTAATTTGTGATGTTGTATGTTTTTTATTTTCAAGTGAAACTAGAAATGAGGAATCAGGATGGAATTAGATGGGGTGGGAGCCTCTATTATTGTGTAGATGATGGTAAATGAAATGGATTTAGATTATTTATGGTATCATTGTTTCCTCAACTAGGGTTTGTGGGGCATTATTTCAAGAGATGAGGCATAGGAGAATTTGGAGGTTTAGCTTAGGGATAAGGCTTTTCCAAGATGAGTATGATGTAAAACCTGAACCTATGTATGGATACTAACCCATATTAATTATGTTAAGCCTTGTGTAATATTCCCAAATAATTGTGTAAACTGGCTTAGTAAAGCCATTGCGGAATTCCCAGAGGGATCCAAGTGGAGCCAAGGATTTATCGTGTTGCATTAAAACTACTAGATAATAGGTATAAAGCCTCATTATATCCAATACCAATGAGATTTATCCCTATAAATTTCATGTGATCATAGGATATATGTTATAGTATTTCATCTTGTTGGGGCCACATGGGAATGAACTTTATTATGGGAAACATAATAATTCAATTGGGTTTACCCCTTTAACAATCACACAACTTTTCCCCCCTTTTATGGCTAGTAACATCACCTTGTTTTCACCTACATATCATTCCACAACGATTTATGAATATTTTTAGGATTATTTTCATAAGATACAATATTTTATGTTCTAGAGGTAAATTTAAAACTCAACATTATCAATATCACCATTTCACTTCCACCTATATATAATTAATTGACTTTAAATAATCTGTGTCATTTCATGTGATTTGGACTGGATTCACAATTTATCATAAATTTTGAGGAATTTATTATTGATATTTGATAAGTTGACTCTTCAAGGGATAATTTAGTTTGTTCTTATATTTATCTGATTGTCATTATACTTTTTTATTAGTTCATAAGGGGTGAGGTCATGATTTATTAGACGTGCGGTGAAAATCATTAAATAAAAACAATTCATATGTGTTTTTCCTTAGTTAAATCTATGATTTTACATGTTATGAGACCTAGATAATGAATATGATAATAAGAAGGCTGTGAAATCTCCTTATCCTATATTTAAATTAATGAAATTAAATAACTTATACTATAAAAAACATGAAGTTATTAATCTTTTTGGGTAGGGTAGTGTTAAAAAATTTAGTCATGTATAAAGTGGTTTATGATAAAATTCTTGTTTGAATTGACTGTAAGGAAATATAATTTCACAGAAATTTTTTTATTTTAAATTAAACTAAACTATGAATTTTAAATATTTAAATGATAAGATATGAATTAAAAATTATATTTTATGTTTTTAAGGAGAGTTTTTAATTTAAAATGGTAAATTAAAATATAAAAATTTAGATAAAATTTTATAAAATTAAATTACTCAATGTGAGTTAAATCAAAATATTGGGAAATTTTAATTCACATTTATGTTCAATTTGAAGTTAAAATGAGATAAAATAATAATTTTTTCAAAAGGTAAGGATGTGAAACTAAAATTATTTATTCCATGTGAAATAATGTCGAAAATTTGCTTTGTAATTTCATAACTGATTAATTTTATGAAATGAAAAACATAAAACTGTTTGACAGGAATATTCGATAGTGAAATTCAAGAATGATTGTCTAAAATATATGTCATGATTGATTATTGTTAATTACATTTTGTGTGATATAATTTCATATTAATGATATAATTAACGCCTTTGTTTGGTGTGAATCTAGATTATTCAAAATTAATCTGTGAGTAATTTGATTTTGTGGTAATTCTAGAATGAGTTCCTCGATTTTATATGACACATGATGGTGGGGAATACTGGCGTTAACATTCCGACTCCCAAGGAATCCAAGGACAAGAACCTAGGTTCCAAATAATGATGTATTTTCTAATTACCAATGTGGGATTTTAAATTACCTGGGAATAATAGAATGATATCTTAGATTCCATTTGATATTTCATAGTACTTGGTAATTCGATGATGGGATCCAAGATAAAAAGTGGTTACTATGGTTGGAAAAGTAACTATGAGATGCTCAAGGATACTCTAACAAGGGATAAAGGAGGAATGCCTTAGCTCTGGTATCACAATAAACCCAATTCATCATGGTTATTTATTTAATTTTATTTAAATACTATTTAAAACTATTAAACTATGTCTTATATTAGTCATGAATTTACCCTCTTATTAGATAATGGATTAGATATGCCATTAGCGGTGGCCTACTAATTTTTTCTAAAAACATAATTGGTACACCAATGTAGTTGGGTACCTTAGAAGAGGATACCTATTTATAAGAATGGACATGGTCAAAGTCATTATACTCAGTTTTTGGTTGGATAACATGGAAAGATAATAGACGTATTTGATTAGGTTAAGAATCAAGTCTATTTGTTAGGGTTCCCAATACTTTATCATTTGGTCTCTTGAGTTATTGTATATGTCCTTTTTTATTCTATTTTTTATGAATTAATTTTACAGTTTCATTTTATATAACATGGATTCTGCTAAAAAAATATTTGAATATTTTCAGGAATTTTAATTACTAATTTACTGAGACATTGTAACTGATTGGTCTTTTTTCCTCT
This sequence comes from Viscum album, assembly GCA_963277665.1. Classification (NCBI taxonomy): domain Eukaryota; kingdom Viridiplantae; phylum Streptophyta; class Magnoliopsida; order Santalales; family Viscaceae; genus Viscum; species Viscum album. Next base: position 260,495,690 of record OY728161.1, read on the forward strand.
TGGGTTCAACTCTGATATGTGGCTATAGTATCTCCACCATTTTATAATATAATCATGTAGGTTGTTGGTAAGCTTAAAAATATGGCGAAGCTTTCCTAATTTTTATTAGTGGAATCTTATTCAAAAAATTATCAGTTATATGTTGTAGCGTGATTTTAAAATATTTAGATAGAATAATAAATCCTTGGTGGATATCTAATGTACACATGATGGCTATTATACATCTAATGGTTTTTTTCGGTCCACTATGTACATCATAATTTATAAACTACATGCAATCACTATAATATCATCTTAACCCTATATTGTTAATTAAAAATAACAAAGTCAATAAAATATATATATAAGTAAAATCTAATATTTATAAAAAAATTTATATTACAATGTTTATTTTAAGATTGAAGTATGATTATAATGTCTCGTTAAAACAAGAAAATCAATGAATATGATTTTTTAAATTTTATCAATATTGAGACGTTAATAATAATTAATATAACACAATATTTTGGAGAATGGTAATGTATTTTCTTTATTTATTTATATAAAAATATTTTTAATGAATTATATATTTGGTTGGTGTAATTATAATCTCACTTATAATAGAATTATTTGGGTGATAAAGTATATTAAAAGGCATTTAAACTCCTTTTAAAATATTAAGAACTAATAAAAAACTAAAATCATATCTTTTCCTTAAATAATAAACTATTTTTGTCATGTTTATGTTGACTCTAGACATGTATAAAGAGTTGGGTTCAATGTAAAATATAGATAATGAGTTTAAAAAATGAGGGGAAAATATATTAGTACTGTAAGGGAATTCAATTCAATATTGTATCTAAAAATAGTCTAGTTATGATAATAAAAAACTCATGAGAGTAATGACGACTGATTATTATGATATATGTTAATTGTGAATGAACTAGTATAGATAAATGTCGTTTTAGATCATATTAAATATTGAAAAATTGATAATTGATTTATATAATCTGTAGTTATATTAATTGACTTGATATATGAAAATTGTAAAACATTATTAACATTTCATTATAATAGTTGGAAAAATAACACATGAATTTAATGTCAGTAAATTAATATTTCATTGATAATTATTTGAATAAAATAACATCAATTCGTGGATGTTTATATGTAATATATATTTATCATTCTATAATAAAATTATTCTTAGTCAAATAATTTTAGATAAAAATTTAATATAGTATCTTATTTCATTCTGTTATTTTACTATTCCTTTGAAATAAATCAATATTAGTGGATGTTTTTTTCTATGTTTTCAACAAAACTAAATTGGGATATGGTTATTCTAAACTTTTTTGTTTAATTTTTAGTTTTTATTAAAAAAAAGTATAATTAATCTGTTATGAGAATTTAATAATTCAATAAGTGTGGTTTACATGTTATGATATTTAAAGAATATTTCTTAAAAAATAAAGAAATAAAACCATGTAGTTTTTAATATGTTTTATTGTTATATTTAGAGATACTATTATAATTTTATGTTGTTGTTAAAGGGAAATTAAATTCTTATAGAATAAATAATAATTTTTTTATTATGATGAAACTCCATGGTTTATAGAAATTATAGAGGAGGATGGATTATTTTTATGAGTCCATTTACATATTATTAACTATCTCAGGTTGATAAAATTCAAAAATGTTTTATAGGATAAACATTTACTAATATGCATACATTTTAAAGGATGTAGAGTAGTATATTTCAATATAATCTGAAATTTGAAGAAATATTTTAGGGTTGCTTTATATTTTTTATAAAATTAGAAAAATATATATATATGAAATGTTACATTAATAAAAAAATTTCTTTGGTGGCTATTGTATTAATTGAAACAATATTGTTCCCTATATTAAATACCAATTTGAGTTAGGTTATTTTAATTTTTATAATCAATAATATTGAAATTTATTTTGTGATGTTTTAGGATTCAAAACTATGATTTATAGAATATAATTATTATATGGTTTTGAAAATATTAACATGAAAACTCATATATATTCATTTATTGGTAATGATTATAATTTTTGGTTTTTTAATTTCAAATTTTTACCAAACAAACAACATTATGTTTTGGTTTAAATATTCAAGGATGGATGATGAAAATTTCATGATATATTTTTATAACATATTAATGGTATTTAAAATTTTTAGGGTTGTCTTCATTACATATATTAAATATTTTCTCAATTAAATTACTGAATACTTGATCAACATTCAATGAATGTGTGTGCGAATGATATCATAAAAATATATAATGAGGAAATATAGAGAAAAATATTATTTTTTAGAAGTTTTATATTTTTATATGATGAAATATTCTTTTTTAGAATTATAATAATGAAACCTAACAAAATTTATTATCTTGAATGTTTTATGAATAATATGATCAATATATATTATCAAACATGAAAATTCTAAGTTCAGTTTATTTTCAGACTATATTATTTATTATTTATTCAAATATTTTAATTTTGAATGTTATTTTTCAACATTTTCAATATATTTACATAAGAATAACGTGATCAAAAAATTGTTTGAGGGGGTTTTATTCTAAGAGATAGTGAATAAATATAAATTATTTTATCTATGTCTGATTTTTAAACTGTGTAAAACTAAAATTCATTAATTATTAATTCTTTATTTTCTATTCTCATTGGAGAAAAATGAAGAAAATAAGTATATTCATTTAATTGTAATTTACTAGACTTACTTTCTATTTTTAACATTGAAAAAAATTAATTTCAAACCAATCAAATAAAAAGATCCATTTATGGAACATTTTTTAATGTGGTAATACATTTAATATACTAATAAAACCCCATATATAGGTCTTTATTCACTATGGTACTAGACTAATTATATATATAATTTATAATTAATATACAATATCTGATCACTATATTTTATTATATTAGTATAAGGTTCCTAATCATTTCCATTCTAATAATTGTATCCTTTCATATCCAAAAATATAAATATTTTTATATTTTAAAAAATTATTGTCAAACATAATGGAATCAAAATTTAACATTAATTAATATGTAAAAAATTAAAATCAACCATTTTGATGTAAAATAATTTATAATTATAAATTTAATGACATTTTTTAAAAAATCTATCTCTAATATTTTTTTAAAATGTTAATATAATTAAATGTAATAAATTTTGATATATATATTTATCATTTGTTGATCTATTAAGAGAAAAACTGTTTGGGTGATTTTTATAAATTAACAAATTTGTTACACACAATACAATATATCATATTATAATTATTAAATTAGTTATTTAAATCAACGTTAAAATTTTATTTAATATAATATATTATTTTTTTAATGTTTTAACAATATGTTAAATTTAATTCATTTCTATTTATTAATAATATTTAATCATTTATAAGATAATTATTACCACCATCATCATCATGATTTTCATTATTATTTGTTTATGTAAAGGTATGAACATGACATTAATGATTAAATATGTATAAAACATGATAAATGGTGAAAAATATAATTGATTACCTATGCTTGTATTTGATAAAAATGTTATAAAAAATAATGTAAGTAATAAAATAAACTAGTATTAGATTAATGGTAATCGATCTGGATGAATATAATTATAATTTTGTTGAAAAAATTCAATTAATATTTTCAATGAAGTGAATTTATGATGTATGGATTGGTCTAGTACTTTTTGGCATTAGTACCACTTGAGAATATTACTCACCAAAATTAGGAAGTTTATAATACTAGGTATAACAGTAAATAATAAAAATTAATATTGAGGACCATCAGAAATAAAAAACATTCCTTTACAAGTGGATATTGTGCTATTTTGGGGACTTAGGGTTAGGGGTCATGTCTATATTAGATTATTTTTATTTCCCATATAACTATTAGAAATCATCATTTATGTCATCGTCATCACCATTAATTTCATCATTATCATTGAAAAAAATCATTGTTGTCATCCAAAATATCATAATCATTATTTTTTTATTAAATTTTCTCATGAATGTATTACAATGGGTGATCTGGGGGATCATGGTATTTAAAAAAATAAATCATAATTTTTACTCAAAAATAAAATATAAGGAATTTGGTGGTCTGATAGATTATAGTTATAGAAGATTCATTCTGAATATTTACTCAAATATCTATGATGTTGCTCATTAAATTGTGAATAATGATTTTTTCACCCTTGTGTAACTAAAATAAAATAATCCTTTAATAATTAATCTTTAATAAATTGGTGGATAAGATTGAATGGTCAGCGGTACCTAATATAATGGTTTCATTTTATTAATTTTAATTATAAATTATTGTATGTAATTATGAATGTAATAATTCCACATATCGATTCTAACTGAAGAACCTCTTAGTTAAATGTAAATGATACTTTGATAATCTATCTGAGACTTGGGCATCATCATTTTGGAATATAGAGAACGTTTTACCCATTTTAGAAAGTCCATTTTTACATACTTTATCATTTTGGTGAGGGGAAATATTGGTTTTGTTTCCATCCAATAATTAATTTTGTGCCCAATCTGTGTCTTCCCTCTTAATTGGAAAATTATTAACCAAATCATGATCAAGTGATTCATTGGGATCATGTTATCCAAGAGTATCATGCTATATTTATTCATGTGCCAATATGAATTGTGTATTGGAAAGAGAAGATATTGAATTGGAAAGGAAACTATATAGTATGTGTTTAATTGTTACATGGCCAGATTTTGGAAAAAACATGGGAGTGTAAAAAGGGAAATGTTAATGTATTGGACTAAACTCTTCTCGGAAAGCAAGGGTTATATAATTTTTAGTTATAAAAATACTAATGGTGTAAGAATGTATCAACCCCAATTTTTGGAAAAAAATACTTTAGTTATCTACACTGATGTTGTATAATGTTTAATTTATTTTTCTAGAGGTTATAAGAGATTTTGGCTTGTTTTGGAGGAAATTCTAGTGGTGAATGGATTTTTCATGGTTAGTAATAATACTGTAGAATCTCAATAAAACCATACAAGGGATGAAAATTCTGAATAGGTAGGTACAAAAATATTTTATGGTTTGTTCATACCATGAAAATGAATTGGGGAAACTATTATTGCTTGGAGAATGAGGAGAAGAATGGTTGGAAATTGGTATGTACAAACATGTAATCCAACCCTTTAATGGGTGTCATAAAGGAATTATAACCACATAGTTGGAACATGGTTTTAGAAATAATGAATCGTAACCATCCGATATTAAATTATCCTCCCCAAATTTTTCAATCTAATCAAATTTTATCCATGAAATGAACTTTAATTTCCAAATCTATAAATATCCCAAATTTATTTACCTACACATGCTTTGGAGATGACCCCCTTCAATTTTAAAGTGATTATTAGGAGAATAAATGTTCTTTTGGGATCATGATTTATCTTTATATACCCTTTATTAATTATTTATCATAGATCCATTACTATTCTCTCTCTCTCTCTGAACAATATAACTAGTCTATTATAGGTATATCAATGTTGTTTATTTTTAATATTGATATTATCATGTTGGATATATTGAAGGGAACATGGTTTTCAATTGGATTTTTAAGTGTCTTTTGCCCTTATTCATATTCTACAACAATTTTGAGGTGTGTGTATTCTCCCTCATCCTTAAATGACATAAATATTTAAGGTTTAATTTTTATCAATTGATTTTCTTAACGTTCTTGAGAAAAGATTGTGTTATTCAAGAAAAAAAATATTTTTTTTTGGTTGGGACATTGGAATTTCATGAAATTGAATGGATTTAAGGAAAATCATATATGACTATAATTTTAAAATAATAGTTTTGAAAATATGGAATTATTTTAATTCACACAAGCTTATGATGAAATGGGTTTAATAACAATTTGGTTTTATGTTAAATTGTTTATCATAATACATGGTAATTATTGTTTTCACGAGTTAATTTCACATAATCTGACCCAAAATATATGTAATTTTGTATTGGGATATATGAACATGATCTTGTATAATGTGTTTTTCCATTAGGGGAATCTGGACATTTTTTACCATCTGAAAACCTGGTGGGTCTACAGTAGACAACTCATGAATAAGGAAGTGCCACCAGTCATTAATGTGTGTATGGGTAAAACCATGGAATGGGTATAAAAAATTAACACGATTTTCCAAAATTATTGGTAAATATTTTTCCATTCGAACATGATTATGGGTTTATTATTCATTTTTTAAAAGGATTTGAAATTATTTTATATAAATTTTGGTACAATATTTTTTATTAGTGTTGGGATTTGGAATTTCATTAGGGGAATCCTATTGAGTTCATTTTCACCCAACATGGGAACCTCAGTTCATTTTTTGATATCATTAATTAGGATAGAGCTGAATGAATGATATATTTGTTCTTTTTTGGTTCTTATTGATACTACAGATGAGGAATTTGGAGTAAGAGGTAGGTTTAGATTGGGAGTTGGTTGTATTTTTTTCTTGGTCTTTTTTCCTTCTGTAGTTTTTCTTCAATTTAAATTTTAAGTCCGGTATTTTTATGTATTGAAGGGTATTATTCTTTTTAATGTTTTATTCATGCATCATATAATCTACTGAAAGTTTATTATTTATGTTCCATGAGTATTTTATCTGTCAAAGTGAAAATCATCCCCCAAATTTCCTCAAATACCTTAGCATTTATTTCCAGCCTTTTCTATATTTGAAATGTCACCTAAGGCCTAGTACTACCACCACCATGTCTCAAGGAAATGTGGAGGACTGGATGTTACACTACCATAGATTCTATCAATAAAATATTTTATCATTGTATATTCTCCCTAATTGATTTTATCATTTACCTAAAGGTGAATAACCATGTATATTAAAATTTATGGTTAAGTGAATTGTTGTATTTTGGGTCTTTATGGATTGCAGGGTGACTGAAATTGGTTGTGGATACATTTAAATATTATAATACTATTATGTGATGAAGACATTGTCATTAGAATTTAGATTTATTATCCCCATTATAATTATATTAAAAATAAAACAATGAAATATCAATTGTGAAAATTTTAAAGATAATAATTCAAATTCATAAGATTATTTAGGAATTAGGTTGCTAAATTTTTTTAATGGTACCTATAAATCCTCAAGGATTTTAATACGTTACTTAAATTTAATATTAATATTGATATAAAAACAATGAAATTCTAGATGAAACATTTTTCCATATATTTTTGCAGATTTTGATCTATATAAAATTCATGAGGAAAATGTTATTTTAATAATTATGGAGGAAATCATTAAACTTAGTATATAATATGAGAAATTACCTTCTTAATTTGTTAATTTCAATGTCATTATTCACCATTAATGTTATTACATGACATCAATAAAATGAAGGCATAATTAAATACTATAGGGATTTATGGTGATGATTAACAAAGTAAAAATATACATGTTAAGAACAATGTTAATTTAGATGATTCCATATCAATAAATAAAGTTACCCTTTACTTTTACAAATATTATTACAGGATTCTAATCATAATAAAACATAAATTACAACCAAAGTACTGAATATTATTTTTTCTATATAAGACTCGGCACATAATTATAATACATGAAACGAAAAATAAAAACACCTTTTATTTAATCTTATTGATGATCTTGTAACATCCTTGGAGATCTTATATCTATATAGGATAACATAAGAAATATATAAGAAAAACAGGTGAGCTAAAAGTCCAATAAGGGGAAAAACATAGGAATAATAATAATAAACTCGATTATAAGGCATTACGTGATGAAATAAAAAGGATTGTCACATGAATAATCATATATAAGAAAAAAAATATAACTTGGAATCATGTGATTAAGTGAACATTGTGGTTTTTATGAACATACAAAATTACATAATCATGAGTCAAGGATAACTGTCAATATTGTATCACATCGTGAAAATGCCTCATTATGTATTAGGTTTGCACTATAATCTCATACATAACCACTATTGAGACTAATCATTACCAAATTAATTGGACTGATATCTGGACTGACATATCATAACATGTTCAGGAATATGTCTTCCACATAAATAATCGAAGATAAGAAATGATCATAATGTTTTCCTCTAAAAAATGGTTATTGTTATTATATCTTATGAAATAACCAATTGTTGTACCATAATTTTTTTCCATGATGGAATGGATTTAGATAATATATAGAAATTAATAATGGATGATAGGTATAATTCCCCTATCTTAAACATTGCATAATCTTGAGTGAATTCAAGAATTATCATTGAGGATCTTTTCGAGTTTACAGATTTAGATAATTAGGCCATAATAGTTACATAACAAAATCATAGAAATAAAATGTGGACGCATCCAAAAGAATCCATTTATTCCATGAAACAAAAACATTTAAAAGTAAACATGGTTTCTTTCATGTTTAATCATCGTATAATTTCCTTGATTCTATCCTTGACTCTATTCTCCCGTAAATCATGTGAAATCATTTAAAAACATGGGAAGATCACAAAAAATAATTATTAGGGACATAAAAAAAATAAAAACATTAATCTAGTTCAATCATGGTAACCCATTTAATGTTCTTTTAGTATGTAAAACAAAAAAATTTCACTTCAATAACACTCATAATTGTTTCTAAATGAAAAGGACTAAATCCAATTGCATGCAATTAAAACTCCTTTAGGTGACATAGATCATCATATACATAAAACCCTTTCAAAACCCTTTCAATTTGAATAAATATATGCTTGACTTTAAATATTATTTTTTCCCAATGAATTGGTTATCTATATTGGGTATCACCCTTCATATAAGCTATATTGGGGCCACCGATGATCAATAATGGGAATCATCCCATCATATAAGCTATAGTGGGATTACCCGTGAGTTATAATGGGGGATAAAACCTTATTATAAGTTTTTCGGGCTCACCAATGTGGTATAATATGGCTAAAACCTTCATATAAGGTATATTGGTCTAACCCATTTCATATAATTCATAAGAAACATTTAATGAATAAAAAACATTCATCACAAAACCCTTTTTGAAAACATCATCTAATCCCATATGAAAAAAATCATATAAAAATACAATTTTAATTTACGAATCCATTTTTTCTACCATGAGACCCAAAAAATTAATACTTTATTTCTTCTCCTTTTAAAATATTTATGGATTATAGAGGAATCCAATTATCAAATAATGGTTACGAAGGTGAATAATTCATTCTCATCATGTACAAGAAAAAATCATTATCTTGTTTTGTAAAGAAGAAAAAAAGTTTCATAAAAAATATTCCATTTGAAAACATTAATTGAAATTAAACATAGACTTATTATTACTTATATAATCCTTTAATATCAATATAAATTAATATGTAAATTAATATAATAAAAAAATTTGATAATTAAATATTTAAAAATTCAAGGTGTACCATAAAAAAGTGAAAATTAAAATAATAATCTACATGAATTAATACATTTACCAAAAAAATAAATATCATTATTAATGATAAAATATAGATATGAAATTGTGTAGTTTCTGTATATACACCTTATAAAGTAATTATTGTTCATATTATCAAAAAGTGCTTCGATGAAAAGGGATTGAGATGAAATCTCTTATATTATGTCTGAAACATCTCAGGTGTTATTTTTCATCCTAAATATAAAATATAGGTTAATTTTTACTTTCTTGATAAATATTTAAATGTTAATTATTCTTTCCATATATCATATTATAATTTAGTAACAATTACATTATTTTTTATGTTCATATCAGTCATTTTTTTTGATATTCGGTATTTGAGTAGAAAATAAAAATGTTACAATGTCAATAGTCAATATGGTTATAATTCCATCATCTCTACAATGAAATTCATCAAATAATAATCACTTCTATTCACCAATTATACTTTTTAAATCAAACCATTAATTTATTTTAAGAAAAAGTCACAACATTAGAATCATGGAGATGGTAGGTCATACAAACGCATGAGTAACATTTCTATTTTTCATTGCTCATTTTGAGAAATAAGGTAATTTTTATTTAATCATTAAAAATTGTTAAATATATAAATAATTTCATAAAATTAATTTTCATATACTTATATATATCATAAAACTAATGTGGTGAATAAAACTGATTCAGATCGCTTCATGGAGGTGATTGTTCATGTGTATGCACGAACTACATTACCAATTTTATATGCATGGAAGGTGAGAAAATAATTGAAATATTATTTTTTTTGAATGATAAATATATCATTAATATCATATATAAATACTTATTCCATCATTATTACCATTTTTTGATAGATGGAAATGGAAAATGAATTTAGATCGGCTCATGGATGTGATTGTTCACACGTACGCATGATTGATTAATTCCATTCCCATATGGAGGAAGTGGAGATGAATTTAGGTGATGATATTAAAATATAAAAATAATTGTATATTTTGGATACTGGAGTTATTATCTCATCATTTTTGGAGGATACTTGAAGGAAGTGGAAGAAGATATAAAATAAAAATACATAATGAAAACGATACATCTTCTTCGGTTGTTCACCCTTGAAGTACACCTTAACACCAAAAATATGGGTGTTATGTCTAAACTAAATCCAAAATAAATATTTTAGGTATTTTATTAAGTGTTTTTATAGATATTGGACAATCCAAAATGCTTTGTAAGTGTTGTTCTTAGGGAAGAGTCGATACCATTTTATAGGAGCGGGGAGGGCCACCCGTGCTAACTCTAAAAATATTAAATTAATATAAATTCAATTTCATCTCCCAATGCTCCTAAAATAAATAATTTATAATATAAGAATATATTTGGTATAAAAAAAATCATAATAAAAATTATATATGTTTTGAATATTTTTCAAACATTCCATTTTTTAGATTAACCCTCATTTTACCCTTTTTTATCATACTGTGACACATTTTTATTTACACTTTGTGTGTTAATGTAATTAGAATAACATGTCAAATAACCAAATAAATTTAACATTTATGATATATATGTACATATACTTACCATTTGGTGAATATTATATTTTTATGAATTATATATCAGTTAAAAAATGACTTCACATTTTAAGTTATGAATTAAGTCAATTTTGACACTATTTATACTTATCTTTTTTTAAAATTCATATCAACATGATTCCTTCAAAAAAATACATTAAAATAATTTTAACATGTGATAATCTTCTAGAAAAATCATGTATGGAATGTAATATTTAATATTATAATTCTATTTATATTGTTAATATCATTTATTTGATTCTTCCATTAATAAATCTATTATTGCATCATTATTGTTTAATAATTAGATATAATTATATAATTGATAAAAATAATAAACAAATTACCATGATATAGTTAATATTTTTATATTTATAATTACTATTTATAATATATGATATCGATTATATAACCCCATATTGAATTTTTTTTAGTAATATGAGGCATGTTTATGATTATTTTTCCTTTACATTAAATCAAGGTTTATTAATGTCATAATAAAAATCAAGTGGATAAAAGGGCCATATTTTCTATAAATGGATTTTATGGGTCGGAAATATCTCATCCAATATTATTTTGACATGTTTTGGGTATTTTTAAATTCTTACAAGGTCAGTTTTACCTTCATTTACCTGATTTATACTTTTACTATGGTATATAAAATACTAAAGTTACAAATAACCCAAAAATATTCGGATCCCATTAAACAACAATTATTCATACTAATTAAAACCATTTTTTTTAAATATTCAATTCAAAAAAGTGGACAAATTAAATTTAAAATTAATATAATTTTCGGTATCGAAAAATTGGGGTTTTAGAAGTAAAAACCATGAAATGGTTGTCATATGTTCATTTCAAATTTCAATGTGAAATTATTACAATTGACCCAAATTTGATTACATGTTAAAAAAATAATCAATATATACATTAAAACTAATTCAAAAGATAATCTAACAATACAAATAAATTAAATGAAATGGATTTTTCTAATTAAAATGTAGTATTTTTAAGTATTCATTAAAATATAAATCTTATCTGAAAAATACCAAAATTTCATCCAAATAAAATATATATGTCCCTCTTTCAAATTATAAAATATTTTTATAATATAAAACATATAAAATTTTAAAAAATAGATTTTAAATTTTTTCTTTATCTAAAGGATGTAAAACTAATTTTCCGAACAATTTGATTTTTATGCTTGAAATTGGACGTATTCTGAATATAATCCTCTAAAATTTATTGATGAATTTAAAAACATGTATAATTTTTTTAAAACATAATATATTTAGTTCTATTCGTTTCTACCAATACAATGACTATGCATTTACTACTATTTAAATAAAATATTAATAATACATTATTTTTCATTATAACTCTTTCTTGTGTGCATTGTAAGATTTTGAAGAAACTCATTTCTGTGTGTCGGGTATTCTATCAGACATAGAATATACATTAAATTAAAAGAAATATTTTATTCAAAAATATTAATAAATATGAATAATTATTATTCTATAATTATCTAGGATTTTACATCCATCACCCTTTTGGAAATTGTGTCTTCAAAATTTAAAATTTGGGCATTGTAACTGAGGTTTTCCTTTTCAAAATTACTTCATTGATATCACACATTAGAAAAAGTGTCAATACAACCTATACATTAAAATAAGGAAATTTAATCACAAAGGTCACCTTAGATATAATATAATTTCTCTCCCTATAGAAAAACATTGACATGGATGATAAAACAAACTCTAAAAGACTAATATAGAGTGATATAGAACACAGTCATTGGAAAGTTAGATATCAAAAAACGAGATTTATGTGATGGGTCAAAAGAGAATTGAGATAAGTAAATGAATAATGTTTTTTTAATATCCTTTTGATGGAGTTGATGAATTCATTTACTTCCTAAAAAATAATATAAGGAAACATACTTACTTGATGTATTTCTATTTTATAATCCCATTTTCATCCACATAATATTTCCAAAATATGATGTAAATCACAAATAATAACCTTGTGCATAAAATATCACACCAACAATAATAGATATTTATAACTTAAAACTGATTTCCAAAAGTAAAGGTATATATCCACATTTCACAAAATTCATACATAATCATAACCCCACAAAAAATCTCCAAGATGGTCTTTATAAATAACTATCACAACAAATAAAATCTCAAATGGTGTGTCTAAAACATTAATCTTATAGTTATCCTTCGAAAAATATCATTCTCTCAAGAGCTTCCATAACCTCACAAGATGTAAAAAAGGAAACTCTAGTAGCATCAAAACATTTTTCTGAACCTTTTTGTTTCCGATCATAATGATTTTCTCCAGGTGTAATTAACTTCAGACACTTATTTTCATAATTTCCCTACTCATTGAAGATAATGTATTATACTGTAGATTGACTATCTGTTATCTCATTATTGGAATGTTTTAGACCCATTTCTTTATAGTCAAAAACATTGTGACAAAACATAACACATTGGAAACACAATCCAGATCCTAACACACATTCCCCAAAATGTATTTGACCACACATAGAACATGTTTTGAGCTTACCTATATAATTATTATTTGGATTCCTCTCTATTAATTGACACCTTGACCATTTCGTAATATTAATATCTCATGGAACATAAGTGTTAGGAAACTCCATTTCACCTATCTTCACACAAAGAACATCTTTTACATAAATTTTAAATTTGCATGTGGCCAAATCTCTTCATAGCCATGGTTTCAGTCCGGAATAAAATCTATTAATTTTCTATTCAATGTCTCGATTAAAATCTAGATAAATATCTGGAAAATCTAATGATTTTCACTTCATATATGGAAACTGAATAATCATATTTTTTCTTTAATTCAATGATTATTTTCCCATCCTAATACAAAAAATATAGGGAGATATTTATTAAGTAATATATATTTAAATCCTTCCCATTCAATGGAATCCAGATCAATTTTCAATTTTCTATTCTTAACCAATGACCATCATTAATCAGCTTCACCTTCAAAAAATTAGATTGAAAGAGTTACCTTTGGACATTCTGAACATCCCATGAATTCAAATATATTCTCTATGGAATTGGTAATTAATTTAGCTACCACTCAGTCAGATGATCCATTGAAGTTTGTGGGATGTTTCCTCATAAAATGTTCCACTACTGAAATATTTATCTATAGTTGATCAAATGATCTTGAGCATAGATACCACAATAACTTATAGATTCTTTCAACTACCCCATCACAATAAAAAATAGTTCAGTTCATATTCTAACCACCTCATGTTGATGATTTGAAAGGTTTTTTTCCTCTTGACACCTTCCCATTACAACGTTATAATTTCCTCTTTGGAAACCATTATGAATATACATATTTTAGGTGAACCAACTATAAGACCCCAACCTTAAACATTACATAATCTTTAGTTATGTCAATAATTCATGTTGATAATCTTTTCTTGTAGAGGGATATTGTGAGTAAGGCCAAAATAATTACATAATAAAACCATATAAATACAATTTGGGAAATTCCAATAGTATACATTTCTTATATAACAAAACATTTATAAAAAAACATGGTTTCCTTTTAGGTTTAATCCTAGCAAATTTACCATGATTCCATTCATGACTCTATTCTCACTTAAAAATTGTTAAATCAATTTAAAAACTTTATATAGGAACAAAAATCCTAGTACGGGACATAAAAAAGTAATAAAACCCATTAGTCATGTAAAAACATGGTATCCCATTTAATGTTAATAGAGTAGATGAAACAAAACATTTTCACATGAATAACACTCATACATTTCTTAAATGAAAGACACTAAAACCATTAGTAAGTAATTAAAAATCCTTAAGTGACTTAAAACAAAATATACATAAAACCCATTAGAACCAATTAATATTTGAATAACAATATTTAATATGTCAAATAATATTATTACCCAATGAATTAGAGATCTATAAGGGGGAGAACCCTCTATATTCACTATACTAGGCACACCCTTGAGCTATAATAGCGGTCATCCCTACATATAATCTATAACGGGCTCAACCATGAGTTATAATGGGGCTCAACCCTTTGTATATGTTATGTTAGGCTCACCCATGAGCTATAATAGGGATCAACCCATTGTATAGGCTATATCAGGCTCACACATTTCATATAATTATCATGTAACATTTCAATAATAAAACATGTTCATCACAAAACATTTTTTGAAAACATGTTCTAATTCAACATAAAAAACATTTCCATACAGAAATACAATATCAATTTATGAAAACATTTTCAATACCAATATACCCAAAAAATTAAAAATGGAATTTATTTCCATTTTAAAAACATTTAGTCTTATATTGGAAGCCATATATCAAATAACAGTTATGGTGGCGGGGAAGTCATTTTTGATTTATAGAAGAAAAATATCTATTTTTCTCTTTTGTAAAGAACATAAAAATATTTGTATAAAAATATTACATTGGAAACAATGAATGAAATTTAAGATATTCAAAAAAATTCATGTATAATCCTTTTATATCCATATAAATATGTAAATTAATATCATGAATATAATATGTGATAATTAAATCTTCAAATGTTCATGGTGTCCCATACCACATTAAACAATTAAATATTCATCTCTTTTAATAAATAAATTTTAGAAAACTTTAAATAACATCATTATACATAATATATGTTTATGAAATGTCAGTGTGGCTTTATGTACAACTTATAAAATAATAAAGGTGCATATAATCAAGAAATTATTTAATGAAAAAAGATTGATGTGAATCCCTTACCTCGAGTCTGATTCATCTCATAATTTCCTTATCTTCCTAAATAATAAAAATAGCTTTATTTCTAATTTTGTGAAAACATATTCTATATTCATTAATTTTTTATATTATTTATTATCATTTTATAACAATTACATAATATTTATGTTTGTATCGGTAGTTTTGTCGATATTGGGAACTTGAGTCAAAAATATACTTGGAATGATATGAATATACCATGTGGTCATAATAACATCATCTCCAGAAATAAACTCATGAAATAATATCCAATTTTATACATCAATTATACCTTTTAAATCAAACCATTCATTTATGGTATGAAATAATGATCAACGATATAATCATGGAGACGATAGGCCGAACATACCCATGATTAACATTTTCATTTTTCATTAATAATCATGGATATAGGGTAAATATTATTTATCGTTATATATTGATCATAATAAAAATAAGAACATTTTATTCATTTAAATATAGTTAGATATATCATACACATTATGTGGTCAATAATAACGATTCTTATCGCTTTGTGGAGGTGGTAGTTTACATGTACGCATGAATGATACTATCATTTTCTTGTGCACACAAAGAAAGAACATAATTGAAATATTATTCTTTTAAAATGATTAATATTTCATTACTATCATATATATATTTATTCACTCATCATAGAAAATTTTTATAGATGGTAATGAAAAAAAATTAGATCTGATCATGGAGGTGATAGTTTACACGTATGCACGAATGATTAATTCCTTTCCCATTTTAATCGAAGTGCTGATGTATTTAGGTGATGATATTAAAATAATAACATCTCATTATATTGATGATACTATATTTATTATCTCATGATGGTTTCATAGGACTTTAAGTTATTGGAATAATGAATAAAATAGAAATACTTAATGAAAACAATACATCATCTTCAGTTGATCTCCCATGAAGAATTCCTTAACAACTCAAAGAATTATTTTTTGTCTAGAATAATGCATGGAGAATGGGGGAGGAATTTTTGGAATAGTTTTCAGTAGATATTGGAAAACCCAAAATACTTTTTATTTTTTGGTATAAGATAAGAATGGGTACCTTTTTATAGAGGTGGAGAGGGTCACCCTTAGAAACACTTAAAATAATAAATTAATATTAATTCCATTTTGGTTCCAAATAGTCCCAAAATAATTTATTTCTAATATAAGATTATGTTGTCTATAATAACCATAATATAATTAAAATGAGTTATTTTTTGAATATTTTAAATCCTTATCATTTTTCTCTAACCATTATTTTACACTCCTTAGTATTACAGTGATATTACATACAGTTTGTGTGTTGTTGTAATTACAATAACATGTCAAAAATATTAAAAAAAATTTCATTTATAAAATATTAGGTCTTATAATAATTGGATTGATGAATTTTTTATTTTTAATAATGTAATATCATTTCATAAATTGTTTTATATTTTATTTCATGAATTATGTTAATTTTAACCCTATTCATAATTGGAATTTTTAAAAACCTCAGAAAATCATTATTCCTTATGAAAAGTACATTAAATAAATCATAAAATGACATATTCATCCATAAAATTCATGTATGTCTAAAAATATGTATAAATATATTTATTTTAATATTATTAATATCATTTATTTGGTTCTTTTTTTAAAAAAAATATATTATTTCATCATCACTATATCATAATTAAATTAAATTATATAATTATTAAAAATCATAAATAAATTCCCATGATGTAGGTAATATTTTCATTTTTCTATGGACTATTTATAGTTGATGTAATCATTTATATAATCCCATTATAAAATTTTTTCAGTATTAAGAGTCATGTTTATTATAATTTTTCCTTTAGTTTAAATTTAATGTTATAAATTTCATAATCACAACGTTGTGGCTTCCAAAGCCCATATTATCATACCAAGGGTTGTATTGGTCATCCATATCTCTTAAAATAATATTATGAATTTTTTTTGAGTAGTTTTATACTATTTCAATATTATTTTTACCCTTATATAGCTGATTTTCCCTTTAATTGGGGTAAATAAAATACTAATGTTACTAGTCAAAAAAATATTTTGATCCTATTAAACCAAAATTTTCATAATATTTACAACCATGTATGTTATTTTTTGACAATTAAATTCACAAAAGTAGAAAATTAAATTTAAAAATGAACTCATTTACGGAATGAGAAAACAAGTTCGTAAAAAGTAGAAACCATCAACAGAATGACATGTGTTTATATCAAATTTCAATTTAAAATTACTTCAAATGACCAATATTTGATTAAATTAAAAATATATTATAAATATAAATTAAATAAATATCAAATTATAATCTAACAATAGAAATTAATTATATGAAACGACATTTTATAATTAAAATGTAATATTTTTCACTATTCATTAAGATTTGAATCATATCAGAAAAAATACCAAATTTTAAACCAAAGTAAATTTTTCTGTCTTGGTTCAAAAAATAAGATTATTTTGTTAAATAGAACATATATAATTGAAAACAATATATTATAATTGGTTTCTTTATATAAAGTCAATAAAACTCTTTTTAGAACAATGTGTGTATTTTATGCTTGAAATTGGATTTATTCTCATTTTAAGACTCTATTTTTTTGATGAATGTAATATTTTTTTTAAAAAATGTGTAAACATAATATAGTTATATATTTTAATTATATCCAATACAAAGGCTAAAATTAACTACTATTTAAAATAATGATTTCCTTATTATATTATTTTCCTATATAACTCAGTCTTGTGTGCAATGTAAGATTATTGAAAAACCAATTATTGCATGTTGGTTATGCTATCAGACACAAAATCACATTTAATGTAAAATTAATATCATATTCATAAATATTAAAAAAATATGAATAATTATTATTCTATAATTACATGGGATGTTAAAATACGCATAGAGCATAAAAAATTATTACTAACTGAAGTCAGAACATGTAAAAAGTGTGTTAATGAATCATTAATAATGATCCAATTTTTTATAGTTTAAGGTAATATGTAAAATATTATTTCATGACAAAATAGTAATTTTTTTTGAATAAATTAATAATTAAATAATATAGTTTATAATTATATAAATAGTTATATTGAAAAATATTGATACCTTAATACACATAGAGTGGAGTTTTTGGAAATGGGTAATGAATTGGGAAGTTCATCTTAATCTACTATGCTTTTCTATGGGAATTGAAAAATGTAACCTTATAAAACCTATATCTTTCTATCAAAGAATGGATAATGGTTTTTTTATGTATGTTTGTAGCATAAACATAGAATTTAGAAGTAGTACATAAGAATAATTATGAATTAGATTGTGGTAATGATAGGGAAAGTGAAACCCAAAAGAAAAAAGTTGGGTAAGAGATAATCCCATACATTATGTTCACATGTGATCTCACATTCACTTCATTTACTATATAATAAAGTTATATTAATTAATAATTTAGATCAAAACCTCTTCAACATATTATTTAATTGTTTTTATTTTCTAAAATTTTCATTTTGTCAATTTTACGAGCTATATTTTTTAATTTTTTCATTAATAAAGTATAATTTTCATTATTTTATGATTGGACCCCATGAGTTTAATTTTGGTAGTTCTAATGAAATGGATTAATAACTTACGAGGTTGAATTACATGATATTTATGAACTAACATAATTTTTTATGGTCCACTATATTGTCTTTTTCCTTTCGGTTATATGGCTGATTCATTAGAGTGAACCTTAATGATTATAGTTTAGGTTATTTTGGAGGTTAGTCAATCATTAGAAACAAGTTTTATTTTATTATTTAACCCTATACATACATATTAGTACGAAAACATGAGACAATAAACAACATACATTTTATAATTTTCAGAGGAATTTAAATAGTTTTTTTTACTAGCTGTGTAGGCAGTAATGGAAAATGAAAACTCATCATCCATGATGGTGGTGAATCATAACATCATAGATGGTTATTTATTTTTTAGAATAAATGGTAAATTGAAGAGAATTAATGATTGATATTCAATTAAAATAATAAAATACCAATAAATATATTATACTGCAGTTATCATGACATTTTTAAAAAGGTAAGTGCGGGTATGATAAGAAATATAATGGAATTAAAAGAGGAATAATGAGGATTTTTCCTCTTGAATGTAGTCTCATAAAAAAACTCCATAAGCTATTAAGAAATGGTGTTTTGTTGATACAAGAAATAATAGGACAAGGAGAAGAGGTTTGGGAGAGTAATTGGGAATAATATAAGGTAGATCTAAAATTATAGAATGTATGGGGTTAAGAGGTGGTGCAAGGTGGTATTTCTAGCTAGAGGAGAGACGTTTTTTGATTATTTTATTATTATTCTAATTTTTTAGATCAATAATATCATTAGTACTGATTATTATGACTATTTGAAAAAAAGGTCATGTGAGTTACAATTAATGGGTTCTTGAATCACCCATGACTCAAAATTTTATGTAGATGGCATAAAATGTTATACACCATAAGATACTATATTTAAATTTTCTGAAAAAAGTAAAATATATTATAAAAAAACATTCACATAAAAAAAGCTGAATGTTTACATTTAAAAAATGGAGCCCATTTCATTTTAACAATTTACTAAATATAATAAATTTAATTATTAATTAAAATCTCTATTTATTAATAAAATTTAAATTTTAATATTATAAATTATTTTATGACCCATGGAAAAAATAATTAAGGTCTCCTTAAAACATATAACAATTTAGCGAAAAGAAAATTATGTTTTTAATTTATATCATGAAAATATATTTTCATATAAATATTTATAATAATGATAGTTTTTAAATAGATATTTATGAGTTAAAAATATACAAACACTGAATTTATCATTTTTAAATCATTTATTCACTTATACCATGATATAAATATATTATATTTTCATTTATAAGAAACAAAAAAATTATTTATACTTTTATAGATACACTTAATATTTAATTTTATGGGTGTCTATTTGTAATGGTAATAACAATATTTAAATGGTATAGTTACTGTTCCATTGGAATAGGTTCATTTATATATATATTCATAAAAATTATTTCATTTTTTATTTATGAAAATAACTTTTTATTGGGTTCTATATGTGATGTTTGTTTTTTATGTTATATAACATAATTAAAAAAATGTAAATTACGTGGAATAAATTTTGGGTCCTTAAATTGTAATCCCCTTATTAAATTTCACCCATAAAATTTAGTTTTTTATATTAAGGAAACAATTGGTGAGGGTATTTCTCCTTCATTTCTTCTTCCTGTCACCATGTTGCATATTTATAAAAAAATAGTTCAAAAAAACATTGAAAAAATGAGCCATCAGGTTTCATAGTAATTTTCTATATGGTCTATGATCTTCATTGGATTCTCCTCATATGAAAGGTCATTCTCTAGTTGTACAATTTCAGGATTTCTTACTTGTGAGGGATTAGGTATGTATATCCTTATGAGAGATACATGGATCACATCATGGTCTTAATCCATATTTGGTGGTATAGCAAGACAACATGGAAATTCTTATTTGAGATCAATGATATCAAATGGGATAATTTACATTTTGATACGATTTATTTATTTCCAATCCACCTGACCCTCTTCCATGGTGGTATTCAAAGGAATGATTTGTCTCCAACATTGAAATCCAAGTCCCTTCTATGTCTTGAACCATCTATGTTGTTGGTTTCTTTGAACAATCTATGTCTTTTATTTTAAAATATTAACTCCAAGTAGCTTTATTTTTTCAATTTCTTCCCAAAAAGTAAAAGTCCTATATAGAATCCAATAGAGAGAATCATATGGAACCATCTGAATACTAAAGTTGAAATTGTTATTGTATGAGACCTCGTACAATGGGATATTTTGATCCAATCCTCATTTACATTCCATTGTTCTTGATCTCATCATTCCCTTGTGTTTTTTACTAGTCCTTATATATTGGACATCAGTTTGCTAATGATAGGCCATACTAAAATTCAATTCACTATTCAAATCACATTGAATACTTCTCTATAATTTAGATGTGAACCATGGATCATGATTAGATACAATTGAAAGTGGAACCCCATTTATCCTCATCACATCCTTGACATATATCTTCAAATGTTATTTAACATAGAGAACTTACTGAATATTGATAAATTGTGCAGTCTTGGAGTTTAAATACACCAAAAACCATATCACATTATTATCTTTTTATGTTTTTGGGAGGCCAATGAAATAGTCCCCTTTTATATACGTCTATTTATCTATGGGTATATGAAATGGTTTCATCATCCCTGTAGACCTATTTCTCTATTCTTTAACTTACTAACATACCATACACTATGATATATAATCCCCAATATCATTATTCATATAGTCCCAAAATAATAGATCTTTGTGATCATGGTATGGCTTGGAACTTCCAGGATGGATGGAGAAAGATGAGCTATATGCATTATCTATTATCTTCATCTTTATCATTATTGATGAAGGAACACAAAGCCTTCTTCAAAAACCAATCGCACAATCATCATCAACATGTAGCTCTTGTATGTTCCCTTCCATTACCTCATTTACCATAATATGGGGTCTCTCTCATACTTCACAATGTATAAGGAAGAAAGTTATTTTTTTATAAGAGTATCAGATACATCATTTTACATTCATGGATGGTAGTGGATAATGCAATAATATTCCTTGATGAACACTAAATGTATTACTTAATGCATTTTGAGTTCCTTCGGTGTGAAAAATATAATTCAAACTCATGGGATCAGAATATATTCCACACTTCTCAACATAGAGGTTGTCCCACTACATTTTATAGAAGAAAATTAAAACTTATACCTCAATATCATTCTTCATGTAGTTCTAATCATGGATCGTTAGCTTTCATGTTTTGAAGGATATCAGTTTATTGGTCTTGATGAGTATACAACCCTAGACATTCTTCGCAGAATCACAATATATTAAAAAAACCTTCCCCAAATATTTGTATTGTCAGTAAACGTGCATTGAATATCCTCTTTATAAATTCTAGTATAATTACTCAAATTATTCAACTTATAAATACTTTACCCCTTTCCATATTAACATAGATATTGTGTTATAAAATCAGGATAAATTCCCCACAATATGTTGGTAGTACCCATCTAATCTATGAAAACTGTGGATCTCTATTACAAATATGGTCTTGAAAAACACTTCTATTTCCATTTCATGTAGGTTTCCGCATATATTATTTTTTGGATATAACATTCCCCATGAATGTTAAATTCCACCATAAAAAATTCACATTTACTATTCCTTTCATAAATTTTATCCCTTCAAAAAATCTTTAGTAAAACAATTAAAAGATCCTCCAAATCATTCTTTCTATTTGATTATATTATAATATCATCTATAAAGAATAAGAAAAAATTTACAATTTAATCTCTAAAGACTCTATTCATTATGTCGATGAATATTTCTATAGTATTACTGATTAAAAAGGGAATAATAGGAACTCTAACTATCCATACCTCATTCGAAAGTCTCCCCAAGTAATATATTTCTTCCTCACCATTAATTGGTGATATCCGGAACGAAGGTCCACCTATGAGAAATAATTATCCCTATGTAGTAAATAAAACCATTCATCATTCTGTGGAAGGGGACACTTTTTCATTATTGTTATATCATTGAGAATAGAATAATCAATGAATTTGCTCATTGAGTTATATTTCTTCTTTATATAGAGTATTGGTTCACCTGTGGTGAAGAACTTAGGCATATAGAACCCTTTTTGAGATTCTCTTGTAACTGATTCTTTCATAATTCCAACTCAATGGAGAAAATTCTATAAGGTGTATTTTATATAGAAAGATATCGAAGAATTAGTTCAACTGAAAACTCAATACCCTAATCAGAAGGAGGACCAACCAACTCTTCATGAAACATATTAGTGTAGTCCCTGACTATGAGATGGTATTTGAGAAATATTATATACATTTAATCAAATGTTTGATATAAATATTACTGTTCATAAGGCAATAATATCCACAATTGGGATTGTTATTCAAAATTATATTCATCACCCTCCATAAATTGTATATTATTATAATATAACTCAGGATATGAAGAGTAATATCCCTTTCCCAATAGTTGTTACTGGCATTTTATAAAGACATCCAACCCATCCACAATATATACGGAATCATCACCAGAGTTTGGATGACATGATTTTCTAAGAGTTTTAGTTTAAAAACATTAACCGATGAGGAGTTATATACTTTTGATGCAATAATTACCCCACTTTATATTATCATATATAACTCCAACTCTATATTTTGTGGTGGTGTTTGAATAGTAATACAAAACTAACAGGATAATAAAAAATGAATATTAATATAATCAAATAGTATTATTACTATTTCTAAATGAAAAACCTGTGTACCTATCACCACATCATTTTTGGGATCCACCTCAGTATTAGTGACTGAATTTTCCCTTCCTTACATTCATGGAGTTAATTTTTATCTCCTCCAACATCCCTTGTAAAAGAGAATTGCGTCACATAATTTCCAAGTTCATTTTAGTTAAAACACTACATTATGGGCTGAGTTTTGATATGAACATTCCAATTTTCATCCGTATTTGGGGGATTATTCATATCACTTTGGTAATAATTATCCTAATACCTCTCAAATCTACATTTGAAACATCTAATGCTTCCCTTCGTACTGTTCTAGGTATGCTTCTTCCATTACTGTTGACATATGAGATGCTGGGTTTTATTTCCTTATTGGGATTAATCTATTGATCCTCGCATATTAAATACTTTTTTATAGTTAAGGGAAATTGAAATAAAATATCTTGATATCTTCTAATGTCTCATATCATCAATGATTTACATAGACTCTATTTTATTCCATCAATTAAAAGATCATCCTTACATTACATTTAATGACAAAGCCACAAGCATTTATAGAAATCCTTGTAATGTTTTCTTCATATGACCTAAATGACCAATCTTCTTTTTTCTGCTATCTTATGAACGCCCTTTACATTTTAATATAATGTGTTTAGAGAAACTACATATTGAAAAATATTTCCTTGAATGGTTCCCAATCCATGGAACAAATATCATCCAATGACTTTGTGTTTTTGATCATTCTCCACCACTGATCAACTTCTCAATCAAAACTATAGACCACAAGCACAAATTTATCTTCTTTTAAGCACTATATGATACATAATATCTTTCCAATAGAGTTAATAAATTGTCTTCTGATGAGAGGATTAGAATATCTACTATATATAAGCATACATGGTGACATAAAGTATTTATCCAAAAGCAGCTCTTTCATAGAAGAAAAACAGTGTTCCACCCAATTCATGTTAATATTTATAAAATGTTCTAGTTGTTGTAGAACTATCTTGAGGTTTTGAGATCCCATTCACATAACATGTGGATTTTCATTAGGGAAATCATCACATTTCCAATAATATTTATTTTCGGATGGGTTATTATTTATTCATCCATTAAAAAATAATAACAGATAACAATTAGGGGGGATTTAATATATATCTCATAAGATTATAGAAAAGTAAACATTCAACATAGAAGGATAAAATTATAAATTAAATGTGTATCTTATAATATTATTCTCCATGTATTTTTCTATGTTATCCATGGGGGTAGAATTATCAATAGGTTTCTTTCTAACGTTTTCTAGTCATATATCCAAAAAATAAGTAGATTGTGATCTGATACCAACTAAAGTTACCATATCCTTTTACACATATCATTAAATTATTTCAATCATAATTAGAAATCAAATACAAACCATGGATCATAATGTGTACTATCTTTTGGGGAATGGGTAAATAATTATAGAACATCAAACGAAAATTGAAAATATCTTTTATTTAATCTCAAAAAGCTATTCAAACATCTATTAAGATCCTATATGATTATAAGACAACCTATTGAGTACATATAAAAAATGGAGGAACTAGAAATAGTAATATGGGAGTAAACATATAAATAAAGCATATCACATGGATTAAAAGGCGTAACATGATGTCATAAAAAGGCACAAAACATGAATAGTCATAATGAATCATAACATATAGAACATGGAAGAAAGTGTTCTTCATATTACATTAATTTTCCAGAAACATATAACAATACATAAACATGAGTCAAGGCTAACTACCTAGACTATATCACATGGATCACAATGAAGAATAATGGATTAGGATTACTCCCCAATTCCATATATGACCTCTCATGAGACTAAAAATTACCCTATGAATTGGGGTGCTACTTTGGATAACCCATTATAACATGTTCATGTTTATGTGTTCCACATTTAAAATAATTTATAAGAACTAAAATAATGGTTACCCATGGAACGAATTGAGTATCGTAATCTTGTCATATGGCATAACAAAGGGATGTACAATAATGGTTCCCATGAATGAATTGATTTAAATCATTCAAGCATATTATTATGGGGGAAGTGGAATAGGTCATGAAAAATTATTTCTAAAAAAATTGAAAACATTAAAAAATATTTTCTACTAAAGA
The DNA here is from genome assembly GCA_963277665.1 of Viscum album. NCBI lineage: Eukaryota > Viridiplantae > Streptophyta > Magnoliopsida > Santalales > Viscaceae > Viscum > Viscum album. The sequence continues at coordinate 260,522,250 of OY728161.1, forward strand.
TTATAAATGATGCACTTTTACTATTTATGTAAAATTATAAAAGAAAACATAGTGGGGACACAACCATAACTATTTGAGTAAAATTTAAATTTAACTACGATATTTTTTTTATATAAAAAGTGTGAATTTAGTAAAATATTTGTGAATTAAAATGTTTATGGAGTGTACAAGAAAATGGGTTATAAATTCGGAAGTTCCTTTTAATCAGGAATCTATATCAAGAGGAGTTAAAAAGTTAACCTTATAAAACTTGTATCAACTCATCAAGGAAAAAATGATTTATCTTGGTAAATATGTCTATAAGATACAGATAAATTTTTTGTGTTGCGAATACCAATAAATAATAATTACATTGGGGTAAAGAGAGGGAAATCATAACCTGGAGGAAAAAATAAATGTTTAGAGAGAATCCAATACTGTATGTTTGAAAGTGTTATGAACTTGCAAATAATGTACTAGATTGTCAAATTAGATTAATTAATAATTTATTTAATAACCTCTTAAACATAAATTATATTATATATATTTTTATTAAATTCATTTATGGTCATTTATATGTTATTTAATTATTAATTTTGTTGTTCATGGAGCTTTCTATTAATGATTTTTTGATCAGGTCCATTGAGTTTTATTATGTGAGTTCCTATCAAGTGGAAAAGAAACTCCATAAGTGGTATTAAATGATATTGATCCAAATAAATGGTTTTATTCGGTCTCATATATCAATTTTTTATTTCTATTATGAGGAATATTCATTAGATATAACATTATTGATAAACTTTTAGTTTGTTTTGGGAGGTTGTTGATCATTACTAAGGAGTTTTTGTTTATAATTTAACACTATGAATATGTATTATTTCTAGAACATGAAAATCATTTTAATATACATTTTAAATTATGTTTTAACCATTATAGTTGTTTTTATCATCCTATAAGGATGTAATTGAAAAGGAAAATTGGTGGTCCATGAAGGCAGCGAATCGACACATCATAGATGATGCTTTAATTTTGAGATAAAATAATAAGAGAATTTAATTGATAATAGATATTCCATTTAAATTATAAAATTCAATTATATAATTAATATTGAATTTTGCATTCTATTTTGAAATGTATATGTGATAGGAGTATAATAAATAAAAATAAATTGAAAGAGGATAAAGAGGGATTTTACATCTCTAATGTTGTCTCCTTGAGAACCTTCATAAAGAACTTTAAAATAAACTTTTGTGGTGACCAGTAAGATAAGGAATTAGAGTGTTGGTTTGGGATATTAATTGGTACAATATAAGAAATATCCAAATAATATAATGTGTGTTGAGAATAGGTCACGAGGAGTTTCATTTATAGTGATTGGAGACTTGTGTTTTTCGTTATTTTATTAATTTTATTATTATTTTGGATTAATACTTTTATATCATCGATTCTCATGACTATGTAAAGTAACGAACACATTTTATTTGTTACTAATGGGTTCTTACATCATCCATAACTCCAAAATTCATTTATTCTGCTTAAAATGTTAAATACCATAAACTATAGTATTTCATTATTCACAAAAAAAAATCAACTATTTTATAAAACCCCATAAAATGTCTCCCTAACAATTTTTCGATATGTTGATTTAAAAAATGGCCTCCATTTTTATGGAAATAATTTTCTAAACATGATAAATTTAGTTTTTTCCCTAAATCATCATTTATTTATAAGATAACATTTTAATATTATAATCAATGTAATGACAGTATGAAAAATTAATTTAGGTACCAATAAATTATCATATAGTTATTAGTGGGAAATATTAATTTATAAATCTATTTTATGATAATATATTTTATTTTAATTTATTCTATTAATTATAGAATTGAAAATAAGTAGTTGTGAATTACAAAAATACAAATAATTAATTTAACATTTTCAATACATTATTTAATTTTACCATGATATAAATATATCATATTTTAGTTTATAAAATGCCTTAAGTTTAAATATATTTTCATATTGGAGGTCACTATTCTATTTTTGAGGATACTATTATTAACCTTCATTTTATTATTACAACTACTTGAATACTATTCTATTTGAATGGGATCCTTTATTTCTATAAATAAAACATATTTAATTATAAATTTAAGATAATAATTTTTTTATTTGGTTATATATGTAATTTATGTGTTTTATAATACATAACATAATTATTGTAATGTAAATTCCCTTGAAAATGTTTTGGGTTGTTACAATAACTTTATATAATGAATAGAGGAAGACAATGAATGAGAGTGTGACTAAGGATAAAGATGCATTAAATGTTTTCTATTGGAAAAGAATGTTTATTGAAAAATAATGGAAACATGTTAGGTAACTCATGACAGTGGGTTTTTGTATTGAGAATTAATAATCAATTAATATAAAATAATACATGGATATCTAAAAGGTGGATCATGTTATATCCAATATATAATAAAAGTTATAGTATTTCAAGCCTCTTATTAGAAAACAATATATTCAAATGCCTTAAAAATTAATGATATTTTTGTTTAACATAAAAAAGAATATGGGGTCGTAGAAAACATTTAAAAATGAGTGCCCGGATTTATCGAAAGAGGAAACACCTTTTTAAATGTTATAAGCACCCTTTGAGACTATAAAATTGGTATTTAATGTATCAATGGATACTAATTATTAGTAGTAGAATGAACTGGAACAAAGGTACTCGAATGAAAACCACACAGACTATAATTAGTTCAAATTACAAAATCCTTCCAAAGAATATTAATGAATAGTACTATCACAAGATGCTAAAATTTATTTTATCCCCAATAAACAAATAAAATGTGATTATAATTGGAAAATCATCATATGGTAATAGATATGAAGAAAAATATTACATGAAGGGAAAGAGTAGTATTATTCAAATATAAATTGTGCAATTGTGAATGGATATTAGAAGAGAATGTGATACCAATATGTTCCTAAAATTGAATGAGACCAAAATATAACAATATATATTTAATAATTTACATTTTTTGGGATTTTGAAGGGATGAATAATAGAGATAAATCCTCATATAAAAAATAGGTAATTACAACAATAAATATAACTCAAATTGGTTATATAGACCCAACCTTAAACATTACATAATCTTGAGTTTTAGTCATGAACTTACATTCTAACACATTAAGGATTTTTACAGGTTTATAGTCATAGAGACTTAAAATATAATACATACACAACACCCCAATCATATACAAGAGGATAAAACTAAAATAGTATCAACTTTTACAAAATATAAAACATTTGAAATAAAACATGATAAATTTTTCTTCATAAAAATCATCACAACATTCATCTTATCTTAATCCATTATCTTACTAATCCTTATACATTATGAAAAAATTGAATATTGGGAAAACATATAATTATCTTTAATGGTTATAAATATAAAGATAGAAACCATTAGGTCATGAATACTTATAAATATATGAAAATCATATTCATAATTTCAAACTTCTCACTCATAAATTATCATATACATACTCTGTGAACAATAAAAATTAAATAAAGCATAAATAAATAAAAATAGATCATTTAGGTTAATTGGTTAATTAATTACATATAGTTTTAACCCTCATGTCTACCATATGATTTTTATCCCTCAATAATACCTTAAAATGTAACACTCGCAGCTACGTTACGGTGTAACCATCACAATTACACATAGAGTAACCCTATTACATACCTCCAACATAAACATACCCATGCACTTGAAGGAGATATTGGTCAAACCATATATTATACATACTTCCCAAGAGCCATAATATAATCATAAATCAATAATATTTTCATTAATACATCACTTTTCCCTTTTAAAAATATATAATTTTACAAGAGGATTTTAAAAACAATGTCCCTTAACAATATCATAAAAACGATAAGAGTAAAAATAGATTTAAAGGGATATTTTTTTAAAAATTAAAACCACCTAATAAATCAAGAGAAATTCATTCAACAAAATTCTTAGTACCACGTAATCAATGATGAATAAGGATAAACAAAACAATAGGAATTGGATTATGAATTTCATTACCAAGGGTACACCTTAATTTAAATGTCATTAAACATCCTGTATAATGGTTAAAAGAGTGTTATTAATATTTTAAATAACAAAATTCATGTTTATAACACCATATATGTACATTTATTACATCCTTTAACCCATTTATTAATAGGACTTTGTTCTTTACATTATTTTAGATGCGTTTATTAAATTGTCTCCATGGTCAGTTTGTAAAGGATTTTATTATCGAATGGAATAGAAACTCAAGAAGTTAAATAAAATAGTATTAATATCTTTCTAGAATATTAAATGAAAACCTAAATCATTTATTCTTATATAATTATTAATCATTATAGAAAATATTAGTGATATTCGGTTAGATCATGTTGGTTGATCATTGATATTAATGAAATGGTTTTGTTGTATATAATAATATTATGTATATATGTTAAATCCATAACATAAATGTGGTTACACCGTACACATTAAAATCTGTTTCATAAATTAATTTTTTTATAGATATATTTTATGAATGTATAGTAAATTGAAAACACATGAGCACAATGTTGGTAAATAGACATATCAAGGATGGTATTTTTATTTTTTGGGAGGGAGGGAGGGTAGATGAAGTATGATGATGAATTTTACATAAACAATATAAAATTACACTATATATAAGATAATGAATATTTTAATTACTTTTTTATAAGGTGAGGTGATGATAATATATGAAATTAAAAATAATTAAAATGAAAATACAATAAAATGAAAGGGGATTTCTTCATATGGATCACTTCATCATGAGATCCTCTTTAAGGCCTTTGGGTTTTCCGTTATAGTGAGAAAAATGGGTTTTGGGAAAGATAAGATCCTCAGGAAGAGGATTGGGAATAATTTAGACAATTATCAAATATTGATAGGAGTGTGAGGAAAAAAGGGTGACCGGTGGAATTAATAGTAAAGTAGAGAAGGGTTTTCCCATTATTTTAATCATTATTTTTTTATTTATCACACGAAAAAAATAGTGTTAGTTATTGTGAATGAAAATATTGAAGAGATCATTTTATTGTAACCAAGCGTTATTACATCATAAATGATGTTAGGAATAATTTATTTAATGAAGAATATATATGTACTATAAATTACTGTATTTTACAATTCACAAAAATTAAAGTATTTCTGAAAAAAACCAAAAATTCACCCCATAAATATTTCAATATATTGCAATAAAAAATAATTTTTTTTATCAAAATATTTTTATAAATATTAGAAATTTAATTTTTAAATACAATCATTATTTATTCTAAAAATAAAAATTTTAAAGCTATATCTGATTTTCAAACATTATGAAAACATTATCAGGGTCTCATAGAATTATATTGTATGCATATGAAAATTAAATATTAATTTAGGATTAAATTTTATGATAATATGTTTTCATTTAAATTATTAAATTAATCATAAAATTGTAATTAAATATTTATGACTGAAAATATAACAAAACTTATACTATGATTATGTTACCACATATAATTTGCCTAATTTTTATTTATACATTTATGGGTAAGGTTACTATTAATTAGGATGATTTTATATTCATAAAGGTCATATTTCTATTCATAATTCTAACAGTAATATTGTAAGGTTTAGTTACAATTTATAAAAATTTAATTTGATCTTATCAGACTCAAAATATTTTGTTGATATCAATCATGTTTGTATGTTTTTTGAAATTTAAATCATAGATGCAAAAAATTATGTTTATTTAATAAGTTACGACTGTCTCCTTAAAAAATGTGCAAATACATAGAGACTTAGTGTTTCATGTACTTCATTATATATTACAATATATATTTATATACATGGGGTGTCACATTATCCCCACCATGTATCCTTGTAATTTGAATTTACTTATAAAACTAGTGCGGGTACCTTTCCCTCATATAATTTTTAGCTTCCCATGTTGCTGCTTCAACCATGCAGTTTCCCTAGAAAAACCTAACCTTGTGAATTACCTTATTCTGTAATAAATGTTCTTTATTATTGATAATATAAACATTTTCTATTTATAATAACGGTTCTCTTCCATCTGAAAAATATTTGGGCTCAAAACATGTAATGATTAGGGCACACACATTTTCAACATTTTCAACATGTAAAACATTGTGTACATGAGATAAACTCAGTGGAAAAGCTACACATTATATGACTATTATAACTATCCCCATGATTTCATATTGTCCAACTAACTGTGGATATAGGTTTCCTTTCTTACCAAAATGCATAACAATTTTCTATGGTGATATTCTAATAAAAACATGATCACCTACCTTTCAAGAAATGTCTTTCCTCCTATTACCAGCAAAAGTTTATTGCATACTCAAAGCATTACATAGGTGTTTTTGGATCACATTTACATCCATAACATCTTCCTTTACTAATTTATACCCCATCAACATCCTTTCCCCAACTTTATCCCCAAATAAAGGAGTTCTACACTACTTCCCATATAATGCCTCAAATGGTTCAATCTATAGACTAGAATAAAAAGGTTATTATAATAAAATAACTAAAGAAAGATTTGTTCCCACCATCCCTGAAAATCCGTTGAACTAGATCAAAGAATATACTCCAATGTATGAATTTTTTTATCTTATTTTCTATCTATTTAAGGATGAAAGGTTTTGTTGAAATTTAATTTTTTTCCAAAGAACATCTGATGTCTTTTCCAAAACATAGAAGCGAACCTGGGATCTGTCAAATAAAATGGAACGAGGAAAACCTTGTAACCTAAATAACTATTTGTGGTACAATCTTGGAATTTGATCCAAATACATAGTATCTCGAATAGGAAGGAAATTTGTATATTTATTCCTTCGGTCAACAATAACTGAAATTTCATTGTTACCTAGATAAGTATTTTTATTCCCACAATGATGTCCATGGATATATTTTTTCATTTCCACACTGACACTGGAAATGGTTGAAGAATCCCCTTTGGAATATTTCCTTCTACATTATCCTATTACTAATTCAAACATTTCATGGTAAAATTTTAAATATCATTTTTCACTACATCCCACTAGTTATACTCTCGAAGGTATCTGTACATATTTGTACTTCTAACCAAGAAAGTCCAGGATCCGGTCAAAATTGGTACCAAAAATTTTTTTTAAGTAAAAGAAAAAGAGAGTCAGGAAACAAAAAAAGTATTACAAGACCGAGAGTGAAAAACACCACGCATATCCGCCTCCACCAGTGAAGATCAGTAATCAGGGATCGTGAATGACCATAACATATCCACCGCCATGATTTCCTTCTTGGATAGAACATGATCCACATGATTGACCTCTCAAAAATCATGTGAGACAATAATGTTTATGCGACTAACCTGATTGAGACATTCAACCCACATTAGAAGTATCCGCCAAGGCACATTTCGTGTACTTTTTTGTAGGGATTAAACCAAAAGTTGAGAATCTGATTCAATCCATATCATTTTCCTATTATATAAAACAACATACTTGATAGCATGAACAATAACCCATAACTCAGCTTTAAAAGAAACACCAACTCCATTGAATTGATAGAAAAATACTTTCACAAGGCCACGATATGTAAGAAAAACACCACCGCACCCCGATGGGCTTGGTGAACTAGAAGCAGCTCCGTCCACATTAACTTTGAGCCATGGGCTGATCGAAGGAATCCATCGAATATACCTGGTCATTTTCGGATTCCGAGGCTCCCCAGAAACCTCATGTAATCGCATAATCTGCAAGTCTAAAACATTGTTAGACATCACACAAGAATGGACCTTTGAAGCAGAAAAAACCTCTTGATGAATCACCATCATGCCATCTCGAAAGGGCACCTTTCGGTCTTTAAAGGCTGTAGCATTCCGAGAAGCCCATATGGATACAATCATAGCCGCAACAACCACCAGGAGGAAATTCCACACTTGCTCACTGCAGCAAAAAACAGACAACCCTGCTTGTAAGTCCAACACAGGTAGCCAATGCACCCGAAACCCAAACAGATCACCAATATAATCCCACAACCTCCTGGAATATGCACACTCCTCAAAAAGGTGTTGAACATCTTCTTCTGCCCGCATGCATAAGTAACATGAATATGCAAACATAAAGCCAGACCGCTTAAGCTGATCATGAGTGGGAACAAGATTTTTCCAAATTATCCATATAAGAAAGAAATGAGAGGGGAAGATGAAAGATGACCTATATTTCTTGATCCATGTAGGCGAACTACAAGATCCCCCACAAGCCAACTGATAGTGATCCCTACTGGTAAATTTTCCATTCATATTATACTTCTATATCAATGTGTCACGATCTATGAAAGCATAATCATGAAATTCTAGCTCTACCTGAGGAGGTATCATGTTTTTAAAAAGATGCATATTGGAAACAAATCCAGCAATGGAGAGATGACCATCACTATAGGAAATATCCATAATGTCTTGAAGTGTTCGATCAAGTCAATTCGTGGTCCAACAATTGAGGCTAGAGTCACGACAAATCAACCGCTTTGAGTCATTCATAATCTGCATGAAGGAGAATTTGAGAGCATCCCTAACAAATTAATCAAGGTAATATTTATAATCATTCATTAACCTTCCATTTAAACAGTTAATTAAAAAATCACCAGAATTATCCTTCGATATTAGACCCCAGGTGAACTTCCCAATGAGTCCATCATTAAATTTACTGAGGTCCTTGATCCCAGGACCCCCCATGTTTAACAGGCTTGATGCACTCCTTCCAGGAAACAGTAGTGATCTTGCGCTCATGAATTGACCATGTCAAGACAAAATTTCTGATCATACTTTGTAGCTCTTTAATAAGTCCCCTGGTTTACTGATAGAGAGATAAAGTGTATACACATTTAGATGTTATCACTGAGTTGACATGACATATCCTCCCAGCAGTGGACATCTCATTCCCTTTCCATCTAGCAAGTTGGTTGAGAATACCAGAGTAAATCCCCTCCAAATATTGTCTCTTCACCTTTCCCCAGAATAAGGGAACAACAAGATATTGAATGGGAAAATATCCTTTTTTAAACCCAAGAGATTTAGAAATCTTGTTCTACTTCCCAGTCATGACGCCATTTCCAAAAACAATGATGGATTTATCCCAGCTAATCACTTGACCAGTCACTTCCTCATAGTGTTGAAAAGGGCCTTAATAGAGGAAATAGTCTTCCTAGAGGCTTGCCCAAACAACATAATTTCATCAGCATACAACAAATGAGATGGAGCAAGTTCATTCATACTGGACCGAATTCTCTTATACATACCCATGTGTGCAAGATCATTAATACATCTACTATGATTGTCCTCAACAATAGAAAACAAAAACCAGAGAGTGGATCCCCTTTTCCCTCAGCTCTGGTACACAGAAATAAACCCCTACGTGTACCAATAATCAAAATGGTCAACCTTGATGAGAAGAGAATGGTCCTAATCAATTTGATAATATCATTGGAGAAACCATATCGTTTAAGGACCTCCAAAAGAAAACTCTATTTAAGTGTATCAAAGGCCTTTGAAATATAAATTTTCAAAGCAACGTTTCCCACTTTCGCCTTCTTTATCATGAGTTTGACACTTTCCAAGGCAGTGAAAAGGAACTCCTGAATATTACTTCCAGGAACAAAACCAAATTGGTTATCTGTAATCATATCACCAACCACCCGACCCAGCCTGTTCATAAGGATCTTACTGATCATCTTAGGGAGTGTATTTCCCAGATCTAGACGCCTAAAGTCCTTTATGTCAAGAGCATTGCCTTTCTTAGGTAATAGGTAAATAAAGTAGGAGTTCATCCCATAAGGAAAGTAAGAATGAGTGAAAAAGTCCTTGATGGACAGAATTAGATCATCCTCCATAGCATCCAAAAAAGACCCAAAAAATTTGTTAGTGAACCCATCTAGACCAGGAGAACTGTCAACATTTAATGATAAAAGAGTTGTTCTAATTTCCACCTTTATAGGGGAGTGACAAGAAGCTGGTTGTCATAATCCCCAATGCATGAGTTGATATTTCCCACCATTCTATGTATATTAACATGTCCATTGTCAGAATACAATCCCGTGAAGTGTTCCACAACTTCCAGAGTAATCTCATTTTCAGAAGTGAATAACTGACCATTAATGCTAATTGCTTTATCAATTGTCCGTGATCTTTTCTCCCGATGCAGCCTATGGAAAAACAAAGAGTTCATATCTCCATACCTTAACCATATAACATTCAATTGATTTCTAATCAACCTCTCCTTGATTGTTAAAAGATCATCTAGTTTATTATGAGCCAGAATTTCCTTTCTAGAAGGGATATCCTAATACTGATCACAGTTCTGAATAGATGTGATCCCTTCCTCAGCAGCCTTGATGTCAGAATCAATTTTAGAGAAAGACATTCTGCTCCATTCATTAAGACTAGACTTGAGAAATCTCAATTTCTGAGCAAACCCCTGGAGTGGACATCCATGTGGTTCATTCCTCCATGCTTCTAACACCCATTACCTGCGTCCAAGTACCATGATTCACCCATTATTAAACTGAAAATGCAATGGAATTGACCTTGTAAACTGTGTGATAATGTCTACCACAATCAAGTTATGGTCTGAGTGATGTTTAGGGAGTCTAAATACAGAGATCCCATTAGAAACATTATGATAACTCATCTAAACAAAACATCTGTCAAGATTTCTAGCTGTCCTCCCACTCCAGGTGTATCTACACCAAGTAAACTCAACCCCAGCAATCGAGACCTCAACAAAATCACACTGATCAATGAAAATGGAGAAATCAGAAGCAGTAACCCTATTGAAATTACCACAAGTTTTTTCATCAAGCCTCAAAACTGTGTTAAATTCTCCCACAGAAATCCATGGATGATCCATTCACCTAGAGGCCACTCTAAGATCCTCCCATAACTCTGTTATCCTGATATAAGACTTGGAGGCATAAACAAATGACACTGAAAAAGCATAATCATCAACACTGCAATATAGCATAATACTCTGACACTTATCCATGAAGGATATAATACATATAGACTCATGCCAAAACACCCACAAATGATCCATCCCAATTTGATGCAAGTCATGTGCCACAAACTTGTACCCCATGGAGTCCCATTGAAAACATTTCCAAATGTCAAAGAGTAATTTTGGTTTAGAAATTCCCACTAGCATAGGATTATGGGCCATAATGTAATGTCGAAGGGCTCTGCCCATTTGGGAGTTCCCCAGCCCTTGAAAATTCCAGAAGAAAACATTCAATGAGGATGGGTCTTACCCTTTGTCCGGGGGCCACCCTACGACACTAGAGGCATTCTCCATTTTCCATTATTCCCCTTTACCTTCTTCCCTGGACCCTGGAGGTTAGCAGTAGCTCCATAATTGCTGATCAGATCCCCAGCACCCTTCACTAAAGTAGTGGCAACATCCCCAGTGTCCCCAATGCGTTGAGGCTACTAGAAAGAGGGTGAAGCCCCTGTGATGGAAGCTTCAGCTTGCCCATATGTTTCAGCCACAACATGTACAGAGTCCTCAACTTGCTGAGGCACATTATTTGCGTCAACCCCTATGATAGGATGCACAGGTTGACTAACCATAGTGGAATCTGTTGCACTAGCAGGAATGGAAGTAACTGGATCAGAGGGTTGAGGCAAATCAACATCATCAGACCAGAATATTCCATTCAAAGGTGTGAATATTTTGTGATCTTTTAGGTTAGAAGGATCACTATACATTTGTGGTTTCCTCTTGGCATCTTTGGAGGGCAAAGACTGAATGAAATTCCCCCCGGATCAAAGACAGCAAAGGCCTCAACATTCTCACCAATGTCACTAACTGAAATAGGTTTGACAGCCTCAACAAACTGATGTGTTCCATGCACCACAGAAACATCCTGTACAGTAGCCACAACACTCGACACCCGATCTTCCATAATCGTCCCTTACACATTAGAAATCACCACACCCTTTACTAATTGAGGTGTTCTTTGCATTACAGTAGGATCCTATTCAACACTAGGGAAAACATCACTAGGTACCCCATCAACCATCACATGTCCTTCCACCACCCCTACAACCTTGATCAAATGAGGTTACTTCCCTTTATAAGGCTTAACAGGCTGGCCAGAATCAGCCCCTTCCTTCAAACTCTGGTCCAAGAGCAAAGTTGAGACATTCCCCACCCTCACGCTTGGATTGAACATGCCTACATCCTGGGGGTCATGTGAAACTTTCTCTTTGCCTTTCCTCCTCCAACATGTGGCATCATCATTCCCCTTTAATTTACACACACTGTATTCATTATTTCTTTTGAATTCAACAATTAGATAACCAAAAAGCAAACATCCCAAGAAGAATTTAGGCTTCTGTTCATAAACAATGTGTAGCTTCATGCTATCATCCTGTGTTGTCATAAAAACCTCCTCCACAAGGGTGGCTGACATATCCACTTCCACCAAAACCTGGGCAAAGTGCCCAAACCTCAGGTTAATTGTCTGCTGATCAAGTCGAATAAGGTTACCAATAGCAGAGGCAATGTCCCATAGAATACTTGGGTGCCAGTAAAAAAAACTCATCCTACAGATCCGAAACCATTTTTGAGCATATGTGTTGCGGAATTTCATGGGATCAAAATTGCGATCTCACTCCTGAATGGTCAAAAAACCAGGCTTCAGTGGGATGGTACCCTAACTCCATTCCTTTATTTTACACTCATCTAAAGGGAATAACACATGGTAATACCCCTTTCCCAATGCATTAATGGTCTAATACTCAGAACCCCACACCTCCGCAATAATTTTAGTTAGATCATTGAACTTCCAGATGCTCTCACCCTTGGGAATAAAGACATGGGAAATTATTGAGAACCGACACAAATTAGCCCTCTCTTCAACTGCCTCCTGATCAGCTGACACATGAGAAACCCTCCCCTTCTTAATCACCTGACCAATTGGAGGTGCATCAAAGGAGAAAGTAGGCCTAGAATCAACCCTCACAACGTCCACAAACTTCTTCCCAAGGTCAATGGCCACTAGAATAGCAGAATCAAGTACCCCAACATATTTATTCGTGACCAAGAACATATCATTATGACTGATGCATTCCGAAAATGACCCCGAAAGGTGGTTCGAATTTTCAATTGCATTCAAAACAACCACTAGAGGTTACCCTAGATCCCCGGGTTTGGGGTTTTCTCTCACCTCCCCCGTTGCTGCCATCCTCCTCCACATCTTTGTACTTCTATTATGTACATAGAAAAGAGAACTATGATCTTTACACAATGATTATTTCTTCATTTGGGAATCATAATGAACACTTAATCTTTTCCGAAATCTCAAAACATAATCTTTAACAAGGTCAAATTCTAGAAACATACCCATTTTAACCAATTTTACATTTTTCTAAAGCTCACAATCTTCGTTCTAAGATATCTTAATTAATTCTATTAAAAATGACTGCATGGACACCTGAAAGAAAATAGAATAATTTCCTGGAAAAACAACTTCCACAAAAATATTCATCAAATCATTAATCAAGGGGTTATTTAATAACAACCATGTTCTTTATTACACACTTAAACTAGATTTATTACATAAAAACCTCACTTGATACAATATAGAAGATCAAGAAGTCTTTTGTCTTTGGGGCTAAGAAAAATTACATAACAAAATAATGCATATAAAAAACATTTTATTGAAAACTAATCTTACATGACCACTCCATTCCCTCGTACATAGCATTACATAGGATAACCAAGGGACATGCATAAGAATATGGTGAGCTATGAAGACCAATAAGGGAAAAAACACTGAATAACATGAGGAATATAATACATGTTAGAAAATAGGCATATCGATTGAGCTAAATAGAAACATGAACATAAAGGCATGATAAAGCATGATAATCATAACCCAGAGATGTTGCAACAACACTTAACATGGAAGTAACATGAGCCAAGGCTCATTGCACATGGAGCATGAGTAAACCCTCATTGCTCATGAAGCATGAGTAAAAACTCATTTCACTTGAATTATCATGATCCAACACTCATTACACATAAAATAGCATGATTATATACATTAACCAATGAATTAAAGAGCTATTAGGATGCACCATTTCTTAAACATTTAATTTCATGCATAAGTGTGTCACATGGATCACATAAAGTGGATTCATTAAACGTCATCATTTATATTAAAATAAAGGTATGTGGAATTTGTACATGAAAATATATAATCAATAAGTAAATGTGAATAATGTATAATTCCTTTGATAGAGAAATATGATGGTATTTAATACACAATGACTTTGGCTTGGAAAAACATGGTTCAATTTCGGCAGTATCGTGACGTGACATAAGAATTCATAAAAAATGGTTGATTAGTGAGAAAGGGGAGTGTTATCATATTTAAATGAAATTGAAATTAATGGGGGGGGTCATATAAATACATGTCACAACAATGTTAATGGAATTTAGATTCATCATATAAAAAATTGTTTGAATGTCAATGAGGAGGGATAAATTGTTTTTTGAATTTTGGCATAGTAACAGGTGTACATGGGAGGAATTTAACAAAAGAGAAAGGAGTCCCTCATCATTAAAACATAAATATAGATGTTTTGTGGAGCTTTGAAATCATACACAAACATTTATAATTGAAAATAAAAGGGCACAACAATATTAAGAAACAAGGATAAAAAGTGAAAGGTAGGAATCCCTTACATGGATGTTTGATCCCAAAGGCTTCAGAGAGGATTCTTTGGAGCTTGGGGAACCTTGGGGGGATTCTAGAGAGAGGGTGGAATAGGTAGGATGAACTACAAATGCATTGAGGGAAGATGAAGTGGGTGTTTGGGTGGGTTTATATAGGAAATGTGAGGGAATTATTTATTATTTAGGTTTGGGACACCACACATAAAACTATTCCAAACAACAAAATGACCCAAGATTTTTTCCCATGGTTTTTGAAAAATGGAAGAGGAAAATAATATTTTATAATTCAAATGTATTAACTTCTTAAAATAATAGGTTTGCTTATGTGGAAGTGTGTCACACTCTCAGGGATATCAATTTAAAAAACTAAAATGTTTTATAAGCCTTCAAGGGTCCACTAAAGATCTGTAAAATAAATAAAAAAACCTAAATTCACATTATTTTAATGTTAAAACATATATAGGCCGAACATAATGTTTATAGTATTTTATTACATCACTACTTGATCATTATTATGTCATAAAACACATTATATATTCAAAAGGTATTTGATTTTTTTCCAAAAATTCGACTGTCTTAAATTTTTTTGAAAAATTCACCATTGGATAATTTTAACATCCTGATACCTAAAATAATATTCACATTATCCAAATAATTTTTTAAATATGTGAATTGTTACTTTTAAAATACAAACCGACAGTTATCGATAATTCATGGGTTTGCACAAAAATAGATTTCAACCCTTAATAAAAATTACAGTTGCATTCATAAAATTATACGATAGTTTATAAATAATAAAAAGTAGCTTAATAATAATATTTTATAAAAATATTATTTAATTCAAAAATCCATTAAATCATCAAAATAGATTTCTTAGTAGAATATTAACTAAAAATACTATTGGTGGTTTAAAAACTTATTACAAAGTAACAATAATTAAAATAATGTATATTCTCTATACAAGAGTAATGTACATAGTCGTCATACTAGTATCTTGTTAAATAACCCCTTAAAACCCTACATAAGACCTTAGGGTAAGGTGTGTGATGGTGACAGACTCTTTGGGTGGTTCAGATAACATTACTCAAGTGGTAATCCCTATCAAATTCCACTTCTCCCATAGGAGGTTCCTCTAAAAATTAACATATTCAACCCCAGATTGGGCTTGGTCAAGAGAGAATCCCAATGATGCCACCTCCATTACGAGATCTGACAAATGGGCTTCATACGTGGCTAGTCTACTGGATGAGGTTGTCGCTTCTTTGACTGAGTAAATCGGATTTGTTCAAGACTTATATTTATACTAATCTTGTGATCACTATTCAATGACTATATTAGCAATGGTCAAAATTCTTAACAGTATTATAAAATAAAAAACATAATAGTAAATAAGTGCATATGTTTTATATGACCTTAAATAGAAATTTAAATAGACAATGAGAAATTTTCATTAATGAATCTTAAGGTCATTATAATATTCCCCACTTAAGAAATTTCTCCCATGAAATTTCAATTTTCCATACTAAAACAAATGTGTGTACCTCTAATTCATCACTTACTCTAATTCCTATATTACTTCATCAAACCTTTGGTTTCTCCACAGAACTTTCACCAGGGGAATTGTCTTATTTTGTAGAACTTTTTCCCTACGATCGAACATCTTCAATAGTTTCTCTTCGTAAGAAATATCATCCTATAATTGTACTAAAATTTAAGAGAGTACTTGTGAAGGGTATGGAATGTACTTCCTGAAGATAGATACGTGAAACACATCATGTACATTGGCCATATTAGGTGAATGTGCTAGTCGATAGGCCACATTCCCGAAACGATCAAGAATCTTGAAGGGGTCGATGTACCTAGGACTTAACATACAATTATTTCCAATCCTCATGACCTTCATCCATAGAGATATGTGTAGAAATAACATCTCTCCAACTTTAAACTCAAGGTATCGTCGATGGTTATATGCATAACTCTTCTGTCGACTTTGGCATGCTTTGATATGCTACAGAATGGTTTTCATCTTCTCCACCATTTCTTCAACCATTTCAGGTCCTAGCAGCTTACGGGCACCGACTTCATCCCAACATGTCAGTGTTATACACTACTTCCCATATAGGGCTTTATAAGTTGCCATTCGGATGCTCGAGTGGAAACTGTTATTATAAGAGAACTCAACCTGAAAAAGATGGTGATCTCATCTTCTTTTGAATTCCATTGAGCACGCTCTCAACATGTCCTCAAGTGTTTGGATAGTCCACTCGGATTGACCATCAGTTTGAGGAAGATAAGATATACTAATTTTCAGCTCAGTATCTATAGCATTTTGAAGAATATTTCAATACTTAGAGGTGATTCTTGGATCTCGATCAGAAACAATCGATAGTGGTATCCCATACACCCTTAACACATATTTTATGTATATTCGTTCTACTTTATCCAATGAGAAATACTCCTGAATTGAAATGATGTTTTCAAAATATGTAGGACGGTCCACAATTTCCAAGATTTCATTGTTGCCCTGGGATGTGTTTGGATGTCTAGTGACAAAGTATATGGTGATGTTCTGCTAGTTCCATGCTTGTATGTGCAGTGGTTGCATCATCGCCTTAGACTTCTGCCTCTCGACCTTTACATACTGACACACCAAACACTTTGATGTATACGTAATGTTCTCTTTCTTCATATTATCCCACCAATAATGCTCTAAGTGATATCAATACATCTTTCTGCTTCCTAGGTGAATAAAGAAATTTGAACTATGTGCATTATCCAAAAGGTCCTTCTTCTGCCCCAGACATGATGGAACACATAATTTTTTAGAAAGTGTCACAATTACTTCTTCATTAACATTTAACTCAAAGGTTTTCCCTTTTCAGATATCTTGCACTTCCTTTTCAATTCTCACATCTTCCTTTTTCGCATCGTTTAAACCTTCCAAAAGATATGGTTGATCAATCATTTGTGAAAGGATTGATGATATTCCCTTATTTATGATTCTCATGTCCATCTTCATCAAATATATGAATATTGGATCCTTCTCAATTCTGATCAATGAATGAATTGTTGGGTCCTTTATACTTAGATCATCTATCACTTTGTTCGCTTTCCCATGGTGGTAACAGATTGAGCATTCATAGTCTTTTATCAGCTATAACCATCTTCATTGGTTCATGTTCAACTCTTTATAGGTGAATATATACTTTAGGTTTTTTTGGTCCACATATAATTTACACTTCTCCCCAAAGAGATAATTCCACAAAAATTTTAAAGCGAAGATCACCACAACCCACTCCATATCATGTGTTGGATAATTATTCTAATGAAATTTCAACTACCTTGTAGAATTGGAAATGACATTGTCATTTCGTATCAACACACAACCTATTCCCTTTTTCAAAGCATAACTGAATACCACAAAATGTTCTCCACATGTGGGAAAGTGAGCACGGGCATAGTGATAAGCCTCCTTTTCAACTCCTTAATGATTTCATCACATTCATCACTCCAATTGGAATTTATTCCCTTCCGTGTTATCTTGGTAACATGGCTAGAAAATCATGTGAAATTTCTAAAAAATCACCGATAATATCCAGCTAACCCCAAGAAGTTATGAATATCCATTACTGATGTTCGCCTCATCCATCCCTCTATTTTAACTGTCTTTGAGGGATCCACAAATATCCTATAGCATGTGATAATATGGATTAATAATGAATTATCCTTTAACAAGAACTCACACATGCTATACTTTTCGTAGAGCTTATCCCTTCACTACGTATCTAGTACAGTGCTTAGATGTTCCTCATGATCCTCCATGGTTATGAAGTATATTAGAATATCATCTATAAAGTCAACCTCAAATTTTTCAAGGTGATATCTGAAGACTCTATTCATCATGTACATGAATTTTTTTGAGAGCATTAATGAATCCTAATGGCATTACTATGAATTCATAGTGCCCGTATCTTGTACAAAAACCAGTCTTGGGGATAAATTGTTTCTTCACCGTTACATGATAATATCCTGAACACAAATATACCTTGTAGATGTAATGTGCTTCACCTAGATAATCGAACAAGTCAACAATTTTTGGGAGAGCAAACATGTTCTTCATCATGATTTTTTTAAGATCATGATAATCGATGGAAAGGCACATTAAACCATCCTTCTTCTTGATGAATAAGACTAGTTCACCACATGGTGATGAACTTGGGCATATAAACTCTTTATCCAGATTATTCTGAAGTGGTTTCTTTAGGTCCTAAATCTCCAAAAAAACCATTCCATATAGGGTCAGGGATATTATCAATGCCCCAAATATATGATCAATTGAGAATTCAACATCTCTTCTTAGAGGAAGTCTAGGAAATTCCTTGGGAAACCGTTTAGAGATTTCACTCAGAATAGGCATGTTTTCAAGGATGGTTAGATCCTTAGAATAAATCATCTAAGCCAGACATACATGCTCATGTGGTAGTTACATCCATGCTTGAGATGATGTAGATAAAGAAGATTCATCTTCCTCCTTTACATGAATAGAATCGGGGGTTGATTCCCTACATAGAGAGTGATTTCCTTCTCAAAGAAATTTATGTTGTCTCTATATAGGGATGACCAATCCATGCTTTGAATTGCATCAAATTCCACCAAAGGGATTATAATGAGGTTCACCGAGAAGTTAAATCCACCGATTATGAATTGTAAGGAATTATTTTCATGGGATGCATTGATTAACCCATTTTCTACACTCACCGACATATTAACTTCCATGATTTGTGGTTTTGTTGGGATTGTTCAACTAAACATTTGTGATATAAAAGAATGTGTTGAACTTTAGAAGATAACCCAACCATTCAATTTTTTATTTTTGTTTTTCTCAATCCAATATATACATAGGGAAGAGTATCTTAATGTATTATGAAATAAATGGGAATCCAGAGACAAAAAGGGATAACCTATAAAAAACATTAATTTTTTTAACTTGTGAATCTATTGGCTCCAATCAAGGTTATCCATGTTCTACATTAAAAAATATATTCATAGGCGGTTTTTTTACTCACTTAATAATGTTTCATACTAATCTTGTGAATTTACCATTGCATATTCCCCAGGAGGGTCATAACCAAGAGTGTATCATGCCCCATTGTCATGTACCGGGATACCCCGGGTCAAGCCCAAAACACCTTGTCAGGGTTTTTAGCCCTACGTACATATGTGCCAGAGCTGCCTTTAACTAATCATATCCTGAAACTGGGGTATTTTCTTAGTAAACCACTTACCTAGTACCCACCAAAACATTGGGATGTTTTTATTATACATAGTCTAGTTTCTAATGATTCACTAGGGTTTTCTAATCCTAATGCCAAAAATAAGTAAACCTATCCTCTGAAACCAACTATAACAACCATGTTCTTTATTAAATACTTAATCATGATTTATTACATAAAACCTTCACATGATAAAATAGAAGATCGATAGGTTTAGTTTATTTTCTTATTAGGAAAATTACGTAAAAACATAAATCATATAAAACAACATCTTATTGAAAACATCCTTTAAATGACCACAACGTTGCCTCGTACTTAGCATTGCATAGGATAACATGGGGACATGCATAAGAAAAGGGTGAGCTATAACGACCTGTAAGGGAATAAAGATGGAATAACATAAAGAATATAATACATATTATTGAAAACATCCTTTACATGACCACAACATTGCCTTCTACTTATCATTGCATAGGATAACACGAGGACATGCATAAGAAAAGGGTGAGCTATAACGACCTGTAAGGGAATAAAGATGGAATAACATAAAGAACATAATACATTTTAGACAATAGGAATTTCAATGGAGAATATGGGGAAAATTGACATAAAGGCATGGTTAATCATGACAATCATAACATGATGACGTGGGACAACACTTAACATTGAACTAGCATGAGCCAAGGCTCCTTGCACCTGGGGCATGAGTAAACCCTCATTGCAAATGAGGTCTGAGTAAACCCTCGTTGAACATGAATTAGCATGAGTCAACACTCATTTCACATGACATATCATTATACTATACTTTATCTAATGCATTGGGGAACTATTAGGAAACACCATTTCTTAAACATTTCATTTCATGCATAAGTGTGCCACATGATCATAAAACATGGATTCATTAATCCTAATAATTTATTCCACGATAAAGGAATGTGTAAGTCATACATGAAACTCTATAATCCTTAAGTAAATGTGCATAAAGCTAAATACTATTTAGAGAGAAATGGCCATTGTATTCATTACACAATGAATTTGTTTTGAAAAAACGTGGTGCAATTTGGGCAGCATAACGGCGTGACATAAGAATTCAGAAAAAATGGTTGATTAGAGAAAAAGGGGTGTCTCATTATATGTAGAGACCCAATTCATTACTTACATAGTCATTACATTACTTTCACAGAATACTAAATACATAACAAAAATAGATGCCCAAACACCATATTAGTTTAGTTTCTTTGCAAACATAGAACATAATCTTCTAATTATTTTGAATGATCTTCAAAATATCTCATAATGATCTTCCAGTTTTTTTCTTACCTAAAATATTTCTTTATATCCTGGGGAAACGAAAACATAAAACAGGTGATATCAAATGCTCAGTAAGGGAAAATATGTAGAAAATAACACAATCCATAAACATTTGACCGTAAAAAACATAAACATGACATAAATCGTAGTAGTATAAAAGGAATATATCCCAAAGATAAAGTAATCAGGGTAAAATAGCATTGTAATAAAGCATGTAATTGAGTCAAACCATTAAGCACGTGATATGATTTCCATAGTAGCCAAGGCATTGCTGCCAAGACCATCATAGTTGACAAAGTCCATTACTGAACCGGGATTACCAGCCATTCCAGCCCTGTATTACTAAACCAGATTTTAATAACCATTCCATCCATGTATATTTTATGAGATATAAATAATTACCCAATGAATTTTAGTGATATACATGTCCCACCTATATCATAATTAAATCATTCTTAATTGTTCCAAAAAATAATCATAAATTATTCATCATAACCCAAATAATTAAACGGGTTTCATAAAAATCATCCCATTATAAAATAATCTTTATAAAACAAATGGATAAAATTTCATCAGAATAAAAATTAAACCATGTAAATAATATATACATTATACTTTAATCATAAACATATTAAATAATGTAATCTTAGATGGAAAATTGTTTTGATAAAACACTTGAAATGAATTCTTCAGGAAAATATCCTTTCTTTTTCAAAATCTTTTTCTTTTCACAAAATAGCATGAAATTTTAAAAGAAAATGATTTTAATAAAAATAATCATGAAATCTTGTAGAGGAATCTTCATTAAAATAATGTGTTACGAAACCTTAAAAAAAAATTATGTCATATAATTTAAAAAAAAATCATCTCGTACTGTTGTCGGAAAAGTCAAAAAGTACGTTGTATGGTAATCAAAAGAAAGATTCCTTCCATACCATGTGGTAAAAGTCAAAAAAGGGTAAAAATGACTTAACATACATGTATGAATATTAAAAAATTTATGAAAACATTTTTAGAAGACATGGACATAGAAGATAACTATATCCCTAGTAAATACATACAAATAAATAATCTCAGGTAAGAACGAGATAAGAATAATTATCCTGTACCTTATGTCCAATTTCATCCATATGTTTCCATGATTCCTATATAGTGGGTTTAAAAATATTATTCACTTGTAATAGAACCATAATATTTTTATGATATCATATATGATTCACTTACGACATTATATTGCCCGTTCATTTGTAAATTCCATGTTAAAGCAACGTTTTGGGTAAAATCGTTTCATTTATCGTACGCGTTATGACTTATAATTATTCATATGATTAATTAAATCATGATCACTTACTTCTAGAATATTGAAAATGATTTATATATAATATATATTCATAATTTAATATATATATATATATATATATAATTGATTGAATAATGGAATAAAGTTCATCGTCTATGGGGATGGTAGGCTGTACGTATGCATGAACACTGTTTTCGTTTCCTTATTAAATTGAATGGAAGTATGTAAATAACATATAAATAAATATAGTATCATTATTATGTAATATATTTCAGGATTATATATTATATATACTTTATAATCTTTCTATAATGGTTAACATGGAGAATGAATCTCACCGTGACGTGGAGACGGTAATCCGTATGTACACATGAGCGATGATATTGTTCCCATAATTATTGAATGGAATTTTAGTGGATGATATAATATCTTAGAATTAATATGATTTTATAATAATCATATATATTTATAATTTCCACCATCATAGCCATCCAAGTATGGTGGTGGTGGAAAAACAAATTACACCACGGCGTGGGGACGGTAAGTCATACGTACTCACACACAGTGATTTAGTTTTTTTGTAGGATGGATGTTAGGTGAATAGGGTTGTTTTATATTTATAATAACATATCAAAATATTATTAATAGTAATGTTATTACATTATAATTAAGCTAAAATTAAAGAATAATTTGAAGAAGAAAGAATCTTGAATGAATCGGTAGAAGAGATTACCACTTCCTCGACATGCATCTTTTAAACATCCTCCTGGGGAACTAGAGTTAGCCTTTTGAGAAGACCAAAACCTCTAGAATATAACTATATAGGGTTATAAGAGTAATTGGCAGGGGTTGGCCGAGCTTGAAGGCTTAAAATGGAGTTAAGAGAAGAGTGAGGAGGTTCCCTTTTATAAGAGAGGAGAGGGGCACTTTTGGAAACCTCTAAAATATTAATTTATAATAAACTCAAACCCCACATAACAACCTCAAAAATGACTCAAATTGGAAGATGAGATAAAATAGGGTTTTAATATCATCAGGAAATAAAATTTAGTCATGTTGATAAATTATATTAAACCTTATAAATTTGATTTACCCGTTTTAATCTATTTAATTTTATTTGTGGTAATAATATTCTAAATTTTAAATTGTTATAAATACTTACTTATGTGTTGTGAATTTTCTATAAATGGATAATTATTGAAATTTACAACCATATAAATTTCAATATATAATATTTAAATATTTTTGTGATTTTAATGAAATTAATAATATTTTATTTTTATAAAATATCAATAGTGTCAATTTTGAAACAATTCATTTATTTTAAGTCAAATAAAATCAAAACAGGAAGATATGTTCGAAAAAACATATTTAATAGATTCCTAACATGTCATATTCATCACAAAAACATGTGGATCACACTAATTATTTCATATACTATGTATTTAAATATTTTTAAAACCATTTATATGATATTTCTCTTAATAAAATAATAACTACAACATATTTGTATTATTATTTAATATACAGATTTGTTGAATAAAAATTTAAAATAAAATACTATAATTAAGATAAATATAATAGATTTCATAAGAATAATTTTAGTAAAATTTATATTCTAAAACAACCAACTAATAAAATATTATTTTTATTAAGGTATGGAGGTGACAACTTTGAAATCATTTAATATAAAAAATCCTAAACGTAAAAATATGTTTTATAAGGCTCCCTATGGTCCAAAAGTAGACCCTTGGATGATTATGATATAGTTATACTATAACAATAATGTTTGGCCATGTTTATGTCCTTTTCATTGGTATTATTATTTTAATAAAAACTATATTATTGATATTTCACTAAATAAATAATTCTGCATCAGTAATGTATAAGCTATTAATGTAATAATATATTTCATAAAAAACAAAAATATATTACATGATGAATAAAAAAATTTTATCTTTCAAATGAGTATTTATAATTGAATTTATATCCTGTATAACCTTATATTAAAAATACATTAATTAATAATGTTTTAGTGAGACATATTTCACTTTCTTTAGATAAAATAAATTAAAGGTCTTAATCACATCCAAGTGGTTTACAAAAGAAACCATTTTGACCGAATTATATTTTAGGATGAAATATAATCATCTAATAATATTAATAAATGTGTTAGAGTAATTTTATAATATATTTTTTACCCTTAATTACATGATTTACCTTTAATTGTTGTAAATAAAATTTACCATAGATACAATTCATAATGCATTAAAATAAAAAGTATCATATTAACATAAATTGGACCTACTGATTCCAAATATTTAATCCATTTCTCAAAATTCTAAACATATAAGTTGTAATATTTAATTTAAAATTAATCCCACTGTTGGAAAATTGGTTTTAAAAGAAAAAACATTACAAAAGATTGAAATTTGTTTACCTATGAATTCAATGTAAAATTAATGAAAATGACATAAATTATATTAAATGGTAAAAATATATTCTATTTATACTTTAAAACCATTAAATATTATAATATACCCATATAAATTATCTTGATTAAAAAAGTTGTTCTTAATTAAATGTTAGCAGTTTTTACTATTCATTAAAATATGAAATTTAACAGAAAAATATTAAAAAATAATCCAAACTAAATTATTATATACCTATTTCAATGAATATGATTTTTTTTCAAATTGAACTTATAAATGTGTCAAAAACTAGATTTATTGTTGGTGCAACATCAAAAACCGGCAAAACTGCATTTTTTTGAAAATTACTTATTTTACAAAAATAATTATTTTTATCTCATACCATGTTCTATAGTATGATTAAGATGAATAATAATGTTATAAAATTAAATATATAGTTAATATTTTTCATAAAGGCTAGTTCATAATAATATTATAACAATATATCATTTTTTAGTGAAACTCAGTATTGCGTAAAACACAAGCTATTGAGGAAGGTTGCTCTTGCGTGCAACAAAAACCAAGAATAGTGTTTGCATATACTAAAAGGTAATAATGTGTGGCATATATCACAAGCTAATATTGGTGCAGCGTACAACACAAGAATTCAAATAAATTAAAAAATATTTCTCATAAAATCTCAGGGTGTTAAATTCTACCCCCCTTAAAATAAATTTCCCCCTCGAAATTAATCAGGGTTATAAATAATTTACTACTTGAAAGTTTAATTCATAGAAACCCACATCGTAGAATTGGATACTAAAACTAAATTTTAAAAAGTTAAGTATAAAAGTTAATGGTTACCCAAATTAACTAATCACTCGGTTTCCATATAAGAGAACATAGGTGAAAACATGGATATGGAAGAGAAATCTAACCATCAAGTTCTAATGGATAGTGGTAGAGTACATAGCTTTGAAAAAGACAACATTCACCGAGCCATAAATTTGTAATGATTCATGGTACCATCTGATTCATTGGATAGGAGGGTACTATGACAACATTTTTTTATTTCAAGATGCATTCAATAAATTTGAAAAATTTGAATTAGAAGAAATACTTACTTGATTTTGGTAAAATCTCACCGTTGGTCATTCCTTGAACAATTTCAACTTCATATATTAAAGAAATGAAGTTGAATTTTTCATTTGTGAAGTGTTAGCAGATCATGTGATATAATTATGGGTCATTCCATCTATCTCAAACAAAAGGATAACAAAAGTTATTAAATATACATAAGTCTATATATGGTAATATTAATCATATATGGCTCTGAAAATGGACATATACTTCATATATCATACCACATAATAAAATAAAACTAATTTCTACTAACTAGGGACTTCCTGTAGGCCATTGGTAGGTAATAAAGGCATGTCGCACTTCGGTTGTGGGTTCTATTCCTGTATCCTTGTCTGACGCGACAAGTTGTGGACCATCCTACAGGTTGTACTTTTTCTAAAACTATACTATTATAATATTTCAGAAATAATATAAAAAATTTGTATTCTTCAATAATACTATCTGATGTGTAACTTAATCCATTCCAATCTTTAGGCTTATCCAAAATACTTTTGTCCAAATCTCATAGTATAATGAAAAAGATTACTAGAGAGGTCATCTAACAAGCATGTAAATACCATCATTTATCCCCAATATATCATAAGATATATCTTTTTGGTAACATTACAAACATGTGAATACCATAATCATGTATTCTCTTGATATATGAATTACCATAGAACCTTAGTGAAAAATGAATGCTATCAAATGTTAATTATTTCCACATACCAACACCCCAAAAAATTTATATAGTCAAACCATGATGTCACAATGTCCTTATATCTGTCATGAGCTCATTAATAATATCAAACATATTATTTTCACGTTATACCTTCATTATGCGCATATCATCTTTTTTCCAAAATTATTTCAATCACTTTTTATGGTTAAAGGTTCCATATAATTATTGAAAACCACAATAAACTAACACATAGATTTTCAAACATTCCACTATACTATAAATGAGATTCCACAACACATTTTTTGAACCCCATTACAAAAAAACATAATCTTTCCTCCAATTCATTGTCATATTTAACATCGCCAATAGTGATCGCATGTGACTTCTCTTTGACCTTTTCCTTAAGAGGTTGTTGATATCAATAATCATTAACCCTTGAATTAGGGCATTGGTTAGAATAATGCCCCATTTATTTGCACTTGTAACATTGAAGTGTTGTTGGTGCATTCTTTGTAGTCATTTCCTTATTCAAATCTTTAGAAACCTTTTTCCCATTACCTTGACACTCAACTACCAGATGAACTTCTTTTCCAAACATAAAACATTTTCTAGTCTATATAAGAAAATGTCCACCATGCTTCTTTCCACACATTGAGCATAAAGAAACATTTGTCTTATTTTCAACATTGTTTTGTGATTTTTCCTTGCACTTTATCTTTCATTTCTTCTCAAAACCGTGAGATGGATATGTAACAAAAACTTCCAATTCTACCTTGATAGTACAACACACAATTTCATCATAGCTACTATGGTCTCTTATAGCTAATTCCATTCGAAGACATGGTTTTAAGCCACTGAAGAATCGATCAACTTTAATTTTAGGTTGGATTATAAATCCTGATACATACCATTCAATCATTGTAAAATTCTCCTCATATATACCAATAGATTCTTCATCCTTTTGATTAAGATCAAGGAACTCCTTTTCCATATTTGTTCTAAGAATATGAGGGAAGTACTTATTGAAAAATGTGTCCTGGAACCCATCCCATTCCATGGATTCAATTTCATCTTGGGGCCTTGTATACCAAATTAGATTTCACAACTAGTCTGCATCACCTTCTAAATAGTAAAATACAAAAATGAAATGTTCATTTTCTGAATAGCGAAGTATGGAAAATATCTTCTCACTGGTAACGATCCATTGTTCATCAATAAGTGGATCAGAAGACCCATTGAATGAAGGTTGATGTTGCCTCATGGAGGACTCAATAAAATATTGTTCCCTTCCTTGATCATTTGGATGTCAAGAATTATTCCTATCTTGTATAAGTATAGCAATAATAATTTTCACTCCATCTCCTATAACATTGGTTTGTTCAGGAGGAAAATAATTTCATTGTTTATTACATTGATCTACATAGTTCCATTGGGTTACATCAATCTTCTAAAACCAAAAATAATTGTGTGATAGAAAAAAATAATGTTAGGTAAACAACATAATAAAGGGGGATTACCTTCAATATCTAACATCTTATGAATAATTCTAAGATCATTACCGTAATTCTTGGACAATAACCAATACTTATACTTAACCTTAGGGACATTTTTAGAAATACTTTAGAAATATCTCCAGGGATCTCACTAAAGTTTTCGCATCCTAGTTTCCAAAGGTTGACTAAACCATCGCTCTGATACCAACTATAGAGACCCAAATCATTGCATATATAGACATTATATTACATTCATGGAATACTAAATACATAACAAAAATAGAAGCCCAAATACCATATTAGTTTAGTGTCTTTGGAAAATCGGAACGTAATATTCTATTAACTGTTAAAGAACATCAAAATCTCTCATAAAGATCTTCCACTTTTGTTTTCATACCTACAACCATTATTTATATCCTGGTGAAAAGAAAACATAAAAATGGTGATCTCAAATTCGATGTTAGGGTAAACATTGATAGCATAACACAATCCATAAACATTTGAATGTAAAAAACATGAACATGGCACAAATCTTATCAGTACATAAGGAATATATCACAAAGGAACATTAATCATGATAATATATCATAAGAATAAAGCATGTATTTGTGGAAAACCATTAAAAACAAGATATGATTTCCATAGTAGCCAATGCATTACTACCAAGACCATCATAGTGGACAAAGTCAATTGCTGAAAGGGGATTACCAACCATTCCAGCATTGTATTATTATACATGATTTTACTTTACATTCCCTCCATGTCTATCTAATGAGATAAAAATAGTACCCATTACATTTTTGGGTGATATAGGTCCCACGTATCTCATAATGAAATCATGCTTATTTATGCCACAGAATAAACCTAAATCATTCATCATAACCCAAAGATTAAAATGTGTTTTATAAACATCTTTTAATCATATCATAATCCATATAAAACATATAGATATCATTTAATAATAAGAAAAATCAAGGCATGTAAATAATAGAGATAATATACTTGAAACATAAAAATATTAAATAATTTCATTTTAGATGTAAAATAGTTTCGATAAAAACTTGTAATGAATTCTTGAGGAAAATACCCTTCTTCTTTAAAATTATTTTCTTTTAACAAAATTTCATTCAGTTTTAAAAGAAAATAATTTAGTTGAAAAATAATCATGAAATATTGTAGAGTAAGATTTATGAAAATAATGCGTTATGAAATCGTAAAAATCAATTTCATGATGTATAAGTTAAAAAAACATTCTCCTCATACTTTTGTCAGAAACGTCAGAAAGTACCTCATATGGTAAACAAAAAGACGATTCCTTCCATACCATGTGGTAAATGTAAAAAAGGGAAAACATGACTTTTAAAATACATGTAAGAATAGTAAAAATTTTATTAAAACATTTTTTTGATTACATGGACATGGATGATAATTATAACCCCATTAAATACATATGAATAAGAAATCTCAGATAAGAACGATATTGGAATAATTATTCCTTACCTTATGTCCAATTACTTTCGTATGTGTCCAAGAATACTATATGATAGGTTTAAACATATTATTAACTTGTAATTGAACCGTAATAATATTTATGATATCATATATGATTCACTTATGACTTTATATTACTTTTTCATTTTCCAATTCCATATTAAAGCAATGTTTTGGGTAAAATCCTTTCATTTATCATATTTGTTTTGACTTGTAATTGTTTTTATGATTACTTAGATCCTGATTTTATACTTCTAGAATGTAAAAAAGGATTTATATAAAATATATATTTATAATTTAATATATATATATATATATAATACATGTATAAATGGAATGAAATACACCGTTCGTGGAGACACTAGGTCATACGTATGCATGAACACTGTTTTCCATTCCTAATTAAATTGAATTGAAGTAAAAAACATATATATAAATCAAGTTACATTATTATGTCATAAATTTCATGATTATTTGTTATATATAATTTATAATCATTCTGTAATGGTTAACAAGGACAATGACTCTCATTGTGTCGTGGAGACGGTAATCTGTACGTACGCACAACAGGTGATATCATTCCCATAATTATTTAATGGAATTGGATTTGATGATATAATATAACAGAATCAATATGATGTTATAATAATAATATTTAGTTATTATTTCCGCCATTATACCAATCCATTTATGGCTGTTGTTGAAAAACAAATTACCCCACGGCGTGGAGACGGTAAGCCGTACGTATGCACGCACAATGATTTCAATTTTTGTAGGATGGATATAAGGTGAAATAAGGTGTTTTTATATTTATAATAACCTAAAAGTATATTAGTGTTACTGATGTTATTTATTTATAATTAAACAACTAATAATGTGTAAGTAGAAGAATAATCAAACAAGAAATTATCGGTAGAAGAGATTACCTCTTCCCCGACGTGCCTCTTTTAAACATCCTCTTAGGGAACTAGAGTTGGCCTTTTGAGAAGAAAAAGACCTCTATAATATAACTAGAGAGGTAGAAAAGAGGAATTGGTAGGGGTTCACTGAGTTTGAAGGAATAAAATGGAGTGAAGTGAAGAGGAAGGGGGTTCCCTTTTATAAGATTGGAGAGGGGCACATTTGGGAATCCTCCAAATTATTAATTTATAATAAACTCAAACCCCACATAAAAACCTCCAAAATGACTCAAATTCAATATTTATATAATATAGGGTTGTAATATCAATATACAATAAAATTTAAACATTTTGAAAAATTATTTTAAACCTTATCAATTTCATTTACCCTTATTTATTATATTTAGTTTTATTTCTGTTAATACTATTATAAATTTAAAATGGTTATAAATACTTACTCATGTGTTGTGAATTGTCCATAATTGAATACTTTATGACATTTACGAACATATTAATTTCAAATTATAATTTATAATTTTTCTTTGTGATTTTTAAACAATTTAATAATATGTTATTTTTATAGAATATCAATAGTGTCAATTTGGACACAATTCATTTATTTGAATTTCAATAAAATCCAAACTAAAGAAATTATTGAAAATAATATTCAATAGATTCCTAGAATTTCATATTCATCTAAATGTTTTTTGTAACACACTAATTAGATCATATAATATCTATTTTAATATTTTTAAAACCATTTCTTTTATATTTATCTTAATAAAATAATTAATACATCATTTTTGTTTGATTATTTAATATATTGATTTGTTGCATAAAATTTAAAAACAAAATACTATGATTAAGATAAATCAAATATATTTCATAAGAATACTTTTAGCCTAATTTATATTCTAAAACAACAAACCTTTAAAAATTTATCTTTATTAATTTATAAAGGGGACAACTTTGAAATCATCTAAAATAAAATCATATAAATGTCATAATCTGTTTTATAAGGCTACAAATCGTCCAAAAGCTAACAAAAAGATCATTAGTGTATAGATATACTCGGAAAATAATGGTTGGACATGTTTGAGTTTTTTTAGGGGTATTATTATTTTAATAAAAACTTTATTATAGATTTTTCACTAAATAAATAATTTATGCATCATTACTGTATAAGCTATTAAGGTAATTATATAATACTTAAAAATCTCAAATAAATTACAAAGATGATGAAAAACATTTTATCTTTAAAATTAGTATTTATAATTGAATTTATATTCTGTATATTCTTTTATTAAAAATATTTATATTAATAAATTTTGAGTGAGACACATTTCACTTTTTTAAAATAAAATAAATTAAAGGTCTTAATCACATCCAAGTGGGTTCCAAAAGAAAATATTTCGACCCAAGTATCTTTTTGGAGGAAATATAATCATCCAATAATATTATTACAATTGTTATGGTAATATTATAATATTATGTTTACCATTAATTACATGATTTACCTTTAACTGTTTTAAATAAAATTTACCGTAGTTTCTATTCATAATGCCTTAAAATAAAAAGTAGCCCATTATCATAATTTGGACCTACTGATTCCAAATATAGAATCCATTTTTAAAAATTGAAATCACATAATTTGTAGTATTTTATTTAATATTAATCCCATTGTTGGAAAAATAGGTTTTAAAACATAAAACATAGCGAAAGATTGAAATCTTTTTACCTATGAATTCAATGTAAAAATAATGCTAATGAAATAAAATATATTAAATGGTAAATATATATTCTATTTATAATGTAAACCCTTAAATATTATAGTCTAACCATATAAATTATCTGGATGAAATAATTTTGTTTTTAATTATATTTTAGTGTATTTTTACTATTCATCAAAATATAAAAGTTAATAGAAAAATATTTAAAAATTATCCAATGAAAATTTATATATACTTATTGTAATGAATAAGTTTGTTTTTTCAAATCAAACTCATTAACGTGTCAAAAAATATATTTATAGTGGGTGTTCCATCAATTGGTGGAAAACTCCATTTTTTTAAAAAATACTTATTTTACCTAAAAAAATTATTTTGTTCTCATACATTGTTCTAAAATATTTGTAAGATGAAATATAATGTTACACAATAAATTTTTTTTAATACTATTCGTAACGTCTAGTTCATAATAATATTATAAATATATATTTTTGTTTAGTGAAACTTGATATTGTGTACAACACAAGCTACTGAGGAATGTCGCTCTTGTGTGTAAAATAATAAAATAATGGTGTTTGTGTATACTAAAAGCTAATACAGTGTTTCGTATAACGCAAGATAATCATGGTGTAACGTACAACACAAGACATCAAATAAATTAAAAATAATATTTCTCATAAAATATCAGGGTGTAACATTATATGTATATGAAATAGACTATAATGGGGTTCATATAGATAATTTTCCATACAATTATAATTAAATTTAGATTCATGATACAAAAGAATTGCTTGAATGTAAAAGACGAGAGGGAAATTCCTTTCGGAATTTTGGCACAGTAATGGGTCTAAATGGGAGGCATTTAATGAGAGAGAATGGGTTCTCTCATTATTAAAAAATAAATAGGGCAGTATGGGGGAGGTTTCAAATAATACCACAACATTTATAATTGAAATTAAAAGGGAACAACAATACTAAGAAACTTTGATTAAAAAAATAAATGTTGGAATGTTTTACTTGGAAGTGTGATCCAAAAGGCTTGGAAGAGGCTTCAGAGAGACTTCTTGGGGGCTTGGGGTGGATTATGAGGATTATAGAGACATGAGGAATGAATTTAGATGAAATCCAAATGCTTTTAATGAAGAGGATGTGGGATCTTGTGTGGGTTTTTATTGGAAAGGAGAGGAAATTATTTATTATTTAGATTTGGGAAACCACACATTAAACTAATCAAAACCACAAACCAGCCCATTGTTTTCTACCATGGTTTTATTACAAAGGGGAGTGGAATATAATATTTTATAAGGACAATGGGCGAACATCTTAAAATTATAGGGTTTCTTATGTGGAGTTGATTCACACTCTCAAGGAAATCAATTTGAAAAACTAAAATGTTTTATAAGTATTGAAGGGCCCACTAAAGCTTTGTGAAATAAATAAAACAAACCTAAAATAAAATTAATTTAATTTTAAAACATATATTTTCGAAACACAGTGTTTATAGTATTTTAATACATCACTATTGGGTCATTATGATATCATAAAACACATTATATATTTTAATATAATTTAATTTTTACCCAAAAATTTGAAGCTCATAAAATTTTGAAAAATTCATCATTGCATAATTTCGACGACTTGATTCCAAAAATAATATTCATTTTATCTAAGTAATTTTATAAATATTTTAATTTTTACTTTTAATATTAAAATAGACAATTATAAAAAAATTAATGGGTTTTGAAAAAACATGAATCAAAGATTAAATGAAATTTAAATTTCATTCATAAAATTATACGATCATTTATATTTAATAAAAAATAAT
The DNA here is from genome assembly GCA_963277665.1 of Viscum album. NCBI lineage: Eukaryota > Viridiplantae > Streptophyta > Magnoliopsida > Santalales > Viscaceae > Viscum > Viscum album. The sequence goes on from OY728161.1 coordinate 260,556,598, forward strand.
TTAATAATAATAATATGTTATTAAAATATTATTTAATTACAAAGTCCATTAATTCATTAAAATAGATTTCTTAGTTGAATATTAACTAAAAATACTCTTTGTTCTTTAATAACTATTTACAAAGCTACAATAATAAGGAGAATGTATATTCTCTATAAAATAATAATATAAATAATCGTAGTACTAGGGTATTATTTCCTAACCCCTTAAAACACCTAAATATGATCTTAGGGTAAGCTCCTCAATGGTGACAGACTCTTGGGGTGGCTCAGATAACATTGCTTGAGTGGTAATCTCTATCAACTTCCACTCTTCTTGTAGGTGGTTCTGCTCCAGCTTAACGTCTGCAAGCTCGGCTTGGGCTTGGTCAAAAAAAACCCCAATGATGCCACCTCTTTTATGAGCTCTGAAAAATGGAATTCGTACTGGGAAAGTATACTGTTTGAGGCTATCACATCCTTTGTCTGAGTAAATTTGATTTGTTAATGTCATATATTTATAATAATCATGTGATCACTGTTCAACGCCTATATTAGCAACGATCACAATTTTTTATGGTATTTTAAAATCCCAAATGTAAAACTAAATAAGTGAATATGTTTTACATAACCATAAGAAGACATTTAAATAGACCATGATGTATTTTCATTAATGAATATTTGGGTCATTACAGTTTTTCAAACATAACATGGTAAATGATGCATGATATTTTCAACCCAATTCATATTCCACATTGTTATCTTTTCTATGATGGAAATTGATCGTGTATTCATAATACATTATCAATTCAGTCTATATTATCTGTAAAATGTTTAAATTATTCTGAGTGAATATATAATTAATACTTTTTTGTTCAACATATATTTCACATTTGGGTCTGTATGTGTGATGCCTTCATGTTTTTTATGTGAAAACCACAACTGCTAATTCCAAATCATGTGTGGGATAATTTAACTCACGAGGATTAGTTTTCATGAAGAATACGTAATTACATGATCAATATGAATTAGAGAAGGACTATTTACCTTTAATAATGCATCACTATAAAAGAAAAACTCACCATTTATGGAAGGCATGGCCAAAACTGGAGAATTACCCAATATCTTCTTTAGTTCTTGGAAACAATAATCGTATTCTTATGTCAAAAAATATATATCCCCTTTTATTTTTAACATAGTTAGTATATTAGATAATCATGAAATATTTTTAATAAACCATTAGGAATAACTAGATAATCCAAGAAAACTATGAATATCTATAACATTTGTAAGTCTTGGCGATTCATCGTCCACTTCTATTTTTGAGAGATCTAATTTTATTCCAACATTATTTACAATGTTCCAATGAAAATATATTTTTTTCAACCAAAAAACAAATTTTCTAAATTCTTCATATAACATCTTTTCTACAAGAGTTTGCAAGAAAATAATCAAATAAGTTTCATGATCCACATAACTTTTTGAGAAGAAAAAAATATCATCAATAAAATCAAAAAAACATTACCAAATATTAATTAAATACACTATTCATAAGATCCATGAATACGGTACAGAAATTTTTCAAACCAAAGGGAAGAAAAAAACAAATAATGACCAAATATGGCATGAAAATATATTTTTGGAATATAATACTACTTTAAATTCAGCTACTTGTACCCGAATCTCAAGTCAATATTGAAAAAATAATAAGCCCCATGGAGCTGATCAAAATAATAATCGATATGACGAAATGGATACTTATTATTAAAAATAGTTTAATTTGATGATTTATAATCTATGAAATATCACATGGAACCATCTTTATTTTTATTTAACTAAATAAGAGCATTACATGGTGATGTTATAGGATAAATTATGCCTTTATAAAGAAACTCATGAAACAGATTTTTTAATACAAGAATTTCCACATGAGCCATTCGATAAGGGGTTTTTGAAATTGGCTTTGCATCAGGAACTATGTCAATTGGAAATTGAACTTCCTAATCAGGTATAACACAGGGAAACATGTCAGAAGAAACATTCAATAATTCATTTACCACTAGCACACCATTAACATGAATTGTCCCTTATTTTCTATAAAAGGAGCTTGATAACATTCATTTCCATATTTTAACATTTTCTCATCTTCTTAATATGTAATCAATTATATAGGATCATTTTTTTACAAATACTAAAACTGTTTTGGAAAAATATTATTTAGCAATACAATCAATATTATCATGATAAACTGAAATCCAATCCATATCTAGAATGACATCGCACTGTACTTAAGTAAAAACAAGACAATTGTTTGGTAATTTCTTTCCACATACAACAACATAAATATTCTTATAACACGTTTTTTATATAATATTTTCCATTTTTGATTAAACCATATGTTTTGGCCTCATTTATAGAGGTGAAACTTCTAATATACCATAATGTTTCCTATAAATAATGGAATGTTTAAAATCCATATCAAACAATAAATCAACAAAATATGAGTAAACAAATGGGGTACATGATACCACATAATTGGATGTCCTGAAATCTACTGATGTAGTCCCAAAGGATCTCACTACACCTTTATTCTTATTGTTTGGCTTCATTCCATCATTTAGATATGTATTTGGGTAGGTATTTACATAAGGAACCACCTCACGACATCTTAAATACTTTTCAATTTTCTTATCAGAATTGATCTTAAGATCATTTTCATAACAATCATGAGAACTATGACCAAACATACCACATCCAAAGCGCTTATTCATTTTTGTATGACACTCCCCATGGTGATTTTTTCCACAAATTTCAAAAACTGGTGAATGTAGTTTCTTACCGTAAGATATCGTGAATTGATTAATGCCCATAACTTTTTATATATACCTCTTTTTATACTGTTTTCAAAGTATATGTGAACATTTGAAAACTCCATTTCTACCCTCTAAGTTTATCATTCTTGTTTCTCATAACTTCTGAATTATTATGAGGTTATTTCCCTTTGTTATATTTTCTTTAATACAAAGTAAACAAATTTATTTTTCTAAAAAGATCCTAAACAAGATTTAGAGCATACCTTAAAAGTTGGTTGAAGTATTATTCATAAACATCCACAAAATATTCCTCATTTTTCTTCAACTAAAGGAATTGATCTTCCATCCTATGTTGAACCACAATAGGAAAATATATTTAAAGGACAATATTTATAAATTCATCCCATTATAAGGAATCATTCTCTTCGATATCCCTGATATTATTGACCATTGACCACCAATGGGAAATTTCACTGTAAAATGATAAATGGAAGGACTAAATTATTGATTATATAAAAAACCCATGTCATAATATATATTTTCAATTGAATTAATCCATCCTTTATCTACCACTGGGTTAGAAGATCCACTAATAGAACGAGGTTATTACCTCATAAAATGATCAATTGTGATCTTGTAACATTGTGGAAGATCTGGTTGTTCTATTTCATGGATTAAATTACCTTTTATAGCATGTGTCCACTAATCCATTACTATCAAAAACTATTCTGTCCCAATTCCCACCATTTAAGGTTGTAGATTTAGAAATACATCATCCTCTCAGTGCCTTCCTACTTCAGTTTCTTTGTTTCTTCTATAGAAAACCATCATATACAAGTATATATTATATGAACCAACAAGGTGATATTTAAATTCTATATCATTTTTTAAAATATAAGGTAAAATACATTTTCTGTATTCTATTAACATCATTTTAACCCCTAAAGTTATCTAAACCAGCCTCTCATACCAATGATATGGACCTATCCATACACATTATATAATCCCGAGTATTAGTAAAGAACATACATTCTTACACATTAAGGATCATTTCATGTTTAGAGTATAATAGAATTAGAAAAAATACATAAAAAACATCCCATAATCAGACAATATTATACTAATAAAATAATATCGACATTTTCCAAAATATAAAACCTTTGGAATAAAACTTTAATTCTTTGTATTTATAAAAATAATTAAAATATTTATCTTGTCTTGATCCATTATCTTAACCATCCTTATACCCTCTGAAAAACATTTGGAATCCTTGTAAAAGCATATAAATATTAGCAAGGTAAATAAAATGAAATAGATAAATTATTAGTCCATTAATACTTATAAACATTTGAGAAACATTTTCATAAATACATACTTATCCCGCATATAGTATCATATACATACATTGTGAATCATGAGATTTCCATAAAACATTAAAAAACATTAATAACCCATATATTTTACTTGGGTAATTTCATACTTAAAATTTTAACCATCCCAGATACAATATCGGTTTTAGCTATCAAAGATACCATACAATGTAACTATCACAACTACCTTAGAGTGTATCCATTGTAGTTAAACTTGGAGTAACCATACAGCTGAACTCCAACATAAACATACCTAACGAATTATAGGTATAAATAAGCCTCAAACTACATCATAAAAAATGCAAAATAACTATTAAATAGTCATAAAAATAATAATTTCATTAAAATATCCCTTTTGAATTTTCTAAATATATAGATTTAAGATAATTTTAAAAGAAAATTTTCTTACTAATATCATATAATAATTAGGAGGATTAATAGAAAGAAATGAATATGTGTATAAACTATAAGTAAACATAATTAATCATAATAAATTTTTACAAAAATAATATTAGTACAATATAATAGATTATAGATAAGGTCAACACAAAGAATGTAAATTACATTAATAATTCCCTTACCACATGTTTGACTTACATCAAATGTATTTAAACGTCACATATAATGGAAAAAAGAGTGTTATTAAAATTTATATTAAAAAAATCATGTTTATAATAACTTATATAATTATTTTATAACATCATTCCATCCATTTACTTATAATACATTGTTCATTCCATTGTTTAGGGTGCATTCATTTCATCGTTTCCAATGTTGGTTCATAATTGATTTTCTTGTCGAAAGGAAGAGAAACATTAGAAGTGGAATAAGATGATATAAATATATTTTCATAATATTAGAGTATGAAATATATCATTTTGTTTTAATATATGATTATTAATCATTTGATAAAATATTAGTGATATTCGTTTAGATAATTTTGGTTCTTCTTCGATAATCACAAACTAGTTTCATTATATAACATAATATTATGTATATATGAGAATTACAGAACATAAAATAGGTTATATCATATACAAAAAATAATTTTATACAATTAAATTAGTTATGTAACCATATTATAAGGATGTAAAAGAAAATAAAAACACATGTCCACAAAGTCAGTAAGTGAAAACATCATTGACAATGTTTTTATTTTTAGAATGACAGGGAGATGAGAAGAATAATGATGAAGAAGTTTTTCATAAAAATGATAAAATTCAAGTATATATATATATTCTAATGGATCATTTCATGACACTTGGATAATGTGAGGAAAATAGAGTATAAGAAATGAAACAAGATTAGAAATGAAATGAAAGAAAATGAAAGAGTCTTTTTACCTCTTAATCTCTTCTTCTTGGGATCCCCCATAAGGCTTTGGTTTAAAAATTTTGGTCTGACTAAGAGGTATAGGATGTGGTTAAGTATATTTCTAAGAGTATTGGGAATAGTTTATACAATTACCAATTCTTTAGTAGGGTGTAATAAACAGATAGTGAGGGCGGTATTTATAATGGAGGAGAGGATAGTCTTACAATTTTTCAATTCGTTATTCTATTATTATTCAAGAAAAGAAATATTATTGGTTATTGTTACTAAAAAGAGTAACTAGAAATAGTGAGTTATAACTAATGGTGATTAAATCCCCCATGATGTTAGGAATAGTGTATTTAACATGTAAGGTATATATATGTTATGTTACCATATTTCAATATTCAAAAAATCCAAGTATTTCATAAAAATACCAAAAAATTTCCCTAAAAAATTTTGGATTTATATAATTAAAAAATTATAATTTTTAGGAAAATAAATTTTAAAATATGAGACATTTAATATTTAAATAAAATAATAATTGTTTGAAAAATAACAGTTTTAAAAATATTATTAATTTTATAACACCTTAAAAACTAATCAACATCTCATATAATTATCATATAACCATAGAGCAATAAAATAAAAATTTATGATGACATTTTATGAAAATAAATTTTCATTTAAATTATTAAATTAATCATAAAATTATAATTATATATTTTTTACCTAAAAAAGACTGACAGTTATAATATGACCATATTATCACTTAGAGCATACCTAAATTTTAGTTATACATTAATAGGTGATGTTAAACTTCTTTAAGACGATTTTTTATTCACATGTTCAATATTACTATTCATAAGGTTAACATTCCTAATTATAATGGTATGTTATTATTCAACAAAAATTATTCTGACCATATCATACTATAATTATCTTAATGTTCAAAACTATATATGTTTTTTTTAAATTCAAATCATTGAATCTGCAAAATTTGGATTAACAGCTAGGTTATAACTTTTGTTGAGTAAATAAGGTTTCCTAATGACTTTTCCATTTTTTATGTTTTGAAAATCACAAACACATTATCTTATGGGAAAATATATTTTCCCTAATAATTAGTTTCATAAGGAAAATTTCCATTCTCTATGAAAATTATTATACATACCATTGTTTTCATTGTTCTCATTATAATTCCTCTAAATATAAGTCTTTTTATCAATATGCCTAAATTTTTTCACATCTAAAAATATAAAAATACTTTAATTCATTGGATATACTTTGTACTATTTTCTGATTCCAAATTCACCAAATTCAGGTTCCGAATTCTCTGAACTCAGTTTTGAATTATTTTAAATTCAGACTCCGAATACTCTAAATCCATTTTCTGAATTCTCTGAAATATAGGCTCTGAATTCACTGAAATTATGACCCTGAATTATATAAAATTCAGAATCTTATTTCTATTAAATTCATACTCCAAATTCTCTAAAATTCAGACTCCGAATTCTATGAAATTTAAACATCGAATTTCATTAGAATATAGACTCCGAATTCCTCAAAATTTGGACTCCCAATTCCTTCAAACCCATGATCTGAATTCTATAGAATTACAAATATTATTTTCACATAATTCAGAATCCTAATTCATTAGAATTCCAAATATGAATTTATAATAATTCAGACTCCAAATTCATCATAATTCAGACTCAAAATTCCTCATAATTAAGATATTGAATTCATTAAAATTCAGACTCTGGAATCTATAGAATTTAGATTCTGAATTCGTTGTAAAATAGAATCCAAATATACTTGTCTTTTAGACATTTAATTTTTATATGATTATTCTATGAACATTATTTTTTCCTAGACTAAAAAAAATAAATTTGGCTAAACAAATTAGTTTTCCTTACACTTATTATGAAATGATTTTTTGCAATCTATTTTTAATTAACCATTGTTAGAGTGACACATTTATATGTCCCTAAGAGATTCAATGAAGTATATGAATGTTGGTGGAGGGATCCGACTATTATAGAAGTTCCCATTAATAAGAAAACAATTGAATGAGCTCACAATATAAAAAAATGGTTCTATCCCTCACGAGATTGCTTGCTGTTGATGTGATTTCTAGAGAGAGAGAGTCTCTCATGCTTTGTGTGGTTCTGAGCATCTTATTCATACTGCCTCATGAGAATCTGATTGTTGCTAAGTACAATCATGAACTACCTGTTATAATAAGACAGAGGTGCTGACTACCTTAAATTTTGAGGACTTTTGGGGATATGAAGTCAGAGGTTCCATCTACCTTAATGATCAAGGGCTTGTGGGGATAACAAGACAGATTCATATATTTCTATAGAGGATTTCCCTGGTGTGGGTAGGATAGACTTTCATGAATATATTAATCAAGGGAACATTATATAATGTTTTTTGATACCCTACTATTTGGGTTAATAGATTTCATATTTGTTACTTTTTTTGTTTCAAGTATTTTCCCACTGTATTTTCATAGATAAGGATGTATAATATTCTTATAATTTCATGTACATTTGCATACTCTGATAATTAGTATTCTATCCTCTTTAAGGTATAATATTTTCCTTGTTATCGTTCCTTATGTTTCATTTGTGGAATAATATTTCTGGAACCTAGTATGTTTGTTTAGATGAGCTGAAAGAGGCTTTGAGAATTTACCTTGTTTAACGTTGTCAAACATTATTTTCCTAAGGTTAAAAATTAATGTTTTTATACCTACAATTCAATCCCTCTTGTAATTGAGAATCTTCATCGCTTTTTTAATCCTACAATTGGTATCATATGAGGTATCAGAATTACTTATTTTCACATATAAGTTTCCTTGATTTTGTTTTCATTGTTCTAAATTTTTCCTTTCTAAGGAATTTTTATCTTTTTTTAAAACCCTTTTCTATTCACATGTTTTTTTGAATGATATTTTCTTTTAGAATGAAAATAATCAATTTTGGTTCGATTGAAAATCCAAATCCTGCATGACCACCAATATTTGATAGGAATGATTATATGTATTGGAAATATTATATGAAGACTTTTTATATTAATACTACAGTATACGATTTATTAATGCTTACTATAGATTATAAAATTCCTGACAAGGAAGTCAAAACCATCACCAACCAAGAAAAGTTAGAATATGAACTAAAATTACAAGGTATGGAATACATTGTTGTGTTCTATGACTAGAAATATATATAGTCAGATTTAATCTTGTGAAGTTTCAAATTGTTTCTAGAATAAATTGGAAGTTACATATTTATGTACATCTATTATCATAGAGACTTGAAAAGATATGCTTAGAATACAATATAATGGATTTCTATTTCATTATGAAGAACCAGTATGCAAGGTACAATAATGATTTATAACTATTGTTAATAGTTTACATTATATTAGTGATAAAGGTCAAGATGATGAACATCTTGTGGAAAATATTATTGATATCATGCCTAATGAGTAGGAATCTAAAAGAATAATTATTGATTAGAATATAAAAGTATCTCAAATTACACTTGATGTGATTTTTGGAATTCTTATTCAACATGAGACATGAATTAAAAAAATTCTGATAGGAATAAGAAGAAGAATGGCAATGGAACTGTAGCCTTTACAACTACTAAATACAATACTCCTGAAATGGTTAGAAGATCCATGTCCAAAAAGTCACTAAGATATCTAAATCTAGTGAAATTGATCACTTTAAAAATGATCTATCTAATCTTGATTAAAGTATGAACAAGATAGCTATACATAAAGGCTTTTATTATAGATATAAGAATAAAGAATGAAATGAGAAGAATGAATCGGAATTCACTTTCTATGAATGCAAAAGAGAATGACATATAAGGCCAGATTTTCCTATGATTAAGAAAAAATATAGAAACGTAAATAATTCTAAGAGGAAAAAAAAGAACTTATACATGGGTAAATATAAAAAATGTTTTAATACTAATGACACCTAGAGTGCCAGTGGTGCTGACTGTTCAGATGAATCCTCATAGTATGAATATTATAAACAGAAGAATCTTGGTCTACTATCCAAACTACCCATTGAAAATAATTTTCAAATGGCCAAGGTAAACAATGCCAAATCTATCACTAATTAATCTATGATTTAAAATTATACTGGAGATAAATAATATGAATTTTCAGATGATTTGACTTCCATCATCAGAAGAGAATATATTACTTTCTTATGAAGAGGTTTCTGGGTTTTCTAAACTTCTTGAGAATGAAAATTCTACAGTCCAGAAAAAATTTGATAACGAAATGTCTAGAATATATATTTTAACTAAATAAGTATCATATCTTTCTAAAAAACTTGATAAGAAAACGTTTTGATTTCAAAATACTTTCCAATAACCATGAGGAAGTTAATTCTAATAATAATACACTTTTTGTGGTTCTTAAAAATTTTATTTATTATAAAAATATTATAGAGACTTACTCTAGTTCTAACACTAATGTTTTTAGGATAAACAATTGGATATAAAACTAAATTAATAAATTTCTTCATTAGGAAAATTTATGTCAAACCTTACATATGTGGAGGAAAAGTTTAACAATATGTATTCCCAAATTCGATATATAAGGAACCGTTTGGGTTTTTGTTATACCCATTCAAAAATATTTTTTTAATAAAAACTATATCTTCCAAAAAGTGATCTTTTTTTCACTAAATGTCGGTGTTGTGGAAATTGGGAGAAAAATTCATCATTAAAATAACCCTACCTTTAGGATTTCATAAATCTATTCTTTCTATGAAAATATTTATTAATAAAATCTTTTTTTCTGAAATTTCCAGAACTAAGAAATTTTGGATTCTGAAAATATAACTCTCTTATATTCCAAAAAACAATGAAAGTACCAAAAGAAATATTTAGTACATGGATATTGGATGTTCCCAAAATATTACTAGTATAAAAACATCTTTGATAAAATTATCAAGATGGAGGGAGGAAAAGTAACATTTAGAGATTATGGTGAGAGAAAAATTGTTGTTATTGGTAACAATGTTCTTCTTGAAAAAACCTAAATTTCAAATGTATTTTTTTAGGTCATAAGAAAAACCTCATTAGCATAATTCAATTATGTGATGAAGGTTACCTTGGGAATTTAAGGAATGAGAAATGCTTAGTATATAATTCCACGGAAGAGTCTATTCTTTATTCCCATAGGAAAGAGAATGTATACAGACTAAACATAGAAGACCTTAGGAGAAAATATCTAAATTTCCTTAGTTAAATGGAATAAAACTCATGATTATGGAACAAAATGATAGAACATTGTATCCTTTGAAACCTATGAAAACTCTAAAAAGTAATACTTTTTAAAGAATTACGATAGCATAGATTTTAATCTTCAAAATATTGAGATCCTTTTCAATTTAAGAAGAGACATAAATCATGTTTTAAATCAATCTGTGAAGTCTCATATTCTAATACACTACAGTTAGTGCATATAGATCTTTTTGGTCCAATACAAACTATAAGAATTGGTGTAAAATATTATGTATTTGTCTATGTTAATGATTACACTAGATTTATATGGGTCTATTTATTTCAAAAATGACTGAATATTTTTCTTATTTCATTATATTTAGAGCCCATTTTAAAAATGAGAAAAAACTTTCATTTATAACTATTCATAGTGATCATGGTCGAAAATTTCAAAATTCATATTGTGAAACTTTTTGTAGTAGAAACGGCATTACTAATAAATTCTCAACACCATGAACTCCTCAACAAAATGGTGTTGTTGAATGAAGAAATACAATTATTCAGGAGATAACTATGACCATGTTTCATTGGGTATGATGCTGTAAGTACTTCTTGTTATAGCATAAATCGAGTTTTGTTAAGAGAGTTTCTTAATAAAACCCATTATGAGTTATGTAATGGTAAAAAACCGAGAAATTCATACTTTATAGTATTTGGTTGCAAATTTGTCATTCTGAATACAAAATATAATTTACATAAAATCCCAACCAAATCTCATGAATGAAATTTCCTTGTATACTACACAACTTCTATGTCTTATAGAGTTTTTAGCAAAAATACTTGGTCTGTTAAAGAAACAGTACATGTTAAATTTGATAAAATGGATCCTTTTTTTAAACAACCTAAACGTACATATTAGAATGTGTATTCAAAAACTATTTATCAACCCATGATAGAAGATCCTTCTATTAATGAAAATTTTGAAGAATGTATTTCTTAATCATTTACCCTAGAATATATCCAATCATATGTTGATTAATACGTATTACAAAACCCAAATAAGTTGTTTCATAAGAATCACCCCATTGATAGTATCATTGGTGATGTAAATCAACTATTATAGACTAGAAGGTTTTTATTAAATGATTTCGAACATCTATAATTCCCTACCCAATTAGAACCAAATAGCACTGATGAAGCTTTAGGTGATGATGACTGGATAAATCAATGCAGGATGAGCTATATGAATTCGAAAGGTACAATATCTGGACCTAGGAAAAAATTCATAAGGAAACTTCTGTAATGGGTGAAAAATGGGTCCCCGGAACTAAGTGTGATGAAAATAGAATCATCGTGAGATATAAAAAAAATATTGGTTTCAAAAGGAAATAATCAACAAGGTGGAATAGACTATGAAGAAACCTATGATTCAGTTTCTAGAAATGACTCTATTCTTATTTTACTTTCCTTTAAATCATTCTTTAATTTCGAAACATTTCAAATGGATATAAAATGTTCTTTCAATAATTTATTTGTTTAAGAGGATATTCCTTATATTTTTTAAGATAAAAAACGTCATGAACAAGTTTTCAAACTTATAAAAGATTTATAAAGACTTAAACAATCCCCTAGATCCTGGTGCAATAGATTTACATGATTATTGTTACAAAAAAACAATGTTAAGGTAACTGATGATCCACGTGTTTTTATAAATAAAGATCATAAAAATGTTTTTATTGTTCAAATTTATATTGATGACATTATATTTAATTTAAATCAGAAATCATTAACTGATTCATTCATGAATTTAATAAAATATGAGTTTTAAATGAGTATGATGGGTGATTTAACATTTTCCCCTGATTTTGAAATTCCCCCAAAACCAGAAGGAACATATATATCTCAACATATGTATATTAACAATCTTATTAAAAAATGTATATGAAAAAACTAAGAGTTTAAACACTCCCATTGATACCTCAAATTATCTTTATCTTGATGAAGATGGGAAACCAGTACATCAAACATCATTTAGAGTTATGACAGGAAGTCTACTACTCATGATATCTAGTCTTCTATACATAATGTTTTCAGTATGATTTTTTATAAGATATCAATCCATTCCAAATGATTCACATTTTAAAGTAGTGAAATAAATTTTACACTATTTAAGGTGAACCATGGATTTAGTACTCTTTTATACTTCTGGAAATAATTTTGTTTTAAAATGTTTTTCGGATGTTGAAATTTGTGGGTGTAGAATGGATATGAAAAGTACATCCAAAACTTGTCATTTCTAAGGAGATTCATTATTTTCTTGGTCATGAAAAATAGAAACACTCAATATAAATTCGACTAATGAAGCAGAATATGTAGTAGCATGATGTTTTTGTACTCATGTGTTGTGGATTTAACACACACTCACAGACTATGGAATGAGTTTTATCAAAACACAGATACTGTGTGATAACACAAATTCCATTTCCCTAATTAAAAATCATATAACTAACTCTCGTAATGAACATATAGATATTAGGCATCAAATTCTCAGGGATCACACACAAAAATTGATATAATTATTCATTTCATCATAACACAAGATCAACTTGCATATATTTTCACAAAATCATTATCATCTGATAGATTTAAATACATTGAACTGGCATTAGGAATGATAACCTTAAGGTAGTCTTTCATATTAGCTTTTTGATGAAACCTATCTTCTAATAGTAAGAAACTTTTTTTCATAGGGGGAATACATTTTCATGTTTAACCCAAAAAACATTTGTTTCCAAAATGTTTTATTATCCAAAATATTTTTCGTAATCAAACTTTTTAATTTTTAAAATTTATCATATTAATTTTTTTAAAAAAAATTATTTGTAAACAATATAATCATAATAATAAAAATTCATAATCAATTTTCATTTTCAAAATTCTGGAATACAAAATATTTCATTTTTTATGAATTATTTCGGATTATATAGTTCTGAAGAAAGATTTTACACATTACAGATAATTTTTCATAGAAATCTAGAAGGTATGTCACCTTAAGTAAATTTTCATAATTAAAATTTTGCGTGTTTTTATTTTCATATTGTTTATGAAAATATCATGTATTCAATTTCCTTAAATATGAATATTATTCTTAAAACCCTCAAAATATCAGAATCTATCAAAATCCTTATTTGAATTTTATCTCAACTGTCAGATTAGATAAATGATATCTCAACCATTATTACTTTTTGGTAATATAAACTATCACCTCAAATGCCTATAAAAAGTCCCCCCTATGGTTATACAACATCAGTTATCAATCATTGGTGTGCTGAATGTCTTCTTCTTTAATTAAGAATCCTTTAAATTTTTATCATTTCCTCAACTATGCATGCCATTGGAAGCATCTTCTCATAAGAAAATATCTTCAGTAAAGTAATTTTCTGAATCGATGATATACAGGGAGAGGTTAGGGGATCCAAAATTCATTTCTAATTATGATTCATTTATTTCAAATAATATCAAGTTTAAATACTAAGAGATTCTATGTATATCAAAACCAATGGGGTGATAAACATTGTATCTTTATTTTTTAGTAGAATTTTGTTAGACCATAAGTTTTTTTTCAAGTTGGAAAAGAGAAGTTTTTTAAGAGTTATGTGGAAACATATTCTCTTTAGTTGAGTATGGAAGCTAATATCCTTGGAATACCTTATGAGTGAGAATATGAATTCTGCACCCACAATCTACTGGATGTTTTGTAATGTTTTGATAATGAGAAATCTATCGAGTGCCTTGGTTTTATAGGGGTGAAGACGAAGAAGATCAACCATATTTCTACAAATTTTAGGATTATAGTGTTATGGGTTTAGGGGTTTATCATTTCGATAAAACGGGAGAAGGACACCCTGAAGAAAAGTGTTATTTATATTTTTTATTTTCTGGTAAAGCATGAGAATATTTACCTCATGTAGTATATATTTATAACAATCTCAAATTTCAAGAATGGAACTATAAATTCTCATATTATTATGTATCTAACTATTCTTCCCATGCTTATAGTTCTTTTCTCGATTCATTCAAAATACCTTATAACTATAAGAAATGAAATTTCAATGTTTTGTTTCATAGTTATGATACCTTGAAAAGAATGAAGTTTGTCTTTAATATAGAATCTGAGGATTTCTATGATTTATCTGAATATGAACCCAAAGCATTATCAAATAGACAAGAAGTGGATGAGACTTCCAAGAATGGTGGGAATAAGAGAAAGTTGGAGGAACAATAAGTGAAAGAAAAAAACATGCAGTTCAGGAAACCGAATACGAACCTCTATGAACTAAGTGGAAATGACCTATCTAGATGAAGTGGGTGGAATGTAGAGAGAATACAAGAAGAATATGATGGAAGGGGACTAGTTTTGGCTTAAACCCTACTGAAGAAAAAGTTTTAATTATTATGGCTGCTGAAGAGAATGAGAAGCAGGAAAAGATAAAGAAGTAGAAAAAGATGATGTCAGAGGCTGAAATAGTTCTATATCATCCAAAAAACTATGATAAATACTCTGAACATATCATGGTACCAGAATATTTTTTCAATAATCACATCTAGTGACTCTGGTAAAGGAAATTGTAATTTCAGATCCATAAGAAGATGAAGAAATTGTCTAAGAAGAGGATGTGGAAGAAGAATAAGAAAAACTGAAAGAACGGGATGATACTGATGATTTCATAAGGTAGGTAGAGCTTTATCTTGGGAAAGAGAGTCCTTCGGAGAAATTTTTGATCAAGACTTCTCAAGAAAATTCTTCAAAACATGCTACCCCATGAAGAGAAGAAGAAGGTCATGAAGAAGTAAATAAACCAGTTTAAGAAAAGAGTAGAAATCATGAATTGGTTCAACATGATGACCTTGTGGGAGATGATGAGAATGAGAATGTTTAGGAAGCAAAAATAGTTCAACTATCATATTTTTAACATGTATCTGCAAATACAGTAGAGATAATTCCAAGAATTGATATGGGAAAACATTTGTGGTAGATACATAGAGGAAAGCCGTTGTGGAAAAGAAAGATGTTGGTGGTTTTCCAAATAGAAAAGATAATGAGATAGAGAATGAATCCTCACCTACCAGGGAATCTAATTCAGAATCGACCTCTCTAGGACATGAGATTGTGGTCCAATAGTTAAAGAAGTTTGTTGATAAAATTACTTTGTTTTTGTGTATCGACTCGAGGTTCCATATGCTTCATCACTTGTTTAATCTGAAAGAAGATATTGTTTCCATGCTCATGGATAAGTTGGTAAGACCTGAGGCCGATTTCAAATCTTTCTTCATTAGAGATGAATATCACAAGTGTTAATGCAAGTAAATGAATAAGTGGTCAAGGAATACAATTGATGACATGTGAATCTATGATTAATTTCAATAAAATTTAAACGATTCTTTTGATACTGAAGATGTCAAGATCAAATACATTACTTCATGTCTTGATAAGAATCTCAATATTGAAAAAACAGTTCAAAAACAAGAAGTCAAAGACTTGAATGTGAAGCTTAATTCAATTTCAATGAATTTGAAGAGGGAAAGGGATCTCAAAATAGAGTTTGACAAAAATTTCAACTATCAAGAAGAGCTTTTTAAGACTTAGGAAGAAATTATTAAGGCTCAAAAAGAAATAATCAATGTTCTGGAGATGAAAAATTGAGGATCATGATCAGTCTCTCTATCAATTGTAAGAAGATCACAAGGATCTTAAGAAGATGAAAACAATCATGAAGAAGTTAATGTTGAAGGAATAAATAATTTTTATTTTCCCAATCCAATATTTGGTTATATTTCCTTCCTCCTAAAAATTATTTCAAATGTAATAATGTTTTTTATTTTCCTTCATGAGTTTTGTTTTATAGTACTAATATTTATTGTACCATTTTTTCTAATCCCATTATTACTTTTCTAAAATAAAAAAGGTGGAGAAAGAAATTATTAAAAAAATATTATGTAATGATTATAATTCTCTATCTAAGAGGGTGTTTTTTCTAAGAAGTTTTACATATGCATGAAAAATTAAAATCTATTGAATGAAGTTAAGAATACGATCCTTATGGATATCAAAAACTAAGGGGGAGTTAGTCCTATTCACTATTATAAAAAAGTATAGGGAGATATGTTTTTCTTTTATGTTCATAAATAAAAATTCTATGTTGTTATATTCATTGTCATAAGGATGTTTGTGATTTCCAAAATGGGGGATATTGTTGGGTTAATCAGGTTTCCTTATTAATTTCCAATTTCTCTATGTTCTGAATATCAAATACACATTATCTTAAGGAAAAATATATTTTTCCTTGGGATTATATTCATAAGGAAAATTTCTTCTCTCTAAAAAAAATTTAGCCCTAAATTTATTTTAATTGTTCATTTAATAATTACCCTTTATATAATTCTTTTTATCACTTTGTATAAAATTTTATATCAAATCTATGTACCTCCAAATACTGTAACTCCATGGATATATAGTGTTATGTTTTTAGATTTTGAATTCTTTGAATTCAGGTTCTGAATTCTCAGAAATTTAGACTCCACATTCTCTAAATCCAGGTTCCAAATTATCTGAAATTTATGTTCTCAATTCTATGAAATTCAGACTACAAATTATCTCAAATTTAGACTCTGGATTATAAGAAATACAAACTCTATACTCTCTAAAATTTAGACTCTGAATTCTCTGAAATTTAGACTATGAATTCATCATAATTCAATCTCTGAATTCCTCAGAATTATGAATCCGAATATCACAGAATTCAGACTCCTAATTCATCAAAATTCAGACTCAGAATTCATCTAATTTCAGACACCAAATTCCTTAGAATTCAGACTCCGAATTCCTCAGAATTCATTTTTCGAATACCTTATAATTCTGAATCAAAATTCTTCATAATTCATAATCCAATTTTATTGGAATTAAATCTCAGAATTCATATGAATGTAGAATTTAAATTCATTATAATTTACACTCATAATTCTTTATAATTCCAATACCAAATTCATTTAAATTAAGATTCTGGAAACTATAGAATTCAAATTCCAAATTCTTTGTAAAATAGAATATGAATATCCATATCTTATAGAGTCTGAATGTTTATTGGATTATACTATGAAATTTATTTTTTCCTAGACTCTCAAAAATAAATATGGTCAAACAAAATAATTTTTATTACGCTTATTATGAAATTAAGTCATACAATCTCTTTCTAAATAACCATTGTTTGAGTGACATGCATGCATCTCACTCTGATATTTAATGAAAAATATTACTATTGGTAGAGGGAGTAGACCATTGGAGAAGTTCTTATAAATAGTAAGTCATTTGAACAAGGTTACAATAGAGAAAAAAACAGATCTATCACTCTAGAGACTGCATGTTGTTGAAGTGATTTCTAGAGAGCGAGACTCTCATGCTTTGTGTGGTTCTAAAAATATTATTAAGATTACATCAGGTGACTCCAATTGTTGCTGAGTATAATTGAGGACTTCTAAGAATATAAAGACAAAGGTGATGGCTACATTAATTTTTGAGGACATTCAAGGATACAAAGATAGAGGTGTCGACTACATTAATGTTTGTGGGATTGCAGGGATAGAAAGACAGATTCTGATATTTTTATCAAGGTCTTACCCGAGTGTGGGTAAGACAGACATTCAAGAAATTATAAATCAAGGGACCTTTATCCAAGGTTTTTGGATACCCTACTCTTTGGGTTAAATGATTTTATACATGTTACTTATTTTGATTCGAGTTTATTTCCTATTCAATTTGATAAAGAAAAGGTGTTTAATTTTCTTATACATTATTTTACTTTTGTACAATATGATATGATAGATTCTATATGCTTTAAGTTATAATATTTTCCTTGTAAATATTCCTTATGTTTCATTTCTAGATTCATATTTCTAGAACCTAGTAAGTTTGTTTAGTTGAACCAAAAGTGGCTTAGTGATTTTATATTGTATTACATTTTTATACATAGTTTTCCTTATGGATAAAAAAATGTTTTTAAACCTACAATTAAAACCCCTATTGTAATTGAGTATCTACATCAATTTTTTTTATCTTACAAATATATCTTTAAAATAGTTTCATTACAAAGAGTCTCAGTGTTTCATGATTTTCATTATATATTAATTTTAAATGTAATTGGGTTGTTATAATTGTATTATTTAATATGATCTATATTAAATATTTCAATCTCATAAACTAGAAGAACCATTATTATAATTTTTGCACTTATAATAAAATTAATTTTCTTATGGAAATATTCTTTATTTTTTAGATGATAGTTTTTAAGATAAAAAATTTCTGAAAAGGTCAACAAAATATTATAATTCATTTTGGTATTTTTAGTCACAATAATATGAGCACTTGAAATTATTCTCACAACTAATACAATTGAATATGTAAGATACATAATCATCTCATTCATATATTAATATATTATAAATATAAATGATTTTTTGGACACATTAGCAGTGTTGTTTTCATTATAAAAACTAGATTAAAATATTTGGAGTATTACATTTATCATTTTTCAGGGGATTGGACGCCATTATTTCATTAATAAAACATTATTTAAAATATGAAAATTTATAAGGATTTTATGAATTAAAAATAATAGACATTATGGAATGATTTATAGTGAATTTTCCCAATATAATTTATTGGCCCATGACTTAATTTCATATTTCATGCCCTTTATTCAAAAACATTCTGATCACTCACTACTCTAGGTTTTTCTCCACACCCGTGGCATGATAAATATTTACCCCCATTAAATTTAATAATATATGTATTCATCTAGAGGATTTTAAATAATGTTTTAGAGATTAATTGTTCATTATTCCTTATGTGATTTCATTCCAAATAACTAACTTCCTGAATAAATTGGTTAAGAGTAATGTGAAAACATTTATTATAAAAATGTTATCAAACCATCATGTTTATATATAAACGATGAAAAATACATACATGATTATTATAAATTGATTCATAATCAGAATATTCCTTCAGAGAATAAAATTAAGAAACATAAATATATTTAGATGTTTATTGATGAAAAATAGAAAATTTTAAATATGGAATTTCATTTGAATTAGCTTGTAGGCTGTGATATGAATTCAACAATGAAATAAATTATTAAAAAATTAATTGTGAATCCCATATCCACTTTTTTATTCAGTTTGGAAACCATTAATAATGTATTTTATATTATTTTATATTTGGTTGAATTATTAAAAAACAATTTTAGTGATTAAGAACTTGATATAAAACATATGGTTGCATATAATGATATTTCATAATCTATTTCAGGAACAATGATTGATTATCATGTTGTAATTCTCATTGAGTATGAACTGGGTGATCCCTTTTTCACGATAAATGTTGATTTTGAAATCTAACCTTATGTAATCAAAATTATTTTTATAAAATTATAATATCTTACGAATAATAAAATCAGAAAAGTTTTGAATGATTTCATTATAAATGAATTAATTCATATTGTCACTAATTTTTACATCATTAATCTCATTCCATAAAATGAATATTATATATATATTAGATACATTTTTATAATTATGTTGTGAAACAATCTTCCTAATATCATTATAAGAAAAATTTCTTTGATGATTAGTTTTATTATTATTCTTATTGCCTCAAAAAAACAAATAAGGATTCTTCCTCCTGTGAATGAATCAAGACTTCTCTTATACATTATCTTAATGGGTAAATAATATTCAAGTAAAATATAAAAATGTATATAATTATCTTAAATTTTTTTATCTTGAAAGAAATTCAAACTCTCTCTTAATGCAATATATCAAATATCGTTATACTGATTTTTTTTCAACATGGTTCATATAAATATTATTTTACCTTCATCAAAGCATTAGAATATTTATAATCATTAATATTGATCCTAAATGATATTACAATTGCATGACAAGATTAGTGAAAGGATATCCATATTCTTCTTATTTTTATGTAAATGTAAAATAATAGTAGAAAATTATTATTTTTAATAATATGATATTTTATTGAATTACTCAGATTGAATATGTATGGATGTTAATTCTGCTACAAATCACTTATATATCAATGATATACATCTATTTTTTGAAGATATTAAATATAACTAAAATATATATGAATGATATATGTTTAACTATGAGAATATATCATGTTAATAGATTAGAAATAATTAATATATTGTTGTTTTTTGAATGTTTACATGGATTCTTGAACATTTAAAATCAATAGGGTTATAGTTTCAAAGAAATGGACTCATCCCACTATCTATCATGGAATTTATTATTTTAACTTACTAAATCCGTAACTTCAACATATCATGATATTTAGAATGTAAAAAATTCCTCAAAAATCTATAAGTTTGTTTCTTTTTAATTATTCAATATTATCTATAATGTTTTCATGTTTTTCACATACATAAATTTCAGAGTCATTTTCAAAAAATTCAAGAAAAATATTTTTGAAATTCATTGTGTACATGATATGTTAACCAGATATATGTTATTGATAGTTTCATTGAAAAATTGTTTCATGTCTCTTAATCTTTGAGGATTATGTATCAATATTTATTCATTAATTAATAATGAATTTATTCCTTATTGTAAAAGTAACATGATTAGAATAATATATAGATCTAATAAAATAATTTGATCTATAATAATTAGAAATATTCATAAATATAATAAGTAAGACATGTTATTTTATCATTATCCTTATCTTAGAAGTTTATGTGATTACCACAATCAAAAAATCATATAGGTTCTATAATGTATATACTATGCTAATTTCTAGACATCCTGATGGATAAAACCATATATATCATATACATATCACATCCCATAAATTTATATAAATGCATATATATAAATTTTCCTACGAATATAGGGTATATTAATGGTTATTTTAATGTTGATATCAAGAAAAAAATCTAAAACATTACATTAATTTTTTCAAAGACTTACAATAGATACAATAATGACTATGAAATTGAAATTTTAATCATTTAAATAGATATGAATATTTTTAAAATGACATAGCACATAAATTGACTCATAATTTATAGAATAAATTATAGAAATCTATCAAATTATCTTGATCGTGAAAATCATGAATAACTATGATCCAATAGAAAGATAAATAAAAAATAATGGAATTATAAGGACTGTAATCTAAATTTTACTTCCCAAAATAAATTAAAAATGAAACCAATTATTTTTATATAAATAATATAAAGGTAAATATTTGGTTTTTATATCAATTCAGTTTCTATGTTACCAGTAATGTGGAATGTTTTATTCTACATTTATGACATGCCCATGAGTTATAAGATTTTAAACATGTTTTTCAAAATTATTCTGTAAGATTCACCAATATATGGAAGGAAAATAATTTCACATATTTTGATAATAATTTTACTAATTTGAGGAATATATGCATGGGAATTATGGTTGATATTCAAAGTTCCTCTTATCAAAAAGTGGGTGCTATGAAAAATTACATGGATAGTTTAATCAAAATTAATAGTCTGGAGTAATGGGAATTCTATAGAGGTCATTTCACTATATATAATTTCCAAATATTCCATAATGATAATTTTTATCATGGGCAACATTAATTGATCTTTTCATGGTTTCCTAAGATGTTTGTGTTATATAGTAATATTTAGAATATATTAGTGATTTATCAGTGATACATTCACTCATTTTTTTGGAAATAATATTTAATTTAATGATAAAATATGAGATACTATTAATGAAATTAGATTCCAAAAATAACTGAATGAAATAATATTTTTATTGAAAGTGTCTCACCATGGTTTGATTATGTTATCAATTATCAATCAAATAATGTTTCATAGAAACTATTCATGAAATAGAGGAATATATTGAATAAACTTAATTAAATTGATGTTATGGTTTTCCAAGTTAATGGAGAAGTAAACATTATAATATTTTTACTCTCAAAGGAGGTACACAAAGTGCTTATTCTTCATGTTTCATTATGCTTAATGAAAAGTTTACGTATTTTACTTTTTTAAATGATAATGGTGATATTCATAAACAATTGTTTTAAATTATATTAAAATTTTGACTCTAATTATTTTGAATTTTGTGGGGATAAATTAATTTTTACTCATTAGATGAATCATATTTTATTATTAGTATTTTTTTATTTTTACTTCTACTTCTATTACAATTAAAAATAATATTATTTCTATAATTTGTCATACCATTAAAAAAAATTTCATCATCATATATAAAATATTTTTTAATTATAAAATATAGTGTATTATGTTATGGTGTATAAGTGGAATTTAAATCCTATTATGATGTTAAATAATTTTATTATCAAATTCATATGTTGTGCTATTGTTATTAATAAAAGTACTATTACTATAAAATATTTTAAATATTCAAGTTATTTTGACATTAGGGGTCTTGGAATCAAGAACCTAAAATATTTTTACAATTCATTATATAAAATATTTATTATAGGATAAATCAATTAAATAATGGTGAAATATATTTATCTAATAATAGATTAATGAAAAGTCTCATATTTCGATTAAATTACAATATTTTCCAATTTTTTTCATATTTAAAAATGGTGTAGATATGTCCTAATAATATCTATGTGGTATGACCCAATGAATTATTCTCTAATTATCTGGATGACTAATTGGATTATAACCTCTCCTCATAAAATTTTATATAATGGTCGAGGGATTCCTATTTAGATATCAATATCAATGTTAAAATATGATAATCATGACATAGCCGTCTTGAATTAATCATTATTATCATTGAAGAAAATTATTTTTTTTCATGATATGTATATCCAAAATATTAATCTTATTTATAGTGTTATCAGGGAAAAGAAATTGAAAACCACTTCAGTAATGGAAAACATTAACAATTTTCATAATGTCTATGATCATTAGTAATATGATAATTCCCTTAAATCATCATTTTCTATTGAGAATAACACATATTAATATTATTATAGACACTAATCTTATGTTTTTCTTAAATTTCAATTTCTTCTCTTCTTTCATTTTAAAAATCATGTGAATATTTATTTGAATGCAGAATTTTTTAAGGTTTTTTCTCATAATCTCCTACGAGTTTATTGTTTTAATCATTTTATGTTTTCCATTATCACAATATAAAACACTTAAAGGTTATTATAAATTCATAACTATTGAATTTATCTTTTCACTTGATAGGTGTTACATTTTTTACAATCATGAACATTGTTTCTATAATTCGATGGAATTGAAATTTATTTAGGCATGGTGTAAAGGGACATCCACTCACTAAATCTATATCACATATCAAATCTATTATAATTAATACTAATTACTTTAAAATAAGAAATTCTAATGTATTGATTAATGAAATATAATTTTTAAATAATATCAGTATATTTTGGATCTTTATAGTTTATAATGTATTAATATTTATGTCATAGAAATCATGAAAAAACAGATGAGTTTTTTAATTTATTTAGTAGCTTATGTTACATGAAAAAAATAGTTTACATGGACTATGATATTCAACTAAAAACATTTTTTTAAAAATTTTATAACATAAAGATTCAATTGGTTGATATAAATAGTAATAACTAATTTTTAGAAAATTTGTAAATGTAATCCTTAATTCTTAGTAAATAATCACATAATTTTTACTGAATATAATTTATTCAAAAAAAATTAGTTGTCTTCAAAATAAATTTTTATTGCTTTTATTGGAAAATATTTTGATTAATTTATATAAATTTCATAAATGTTATAAAATTAAAATCATTTTCCAATTATGTATATTACAATTATATTAGTCTGAATTTTAGATAACTAAATAAAATATTTTTTTCCACCAAAAATTGAAAAATACTAATTTTCATTAAAAAATTAATTTTTATTTGCTTCATGTACAGTGTAATGTTATGTTTTATATTTCTGTTAGTGAAATATTAGTTATAATATATTTTAATGAATCTAATTATATTTATTTCAATCAATTATACATTAACATTTTTAGAACAATTATATACCTAAATGGTATTTTCTTAAAAATAAATTTTTATGAGAGAAATATTTATATAAAAATAAATTAATTAATTAGTTTATGTGAGATATTTTTTTAAATACATATATTATTTTATAATTAAATTTTTTTACACATTCATTTAATATTTTAATTATGCATGTGATAAGTAAAAAATATGATTTATTTCATAAAAAGTGTGTTTGTTCTAAATAATATATTTTTTCTCATCATGAAAACATATATTGAAAATAATTTCATCCACTTATTATAATTGAATTTTATAAAATATATTCCATTTTTTGAATCCTTAGGAACAAAATTGGTAAATATATGACTGTTATTTTTGGTTAATATGAATAGAATTATGGGTGAAATTTATCACATCAATAAATGGTAAATATGTTTAATCTAGGTCAAAAATATCTTAAAAAGGAAAAATTATTTATCATAATTTCTATTCTATGAATTTAATTCCATACTCGTGACCTTATACTAAAAATATATTTTCTTAATTGACACATTTCATTGTAAATATTCTATGAAATATTTCAGGCAATGAAAGATAAAAAATATCACTATCTTATGTTTATATATTTCATATATTTAAACCCAGGGAAGAATCTTTTTATGAATGAATATAATTGTATTTTTTTAATTAATTTATTTTAAATAAAGTTTTTTATTTTTAATGTTTAAAAATTATAAATTTACTTTAAATTCTAATTCAATGCTAGTAAATTGTTTCTTTAAATTCTTATAGAATACTAGTAAATTTTTTCTTTAATTATCAATATAGTGGTGATATAATGATATTAGTATGTCATTTATGGTAAGATATATATGATTATTGTTCGATAATATATGTAAAAAAAACAAAATTTATTATATGGGAGCTACTAGTTCATATAGGGGATGTTGAACCTAATGTTAGAGATTTTAGTCACACTTTTCTTTCTATGGGACACATGATTTATTCATCACTTGTTTCATTAGTGATGTGTATATACATTCTATGAATATATTTTATGAATCATCTCAACGAACTTATTAGTTTTACATATCCATATATTTTTATTTATTTAACTCGAAATATAACTAAAATTATACCGACTCTATATGGATTTTATAATAAAATTAAATTAATATTTGGGATTGATTATTGTAACATTTTGATGATAAAATCATATGTTATATCTCTTAATATAATAAGGAATATTTTCCTCTCATTATTTACTCAAAATAAATTTTTTTCCTTTTAGTATCCCCACCTTAAGAAGTAAATAGAATATAAATATCTTCTCATGTAAAATCATCATTATTTTTATATTCAACAGAAAATTAATTTTTATATAAATTCATGTTTTCAAAAATTGATCTAAATATGGATTTTACTATTCTACAGTAATTTTTTAAAATAATGTTTGCCCATGTTTTACTTTTAAAATAATGTTTTAAAAATATTTATCGGGCCATTTTTTGAATGATTCGATTTTTTTAATAAAATTGATAATGGAATGTTTTAATTTAACATATACTACATTAATGATATTTTATATCATAATGTCAACTAAATGCACTAAAGGTTCCTTTATATGTTTCATGAGTTTATTTTCAAATGTAAAAATTTCTTTAATTATAATGACCTATGATTCTAATACATGGACATTGAATCTTTTTAGATGTGTATTCAATATGTTACAGAAATATATTCCTGATTAATGTAACAGTTAATGAATTTGGAAAAATAGAACATAATATTATAATCTAGTGAAATTCCATCAATATCCCCAACAATGTTCTTCTCATATAGTACGACCCATTAGAACACCCTTGTAAATATTATCCTCATAATACTATGGAAGGAAACAAAATAAAATGTTAGATCAGATGCTTATTAAGGGTAAATAAAAGAGATAAAAAAAAATTGATTTTATAAAATAATATGATAAGTATTAAGTAATTTTATTCTGAAGATAATGTATATTGATAATAACAAACCTTTCAAGGATCATGGAATGAAAATTTATCATTTCATAAACAATGTCTATAAGAATGAGAAATAATTATAAATCAACAATGAAACCCAACATCTGGTCATAAATGTGTGGAACATTCATAAATAGAGAAAAACATTTCATATGTGAAGGAAAATTAACAAGTCCATCAATATTTTGGATGAGAACTAATCACCTATTTCCCATTGTGGATAAGGGAAATGAATTTTCACTTTGTGAATAATGACGAACTAATTTCCCAAAGTGGATTAGTGAAAACCTATTTTCTACAGTGGATCATGACACATCAATTTCCCATAGTTGATTTGGACACATATGTTTCCCATATGGGATCAAGACCTCCACTTTTATCCCATTTATATATCATGAGATATTAGATTTTACCCATTTCATTAATGGGGTAGATATTTTTATTCTATCATATAAGGAATAACGTATTTATGTGTTCCAAAAACACCTAATCATTAAACATATCATAACCCATGAAATTAAAAGGGTTTCAAAGAAAATTTCATAATATCATTACATGGGGAAATAATATAAGTTTCATAATCAATTAATGATTTCAACATAGAATAAGTCATGAAAAGAAATGATTTTAATGACTAGTTTATCATGGAATAACCTGTGTATGAGAAAGAGGTTCCATAAATAACATTTCATCGTAATCATAAACCATTCATACAAATAAAAATAATTTTATCCTCAGATCATATCCCAAATAATTCATTGTTGACATCTATGTATGTCATCTTATGTGGAAAAGGATATTCAATATTTAAATCATTTCTCAAGGAAAATATAATTTCCACATTGAACAATGATTTCTATACAACAAAACATATTTAAAATCATTTTATTTGTAAATAAACCTGAATACCTATAATGTAATCTTGTATCCATATGAAGGGATATTTTTTACACCATACATCATAACATAAGGATTCAATTCACATTTTCATGAATGTTGAAGAAGAATTATTTAGAAAATTAGATGAATCATCCTATAATTTTTTCATCCAAAAGTTCAAAATGTGTAAATTTTACTTTTTAAAATAATACTATAATAAAACACAATTTGTAAAACATTTTTAAAAAACAATGTTTTGGAAAAAAGGGATATTCTACAAAAGAGATAATTAAAATGGATTTTCATAAGAACATTTTTTCAATTATTATAAGATCCAATATATGAAAAATTGAACTATTTCATGAAAAGATCATGAATAATTAGGGAAGAATAAATTTTATGAGCTTTTCGATACATGTACCTTAGTATTTTATCACTAGAAACATATTCATAAATAATTCTTAAAAAATGATGAGATAGTATTAGGAAATATATTCCATTTTCTTAACATTGATTCATAATAACCATGAATAAAAACCATTAAATTTGAAATAATATATAATGAGGACAAATAAATCCATTATATTACATGTTAAAATGGATTTATATACACCCCATGAAAGAATATAGGGGCCCAACATAACATATATGTCAAAGAAGGAAAATTGCTGAAACAATTCATCAAGAGTTATTAATATTTTGAATAATAATAAAAAATAAAGAATAACTAAAAAAGAAACTCTAAATTTTAAAAAAAATACCAGGATTAATTATGTAACATGTCAATGTAGTAGTATATTACAACCCAAAAGAAACGAGTAGTAAACTTTCATATATCTCCAAAAAATATAACAGATAATAAAAATCCCTTATAATAAGTCATGAAATCTTTAATTCATATTCAAAACACATACATAATAGATATATTTTTATTAAAAATCTATCATTGAACCACAATGTCATATTTTTGATAAATTATGATTTTTTAATTTTCATTTATTTCATTTTTAATAACAATCCCATCTTAATATCATGTTCTGGTTAATAAATGCTAATTTTCTATAAATTTTGATCTGTTATTTTCCCTCTTATTTTGTTCATGGATAAGTCATATCCATAATTTTAACCATCATATAAATATCATAAATATTTAGAATAATTTTTTAATATATCCATAAATTTTTATTGTTTAAAAAGAAATTTGTCATCCATTTTGATGGTAGGGCGTATGTATTCATGTACGTTATTTCTATATTCGTTTATGATTGAAATAAATATAGGTAAATCATATAATAAAATTTTAAAAAATATATTTATTTCACTTATATCACATATTACAATGAAAACTATCTTTAATAACTTTCTTGTATAGTGTGAATTAATCACACCACTTTGTGAGGAGGTAGTACACCGTACACACGAGCGACATTATAATATTCCAAAAATGGAAACTATTAGGTTATGTGTCATATAATTATTATATATTATTAATAATTTCATAAATAATATATATATATATATAATAAATTAATCATTATGTCCATCCTTGAGATGCGAAAATTGAAAAAAAAATTACATCTTTTCGTGAGGCTGTAGTCCTCTGTACACTCGAATGATGATTTCCATACACATTTGATTAAATTGGAAATGGTTTTAGGTTACAAAATTATCATAAAAAAATAAATTTATATTTAATATAATGATTTTATCATATAATTATTTTATAAATATAATTTAAGTGGTTGGGGAAGAAATTTAAAAAAAATGCCCATTGATAATCATTACCTCTTCTTCTAGTACCCTCCTTTGGATATCACTAAAATAATTCCATGTACGGATTTGTAGAAAATATATGGATACTAATTTGAGATGATGAATTTTTAGAAGTTATTTGGGTGGTAAGTTTCCGAAAAAAGTGGTTGAAGGTCTGTAGAAGAGTAGAGAGTCACTGGACTTTTATAAGTTTTGGGGGAGGACGCACTTTGTATTTTTAAAAATAATTAAGTAGTACAACATTTTTAAAATATAAATGGGTGTAAATAGGAATTTATATAAAATTAGAGGTTTGATGGTCTACATATGACCATAAAATAGTTTTTCAAAAGTATATTGGTCATTTTTACCCTTATATTTTCGTTTTATCCCTATAGTAAACACATTTTTAACATAACCATAGTAATTATTTTTTACATCATTCACTATTAATATTTGTAAAAACCTATTCCACATATATTAGATAATAAAAACTATTATTATTCAAAATATGGAATGTTGTTTTTAAAATGTAAAATCACTAAAGTGGAAAATTTTTATTTAGCATTAATCATTTAGATGTAATGAGAAAGCGGGGCCTTAAAGAGAAAATATTCAAATCATTAAAATATTTTCTTATCAAAATTAAACATAAAGTTGATTCAAATGTGATAAATTATTATTTTTAGATTTATTATTTAAATAATTTAAATTTAAAACAAAATAAATATAAAAGTTAACAATATAAATAATTTAAATTAAAATACACTTTTTAATTTAAATTCATTGTTTTTAACTATACATCGACAATTGAGACATTTATTTAAAATACAAAAAGTTCCCCATATGATAGTTGTTATATATAGATTTAAAAAAAAAATTATTTTTGAAATTGATTTTTCAAAATTTGGTAAATATATTTCTTGAACAATGTAGACAGAAAGACACATAATAACTACATTTTAGAAGACAAATATTTAATAATGAAATAGGATTTATTCTTATATATTGTCTAGAAAATAAATAAGATATATTATAAATTTTTGATGAATATATAACATATTAATAAAATTGAAATCATTCTTAAAAAGTTATATTGTTAATTTATTTTTTTAAACACATATGTATGTATATTAAAGAAATAGTTTCTCAAAAAATATTTCATTTATATTCAAAAGGGTTTTAATTTTAACTTATAATTAATTTTATACCAATGAATTGAAGATATACACATTTGTAAAAAAATAATAATTTAGTTAACCATATTCATATCTTCTATTAAAATTTCTAATAATTACTATTATATTAATTAATAATATTTTAATAGTATGTCAAGTTTTGTTTAAACTTGGTGTTTCATATAACTCATGACGAACTCGATCATGTGATTAAAACAGACCAAAATATTTGTTCAGGTAATGGAAACCTAACTCATTGTTCCATGTAGCACAAGGAAAGTCCATTTATTTAATTTAAAAAATACATGATTTAATATTTTATATAATAAAAAATCTAGAAAAGATTGAATTAAAAAGAAAAAATTATTTCTTACAATTTATAGGTGTTAAATTATAATTCAATTGAAATGAATTTCTCCCTCAAAATTCAACTCAGTCATCAATGTTATACCATATGATTATTACATCATATATACTGAAATCCTAAAATGGTTAATAAGACATCATATTTTAGAAAATGAACGGATGTTCTAAAGAAATATGTAATAACTCACATTATGTTTCCATGTAGGATAACATTGGTGGGAAGTGAAAACATGGAAATTGAAGAAAATATTAAAACACAAGTACTGATAGAGAGTGATATAGAACATTGATCATATGATGTTTTCTAATACAAATATGTTTAACAAAAAAACCACAAATCTTTTTTTATTTAAGGGACTATTTTATTCATCAAAATTAATATAATAAGAAATTTTTATCGAATTTTTTCATAAAGTTAATGAATTTTCCTCAGAGAATATACATAATTTATATCATTGCATTTCATAAGCACAATATCACCCTTTAGTTATTCCTCTATCAATTTCTACTTCATTTATCACTCCATGGAATTAAGGTGATTTTAATATAGCTGAAGCACTAGTGGATCAAAACATCCATATTTAGAAAGATAGATTATTGCACCAATATTTATTTATTATCACAAAAAGGGTTTTTACATGTTATCTAGTATGCATAAATATTCATATATAGAGGTAATAAATTAATGTCTAAATTCACTTCCAAATTTCAACTTATTCATTTTCATAAATGGTTAACCTAATGAACCTTCCAAAAGATTAAAATATGAAACCTCATCATTAAGGTCACCAACATTATAATCATGATCTTATAATGAATCCCACAAAAAAAATGATAGAGCTCTTAAGTGTGACTTACCAAACATGTGAATACCTTTATCATGTATTCTCATAAAACCTGGTAATAACATTAATTAATAAAAACATTATGAAAACCCAAGTGATTATTTATTATTAATGTACATAACTAATTTTAAAATATATTCCATATATTTTTTAGAAAATTAGACACCATCAGTGATAACATACACCACCATATCCACAAATCATTAATTAGTTCCAATTTTGTCAATTATGTCGTATTTATGTAATCCATATGAATAATATATTTATCCAAACAAAATTACCTCAACATAATTATTGTATTATGGGTTATACTTCCCTTAATCCATATATTACATTTCCTTTAAGTCAATTTTCCATGTCATTACTGTGTTTCTTAATATTCATAAAAAATTTTAACTAAAAACATATACAAAAAAATACTTATATATATCATGATTAATATGAGATAATATTTGATTTCCAATACATAAATACTTCATTAACCACATTCTAAAACAATTCACTATTATCCATCAACTCATTCCATATTATAGTTTTGCTTTAATATGTCATTTATGGTCTCTTCATCATCATCAATATTATCATTACACGTACAACCTTTCTGATTTTCATCATGAACATTCCACTTATGGAATTAATTTGTATAATTCCCAAAATTAACATTTTTAAATAATTTAGCAGTCGATGATATCAATGTGTGAACATTAATCCCTTCCATTTGTTTAAAAAACGTGTAATTTTCCCCTTTTAATTAATTTTTTATTCATTTTATACAAAAAAAATCTAACCATTACTTCGAGACATAAACATGGGTGTTATTTACCACATTCATGATACATATGAATCTAAATTGTCTATCAATCATGGTCTCAGATAACTAGAATCTCAGTGAACTCACTCCTATCTACTTATGTGATTTTGATATTTGGTTAAGGTCCAAATTTTTAATGATGTTATATGAATGTTGATTTGGAATAATCAGAACATCCTTCCTTTTAATCATCATACTGTTTTGCTATCTCAATAGAAAATTGTCCATCCCATTCAATGTAAACCCTGTTCCTTCTATTTTCCTCTGTAAAAAACCAAAATAAATAGTATGCTAAAACCAAATCAAAATAGATATCCATACTATATTAAAAATAACATATTTGATATCTAAATCAGAACACCTTATTTTTAATAATAGATACCATAGAATTATACAATTTCATTTACAGTCATAATATATTTAAGTCATTAATTATGGAACTTATAATGTTTTTTAATTTCCACAGTATATCCCATGAGAGTGTCAAACTTTGTGCGTGATAAAGCACATTCTCATGCACCAATTATAGATCGATTCTAGCATAGTATGGGCTCTTTTGGGTAGTTACGAAAAATTGTATCTATAATAGAGCCACATAAAAATTTAGTATTCAAAAAGGTATGTCAATGTGTAGAAAACACATGACATATCATTTACCAAAATTCAGGGAAATTTTTTTATTCATTGAGTCATATATTGACATACCCCTAGATATGTCCCGAAAAATTTCCATAAAAATATCCTTATAAATAACGATATGGTTTTTTTACCAAGTTTCAAATGAATAACTAAAACATTCCACTTTTACTTACTATAAAAACTCACACTTCTCATACTTTGATGTAACATATTTTTTAGATGAATATTAAATATACTAGAAAAACATATCCATATAGACCATATTTTTTTATTTTCATTCGATACATGAACCATTATCTTTTAATATAGTGAAAACTCCTCAAATTCACACATAAACATCTTCTCACATAGCACTAAACATAAGAACAATCTACCAAACAAATTAATCATAATCTTGTGGAAATAAACATATAAATATTGAGCTCAAAAAATTAGTAAGTTTAAGGTTAAGATATAAAAATATTATATCATATGAAATCACATGACAAGAATAATTGTATTTGATCTTGATAATAACCAAAAAATGATCACACCTAGCCTTTCTTCGATCATAATCATGGCTCATGGAAAAAATCATTATGATTTTAGAAAAAAAATATCCATAAGAGTTATAAATATTCAAAAATAAATCATGATTCATAATACTATATGATAATTGTTTTTCTGCATAATAATTTTGGAAAACACTACATTTTAAAAGATAAACTACCATGACCATAATTATAGTGGATCATGAATTATCACATGTTTCACATTTTGGATCATAACACAACTATTTCCCTATGTTGACCATGACTCACTTGTTTCTCATAATGGGCCAAGTCATGCATGTTTCCCTCTATGAGTCATGATTGATGTAGGAACCCATGTTTTTATATTGTATAGTAGCATTTTTTATTCTCATTTAAATGTTTAAATGTTCCCTAATGTTAATTCCTTTTCAGTTTTTGGTGGTATCAGGGGCGTACAAGGTTGGCTCGGGGACTAGAGCCCTTGTTTTGGGGTGAAATAAGTATGGTGCGCGGTTAGATTAAATGTGCAGGGTAGAAATCAAGGATGGTTAAAACAGATAATGTGGGAATGGGGGGAGTTATGAGATGCATGGTTAAATCAAACAATGTGATTTTCGGAGCACAATCATGTGTCCATGCCAGCAATTTTGACAGTAGAGTTTTTCACAGTTTGTGCATGGGAATTCAAGCTATGCAGGGTCCCATACCTAAATATAATTATAAAAGGTTTGTTCATAGTGAATCCAAATAATAAAACCCCTTGTATAAGTTAAATATAAAAAAACACTATATAATTTATTAAATCAATCACATATTTTTTATTCATAAATAAATAGAACATTCCACATTTGGGAGCCCCTTGACCTGCTTTTATAATATTCAAGGGAACTCTTATTTCCAATCTATTATTAAAGAGATTCTCAACTCATTAGATCTATATTTTGGATTTCTCAATTCCATTTTCAACATTTTCCATTTGTCCTTATATATTTGACTCTCTTTAGGTTCCAGATGATTTGACCTATTTTCATGTTCGTCATCCGTTCATCTATTTTCATCTGGTATGAGTCATCAAAAGTCGATACTAGAAGACCACTCTATTACCAAGATAAATTATGTGATCCATACGTTTTCCATTGGTTTTGGTGATTTATATACCTACCTTCTATTGTTCCTCCCACCGGACATTCTGACGTAGCCCCGATATTCAAATAATAAAATTAGTTAAATGGAATTGGACATATTGGGGATTCCATGAGGTTAATTTTTGATTATTTGGAGGTTGTTTCCCCATCCATGGCCACCCATTGTGTATTACATTTAATTTACCATATTATTACCAATTTTTATCTACCCAATGTATGTAATTAGAGTCATCCTAGTCATAGGAAGCCTGATTATGTTTATATGGAACTGAGCTTCTTTTTTAGGAGTTACAATACATCCTTGACTTAAATCAACTTATAATTCCATGCTTGAGTTAAATAAATAGATTGTATGGATATGGATGAATGTGTGGGTATACTCATTAATTTCATTTGAATTCTAATTTTTGTTAATGATTGGGAAAACTCATGGTATGAAATGGGAATGTAATTGATTGACTAATGAATGAGATTTATTAGAAATGGTTGCAGTTGACTTTGTTGGTATACCAAGGGTGTTGATTAAATTTATATTCCATGGATGTTACTACATATATCGTGAAGTTGGTATTGGAAATTATAGATTGATTGTGCTCCTTGGGATATGATACTATTGGATGCATTGGGACATACTACCCACTTGTATCTATTTTTTCGTTGGATTGCAATAGACATGGTAATTAGACTTTCTCCTTAGACCCCATCTCAAGCCTAACTGAGTTTTTTTCGAGATTATCTTGGGGCTCATTGAGTATTACTTCAAATTATACACTTTGGATCCGGCCCTTCATGTTATATAAATTTGATTGTATGACACCACTATTGTAAATGTGACATGTATTATTATATGGCTCCACCATGGGTTATTTTAGCTCTTCTGGTTATACATAAAGGCCATAGATGACTCGATATGTATGGATGTGTGGTAAGGCTATGTTGGTTATTTATATTTCTATTACAGCTGACATTTGAAGAGATTTAACCCCATTTTTTTAGGAATCCTTAAGTGGGTATTATTTGCAACACTTATTTTGCAGTAGATATGCCATGGATACATTACTTTTATTTATTTCTTACCTAATTTACTTGAACTTGATAACTTAATATATTATAAATCCTAGAATTTTATATGATCATTGGGTTTCTACCTACTAGGATTGTATCTCACATCATGTATGTGATTATATTACGTACCCAAATGGACATTATGGATGTAGGAATGGATCGGAGAAAGAAAACACAGTTCGATGCATGTTATTGTACCATACTTAGGTGAAGGTAAGTATATGAAGAGCTAAAGGACATGATACTATTATGATATAGAAAATTTGGTATTTATAGTATTTTGGGACTTTTATTTTACTGTTCTTTTGTGGACCTGCTTTGGATGCTTTGTAGAGACATGTATCATTATCATTTCATATGAGACACTTCTAGAATTGTAACATATTCTGGTTGTTTATTTATTTTCTGACTATTATATCGATTCAGATTTTTTTATTATTCATATTCCACTATGTTACACTATGGTAATGAGTGAATAATATCTCCATTGACACACCATAGGCCCTTAGTTATAGTTGATAACCTCTAGCATTTAGGGTTATATTCTTGAGGCCATGTGGCCAACTAGTCTCAAGGAAATATTGAGTGGAAATAAAGATTCATGCATTACAAAGAGGTATCAAAGGGGTTTTATAGGGTTATTATTTGGAGATAACAGACCGGGATAAGAAGGAAATTGAATTTTTTAATAAAATATGCATGTTATTTGGTAAATCCTGAATGATAAAAATAAAAATTTCTCGAATGAGTTATTTTGTTTTCAAGATGTTTAATATAACAATTTATTTGATTGAAACATTATGAGATACACTTAGATGGTGATATTTTTATTTATGTAAATATGGATTTTATTTTGATCCAACCCAATGAGATGATGGTATGTTATCTCATGCATCATTTTAGAGACGTGATATAAATCAAATGCAATGAATTATACCATTCCAAATAAGATGTATTTTCAGTTTTTATATTGTATTAATAGGTTCTATGATAGATAAACCTACTTTTGTGATAGATTTTTGTGTAGTGTATAAAGATTGTGATTCCTTTTGTAGTTCATATAGGGTATGTGAACATATGGAATGAAAATTAATGGGGATTTTGATTTAATCATTTAATTTTAATGGGATATGGTGTGAATTATATGGGTGCCAAATTTTGACTCATGAGTTTTATGAGCCCTTGTGGATTGTAATTTGGTGAACCATTAGTTCAACCCTTTATAATTAATTCTGATATAATGCAATGAATATGAATTGAAATGGAAAATAGGGATAAAAATATTCAACCATAAATTGAGACTCGACCTAAACCCAAGTTTTGTGTGGGAAAGAGGAAGCATCTAATGTGAATTTTTTTGACAGTTTCCCTTTAAAATCCTTGAATAAAGAGTAGGCTATATGGTATGACCTAGTTTAATAGGGATTTCATCTATTCTACATTTTGATCTATGAACATTGATATCATTTATTATGAGGTTTGTATTTGGTATTGTAGAAGAATTCCACCATGGAAACCTATAGTATTATGGAATAAGGGAGGTGAGGACCCTGATCCATAGGTGTTAGTCCATGGGTTCCCAATGGATCCACCTTTTGGGCTAGTTGTGAAAAAATTTATGGCTCCAAAAAATAGGTACATAGGAAGAGTTCCACGAGTAGATTTATCACTCCATGAATACTTCATAGGGAGCACCACAAACAACCATGTCCAGGGATGAGATGACATAGTGTTCTAATAGTGGCATCCTACCATGTTTTTAGGGGATATTGGCCTACATAATCATGATCTATTACAAGAGGCTACACTGGATATTATTGAGCATATGGAGACACACCATGAGATGGTGCTGAATCTTGATACTTATATTCTATGTGGGGAAGAAAATCACTTATGGGATATAATGAACCCAAATAATAGGTTGCAAGACATGGTTTGAGATTATTCCCAGAGGAGGTTCGGTGACAAATTTTACACCAAGACTCTTTGTCCAGTGTATGATATTGAATTCATGGGTCCTGAAAATAGATCAATGATAGTTATGGATTACTCGACTTGATTTATAGAGGTGTATACTTTATCACAGACATACCTTGCTAATGAGCTATCGATAGAGAGAATATTAGATTAATTTCTCAGATAAGCTATTATATATCATCTAATCATGTTCTTATTGAAATATATGAATTTATTTATTTGAATCCTAGGATTATTACATAGAGGATCAAGAGGGAATATGGGGGGAGAAGACCATAAAGGTATCATCTCTTGACCCAATATTTTTCCTTCCAATGGCAGGAAGAGATGTTTTGAGGCTCCCAATAAGATATTAACTAGTCAGGAAATGAGTATATGTATCTTTGTTTTCTTTAATCATAATGAAAAACATGTCGACATGAAAAATCACTACAATCATGAAGCTGTCAGTTCCTATGATTGCAAAAGGGTAGGCCACATAAATCACTCTTATATAACCTTCTCTCTAGTTGAGAGTGATTATGTGTTAGCTATAAAACTATGTTCAGGAGAGGGTTTATTAACACAAAATCAAGAAAGAAGTGTTAGTAGTATTTATCGACCATTCGAAGGCATTGGTGGTCGTGACTATGCCAGACAGTCAGCAGTTATACCGATATATCAGTGTGCTCCTACGCTAGGAAATGGGGTTGTGTCAATGGTTCATTATTCTAAACAGATATATTCATTGTGTCTTACCCAATAAGAGTTGAGATACATAACATCTATGGATGGAGTTATTATCATAGTTGACTATACAATTGAATCTTCTTTTTTTGATATAGGTCCATTAAATAGTTTAATATCATCACCAATGGTGAAAGGCACATGGCTCATTATACTGTTTTTTAGACAGTTTTGATGACCAAAACATTTTTGGGAATCCAAAAGGATGATGTATGCTAGTGACAGGTGGCCTACATGAGTTTTGTGGATGTCACTTCATATAGAATTTTTTTTCGAGATGATTGGGTTTTACTTCATATATGAGATGAATTTGGAAAATAGATTATCCTACTTATGTTCACTAATATCAACATACGATGACTTTCAAAACACTAGATGTTGTACTGTATACTCAAAAGGGTGAATGGGAAGTTCATCTGAGTTGAGTTGGACCACAAAATCTTGTGCTCTGTGGGATGTCATCGCAAATATCTAGTTTGAATGTAAATGATTTGATAGTGCATGAAAAGGACATTACACCAATGGTTGATTGTTTGAGTAAAATTTTACCATAAGAATTTGATGATTTACCTCGGCATATAGAGATTGAGATATCAATCGAGCTTTTTCTAGGACCTGCACTGGTGTCCATTACTCCATAAAAGATGGCTACGACCAAGTTTCAAGAGTTCAAGAGGGAAAAAGAGGACAAGAATGAAAAGGTATTTATTCAACATTATACTTCTTTGTGGGGTTCCTATGTTCTGTTTCCGAAAAAATGAAGATTGTGCCCTTAGGATAGTTGTGTACTATTATAAATTGAACTAGTTTATTGTTATGAACAGATTTCCTTTTCCATGAACAGATGACCTATTTTATCAGCTTCAAGGAACATGGGTGTTCTCAAAAATTGATTTGATTTCCCGATACCACAAAGTACATGTTTGACTAAAAGAAATTCCTCACATATCATTTTGTAGAAAGTACGTTCCATATGTGTATCGTTTTATTACATTTAATCCCAGAATCATGACATTAGTGTTCATGGAAGTGAGGTACCGAGTGTTCCATCCATATTTGGAATCAATTGAGGTGGTTTTCATGAATGATATATCAGTGTATTCTTAGTATATAAATGACCACTAAAACAACATGAGAACATTTTCGATACATTAATAGTGAATCAATTATATGCTAATATAAAAATGTTCCACTTCTTGATGGAAAAAATTGGCATCCAGGGTCACATTATCTTGAAGTAAATAGTATAAGTCAACCATGAGAATGTGATAGTTGTAGTTTCCTTAGAATATCTGAAGAACTACATTGATATATGATGTTTATTTGGGGAAATCAGGATATTATAGGCATTTCATATAGGGATAATCAAACATAGAGGCATCAATGGAGGGCCTGAAAAAAAGGGTTGAATTTTGAAAGGTCAGATACCTACAAGATATCATTTGATGATCTAAATGGGATATTGACATCAGCACCAGTCCTGATACTGCATGAGAAGGGTATGATCTAGACTATATATTTTGACACATCTGGTATCAGTATTAGGGTAGTGATGATGTTGGGGGATAGAATTATTGGGTACGGGTATAGGAATGTAAGGACATATCATAGGAACTATCTAACACATGATGTCAAGGTTGATGTAATAATTCATTATTTGCACTGTTTGAGACATTA
Organism: Viscum album; assembly: GCA_963277665.1. Lineage (NCBI taxonomy): Eukaryota > Viridiplantae > Streptophyta > Magnoliopsida > Santalales > Viscaceae > Viscum > Viscum album. The sequence goes on from OY728161.1 coordinate 260,597,019, forward strand.
CTTAATTGGAGAGTGTTTTTTAATGTACAAGGACCAAATAATAATTATGTTTATTTTTACTTGATGTGATCGGAAATTGAGGTAGAAAATGTGGGTTGAGTACCTATAATTTTTCAATTTTAATCATTCTTATGTACCCATTAAATGAGATATAGTAGCTGATGGATGGATCATGAGGACTCAAATACATAAGTTTAAGTAGGCCAATACTGAGTTTCATCTAATGGAATTGTTTGTGAGATCCACATACAGTTTCAAGATAGTGTGAGGCATGATTTTCAATCATCCTTAGCCGTGAAATCTACCATACTAGATGGAGAGGTGTTAAGGAACCTATCATACATAGAAGACCTAGTCCTGCAGGAGAATATTGAAGGTGGGGAACCTCCTCCTCGTTTATCCACATGAACAGATTATATATTGTGTATCCATGGTGGAATTTGGTATTTATATACATATTGTAAGATATAATGTGTTAGTTTCATACCTCAACATGGGAGGTGAACCCTAGTGTCACGACCCGACCCTACCCGGGCTCGAGCCGCAGCTACCCCAAGCCCGCCTCCATAGGCCAGGGGCTGGCGACCAGCGCCGAAGGTACAAAAACTCGGGGAGGCCTTTTCATAAGTACCTGTACATACCCACATAGAACACTCAATACAACAGTGCATAGTAAATGAAAAGACATGTAAAGAAAAGGGAAAATGCTATATATATACCACAAATGTGCATCGACCTCTAAATAGTACAAGTAAAGTGCTGAAAAGGAAAAAGGGGAAAAACACGCGCCCAAACAGAAAAGTGTCGCAACCCGGCAATAGGTAAACAGAAGTAAACAGCGGGTAGGGTCCCCCACCAGGAACCCGACTTTGACCACCGCACGCGGTCCAAGATCCGAAGCTCCTAAGCTCCTCTGACGTCACGACCAACCTGTCTGTCATCTGCAAGGGCACACCAAGTGCGGGCAAAGCCCAAGCATGTGTGAGTATAAAAATACCCATTAGGATACCCCGCAGGCTCGACCGAGAAACAAAGGAGGTACTGAAGGGTGAGCAGTAGAGAGAACAGGGAAAAGTAAAAGAGTACAACCGAGAGTTCAGTAAGGAGTATAGTAGAGAGTCCAGCTCAATCCAACAAGAGGAAAGGAGGTAGACTCGTCCAGGCACAAGGAGCTGGAAACGGTGAGAATATGAACTTCCCATTGAGTCTTCGATACCTATATCAGGATATTAGACTCATCCAACCATGAGAATCTAGACATGGAAAGCATGTGGCATACCCCGCGCCTCTTCACCTTTCCTGGAGGGAGAGTAACCAAACCCAAGAAGTGGGTACTGGAACAAGGTATATAGATATCTTTATGCTCAGCAAGAAGCCCGAACAACGTCGTAAGGGGATCTCCGTCCCATATCTCAGCCCAAGAAAAGAGTACCCAACAGTCCCATAAGTAACACCATCGATTCCCAGCATCCCACATGTCTACCCCGAACTACAAGTCAAGGGCTCAATCACCGCACCTCGACACTATCCACTCTGGGCGGTGCTGACTCGCCCGCATAGTTTTAGGTCGCGTCATAAGGATGTGTCTTGGTGGGGGAAAGTGATAGTCGTACTTGATAGTTCTGGGAGAACGACAACCACAACTCGTCACTGCTTCGCAGTAGAGAGGTCTACTCAAAGTCGACAGGCGACCCCCTACCCAGCCCCGTTGAAGGATACCTAGAAGTCAACGGGTTCCCACTACAGGGATACCTAGAAAGTCGATGGGTGACACACTGCCCAGTCCTGTAACAGGGTAATCCACTAGAGGGAGACCTCGTTAAAGTCGGCGACGGGACCACTGCCCATCCCAGCTGGAGGTAACCAGGCAACGGGGACCACTGCCCAGCCCAGCTGGAGGTAAGCCCGGCATCGGGGAACACTGCCCATCCCCGCGGGAGGTAAGCCCAGCATCGGGGACCACTGCCCAACCTCGCTGGAGGTAAGCCTAGCATCGTGGACCACTGCCCAGCCCAGCTGGAGGTAAACCTAGAACTGGCCTGGCCATCCCTGCGGGATGGTAATGCTCGGTGAACACCGTTGTACTGGCCATCACAGATAGATGGTAACCCACTAGCGATCCTTGCATGAAACAACCTCAGCCCGACTAGAAACAACCTCAGACCTGCTGGAAACAACCTCAGCCCCGCTAGAAACAACCTCCTGGGTAGAGGATCGGTGCCCGCGTAATGTGTTAGTTACACCGAATCCACAAGAACTCTACCAGGGAACACAGAGCAAAGTGAGAAACACCCCAAGCCTCACAAGGAAATCCTGCTCCAATCCGATGAGTCACTATCGAAGCGGACTGAGACAACCCACCCCAGAATGTGGGGAAAACACCCACGCTGCACGAACACCCGTAGTGGAAAACGGTGTCACAATCTAGGGAAAGGTCACGGTACTGAAACCCCTCAAAGCTGATGAAATAGAGGAATCAAACCATCTATGTCTGCCAAAACATCAAGGACAAGACCAGGGGGAGACCACTCAACCCAGCTAGTCAGAAAAAATGCACCAGGCCAGGGGAAACTCCACCCTTCTGGTCAAAAAAACGAGCGCAGACGGACCCTCTATGTCGTGAGAGGTCAAAGTACGTAAAGCAGATCACGACACGCACATGGGGCCCACACGACTTGTGGCCCCAAGTCAATCCCAACTGAGTGCACAAACGGTCTCAGGTACAAACCACACGTACCTCCAAGCACTCCCGTATACTCCCAAAGTATACCTCGTTCTAGCCCAAAGGCTATCATGCACATGACACCCAACGTCAACGCGAAGGCGTGACGTAACAACTCCACCTCAAAGGCCCAGGCACGGTCAACCAAATATTGTGAAACATTTATAACACTCTCCCAAGAGTGCGCGATCCCACGCCTAAGGTCCTCTACAAACATGGTAGGACGAACCGCCACAGGGGCACCCATCATGCTTCCACATTTAATAAGATCGCGCAAGAGCCTCCGCACAACCAAACGGATCACACCATTATAATCCTCTCAGAAAACACGCGAGATAGACTACTTACTCGCCTCAAACGGATATCCGATGAAAAAGTTGCCAACACCGCCTCACGCTCGAACGACGTCCGAGGAAAAAGTCACTAAAAGCTGCACGCATCTCAAAAGACGGGCCGTGGGGCCCCCAACTTAACTCTGTCTTCAACGCCCAAAACCAACCTGGAAAACACTGCCTCGTTGCCAGGGTTCCAACGCCACTGACAGCGCTCAAAACGGATGTCAGACACGCTCGCGCCGTCCAAAACAAATACCCGAAAAAATGTCAATCACTTAAAGATGCATCGCGCCTCTGAGGCCCCACATTTCGGAAATTAAAAATTACCGAAACCATCTCAAAAAGTTCACCTTGACACGTGCTCCACGCTGCCGCAGACGGCGCACAATACGGACGCCCTGCAGATGATTAATCATTTTTCATAATAATAATAATCATAATAATATTATTATTATTATTAGAAAACATTTTTTTTCAAAAAAATCTAGACTAGTCGAGAGGCCGGTCTTCTTCTCCCAACAGGACCCGCGAAATGCGGGTCCGTTGTCTGCTGGATGGGGTCACGAAGACCCCAGGTCTTCGTCCACCGACGACCGGCCGAAGCCGGGCCTCCTCCTCGCTGGCGCCGCGGCCACCTTCTGCTCGAGCTCCCCTCACCGCCCCAGTAGCCGTACTCGCCGTCCACGATCGCTCCGCCTCAACACCAGCCACCGACCTCCGTCCGGAGCTCGGACTCAAACCGTTGTCGCCGTCTGGAGCTCAACCGCCGCTCCGCCTCACGTCATCGCCCGCAGCCGAAGCCGCCACCTGCCGTTAAAGGAACCCACTGCCGCCGCCTCGGACCGGAGATGTGCCGCCCTGGAAAGCTCGCCTGACTGCCCCGAGTTGCCGGAAAACACCCAAAAACCCCAAACCGGCCGGATTCACCCAAAAAAACCCTCAACTTTCGTCGGACTGCCGCGAACTCCTCCGAACTCCTATTTACAAACTGAAAAGGGAGATGGAAAGCTAAAAATGTATAAAACACGATTATGGGATTTTTTCGAAGATAAAACAACGATTTGATACATTTAATCGATCTCAATTTAGGTGCAGGAATGAAAAAAACGCAACAGGACCCTACCTCGAAGGGCTTCGCCTGAAGCTTCGCCGCGATCCGCCGCCTTTCCGGAATGCACCACCTTGAGGAGGAGAGGATGGAGGAGGCCTTGGTTGAGACTCCTTCCACTAGGAGGAAGAAACAAGGGAGGAGGGGAGGGGTTTACTTAAATAGAAAAAATTAATTTTAATTAATTAATTTTAAAACAGCCCAATTTATCCTGCGCCCGAAACACTCGACGGGGTCGAGGTTAAGCCTCCCCTAGGGTAAAATCCACCTCCCGAGCACAACGGTGGTCTTGAAATTTTAATCTGAGGCCCCGTTCAAATTTTAATAAACTTAGCAGCTGAGGCTGCCAAAATACGAAAACGCCCATGGCTGAATTTTCCATAGACGGGCCGCGCCCGCAAACGTTACACTCCTCCTAAGGTAAATGGCACGTTCCGAACTCAACGGTGCCCTCAGTTTTCCAATCCAATCCACCTCTTAAGAGATACTTTTTTTTCAACATTAAACGAATTATTTAATTTATTTAATCCATTTAACGTTCCAGAAGCGGGCGAGGGGTCCAAATGTCCCGCGCCGACATACTTAATGTCGTTCTTAGGGTAAACACCCCATTCCGGACCCATACATACACATGGATCTCTAATATGAAGCACCGTTTAGGAGTTATCCCATTTATTTGGCGTTTCCAGTGTGAACGCACTGAAAATGTAATTCCCGCCACTCCGGTGCTCGGAATCGCACGCCGTCTGAAGGTGCTGATTTGGAATATCATCAAGAATATTCCAAAGTCCTTCACAGCAACAACCGGGTTATTACATCATTCCCTTTTTCAAGAATTTTGTCCCCGAACAGAAAAAATAGGGTGCAACACAGAGTACTAAGCCCACACCTGGATTTCCCAAACCTAGAAGAACCCTCACATAGCTCTGTGCCACCGCACACAAACCACAGGATTGATCTATTCACACGAGGTCGGCCCTTTCCGATGAAATGCATAGGAGCATGCGCACATCTCCTCAGGTAAACCACGCGGGGGACTTCATGCACCCACTCCAGACTTTGGGGTTAGGGAGAGGTGGTAGACAACCTCATCATCCCTTTGCATGGTCTCAAACGACCCGAAAGCTCTCGGGGGTAGCTCACCTCCTCGAACAAACCTCTACGTCGCACGCCGCGACTGGAATCACCGCTCGCACCTGAATCAAGGCTCGATGATTCCCTCCTTTAGAATATCCATATGGTGAAACACCCAATGATATCTAGTCACGAAAGGTTCAACAGTCGATGATCTCTTACACGCTCAAAAGGAGAAGGAGTCGACACCATCGATTAAAGAAAAAGGTCCCACACCTTTTACCTTACCAACACAGGGTTACACCGACACCCACGTCACCCCGGTAACACCTCAAGCAAGGTGCAGGGAGGAAAAAAGTTCACACACAGAGTCTAACAATTCTACTGCAAAAGGTAGAAGATCTATAGAGAATACCTCTTTTCACCTCATGCTCTGCAGGATCGTAGACATACAAAGCTCACGGTTGTCCGCGGTCCCAACTGTCAGCTCTTTGAGCCTGATGTGGACCACCTAGTGGTGATGGAAAGACCTCGTAATGTCATCCCCCACCACCAGCTCCTCCCGCTCCTCTGCTATCACCACCTCTCTAGGCACTACTCCGATCACGGCGCTGCCTCTCCCATGGTGGTGCGCCTGCTGCTTGCCCAAAGCTCTCAGCAACTCGGGCCAGGTAGTCTCGTTCCATGTGACCTCGCCCGTCAAAAGCATAGAACCGACTCTCTCTAGGCTGCACTGGTGCCCTCCGGCTCCACTGTGGTGTACGACCACACCCCTGAGTTCGGTTGTCATTAAGCCACCTGCGTCGAGGTTCTTCATGCCGATGCCCATTAGCTGCGACAGACGTCTCGGCTCCAACGTGCCTGCTGCAACCCGCAACTCCAGAACATGACAGGAATCCCTCTGTCACCAGCGCCTGCTCTAGTACCCCGACATATGTGGAAATTCCCAAGTGTACTATTACAGCACAAATCTCTTGGCGGAGACCCTGCTCAAACGTCTGCGCTCGGATGTTGTCGTCATGGACCAGGTCCAGGTAAAAGCGTGCACAGTCTGCAAAACTAGTCGCGTACTCGGCCATCGTCATGCCTCCCTACTGAAACTCCATGAGCTACTGAATCTGAATGGAGTGCAAGTAGGAGGGGAAACACTCCTCATGGACCAACAACTGAAATTCATTCCAAAAAAGCGACGACTCGTCAAGAAACTGAGTCACCAGTGTCCACCAACGCCATGCTGCTCCACAAAAAGGATGGTTGCCAAAGCCACTCTCTGATCAGTCGGCATCTGCACAAACCTAAAAGGGATAACCACTACCTCTAGCCAAACCTCTACTGCATGAGGGTATGGCTCACCACTGAACCTCAGCGGTCTCTGCCGCTGGAACTCTCGGAGTGCGCTCAAGCTCATCCTACTCTGCTGAAACTGCCTGCTGCTCAACAGGTGGGGGTACTGCTACCGGCCCGACCAGAGAAAGGGGCTCGCATGATAGGTCCTGGACTTTGTCCTCGTAGCTCATGGGGTCTTCTTCACGAACCGAAGCTGGTATCCTGGCCAGCTGTCTTCGCGGAGACATCCTAAATATTATCAAGGAGTGTCACGGTCAGATGAGCATATGTGTATATAACAATAACAACAACAATGGGGAGCTGACTCAAGAAGGACAGTCAAAGACTCAATCCTATGGGATGTACAAAAAATATTTTCCCTGCAACAAGTGTCTCAACATGCCGAGTTGACAGGCGGGTTATCAAGGTCCTGGTGAATGGATATGTTGGCCGCCACACCATCACTGGACTCCCTGGCCAGAGAGCCGCTCTTGAGACACGTTAACATTGTTGCCCTATATCCCAACCGATTCCTTTTTTAGGGATGTCCAAACAGTGTCCCACGGAACAAACCACCTCTGATAACACTTTATCATGACCCGACCCTACCCGGGCTCAAGCCGCAACTACCCCAAGCCCGCCTCCATAGGCCAGGGGCTGGGGACCAGGGCCGAAGGTACAAAAACTCGGGGAGGCCTTTTCCTATGTACCTGTACATACACACACATCACACTCAATGCAACAGTGCAGAGTAAATGAAAAGACAAGTAAATAAATGGTCAACTGTAATATATATAAAAAAAATGTGTATCGACCTCTAAACGGTACAAGTAAAGTGATGAAAAGGAAAAAGTGGTGAAACACGCGCCCAACCAGAAAAGTTCCACAACCCAACAACAGGTAAACAAAAGTAAACAGCTGGTAGGGTCCCCCACCCAGAACCCGACTCCGACCACCGCACGCTGTCCAAGCTCCCAAGATCCTAAGCTCCTCTGATGTCACAACCAACTTGTCCATCGTCTGCAAGGGAACACCAAGTGCGGGTAAATCCCAAGAAGGGGTGAGTATAAAAATACTCAGTAGGATACCCCGACGGCTCGAGGGAGCAACAAAGGAGGTACCGAAGGGTGAGCAGTAGAGCGAAAAAGGAAAAGTAAAGGAGTACAACCGAGAGTGCAGTAAGGAGTACAATAGAGAGTCCAACTCAACCCAATAAGAGGAAAGGAGGTATACTCATCTAAGAACACGGAGCTGGAAACAGTGAGAAGATGAACTTCCCGTCGAGTCGTCGCAACCTATAGCAGGAGAGTAGACTCATCCAACCACGAGAAGCTAGACACGGAAAGCATGTGGAATACCCCATGCGTCTTCGCCTCTCTTGGAGGGAGAGTAACCAATCCCAAGAAGTGGGTACTGGAACAAGGTATATACATTTATTTATGCTCAACAAGAAGCCCGAATAACGTCATAAGAGGATCTCCTTCCTGTATCTCATCCCAAGAAAAGAGTGGCCAACAGTCCAAGAATTAACACCATCGATGCCCAGCATCCCGCACGTCTACCCCGAACTACAAGTCAAGGGCTCAATCACCGCACCTCGACACTATCCACTCTGGGAAGCACTAACTCGCCCACATAGTTTTAAGTCGCGTCACAAGGACGTGTATTGATGGGGGAAAGCGCTCCTCATACTTTTGAGTTTTGGGGGATCGTCAACCACAACTCATCACTGCTCCGCGGTCGAGAGTTCTTCCCAAAGTTGACAGGCGACCCCCTGCCCAGCCCCGCTGGAGGATCCCTGGAAGTCAATGGGTTCCCACTACATGGATACCTGAAAAGTCGACGGGTTCCACACTGACCAGTCCTGTAACAGGGTAATCCACTGGAGGGTGGACCGACTAAATTCGGCGACGAGACCACTGCCCAGCCCAGCTGGAGGTAACCGGGCATCGGGGACCACTGCCCATCCCAACTAGAGGTAAGCCCAGCATCGGGGACCACTGCACAGCCCCACTGGAGGTAAGCCCGGCATTGAGGGCCACTGCCCAGCCCCGCTGGAGGTATGCCCGACATCGGGGACCACTGCCCAGCCCAGCTGGAGGTAAGCCCAGAATTGCTCTGGCCATCCCTGCTGGATGGTACTGCTTGGTTAACACCGCTATAATGGCCATCCCTACTGGATGGTAAACCACTGGCGAGCCCTGCTCGAAACAACCTCAGCCCTACTGGAAACAACCTTAGCCCTGCTGGAATCAACCTCAACCCAGCTGGAAACAACCTCTTAGGTAGAGGATCGGTGCCCGCATAAATTTTTGGTCACACCGAATCCACAAGAACTCTACCAGGGAACATGGAGCAGTGGGAGAAACTCCCCAGGCCTCACAAGGTGATCCCGCTCCAATCCATTGAGTCACTGTCGAAGTGGATCGAGGCAACCCACCCCAAAAAGTGGGGAAAACACCCACACTGCACGAACACTCGTAGTCGCAAATGGTGTCGCAGTCCGGTGAAAGGGAACGGTACTGAAACCCCTCACAGCTGAGGAAACAGAGTAACCAAACCATCTCTACCGTCCAAACCATCGAGGACAAGACCAGGGGGAGACCACTCAACCCTACTGGTCAAAAAAAAGCACCAGGCCAGGGGAAAGTCTACCCTGCTGGTCAGACAAACGAGCTCATAGGGACCCTCTACGTCGCGAGAGGTCAAAGTACGAAAGTAGATCACAGAATGCACATGGGGCCCACACAACGTGTGGCCCCAAGTCAACCCCAACTGAGCGCACAATCGGTCTCAGGTACAAACCACATGTACCTCCAAGCGCTCCAATATACTCCCAGAGTATACCTTGTTCTAGCCCAATGGCTATCGTGCACACGGCACCCAACATCAACGCGAAGGCATGACGTAACAACTTCACCTCAAAGGCCCGGGCACAACCAACAACAAGTTGTGAAACATTTATATCACTCTCCCAAGAGTGCGCGATCACACGCCCAGGGTCCGCTACAAACATGGTAGGACGAACCGCTACCGGGGCACCCTTCATGCTTCCACATTTAATAAGATCGTGCAAGAGGCTCTACACAACCAAACAGATCGCACCATTGTAATCCTCTCGAAAAAACACGGGAGACAGACTACATACTAGCCTCAAACAAATATCCGGAAAAAAATTCGCCTGCACCGCCTCACGCCCGAACGACGTCCGAGGATAAAGTCGCTAAAAGAGGCATGCAGCTCAAAAGATGGGTCGTGGGCCCCCCACCTTTACTCTGGATTAAATGCCCGAAACCACCCTGGAAAACTCCGCCTTGGTGCCAGGGTTCCAACACCACTGACGGAACTCAAAACAGACGTCAGACGCGCCCGCGCCGTCCAACACAAATACCCGAAAAAATGTAAATCACATAAAGATGCATCGAACCTCTGAGGCCCCATGTTTTGGGAATTAAAAATTCCCGAAACCATATAAAAAATTCCACCTTTCCATGGGCTCCGCACAGCCGCAGACGGCGCGCAATGCAGATGCCTTGTGGATGATACATCATTTTTTATAATAATAATAATAATATTATTATTATTATTATTATAAAACATTTTTTTTTAAACCAGACCGGCCCAGAGGCCGGTCTTCTTCTCCAAACAGGACCTGCGAAACGTGGGTCCGTTGTCTGCTGGTCGGGGTCACGAAGACCTCGGGTCTTCATCCTGCGATGACCGGCCGAAGCCGGTCCTCCTCCTCGTGGGAGCCGCGACCTCCTGCCGCTCGAGCTCCCCTCATCGCACCAATAGCCGCGCTCGCCATCCGCGACCGCTCCGCCTCAAAAACCAGCCACCGACCGCCGTCCGGAGCTCGGCCTTAAACCGACGCCGCCGTCTGGAGCTCAGCCACCGCTCCGCCTCACGTCGTCGCCCGCAGCCGAAGCTGTCGCCTTCTGTCAGAGGAACCCATCGACGCCGCCTCGGGCCGGAGCCGGGCCGCCCTAGAAAGCTCGCTGGACCACCCCGGGTTGCCGGAAAACACCCAAAACCCCCAAACCGGCCGGATTCACCTCAAAAACCAGTAACTTTCGCCAGACCACCGCGGACTCCTCCGAACTCCGATTTACAAAACGAAAAGGGCGATGGAAAGCTCAAAATTTATACAATACCATTATGGGATTTTCTCGAAGATAAAACAATGATTTTATACATTTAATCGAGCTTATATTAGGTGCGGGAAAGAAAAAAAATGCAACAAGACCCTACCTCGATGGGCTTCGCCCGAAGCTTCGCCACGATCCATCGCCTTTCCGGAACGCACCACCTTGAGGAGGAGAGGATGGAGGAGGCCTTGGTTTAGACTCCTTCCTCCATGAGGAAGAAAAAAGGGAGGAGGGGATGGGTTTACTTAAATAGAAAAAATTAATTTTAATTAATTAATTTTAAAACACCCCAATTTATCATGCGCCCGAAACACTCGACGGGGTCGAGGTTAAGCCTCTCCTAGGGTAAAGACCACCTCCCGAGCACAACGGAGGTATCAGAATTTTAATCCGAGTCCCCATTCAAAAGTTAATAAACATAGCGCCCGAAGCCGCCAAATTACGAAAACGCCCCTGGCGGCATTTTCCACAGACTTGCTACGCCCGCGAAAGTTACACTCCTCCTAGGGTAAACGGCATGTTCTGAACTCAACAGTGCCCTCGGTTTTCCAATCCGAACCACCATTTAAGAGATACATGCGTTTCAACATTAAATGAATTAATTAATTAATTTAATCCGTTTAACGTTCCAGAAGCGGGCGGGGGGTCCAAACGTACCACACCGACATACTTTGTGTCGTTCCTAGGGTAAACACCCCATTCTGGTCCCATATGTACACTCAGAGCTCTGATCTGAAGCACACTTTAGGAGTTATCCCATTTATTTGGTGTTTCCACTGTGAACGCACTGAAAATTTAATTCTGGACACTCTGGGGCTCGAAATCGCACGCCGTCTGAAGGTGCTGCTATGTAATATCGTCAATAATATTTCAAAGTCCTTCACAGCAAAAACCGGGTTCTTAAACCTAGAATCACCGAGATGTACAATGACTTATGGAATCATACAGGTGGATGAGCATAAAAATAGAGGTAGTTGGTTTTGTTATGAGGTGTTCCAATCTCACCAGGAGAACACAGAACATTAGAAAAAATATATACTTTTATATAAGTTATATAGTAATAAGTTAAAATAGAATGATGTGGAAATGGATTTCATGACCAGATTACCCAAGTCATCTCAATGTACTAATGTAGGGTGGATTGTTTTTGATAGGCTCATGAATATATATGGGTTTCTAGTGATCAAGGATACCTTTACTGTAGATGATCTTGGGAGGTTGTATATATCTGAGAGAGTACGACTCCATAGGATCCCACAAACCATCATTTCATATAGGGAAACCATGTTTACATCATGTTTCTATAATAGATTATAGAGGGAACTAGGTAAAAAATTGATTCTAAGAAAATCATAACACCATCAAGATGATGGGTAATCTGAGTGTATGATACATGTTCATGAGGACATGTTGTGAGCATGAATCCTATATTTTGTGTTCTGTTGGGAGAGGAATACACCCCTGGGTCTGTTTTCCTACAACAATATCTATGAGGAAACTATAATAATGGAACCTTAGGAGGATTTTTAGGGTACACCATGCCGATCACCATTTCAATGTATAGAGGTAGGTGAGGGAGATTTACTATGACTTTTTCTCATGAAAGAGACATCATGAGTAGGTGTAGTTGATTTAAAAGCAGAAGGATACTGAATAGTCATGACAGAATTGCAATTCTAATCACCATAGATGAACTCTAGAGTTCACGGTCAAGGATCTGGTTTACTTATATGTTTTCAAGGGATGGAACATAGGTGTATAAAGAGATAAGGTATGCTTTTACCATGGCATGTATTCCCATTTGAGATTCTAGATAGGGTTATCCAGGTTGCCTATTAGTTTTCATTAACATAGAGGTACTGATACATGCATGAAACCTTAAATGTACCTCAGTAGAAAATTTATCATTCATAACCGTCTCATTATTTTCATCTTGAAAATATAGAGATTCAGGTTGATGCTTCGTACGATGGGCTTCTAATTAGTATCTTTGATAAGATAACAAATGTTCTATGAGGTCTGTATGTTTCTCTAGTACGATTTAACTGGAATTATGACCTTTTATAGGATGATACATGTGAGCATGTGGCTTATGTACATACTCAATGGATGGAGTTGTTCTCAGAAGAATATTTACCACCATTGAGAAAGATATTTGGGGATGCATTTATTTAAGGGGGATGATTTTAAAAAACCTAGTTTTCATATGTGGTAAAGATTCCTTTTCATTTGTTTCAAATATATGTATATTCCCTAATGTGAATTACCATTGAGGTTATAGAGGTATCAAGGGTATTTGTGGTATGTTTAGGACCTGAAAACAATTTTTTGTGGTGAAATAATATTATTGCATGGTTAGCTCAAACCATGTAGGGAAGGACACTTGATTAGATAAATTCATGTGAGTCTTGATAATCAAGAGAAATTGGTGGCATAAATAGATTAAAATGTTTGATTTGGGGTGCATGATCATGCAGCCTTATCAGCGATTTTGTTAATATAGTTTCCCATGGTTTTTTTTCACTTTTAGTCAAACTGTGTGAGGTGTCATTACCGAAAACTAAAATTTCATAGTAGGCACATGGTTTGGCCAACCTGTGTATAAAAACTATGTGATCCCATGTTTTTTGTAATATTACTAAAATTGATTATCTTTAATCTATTTTTTCACCACCTTCTTTCTATTTTAATCAATGGGATGAACCATAACCATTTGGGAACCCTCTTGATCAGAAATTGTAGAAATGAAAGTAACTCTTCCATCTGTGATCAAATTCAATTTCAAGTTATCACATTGTATCCTCATCAATGAGTTTTCTATTCATTTTAAACAAATTTTTATTGTCTTGGTATCAATGAGTATACTTAGGTGCAAGATTTTTTTCTACAATTTCAAGCCGATCATCAATTCATTGATTTGGTTTTTTATCTTATTCAAATCAAAAGGTAATACAAAATGAATAAAATTATACCATGCTAAATTATGTGTTCTATAAATTTTCTATTGTTTTTGGGGATTTATAGACCTTTTGGGCATTATGTAGCAAATCATAAAATCCAGTGGACCCCCTAAACTAAAATGATAAACTGAATTAGAACATATTAGGAACTCTATTAGGTTATTTATGATGATTTAGAGGTTGTTTACCAAACCAAAGTCCCCCATAGTGTGCTCCATCTAATTTTCATTGAGTTTTACTCTTTTAGAACCACCCAATCGGTGTAATAAAAAAATGCATAGTTTGAGGAAGACCAATTGTTATTAAATGGAATTTAGTTTATTTCCTAGGATATGTATTGCCTCCCTGACTTATGTAAAAATGTTAATCCATGCTTGAATTAAATAAATGGATTGTGTGGTAATGGTTGAAATAGTGGGTATACTCATTTTTTTCCTCTGAATTTAAATTATGGTTAATGAGTTTGTATACTCGTAGTATGAGATGGTAATGTAATTGATTGTTAAATGAATGATATGTATTGGAAGTCATAATGGATCCCTTGGTAGGTATACGAAGAATCTTGATTCCATTTAGATGCCTGGGATGTTACTCTTTGTATCATGAATGCATTAGTGGATGCCTTAGATAGAGTATGCTCCTTGGGTATTCATTTCATGAACTGAATTGGGCCTTGCTACCCCAACAGATCCAATTTTCCATGGGATCACAATAGAAATGGTTGTTATACATGCTCCTTTGACCCCATATCTAATCCTAAACAAGTGTCTATTGAGATTTTCCTACGAACTGAAAAAAATTCATTGGTCATCTACACCCCATATTTGGCACTTCATGGTATAGAGCTTTTATTGAATGACACACCTCTGGGAAATGTGACATGTGTGATTGTATTGCTCAGCAAGGTATTTTATGGATCATTTTATTGTATGGAATGGTCGTGGATGACAAGATATGTTTGGATATACAAAAAAGCCTTGTTTTGTATTTCTGTTTGAATTTTATATTCCATGTTGGGAGATTAAAACTTTTTTTGAAGGTATCCTTGAGAGTATAATTTCTTATCACATTATTTGTGGTAGATATTCAATGTGAACATAATATCTATATACGTCTTACAAGCATTAAATACACTAGTTATCTTATTATACTGTATATTCTAAAATATTATACATATAAGGGTGGTTTCCTACTGGGATTGAATCTCACAGTCTGTTTGTGTGCCCATTGGGTACCCAAATAGAAGTTATGGATGTAGGTAGGGGCTGGGGGAAAAATCCTCAGTTCCACGCTTTATATTGTACCATGCTTAGGATCAATAGAGAATGGGACCAAACTAAGGCTCGTATTTCTATTAGGAGACCAAACTTTTTTAATTTTTGGTATTTTGGAACCATTATTGTAGTATACTATTGTGTACTAGTTTTGGATGCTTTGGTAGAGAAATGTATCATGGTCATTAAATATGAGAGACTTCTATAATTTTTTTATATTCACAGTATTTGTTGTCTTATTATTATATAGCTTATTCTTTTGTCTATTATTGATATTTCTTTATGATATACTCTAGTAATGAAGGAATAGTGTTCCCATAGACACACACTAGGATTTTTCTACAAGTTGTAAGCCTCTGTCATTAAGGTAGATGTTCTTGAGGCCATGTGGCTTACCAGGCTCGAGGCACTATTGAGTAGAAACTAGGACCAGGATGTTACGACACACAAATTACCCATTAAGTATCAAGACACACCTATTTCCTATATTAGATCATGACACACCGATTTCTAATAAATGATCAATATCATCAATTTCCCCATTTTTATCTCATTAGACATAAAGAATTACCTTATTCATTGTAGAGAGGTATATGGACCAATTATTTCATAATGAAAACCAATTTTTATTTTCTCAAAGGATCATAAAAAAATCATATTATTTCTGATTTCATAATGTTCATTTCACAAAAAAATACTCTTTCCAGAACATATGGAAAATAGATAGTTTTCATAATCATTTTATCATTGAATAACTCATGAATTGTAGTTGTTTTCAAAATAATTTTATCATGGTATATCCTATGGAAGAGAAACAAGATTAATAAATAAAATCATCACAATCAAATAAAATTCATATGGAGAATAAGAATATTATTCATGGATCATATCCCTAGTAATACATAGATATCATCTAAGGATTGCATCGTAGATAGAAAATAATTTTGATCATTTAAAGAATTTCAGGAAAAACAATATCTACTTTCGATTGAATAAAATTGAAAAGAGAATATTTATAAAATAATTTTCCACGAATAAAATCATGAAAAAATATATTTTATGTTTATATGAAAATGACATGATATAACTTTCATTCCATATACATTATGACAATGATCCGTTTACCATTTTCAAAAAAATCCATATAGGCATTGCTTGTAAAAAATTATGATGATTACATTAAAAATGATTTCATTATAATTAATAATGTGTAAAAGTATATTTTAAAATCATTAAGTGATAAAAAAACATTTACAACCTTTTTTAGAATGCATTGTTTTGGAAGAAAATAGATTTTCGACCAAAGTGAGAAATAAACTAGTATTTTAATAATTCATTTATCAATTTTATTAAGATCCAAAGAGTGGAAAAAATGGTACTTCCACTTGAAAATTCAATGAATACCCACAGGATATGAAAATTCAATTTTTCATAAGAGATAGATCAGAATATGTTATCATCTGAAATATAATGGTAAATAATATTAATTAATGATGAGATGGTAAGATGAAATATTTACCACATTGTTAACTTTAAAGTATAAAACCCATAAATGAATATCATAACATATTACAATAAATATCACAAGGAAAAATAAATTTCTGATAATAAATGAAAATAGGGATAATTATACACCATATAAAATAATGTAGGTTCAAAACATTACATATATCTCAAAAAATGAAAATTGTTAAAAAATCACTTTCTTATTTAAATACATTTTAAATTATAATACAAAATAATTAGTAAAATCAAATTAAAATATTAAATATCATCAAAGTAAGGGATTAATTATATAATATGAAAAATTATAAGTTTATACACCACAAAAGAATTAATTTGTGGTGAATTTTACTATATATGCTGGAAATAAAAGAGGGACTAAAAATCTAGTTACATAAATCTAGACATACATAAAACTCATTCAAAAATATATTATAATATATATATGTTTATTATAAATATCATAAAAAACCATAATTATGCATATCCTAACATATATGATTTACTTATGACATTCTATTACTATCTTATTAACAATCCCATATAAAAGACTTATTATTGGTAATAGCCACATTATATTTCATATATGTTTAGATTTTTTATTTTTCCACATAAATGGATCATGGATCTATCATTTCTAGAATTTTAACCATGATAAAATTTTCATATATATTTAGTATGTATTCCTTCAGAAAAATCCATAAAATATAATGATGGAAAATGAAATACACCATTCAAACTGACGGTATGACGTATAGACACATGAACTATGATTCCATTATATTGTAGGATTGGAAGAAATATAGTTCAATGTTATAATAAAATTAAATTATATTTTTTTATTCCATATATATCTGATATTTTCATTAAATCCATCCTTAATACATTTAATGTAAAGCCCAAACGAATCACATTGCTTCAAGATATGGAAGACCATCGTAAAATCAAATGACATTATTATATTTCAAAAAATAGAAAAATTGAAGATATTTATGATATAATTAATCCATATGAATATTAATATCTCAAATATATTATATATAAAATAAATCATTGGTTATGTATAGTCTTGTCAGGTAGTAATGGAAAAAATGATTATCATTTCACAAGGTGATAGTCCTCTGTACAGAAGAATAATTATTTTCTAACACATTAGATAGAAGTGGATATGATACTTGAACATTGCCTCAATATTAAAAAAAATACATTTATTATACTTATTTTTATATAAAGATTATATAAAAAGAATAGAATTTGGTGTATGAAGAAATAAAATAAAAGCACATGTTGGTGAATGTAAACTCTTCCCTAAGTATTCTCTTTAGGATTTCATTAAAAGTCTTATTGAGATGAATTTATAAAAAAAATAAGGGTTCCTTGATCAGGAGAGGGATTTTTGCAACTTTTTTGTAGGTCATAGAAAATAAAAAAGGGTTTACAATGAGAATAATAAAAGAAAGTAGGTTTCCATTTATAAGTGGGGGATAAAATAGACATTGCATTTTTAAATATAATCAAGAGCCCAAACATTTTTAAATGTAAAAAAGGTAAAAAATGAATAATTATAAAACGTAAAAGTTTTTAAGGTCGATATATGTCCATAAAATAGATTTTAGACAATTTCATATGTCATTTCCACCCTTATCTGTTTAATATATCCCTCGATAAACACTTTTTACGTTACCTATGGTATTTAATTTTCATTACATTCAATATTCATTTTAGTAAAAATTAAATTTAAAAATATTAGATAATATAAATTATTATTATTAAAAATACGTAATACATTTTGAAAAAATATATTCGTAGTACTGGAACAAACCAATTGAATGTCAAGCCCATATATTTGATGAGAAATATGGGTTGTGAAGAGAAAATTTTTAAATGTTTTCAGTGTTTTTATTTAATAATTCAGCATGAAATTGATTTGAATGTACTAAATTGAAAAAATGTATGAAAAATTTTATTTTATTTTTTAAATTAAAAATTTTCAATATAGAATTTATCTTGATAAATATTTTAATCAAAATGGAATTTTTTAATTAAAATTCATTATTTTTCATAATTTATTGAAAAATGATACACTTCAGAATAATTTAAAAAATTAATCATAAGATAATATTTATATTTATATTTTATAAATTATCTTTTTTTAAATAAATTATTCACAAGTGGTAATAATTAATTTTTAAATATGTGTGAAATGGATGATAAAAATGATTCCATTTAGATAATACAGTTATATATATATATAATTGACATTTTTTATATATATTGTAGAAAACACCAAAGAAGAATGTTAAAAAATTTATTTTATAAATAAAATATAAATTTAATTAGAATAATAAAAAATTTATTATTTTTAATTTATTATTGGAAATAAAATTTGTATATAGGGAAATAGTTTTTTCCTGAATGATTACACATCGACTCAAATGGTTCTTTATTTTCATATATAATTAATTTTTTTAAAAATAATTAATTACCCAAACATGCAAAAGAAATATTTTTATAACATAGTTAAACATATTCATAAACTCAATTTCAATGACTAAGTGATACCTATTTTATTAAATAATATTATTTTAATGTATGTAATATTTTCGTTGAACATAGTGCCATGTGTAACGTAAGATAAACATGATGTTTTTTGTAATAGAAAAAAAACACAGTTCAACATATAAAGAAAGAAACACATAGAGTTGTATGTAATATATGAAATAACTAGTGCTTTAGGTAACATGATATAAATTTAGTTTTACGTATAATAGAAAATATGAAAAATATTAAATTAACTTGAAATTAAATATTTCAAAAATATCATGGTGTTTTATTAATAATTGGGATATTTGTATGTATTAAATTTTTATATCAATTTAAAGAAGTTATTTTACTCATTAGATGTTCTATGTTAACATTTTAAATCAATTTCCATCTAAAAAGACACCCTTTGATGTTACCTAATATTTACTAGGGTTATTATCTAATGAGATCATACTTATTTGTTTTATGGATGGTTTATTCTTATGATGATAAGTCATTTATGGAATCCATTCCTTTTCCATAGGATATAATTATATTAAATAATAAAATTTTATCAAACCCATTTTATATCTACTAGTTATACTTTGATAAAATATTTATATGACACATTTATTTTCATGGGTTTGTATATGATTAATGATTTATTTTATATGGTATTTATTATGTGAATATGGTTATGTTATAACCAAGGATAGTGGTTCTGTTATATCAAAGGATTGTGGTTACATTAAAACCATGTACGGTGGTTATGTCGTAACAAAGTATGGTGGTCAGGTCATAAACTAGGATGGGTAGGACCTATATCTTTCTCCAATATAGGTAGTAAAGATTGATATCTTAAAAAGGAATCTGTAATTGAATGTGAAGTGAATATATTTAGTCAAGGGTCATTATATACTATGCATTTCATGGGTGTGATCCTTAACTACTATGATTTCATGGGATTGAACCCATTCCACTATGATAGCATTGGAAGTGAGCCTAGATTACAACGATTTTCTATGGAGTGAACACATTCCACTGTGATAATCTTAAAAATGATTCTTGATGATTAAAGAAATAATTTTCATTACATATGTGTATTAAAAAAACTAATGTCTTATTCTAATGTAATAATATTATAGATCACATTTATATATTAATTTATGATTTATTTCTTTAGAACACCAATCATTTATTACATAACTCGTATTTATGTTCTATGACATGCAGGTGATGATTTTAATTTTTTTTCATGTTCTCATAGCCTTATATTAATGTCATTATAAAGTGATCACTAATATCTCCCTTGTTTTTACTAATAGATAATTTAATCTCACTGATTGTTATGTTTCCTTTCCCTAGTTTATGATGAAATGCAGTACATACTATTTTTCTACGAAGAGTGATGGTTATGAATAAATTAGTAAAAAATTATGTAGATCATTTATGATCCAAGTTTTTATGTTTCAATAATTTCAACAGAAAAAAAACTATTTTATTATGGAATGGGTTATTATTTACGTAATGAATAATCATATATTATGATATGATATCTATGTACAAAAAGACCATTCCACTATTATCCTCCACCAATAATATTAATGTAACTATACTATAATGGGGTTGTGAAGGAAAAAATGGGGCTAGGTGGGTATGTTGGGGGATTTCAAGATTCATTAGAAGTAGAGATGAAGTAAAGTTTAATAATTTATGTAATTACTTTTCACTAATAGATGAATTTGATATATTCATAATTGTAGTCAGCATTTCTAGAAAACCTGTTTAGACATGATATTTGATCCATATATGAACTATAAGTCTTTTTCACCTAATTAGAAATCAAATCGGGCATATTTTATGATGATTGAATATAATAGTGAATGAATATTTTTGGATCCTGATTAGTAATATTATTTTTGGTTTGTAACAATTTTTTTTGGAATCCAATAAATATAGAGATTATATTACTAATCAAGGGACATAATTAGGTGATTTGTTTTAATTATATATGTTTACTAACATTTTTCTTAACCTATCAACAATGGATATGTCTATTACTCATAAAACTAAATACAAATAGTTTTAAATATTACATGAAATAGAAATTTATACTTTAATGAAAACCATACAATAAAATATTAATCTTATTGATTTAAGTATGATTGAAAAAAATGTTAAGAAAAATATAAGTAAAATTTAAAAATTATTTGTAAAAATTCGTCCATATTTCACTTTTATATTCACTATGTATTAATGATAAATTGTCTTTTATACAAAACTTATTATGGTGACTATCTAATAGATGTAAAAAATTGATTGAAATTTATTTTGAATATATCTTCTATTCCGAGGTATATAATATTTTTATGGAATAATAATGAAACAAATGAAAAAAATAATTATTTATTCTAATAATTACGCCCAATATATTGGAATCCCTCACACTAAATTTTATTTCTATGATGAATATATATATATAATTCACAAAAAACATTATTTTTTATAAAGGAAAATATAAAATTAATTAAAAAAGTTTTACCAATTATATTCAATTATTTATAATGATTATGGATCTTGATTCGGTTCTAAAGATATTTAAAATACAACAATAATTATATATTAACACATTTTAACGTTATGATTGTGATATTATTAATTTTATATTTTATGTGGAAAATGAATATCATTGACCCATACCTATACATATATTCTATGAAATCCTCATAATTAATGTTTCATCTCATGTTTTTTATTTACTTTTATTTTATGTGGGTTGGATGTCATTTGGATATTCTTAGTCAAGGTAAATGTAAACGATCATTTAAATTTTGACAATTATGAGGATCGAATTCTACACACGATTTTAAAGACAATTAGATATATAAATTATTGTTATTAAGGATAATTTTTTAATTTTTTGTATCAAATAATGAATATCATTATTTTTTCACGAATTTATAGTTTAGGATATATTTTATTTAATATAAAATTATAATATATTATTATTGTTTCTTTTGTGTGGTTATAATGGAAAAATTATATTATAGAATGACATTTTATCTAATAAAAAATTTTGCATTTAATGAATTTGGATATACTCCTTAGTTGTGTTACATATTTTTAAGAATATACTATATTTTACTGAAATAGTCATTATATGTGAAATGTTTTTGAAAAATATAAAAGCAAATATGAAATTTAGTCGCATATAATAAATGGTTAATTTTTTAAAATTTTCATGTTTTATTAATATATTAATTCATTAAACAATCTTAATATAAACTAAATTACTAAATATTAACTAAATAGTAAATTCAATAAAATTCTTATATTTTATTAAATTACCAAAATATTTTTTTAAAAGATATTTTTTACTAAAGAATAATATCAATATAAATAACATTAAAGATCATTTCGTTAATTTTGAAATGGATTCGTCGAAATTACACTCATATATAATTCTAATATTATATAATTAAGGTATATTTTTTGTGAAATGCTAAAAAAAATATTTATGATGTCTTCCTAAATTATGTATTTGAAAAAACATTAATTTTTTTCAAACAAAAATGCTATGAAAATAACAAAAATATTTAACACTAATAAAAGATGGTATTACCTATAACAATATTGAGGATTTAAATTTGGTAATTAATCATTGAATAATATTTATTATTTGAAATTTGAGAGAGGATTATGATGAGTATTTTTTATTAGTGTTATAATTATATGATCCTCTGATGTATAGTTTTACACAAAATTTGTGTAGTCATTAAAAAGGAAAATCAACCTTTTCTAATTCTTTTATTTCCTCACTATTATTACACAACAAGATTTTCACCTCAAAAGTAATCACCCATACATTTAGGGTACCTAATGCATATAAAACTGGATGAAGGATTTTGGCCAGGCTTTCTAAAACTGCATTATCATTTTATAGAAAACTACATTAATTTATACAGCTATCTCAAGTTCATCTTATGATATATTGTAATGATTATTTGAAAAATAAATCATAAACATGATTCAAATAAAAAATAATATTTTGTAAAATTTTGTAAGTCTGTAGCGACATTATCATTATTATATTAGATCAAATAATAGTTCCATGAATTCAAAAACTCATTTATAATTTAATTAAATAAAATGAAATCCAATATTTTCAATCATTAAATTAGAAATAAAATAATAAATTGTCAAATATTTTAATTATTTTTAAGTATACCAAATAAAAATACAATTTAAGAAAACCAAAAATCCATAAATGTTTCTATGATAGTTTCATGACCTAAAAATCATGAATATGAATATATAATATAGCTTTTGAATAACCATTAAACATTAAAAAATAGATCATAGAAAATACATTGTAAAAAATTAAAACATGTAATCAAATGATCTATGACAAGAAACATCTCATGTCATTTCAAAGGATTGAGATTTTATCCAAAAGGTATTTTAAATAAAATTAAAACTATATTTTTAATGAAAGTACCCCCCTGACATCCCAGATAACTCATGACTCAATGACTTTTATTCTTAAAATATATTATTATTTTAATTTTAATATCAAACAATATTATTTCTATAAATAACATAATATCCAGGACTAAATTTTTTTAATTCAATTTTATAAAATCCTAATTTCTGAATAACACTAGTCCATTGAACATATTTTTAAAAAGACCAAAATCATAATCCCATGAAAACCAAAGAGAGGAGAAATGTACTAATGAATAATATAAAATAATAATGCTTTTATTTCCCTTTAAATAATATCGTATCCATACTACTGAATTTTTATAAAAAATATACCATGATGTATTTATAAATTGATCTATTTATAATATATGTAGAGAAAAGATCTATTTAAATGAAACTTAGTAGAATAATGATCCTTTTAATGTATGATTCTTGAAAAGTTATGGTGTCCATGAATGAGGTTCATCTATCATTTAAAGGGATAGTGAATGTGTGTTATTTATTTTTAAAAATTCTCTAAAAGTATCCTCTACGTATTTATTAATATAAATGGATATATCTATATCTTTATCTAACTCCCTAAATATAATATATTAAATGAAAAAATGGTTATACATATTGTTTAAATGTTTCAACCCCATATGGTTAATTATATCATTTTTTTACCAATTTAATCTAATCTATAGACCAATCCACTAATTCTATAATGTAAATTTAAGTTGTGATGGGGAAGGTATCACCTTAACCCAATATAAATGAAATACAAATAATAATATAAATTTATCTCTCTCAGTTATAATAATAACAAAAAATTAACATCTTATATTGAATTTAAATTTAAGTGAAATTAGTTACATACATTTCTTATTAAACACTATTTATTCAATTTATCCCACAAAATTCCCAACCCAAGGTTTAATTTTAAACATATTTCAACATGTAATTATCTATATAAATTATATAAAATAGGTTGTGTGAAAAAATAGATTATAAGGGAAATTGTTTACAATGAGTCATAAATGGTTAGATCATAAGCACACAAGAAAACATGTCCATGGGAGTAATACATAATTAAAAAACACATTATCTCAAGAGATGACCGAAGAAATTATATGGTAGAAAATTTATTCACATAAAGAAATAAAACATCAAATAAATCATTATGCAGTCATATTTATACCATAGATTAATGTTGTGGAAATACTTGAAATTATTTATGTTCGATAGAGTATGACATTGAATTATAGAACATGAATATTCCTTAAATATCACAAATTATGTCAAGGTTAAGTACCACGAATATCATAAAATAGTGTATCATTAATCATATCCTCTTTCCAATAATTGACTATGAATAAAAACACACATCACATAACATTTTTGATTATGAATCACTACATACAACCCATAGTAGATGAAGATTTTGTACTCATGCCCTATAGTAAAATTATGAGAGATAGAGCATTACCCTTGGCATTGGAGGGTTATTTTATACTCACCCATAAAATAATGATAAAACATATATATTTGTTCAAAATTAATTTTATTATTCATGAAATTGTGGTTAACAAATGAAAAATAAATGGGTTACATTACACTTTAAATTTAATGGAGAAAGAATAGCTCAAGAGTTGAATATGTTGATTCAAAATAGTCAATCACCAAAATGAAATATAACATAAGATCATTTAAATGGAGAAACATAAATTATAACTCCATATAATATTTATATTTTATAGATTGAGTGGGAAATAGTGTAAAATAAAAAAACCAGTTCTTATATATTTTGTTACATTGATTTAATTCTGAAGTTAAATAAATATAAAAATTTATTTTCTAGTAGTGATATAAATAATTAAGAAACCCTTTTTTAATATGTTTACATAATATAAACTCAAAAAAATTAATTTATAAAATAATAAATGATCAGTGGAAGATTCAAAATTTATAGATCTGAAATAAGATAACTTTTAAGATTTTTCAAATACATTTTATAATAACCTTGTCAGCTAATGAAACATAATAATTACTATTGAATAGAGATAAATTTATATTTCTGAGGTTTAAATTTGAATACATATTCTTCATTCAAAATTAAAGAAGAAATATTTTTTATTAATTAACATGGACTTGGAAGAAATATTTACAATAAAAATAGATAGGATTATTTATAACAAATGACTAATTTTATGAAGTATATAATTTATCAAAGAAACTAATTTTTTCAAGAAAATTTATTTTACCAAAACAAGATTTCAATTTCAATATTAAATAGTGAAACTATTGAATATAAAAATAGTTAATAGAACATATTCAATGGAAAATTTACTATGACAAAATGAAATAAGAAATTAGTGAGTGAAACCATCACAATTTATAGTAGGATATCAATCAAATACAATGGATGTAAAGACCCAACCTCGTTTACACGAAGTCAGTGCCTTATTTTATTAAATTGGCATATAAATAGTGAATATGAATCATGAAGGACCATGTAGGATACTATCTTTGTAAACAATATACATACATAGGTTTTAAATTTCAACATTATAATTAAATACAACATATATGTTTATTTGGAAACTTCCAGTACTATATTCTTATCCTTAAAGGTCAGTAATAATAAAGTTATTCATGTCCTGATAAAATGAAACATAAGAAAGGGTTGAGAACAAATGATTTTAAAGGTATGTAATGCATTTTATGATAACATAATCATTAAGCATTATGAATAATTGAAAACACATGCCTTTAAAATAAAAGGAGAACATAATATGGAAGGAATATGTGTTGTGTAAATAATTCAATAATAATACATAATCATTGGTATTATTATATCTTAATAACCTAATGAACTTTTAATTTCTAGCTTCAAACTGAGGGAAATACATATGTTGAACATTCTGAAACATTTCGTCAAGGCCTTAGCCAAAAAAATCTAAAAATGATTAAGTCCTTGACTAAAATCAAATCTAATAATGGGGAAGGAATTGGCCATATCCATATCAATTTGTGTCATGAGACCAACCGATTCATTGAGGGGATATATTTGGCCCCACCCATCACATAATAAGTTCAATGGATTCCTCATATAAATGGGGATAAAGATAAATAATATATACATTCATATTGATAGAAACATGTGAATCATAAATGATTTTCCCAAAACATTATGCATAAACGCTAACCATTTAGTATAAATTGATGAATGATTTTCACATATAACATCTTTATTCAAAATAATAATAATTTATTTAATTAAATATGGTATATTATATCATAAATATTAATCCCAACAATACATAATAATCAACAAGAGTATGGAAATAGATGAATATACTCTTAAAATTTATCAGGTAATTCTTTAGATAAATACTATTTTACTTTGAAAAAAATTGTTCTATTAGAAAACCTATTTGTACAAGACAAATAATGAAGAATTATTGTAATTTTTTAATAAAATGAGTGATTTCAGAGATTAGTTTTTATAAAAACAAATTACAGAGTACTATCGATAAATATATAAGAATTGGAGAAATTCCCTTAAACCGAGATTTTATTTCAAGAAGAATTTTTTGAATATCCCTTTAAAACCTAAAAATACCTATATATGAAGGTATTATACTAGTTTTACACATATATAGAACATTCAAAAAGAATTTATGAGGAGAAATATTAATGAATACAAATTTAATTGAGGTATGTAGATAATAAATGTAACCTGAATGAAAACGAAGGTTTGGGTGGAAGTCCCTTACCATAGGTCCAAAGGTGATCCTCACATGATCTTAAGAACCTGAAAAATCAAATTTAGGTTCATAAATTAATGTTTTCAGAACCATTTGTACAATTAATTGATTTATTATAACCATGTTAGGTTATTTAATTTCTATTTGATGGGTTCAAAGATTCATTTACATTGTTTGGGAGCATTTTCTTCTTTGGGTTTCATGATTGGTTTACATATATTCATTTGTGAATTAAAATGTAGAATGAGAATGTATTTCTAGAATAGAAGTAGTATGTTATTAGTGAAAAAACTGAACATTACAAGGTCATAATTTTTTTTGTTATTGGGATTGAAAATAAATAATTATATAAAACATTGAAGACAATTTTTGGGTTAATTGGCGGTTTTTTGATCACAACAAACTCATTTTGATGTATAATATAATATCACATAGAAAAAAGATTCTAGAACCTAAAATAATTTATTATAAACATTATATAGTCTGGTTTAACTATTAAAATGGTTTCATGAAATTAATTTAAGATGGAAATAGAAATTGAAAACATGTCATCCTTGAATGTGATAAATTAACACATCTCAGATCTTGTTTTCATTTATATTATAAATGAAAGGGAAAATAGAGATTATAAATAATTATTCTATTATAATAAAAAAATTCCAGTACATGTATATTATTAATGAAATCAAAAAAATTTGATGAAATTTGGTGTGGAATGAAAAAGAAAAGAGAGGAACTTGAAATAAAATGAATTAAAATATGAATCTAACTCTTGAAGTAATCTTACCTGAGTGCCTCTTTAGGAGAGAGGCTTTGATTTTTTTTATAAGACAAAGGGATTTTAAAAGTCTATTAAGACATCGGGAGAATAAATCAGTAGAATTTTGACAAGGAACAAGGCTTGATAGGATTTATGATAAGGGGGTGTGAGGTGAGATTCTTATAGTGGAGGAGAGGAGAGTTTCCCCATTATTTAACTCATTATTTTATTATTTTCCCATAGACAACCAATTGTAATGATTCTTATGACCATGAATAGTAATATAGGAATGTGTATTCGAACAATGTTTTCTTTCACCATCAATGATTCTAGGAAAATTTAATTTCAACTGATAATGTATATAAACATTAAATTACCACATTATACAATTTATAATTTTTTTAGTAGTTTAACAAAATCCCAAAAATTTTCCCTAACTATTTTTTGACTTCAAGATTCAAAAATGAAGTATATTTTTTAAAAATAATATTTAAAATGTTATTAATTAAAATTTTCAATAAAATTATCATTTATTGGTTAAATAATAATTTTAAAAATAAATTTCGTTTTATATCACCATGAAAAATTAATCACGAACTCATTATCTTAAAACCCGAAGACAATAAAATAATAATTTATTCACTATTCATAAGGTTTATATTACTATTAATATTACTATTAATAAGGGTATGTTACTATTTAACAAAAATCATGTTTTTCTTATCAGACTCAAAATATTTTACTGAATGTGATAGTGTGTGTTACCTTTTCGAAATTCAAATCCTAGAGGTTGAAAATTTATGTTTACTGGATAGATTATGAAAATGTGGTGTTTTTTGGAGACTTAGTATTTCATGAATTCAATATTGTATTTATTTTCAAATGCCTTGGGTTGTTACAATATCCACTCTGTACAAAAATTTGGTCCTCATCATTACCATAATGTTACCTCATAAAAATATTTGGGTACTTTTTCATCATAAGCTCCTCAGAATCCCAAGTTCCCTCTTTGATTTTATGATTTTTCCAATGCATATGTACTATTCAAGTCATCTGATTTTTAAAAATGTGTTCATTAATTTCCAGAATTTATATAGGCTCTTCACAGTATGATATTTCAGGTTCCAATTCTATACCATCAGAAGCGAAGACGTGCATTGGCTCGGGAATAAAATTTATCAGCAATGAGATAAGGAACACATTTTTACATTATACTGGCTAAGTGAGATAGAAAAATTATATTCAATAGCTCTAATTATCTCCAAAATTTCAAAAGGACCTATATAACTAGGGCTCTATTTCCCCTTTTTACCTATTCTTTTAACACTATTAGATTGAGATATTTTTACAAAAGTATGATCTCCCATGTGAAATGCCAAATACTTACTTCAATTATCATCATAAATATTTTGTTCTTAATTGAGCTACATTGATATTTATTTTAATAGTCTTTACCTTCACTGTGGTTTCCTCCACGTGATCTTAGCCCACGTGCTTCTTTTCTCAGACTTCATCCCAACAAGTTGGTGTAGGACATCTCTTTATGTACAATGCTCCAAATGTGGTCATTTGAATACCTGAATGGAAACTATTATTTTTTGAAAACTACCATAACAATAAATATTTATTCCACAGACATTGAAAGTCAAATAAAGATTATCTCAACATTTCCTCTATTGTTTGTATCGTCCTTTATGATTTCCCATCAGATTGTAGGTGATAAGCAGTACTCCACCGAATATCAGTATCCAAATATTTCTAAATAATTATCTATAATTTTGATGTAAATATTGGATCACAATCATAAAAAATTGAGTTAGGTGCTCCAGGAAGTCTCACAACATCATTGATATAGAGTCATTATAGGCGCTATAAAGATTCTATATCATCCCTTATAGTGAAGAAAAGTGCATATTTCGTAATTCAATCAACAATCACCAATATCGCTTCATTCATACTTGGTGTTTTGGGTAATCCAGTAATAAAATCCAATGTGATTTCATACCATTTCTAGGTAGTAATAGGTAGAAGTCTCATGACTCTTATTGGATTATGTCTTTTGGCCTTCACTTGTTGATAGACTAAATATCATGATGTGTAATCATCAATTACCCGCTTCATGTTTTCCTAAAAAAATGTTCCTTAAAATACCAATACATTTTATCAACAAGAGGGTGTATTGATAAATTTGAGCTATGAGAATCGCATATTAACTCTCTTTTCATCTTGGGTATAGAGGGAACACATATACTCTTCCCAAGTTTTATAATTTTATCTTAACATAAAAATTCAGACAAATTCCCCTATTTCCAATAATTATACTTATTTTGAGGGTTCCTATCATCAGGCTAAGATATATCAATCCTTTTTAAAAACAAATGGTTGGGAAACAAAATAAAAAGCAGTGATGTTTCCCCTTATTTGATAATACAGATATCTATCATTACTAGATCCATAAAAACAAGATCCCTTTGAATATTCATTTTGTTTCAAACTCCTGGATCCTTCTTTCTCAATGTATCATTTACATTATTTTAAATTCATGGGTGGTTGTGTTTAGAAAAATCATAATCCTTGAGTAGTTTAGGGAATCACCTTTTCTTCAGGTTTAGTTATTTTAGTGAGAATATATATTGGAAGCTCTTATGATGCATATATATCCCACATTTTTTCCATTGAGAAAATTCCTCCATATATTCAGAATATTATTACATCTTCTAACTCAATATAATGAGTAAGATAGTTTTGTTCATGAATTTTTGACTTCCTTGATGCCTAGGCAATAAATCTATCATTCTGCATAAGGACACAACCAAGTCTTTTCATTGATGCATCAAAATTGATCATAATACATGAATCCCCTATGGTAGATTTAAGTTCGATTCATTCAATTATATCCTCTTTAATTATTTGAAACAGTCCTCACATTCGTTTTTTCATAAGAACTTAACCCCTTATCGTGTAAGAGTGGTCATTAGGTTGGTTAAATGGATGAAGTTATGAACGAAATTAAAATAATAACATGCTAAAGTAATAAAACTACATACGTTAATTATAATTATTGGAGTAGGCCATTATTCCACATACTTTGTCTTCATAGGATCAATATTTGTTCCATCCTATGAGAAAATGTGGCCAAGAAAGAAACTGATTAAAGCCAAAATTCACACTTGCTAAAATATCCATATAATTAAATTTTTCTAAGAGTATTTAGAATACAGTGCTAGTAATTTTCTTGATTTTCGTAGCTATTGGTGTATACAAAGATATCATCAATAAATACTCACAAAATT
The DNA here is from genome assembly GCA_963277665.1 of Viscum album. Lineage (NCBI taxonomy): Eukaryota > Viridiplantae > Streptophyta > Magnoliopsida > Santalales > Viscaceae > Viscum > Viscum album. The sequence goes on from OY728161.1 coordinate 260,628,279, forward strand.
CATTACGATATATCTTGAAAACCTTATTCATTAGATTGATTGGGACATATGGTGCATCAGTCAATCCAAAAGGCATTATTTTAAACTTGTAATGCCCCTTCCTAGTTTGAGATGTTTTCTTTGAAATATCTTCCTTCCACACACACAACTGATGATATCGAAATCATATATCAATATATTATTAATATTGGTCTCTATGAAGTTGATCAAATAAATTATTAATACGAGGTAGGGGATAATTTTTATTTATTGTTATAGAATTGATCTCCCTGTAGTCAATGAAAAACCTCATATAGCCATTTTTATTCTAGATGAAATGAATAGGGGATTGACATATATAAATTCTAGGGAGAATAATTTCCTTATCATTATATTCCTATAATTGTTTCTTTATTTCAACAAAGTCCACAATGGCTATTCTACAAGGGGTCCTGGATATGGGTCATTAGTCAGGAATTAAGTCAATGGCGAACTCAGTTTCCTACAATGGAGGATGTCCATCCAAATCCTTTGGAAAAACATCGACATATTATTTCTCAATAGGTACACCATCTATTTAAAAATTTCTTTCCTCACACATGGTTTTTGCATTACATTCCTCTATAATAATTGAATTCAGTAGAGATACTAGGGGTGGATCTATATGATAATCAGATAGTGATGTTTCTTCCCAAAAGATATTGGATATCACATCATCCCCAAAAATTTTTCCCTCCTTATTAGAATAATTTTTTGCATCACGGTTTGAGATCTAATCCAGATTGAGGATTATATCAATGCCAATCATGGGTATGATAATACAATCATTAGATAATGAATGCTTATATTCCATAATGGGGACTTCCTAGCACAAATTTATTGCAATGATACTTCCCATATGATTTTCAATTTACCACTCCATTTTAAAATCAAATTGTAAATATGTAATTTTCATGGGAAACTGGGAATATAGGAAAGACTACGATGATCCATAACCAAATAAGTTATTAGTTATGTTTGATGAAATGATTAAAGTACATGGCACCATGTAATTAGGAACTCCAATATCAACAATTCTGATTTTATATTCTTTTCCCTTCACCCTTTGCCTTTTCTGAGGAACATTTTCTTCAATCTTGGGGAAATCATTACCATAGTGTACTATATCCCTATAATTATATATTTTAACATTAATATCGTTATTATATCCCATGTGAACACTAACAATATGGTATTTCTATCCACATTATTACCACACCATGTTTCCTTTTAATCACACATCAGGTTGTTTCGTTCAACAATTATTAAAGGGTGAAAAATAATTTCTTCCTTTCTTCTACCATTTATTTATTTCCATTTTCCATAGTTTCCAGAAACCCTCTAATTCCCTTACCTTCATTTAATGTCATAATACATAGAGAAATAATTTTACATCTTGATACCACATGAGACTGTATCTTAGTATGATGTGAAAGATTAGAAGAAAATTGTCTGTCATAAAAATGACTTTATAAAATAAAAGAATCAATAAATATTGAACCTTTAATTATCTATATAGTCCACAACAGTCCTTGCTAATATTTTTAAGTTAGCTTCATACTTTGTAACATTTTTATCATCATTTTGCCTCAAATTCAAAAACTGCCTTTCTATATCTGCTCGTTGTTCACGAGGAATGTATTACTCAACAAAAACATCTTTAAATTCACTCCATTCCATTTTTTCTATCCCTTCCACCACATTTTTTTCAATTACTAAACACTATTGATCAATTTTTCCTTATATATGATAACCTTACAAGACAATATTCCCCCTTTTGTTACATCCCAAGGATAGATTTATCTTCTTTGAGGAACTTATCCACTCCCCCACTGCAAATTTGTTTGTAGTACCATTAAATTATAGAGGCTATTGTCTCATAAAGCGATCTAACATAGATCTTCCACAATGTGGATCCGAATTATCCATACGGGTATGGTAATTATTCATAACCTAAGTAAATTTCCCCAGTATAATTATATGTCACTCCACACCCATTGCAGCTCCAAATCTATCCTCATTATCTTACATAAGATGGAAATACCTAGAAGGGATATGCACATTCATGCGATTTCCATATCATCCACTTGGATTCAGTTCCAAATAATGTAATAAACTAGATTAGGATATGAATCATAATGTATAATATCATCTTAGAAACAATACTTAGCATAAATTGAAATTTTATGCATGGTTAATCCCATAATCATAAACATGATTTATTTGTGAAAAAATTTACATTTAAATCCATAATAATTGCTTGTAAATAAAATATGAATTATCCTAATGATATCACCCATGAGTGTAAAAATAGGTGCACAGTAAATCCCATTGTTGTGCACCATGATTCCCCAAGTCAAGCCTAAAGCTCTTTGCCAGAGTTTTCACTCCTAGGTATATCTATTCTAGAACCACATCCAATTATATTATTTATAAATGGTATTATTTTATTGATATGTTCCAAATTATATATTCCTTAAAAAAAATACCATGATGTTATTGTATTCCTATTCTGAAATACTATGTTATGGGTTTGTTTCCTAATCTAAATTTTCTAAATCCAGTCCACATGTTTTATAATAAAATTCTCTTACTAAAAACATTAAATACGCGACTCCAATTGCCCTAAGTCGGTGACTTATTGTTTTACATTGGCATAACAACATTTAATATTTTTTCCGAAGGGCTGAGTATTTTAGTAGCTTTGGGAACAATATACATACATAATTTCACCATTACAACGAGAAATGAAATATAATATATTTGTTTTATTGGGCACATCCCCAACTATATGTTTATCCCTATAGGTCATTCAAAATAAACTTATTCATGTCATGAAAAAATAAAACATAACAAAGGGGGGAGCTCAAATGCTTAGTAAGAGTATGAAATACACTGGAAGATAACATAAAAATTTGTCATGGTGATTAATTGAAAACACATTCCTTTAAAAAATGTGAACATAACATGGCACAAATATGAGATGAGTAAATATTTATATAATAAAACATAATCATGGGTTTTAATCTAGTCAAATAATTATCAGATCATTAAATTTATAGCTTCATAATGAGTGAAATTCATATTCCATACATTCTGAAACAAACCATAAAGGCCTCGATGAAGATATCAAAAAATGATTAAGGCCTCCGCCAAAACCATATCTAGAAACGGTCAAGGCCTCGACCAAGTCCATATCTATTAGTCTCATAAGACCTAATGATGCATCGAGGGGATATAGAGGGCCCCACATATCACACAATAATTCTGATGCATTATTCATATGAATGGGGATAAAAAATACAATATATAAATTCTTATTGAAAATAATATATGAAACATAAATCACTTTCTCCTAACATTAAACATAAACACAAACCATTCAGAGTAAATTGGTGAATGGTTTTAAGGTAGCACATCCACAATCAAACCAATCATAAACCATTCATTTAAATATGGTACATGATATTATAAATATTAATCCAAATAATACATAATAATCAACAAGTATATCAATGTTAATTTAGATACTCTTATAAAGTCATCGAGTAATTATTAAGATAAATACACTATTACTTTGAAAAAAATATTTATTTTGGAAAAGTGTTTGAATTAAACTATAAATAAAGTAAGATATTATTTTCATAATAAAATTTTTTATTTTATATATAAATTTTTTTCTAAATTTAGATTATAGTGTTCCCTTGAAAAATGTTATGATTTTGAGAAATTATCTAGAGTCAGGCTTGTATTTGAAGAAGTAATTATGAATGATCCTTTTAAAAAATTTAATTCCCCATAAATAAAGGTTGGATTATAGTCAGTGATAATATATATTACATTTACACAAAATTAATGTGGAGTAAATATTAATTAATAATAATTTAATAGAGGTACGTAGAAAATAAAAGTAACATAAATGAAAATGGAGGTTCGTGTGGAAAACACTTACCTAAATTTTGTAGGTGTTCATCACATGATATTAATGACCTGAATAATTTACATTAGGATAAAAAATTAATAATTCTAGAACATAGTCTACATGTAATTGATTTTGTATAACCTTTTGTGGTCCATTAATTGTATTTTAATGGGTTAAGAGATTCAATAACATTGTTTTCTAGTGTTTTTTCCTTTGTTTTCATGATCAGTTAAATTATTTTCATGTGTGGATAAACATGTAGAATGAGAATGGTTTCTAGAATATAATTTGAATTTTATAAGTGAAAAAGTCAATATTACATGGTTATAGATTTTTTTGGTTATTGGGAGTGACAATGAATCATTATATAAATCTTTTATGACAATTGTTTGGGTTTATTAGCGTTTTTTGGATCAGAACAAACTCATTTTGACTTAAAAATTAATATAAAGTGCATCAAGAAGATTCCAAAACATTAAGTAACATTTAAAACATATATTATAGCCTATATAAACCATAAAAAGGGTTTCATGTCCATAATTTTTTTATGGTAATAGAAAATGAAAAATCATCATCCTTGAATGTGATATATAAGCACATCTCAGATGGTGTTTTAATTTCCATTATAAAAGAAGGGGAATAAAGAGATGATGAATAATTATCTCATTATCATAAAAAAATTATTTTACATGAAAGGTAATGGATTAATATTATCATTTTTATTAAATGAGGTGACGAAAAAATGAATAAAAAGTTTATTGAAATAAACGAAATGAAAAGAGGAATTTACCTTTTGATATAATATTCTATGAGAGCCTCTTCAGGGGAGATGTTTTTGTCTTTTTATGTGAACAAGGGCTGCTGGATGTGGCGGGGGATATTGAGAGGATATTTGTTTATAATTTAGAAAATTAACAAGTATTTAGAGGTGTGATGAGAAGGAGTGTGGGGGAGGGGGGGGGGGGGGGTTAATGGAGGAGAGGAGGGTTTTCTTATTTATTTTCTGATTATTTTTTATTTTTACTAAGAAAAAAATAGTATTGATTATTTTGAAAATGAATCGTAATATGTGTACATGAGTTTGAACCATGTGTGCTTACATCATCATTGATTCTACGAATAGTTAATTTAACTGATAATGTATACATACGGTAAATTACCATATTTTACTATTCATAAATTTTTTTGAGTACTTTTGAATAATCCCAAATATTCAACATAACCATTTTCCAACGTGTAGAATAAAAATAAATATATTATTGTGAACATAATTTTCTAAATGTTATTTATTAATTTTTAAATAAAATCATAATTTATTAGAAAAATAATAATTTTTAAACTATATTTTTTTATCCACTTGAAAAATTAATCATGAACTCATCATTTTAAAACCTAAAGAAAATAAAATAATAATTGATTTACTATTAAAAAAATTCATATTAGTTTTAATATTACTATTTATATGAGTATGTTACTATTAACCAAAAATCAATTTTGCCTCATCTGACTCAAAATAACTTACGCAACACAACCATGTAAATTAATTTTTCGAAATTCAAATCATATAGGTGGAGAAAATAGGTTTATTGGTTAGGATATATCAAAGTGGTGTTTTATAGAGACTCAATGTTTCATGAATTCAATATTAAATTTATTTTAAAAATCATGGGGGGTTACAAATGGGATATATAACATTAAATTTATTATTAAATATCATGAATCATTTGGAAAATATTTTTAATGCTCTCAATAGGAAAAAATATAAATCATATTAATAAAAATATGTGAACTATAATAAAAATGACTCTATAATAATAATTAGAGATGAAAAACATTACCTCCGAATTCTTTTTGGTTGATCAAGCTCTTTCCAAATTGAAGTGTTTATTATCCAATTAGATAAATTAATTAAAATGAAGTATTTGGGAGACCATATAATCAAATGTTCGAAAATATGTTTTTGAATTATTTGAGAGATAATTTTTATATGGATTCAATAAGAATCAAATTAGAATCTTTTCATTGAGGAGTGTAGTTGGGGGTCCATTTATATATTATCTTGAGTATAATTATCTAAAATTCCAAATACTTAAAGAGTTAGGAATATTATTTTTATTGGAATGATTATATGATGTTGGAAAATATTAGATAAATTTTATGAATCCCATCATCCACATATTTTAGATATAATATTTGAGATATTATTTGTTATTAGTTCTTAATTAAAAACATTTTCTGAATTTTACCTTTGCTATGGTAACATACTTATTGCATATGTATGTTAATTTTCTAGATAAAATTAATTTTGAACAAATATTTTTTTTATGATAATTTAAAATATAAAATTTATATTATTCAATATTTTTTAAAATCAATTATATATAATAATATTCATATAATTAACCTAAATGCATAAAAATAGTTTCTAGTTAAAATTATTTTCATCAATATGTTTAAATATATTACTATTACATGAAAATTAATTATCATTTGATAAATATTATATATTTTTTATAAACTCTATCATTGTATTTCCTTATAAAAATTCATTATGGGTGATGAAATTCATTATGTTATAATAACTGGTTAAAAAATAATAATTCTTTGAGATATATATATTATTAAAATTATACTATATTAATCCAAGATACTCAAATGTAAATGTAAATTTAGAAACCATTCACTTAATTTTAAAAATATATTTCTATAAAAAACATTGTAATTGTATTAAATTACCTCTCTAAAAAATTCCAAGTCTTCTATAATACCAGTAATATTATATAATACAAGTACTATTCATCACATTAATAACTACATAATGATATCATCACACCATGTACTTAATAATATAAACAAGATATATGAAAATGACTTCAGGGGGGAGGAATGGGTTGAATATTGTTTTTTTCCTTTTTACAAATTTAAGAATTATAAAACACAATCTTAGAAACATGTTATTGTTTATTCCTTATCACTGTTCAGAAAACTAAAATTCTTGTTATAATAAATATTTAAACATGGAGAACATGATTGCCAAGGTTTGGACATTTTGTGAGAACCTTTATCTTTACCATGACCAATCTCATGGTCTATAGAATTTCAATATTATGATGAAGTTAAATAAACATGTATCAATTCCCATTAGACACCGTATATATCTCGATAGGAATGATTATATTAACTCATTCCATTTTAAATAATCTATTAAAATAATTTATACCACAAAAGTAAATGAAAATTAAACAATTATGTTATACAAATGGAGGTTTGATGTCTTTTCCTAATATTACTATGCCTAATGGAATCAATCTTATGAACATGAGGAAAATTCACTACCTTAAATCTACTCATACATAATAAAACTATGATTCTCAGACAACATGCCAAAACTCAAATATTTTCACTTTGATTTATCACCTATGTTTAGTAAACTAATAATTTATCATTCCAATCATTTGATCAGAATAAAATATTTGGAAAGTCTAATACAATTCAGAACCACTTCAACAAGAAAACACACATTTATCCCTAATTCGAAAGAAAATCAACTCTTTCAAATCATTAAAAATACCATGTTCTATTTTTCATTTCACCAATATTATGTATAGAAAATTAATAAAAATGAATGATGGAAAACTGAAATATTTTTCCCACTAAACCAAAACATAAAAAAAAATTATTTACATTTATAGATCATTATTGAATTTTTTATACCTTTTGATAACATCAATTTTCATCACAAAACATATCGATTTATCAGAACTCATCTCAGATTTCCCATCTTTATATAATAAAGAAATATTTTTGAAAAAATGCTTCCGTCTAGAAATTTTCATCAGTATTTTTTTGGAACTATCTTCATAACTCAAATATGCTTGGTTGAATTGCATATAAAATTATCCCTTTACCCATTAATACAAAAAAATTGAACAACATAAATTCAATTCCTTGCTCATATTCTCTAAGAAAAATGAAAATTATTGTATAACGGGATGCAACATAAATATGTATTCACATTTTGCATTCTCATTATCTATCAATTTATAAAATCTTTAATACAAACATACATTGTCCAATATGATGGGTTGTATAACTCTTTGAATGATTTTGTTTCAACATCTCTTCTAATTAACCAGTGTTAAAAACACTCATGATGTGTCAGTTTCAAGAATTACTCAATTAAATTGATGTTAAAAACTCTTCTGAGGAATAAGGTTCATCAAATATTCTTCATCTACTCGACTTATGTGTTGAAATAACTTCATACTTCTAAATATTTTTGATATCCACACAACATAAAAACAAAAAAGTCTTATTTTTTCTGAAAACACCTTCATCTGATGATCATCATCTGATGACTCATTATATTTCATTGAAATTTATAATGTAACGACTCATAAAATATTAAAATACTATTTTATCTAATCAGTAGTGTCTAATTACATTCCTATGATAAACCTTTTTTATAAAGAACATTATATTTCATTTAAATCCATCGAAATCATACATCATATAATTTGAGAAATTATAAATATGGTTTTACATGATCATATAATTTTCATAAATTTAACCTATGAACAAAGAACTATAAATTATTTCCTGATTTTATTGATTAAAAAAATATATTTTTCAAGACTCTGGGAACCTAAGTAAAAAATTTATCATTTTAATAGATTTGGAAGGTTCTAAAACTTCCCCTAAAGACAACATATTTTGATTAATTAGGTTTTATGGGGAATTTATTCCCAAAAAATGAAAAACAATTATTATCCAAACTACAAAAAACATTTAATAAAAAAATTTATAATTATTAAAAAATATATCCTTCACATGATTTTAAGAAATAAGCTTTAAAAATTGCTAGTTTTAGAAAAATAAAACAGAAAGATTAAAAAATAGAAAATTATTATCAGTATCCCCCTTTGGATGCATTTATAACTCTATTTAACTACTTTTTCAACTCATTTGTTTTTGAAAAATATCATATTTTTCAAAACTCATTTTTGACATTTACTAAAACATAGCTGTTCTCAAAATGATAATGAGATGACACCACACTTTTGGATAATTTGATGTTCTTGATAAAATTATACCCCAAATTATTAGGAAAAATTGTATCCCTGTAATGATAAAATCCCCATTAAATTTATATTTTCCACTAATTTTTTTTTCTCCACCATTATATGATAATAACAAATTTATTATCATTTAAGTATGATAAATAATTCATTCACAATGATTGTCAATGTGATCAAATTCCCCATGTTTTCAACATAATACAAATCATGATGGGGGTAATCCTAAAGATGGTTAAGTGAACATTGATAGAATATGAAAATTAAGAATTTTCATTAATTAATTAAATATCTCTTTGGTATATTATTTTTGATGATATCATCATTTGGATTATACATTAAAAAATATACCAACACAACACCTCTTACATAAAACGTTTCATATTTGAAGTAAAACATAACATTAATTTTATTATCATGAATATTTTATTGGAATTTTTTATTGATCAATTTCAATATGATTTTTATAAAGTATCTTCAATGTTTTGAAAACATAAACTCCAGAATTATTAAGATGAACATTCATCCACAAAATTTGAGTAAACAACTTGGTAGTTGTAACATATTTTATTTTCCCCAAAATCATGTTAAATGATCTATATTTATGACTATTATAAATCAAACAACATTAACCCATGTAAAATTTACTTCTAGATATAGATTTCCTATTATTGGAATCTCCATCTCAATCAGAATTAGTATAACCATGAATGCCTATTTCACAACACATATGGTATAATTTCTCATGTGATAATATTCCATTAAAATATATCTTAATTATATTTTTTTCCCAAAATATGATATTACTTCCTATCACTTTTAAATCTGGCACCAAATTTCTAATATTAATCATATTTCTGTTTTGAAGATATTTTATAAAGAAACACTATTATGAAAATTTGAAGTACTTTCTGATTGGTTGTTTTCCATCTTTATCATTACATATCATTATCACAATTGAAATTAATCAATAAAATTCATTGGATTTTTCAACAAAAATAGTTTTAACAATTCATTATCAGAATTTTCTTGATATAGGAACAAGGATTCTTACTTTTTTAGAATATAAACCTTGTAGTAAACTTTATTTTTCTAGCATTAACATCTATAATTTATTCATTTCTTAATAAATTTCCTATAAACATTTTATTCATATCTTTATAAAAATTATATCATCAATATACACAATAAATAATATATTTATTTATTTAACATCTTCCACATACAAATTTCTATCAACTTTTCCTTTAGAAAAAATTAATATTCGCCAAAAAAATTCATGTTTTGGATTCCAGTCAAATTTTTTTAACCAATTTAACCAACACCAATATTTAATCAATTTGAAAACACTACATCCATAAATATCATGTTTATATCCATATAGTTTTAAATTTAATCTTCTTTTACAATATCAAAATCCAAGAAATCTGACATTACATTGATCTATTTAAAACTATCATTTTGATTTTCGCCCACTACTAGATACATTACAATATATTCTAATCAAGAATCGGGGGAAATTAAATCCTTAAAATAAAAAAATTACACATGGTAAAATCCTTAAAGTATTTATTTATTTATTTAATCCTATCCATTCTCATTAATAGTTTTCCTATACACCCATTTCGTTTCAATAAAATTGTTATATATTGGATGTGGAACAAGTTCCCACATGTTATTTTTATCGATATGATACACCTCCTCATTCACAGCATAAACCCATTTTTATGTTCAACTACTTCAAAAACAGAATCATGTTAAATTTTTGAAATATTTTTTTTATCTAAAAATCATATCCTTTATCATGTTTGAAATGAAGACATTGTATTCCTAATAATATATTATGTTACAAAATATTTCTTTAAATAAAGAATTTTTGAATTTTTTCTTATATCATCATCCTTCCTAATCATCAAGATTATTATGAATAATAATATGTATATATAGACTCATTTTCTATTTAACTAGAATTTTCAACATATATTCCTCAACATTTTAAACATCTTTTTTAATGAATTTATATTTTCAATAGAATTCACATCATAAGAGTCCACTATATGCTGTAAAGGTTTGTTCCAACATTTGTAACCTCTACCATTTGGTGAATATCCAATGAAAATTCCATCTTTTTATTTCTCAAAAAGTTATCCAAGATCATTATTTTTAACATTTTGTAAACATAGACATCCAAAAATGTTTATTTACATCAATGGTGGATTTTTTTATACCTCATTTAGTAAGATATCATGTTGGATTCCGGCCTCAAAAACCATTTGTTTTGGGCATGTTCATCTATGATAACAAATACACAACTATATAATAGTAAAGGGTTCTATTCTTATAACATACTTCCCCCCTTTTCAACTAGGTAACACCCCATGATTTTATGGTATGGCTCTTTTAAAATTTACCATCTTTGATAACATAAAATCATATACAAATGATTACATATTATTATTTATTTTGATAGATATCAATAAGCTGTTGGAATAGAGGGAATGAAATAGATTAAGCTTATTATAATAACATAGTTTACACATGAATATAAAATGAATTCATTGGTGGAAATATAAATATAAATGATAATTAAATCCAATTTAACATAAAGGATAATTTTTATAAAAAACTTTTTTTATGATCACAATGGAATTTTATTTTAGTAAATTAAATTAATATATATTATTCAAATATAATAATGAAATTTTTGTGTTATATATTTAATAAAATGTATTTAAATTATTCCAATATGTTTTATATGCTTAATATAAAAATGAATCAAATTATAAATATTAAATGATATATTTTATAAAAAGAAATTTTACTGAATTTTAATGGATAAATTAATTTAAATATAATTTTTAACACATTAAAAAAATATATTTGACAAAATAAACATAATTTTTAAAATATTAATTTAGAAATTATATTATACGTAATTTTTTTATTTTTAATAAAATATTTTTTTTCATTGAATAGTGAAAAAATAAACCATTCTATCAAATTATGATTTTTTTTATATTAATGGTATATATTTAATTTTAATTTCATATAAAATTAACATTCATACTCTTTAATATAACTAAATAATTTTTTTAAAATGTAATCATCAATATAACTTATTTCAGTACATGTACAATTTTAGGATAAAAAACATTTTATAATAAAACTAATTTTCATTGCATTTTGCAGGATATATTTAAATCTAAATTATGAATCTTATATTTTTTGACTATTGAAAAATAGATTTATTATTTTGATTCCCAGTTTCCAAATTAATTTATAATTTGTCTTTCATTTTTGACCAATATGAATAATAACACTTGTAATATTTATTACCACAATATAGGGTAAATTGGGTATTTTATGTTAAATAAAAATGATAATAACACTAAAATTTCCAAAAAGCATTACCATATACAATTTTATTATTTATACACTACCTTTAACACCTTAGATTCTTCTTTTAATTATTTAATGAACAAATTTCAATGAAAATGACTTTGATATTTATTAAATTATACAAAATCACAAAATGTCACATTCATATTTATAATAACAATATTTTTTTAAATATGGTTTTATTAAAAAGATATCATTGAATATAGATATTTTATAAAATTATAAGAGTTATATATATATATAATGGTTTTTTAATTTATATATTTAATGAAAAATATTTACTTTAAATAATTAAACAACAATGTTGCTGTAATTATTTTATTAATGAAACAATCAAATTAATTATTAATTTAATTTAAAAATAAATTTATCTTATTAAAATATTTAGTTTGATAAAATGGAACCCATTTTTTAAACATACACCTTCATAATGGATAGGGTAATGTTCTGGGTTTTTTTATAAAATAGTTTAATTTTTTGTGAATAGGGAAATATGGTAAATTACAGTACTTTAAATTATAATCCAAATTCATGAATTTTTGAGTCACACATGGTGTATGGTTTATATAAGCACCATTAGATAGAATTAAGATACTCCAATTACTATGCATAGTCACAATAATCCACCTGATTCACTGTCTGAGCTCCGATTGGAATGTCGTCAGGTGTGTTGGAATCCCACTAGTGAGTTATAAAAAATGGATTATTTATTCTAGATTCTTTATATATCTAGAGTTATTAAATGATGGTATTTTTTCACCTATTTGTAGATCTACTCCCTTCTATGTTGATTCAAGGGCCGACGTTGAAGTATATTGATCATACAACATCGAGCTAGCAAGTTTGTGCCATTTGTTGTTCATATTTGGATTATATATACTAAAAGTGTTGCATACCCATGATAGTGGTATTTCATGATTTGGAATTTAACCCTATTTATTACCTACTATTTGGTCAATTGATTGATAAATGGTTTTTTATTATGCATAGGGTGAGATACTTTGTTACGGGACACACCATTGGTTTGTTTCCCTTGAATGATTGTTTATGGTTGTTTAGACTACATTTTATATTAGTCTAGCCTTGTTTTCCATGATTTTTTATTTTTATGGAGTTTTTCGGATTATATGAAATTCATGTATAGGATTTTCCATGTAGTGGATTCATATTACAAGAGATTCTTTGATATTATATGGAAATTTTTTTTTATAGAGGACCATGAGATCCTTGGTGTAGATGATTTACCCCAGGGTATTGACCATTTAATATACCCCATAGGTCATTTATAATTACCTTATTCTATGTTGACCCAGTGGTCTTGATCGTGAGAGCTACTGAGGAGGTTGTTTTTAATTTATTGATTCCATGTTTACGTATGTGTATTAAACCTGAGATCTTCCTTAGTGGTTGTTTGTAAATGATTAGTGCTATGTTAGACCAAAGGGTTTGAAATGTGAGATCCTCTTAGAGGGTCATTATTTAATGATCAGTTCCATGTAATACCAAAGGTGTTAGACGATTAGAGATTCCTAGAGATTCATTATTTATTTATTTGGTGATATGTTATACCAAAGGGGTTAGACTATGATAGCTTTTTCAGAGGGTTGTTTATGAGTGATTGAATGCTTGTGAAGATTTTTCCAAGACAAAGAACAAGCTTGGACTTGTTATTATATAATTGTTTTGATGGTCTTATAAGACATATATTTTATTATATACCCATTGGATATAGATCCTAGGCTATATCATGATATCAAACTATTCTATGTATTGAATAATAAATGATAAAGAATATATTTGAAAACTATAGGATTGTTTACATTTGAGTACTTCCTAGTTTATAGATTTATTTCTATATATTACCTAATATATATATGCACTAACAATTAGGCATTAATATTATGGTGGTTTCTTACTAGGACTTGTCTCAAACCCCATTTAGGTCATGTTTTGGATCAGAATAGATTATATGGTTACAGTAATAGAAAAGGGAAAGTTCCCTTCTTCCTCAGGTACATGATTCTTGTTGGAGCTGGAGAGCATGGGACCAAGCTGAGGCTTACAATGCTATCAGAGTTATTTTTTTCTTTTTTACTTGAGTTTTGGTATCTTTTTCCATCATTATGACCTATTTTTTTGTTTTCATAGGTTCATATTCCATGAATCACATATTTATATACATATATTGTGGATTCTTTTGGATTTAATTTTAGTCTTCCGTTATTAATTTTTTGGTATTAATGCATCCATTATTCGTAGTATTTGTTTTCCATAGTGTTTACTCAACCAATGAGGGAATATTTTCCCCAATATCACACCCCAGGCCTTCACTACTAGTGCCTATCTTCTGTAATTTTGGGAAATGAGATTGAGGACATCTGGCCAACTGGATTCGGGGAACCATTGGGCGGCAACCATATCTAAGATGTTATAATGTTGTATTAGAGCGATGTATTATTTTATGCTTTTATATATTATTTAGAGACAATATACTTGGATATGAATGTATAGGTAGTTGGTAATAAGTTGTGCTCAAGAGTAGTTATCCCATGTATAGGGAAAAACTATGTTACCTCAAATATGACGATTGTTTTGTTTTTCAATTGTTATAGTTTATTTAATTTCTCTATTAGTTGATTCACTTTTTTTATTATGTGAGATAATTGTGGTTATATATATGTTTCAACCAAACGAGATGTGTGTATTCTACCTCATGCATCATATTGTCACTTACAAGAGATCACATCTAATTCATTCTAGTCATGTACATTGAGTCCATTACTAATTGAATGATGTTGTGATAGATGTTGAGAGAAATATGCATGTCATTGTGATAGATTTCTTGACAAAAAATAACATCTATTTTGATAGGGTGTAGGTAAATGTAAATTTTCATTAGGTTAGATGAAAAACTTTTCTCCCTGATGAGTTATTTGCCCTCTTGGATCAGAATTTGGTGGATCATGTTTGAAATTGGATTTAATTCTATTAAGATATGTCATGAATATGTATTCCAAACCATGATTCGTTGAGAGTATGGGCTCTCACGGATCAGAACATGGAAAAAATTGGTAAAATTTAATAGATTTTGGTGGGTTTGGAGAAGTTTCAGAGGCTTACTGTCCGTAAACCCATAAAATATGGTGTGTGACGTTATGAACACATTCCATGTGATCTTCTATTATATATGAAATGACTTTTATTATGTACACATTGTGTATCGAATATACACGTCATGTAGTTATTGACTGTGTGAATAAATGTGTGAGCAGATAAATGGTGTTATTATACACGTGGTAGAACACTCTATGTACATGGAGTACACATCATGCTGTATTCGACGATGAATCTAGCCATGTGACAAACAAAATCCATGGATATGTCTTTTTAGTACACTATATGTTAAGGGTGAACACGCCTAGTAGTGTTGAATTGGAAGAATTGTGTAGTTCTATCCATTTAGGATTACATGTGCATGAGGGGATATTCAAGAAAACACCATGTCTAATAAAGAACAGGTCGTGTGTATGGGGTCTGAGACGACATTATTGGAAGAGGTACATGACCATGTTAAATCTTAAGGGAACATGTTGTGTAGAGTTTCAATATGTCATGTAACTATATTTTGTAGAACAAGAATTATATCAACTATTGTTCCATTCATTCAATTTTTTGTTGTTACCTTTGATAATCTTGAACCGAGGTGTGTAAGTATCCCTACAGAGTCATGCCATCATGACGTCCTCCGGTTGTAAGCCAGAAGTAGGGTGATGACTCGACACAAAAAATTATAGGTTAAGTACTACCCACAGATCCTCCCTTTATTCATGTCCTTACACTAGCTATTATAATTGACAAATGTTCTGATGCAATCTTCCATGAAAGCTTTACGAGAATGATTCATAATTTTCAAGGAGCACCACATCTTCCACTGACTATGGAAGAGCTGACATGGTTGTTATAGTAGCAGCATCCAACAACTTTTGCATGGGATGGAGGACCGCATGATGCATATTCATCGTTGGAGTCCTTGTTTTTATCTTTGAGAATATCGAGATCCCTCCTTAGAATTGGGTGAATATCACAATGTACATGTTACGTGATTCCACCAAGAGATGTAGTAATATTTTATCACAAATGAGATTTCATCGAGATATGGGTTGTAAGGAGTTTCAGTGGTCCTTCTATGATTAATTATTCCATGAGTCATTGAGGGATGACTATGCAAAGGAGTTTATGCATTTTGAGGTGGGAGATCTTTTAGTTATGGAATACTCTTCTCCCCTTATAGTGCTTCTATTTTTTTCACCTGTCTTGGGGTGATGAGTTATCACTGGATAGGAAATTTGAGCATGGTCTTAGGGAAGACAAATAATTAAAGGTGAATATTTTTAGGTTCACTTTAGTGAATTCTATATTAAATCAGGTGTAAATTATCAAGTGAAAATTTTGGAGTTTGGGACTATGATCTAGGGAGGTTTAGAATCCAGAGATGGTGCTCTTTTGACCGATAACAGGAAGTGTTGTTGGGAGCATACACACGGTGGTTCTTCCATTAGCATATAGGTATATTCAGGTGGCCATGTGGTGTGATACTAGTCCATAAAGAGTGAGCATACAAGAACATAGTGTTTAAGATACCCAGTTAGGTGCCAATTATGCAACTAGATGGGTCATCTTCAACGTTTTTGCAGGGTGTTCTCACAAGAAAAATGTGATAGGTGTTTTGTTATGACTCCACATTCAGGATAAGGACCAACATTCTCTCATCAGTTAGGGAACTATAGTTTTTTAGGACATTTAGGATGAGGATGAGTTCATGGTCATGGTAGCCATAAGACATGTTTTCAGTGATATCAGGGTTGACTGTCTCAAGTTAGCCAGGTAGGGTTGCAGGGTCGTGGTATAGGTCATACTTTTTTGATGGAGTAGTCCTAGATTGAGAAGGATCCCAAACCCTCTATGGTTAGATGTTTGATTTTAGTTTTCTCAATATTAGGTTATATTCTTTTTTATATGGGGGATTCCTATAGTTTTATATCTCATTCCATTTTGTGGATCCTCAGGCTCTATATATTTACTTATAATTAATCTATGACGCTAGAAACTCCGTTTGTGGTTCAAATGACTAGTGCACGTCAGTGTAAGGAGTAACCTCTTGAGGTTGGTGGGTTTCACTTCTTATGGGAAATATATATATTAGATATGTAAGGATTCAATTTCATTCTCATAATGGACTATTTGGTCTCTATTTATGCCTTTGTTGACTGCAAAGATGCAAGGTGAGTTTCATGTCACTATAGGTTGGGGTTTTTCTACCCAAGGGAAAATGAGATATCTAAGCGAGTAGATTTGGACCCGAGTATCATTGGTCGGGTGGAATTATCACCCATATTTCAAGTTTATATAACAATGACTAGTGGACTTCATAGATGGACAGTCATACAGTGGTGGATAATTTTAAAGATTCCTTTCTAGATAACTTTTCAAGTTTACCTCTGGATTAAAAGTTATATTTCTCTTTTGAGATTGTTCCAGGAGTTGTACCAGTGTCTATTCCGCCATATATGATGGCTACACCTAACATACAAGAGCTCAATAATTAGTTTGAGGTGTTGCAGGAAAATGGTTTCATCTAATGTAGTACTTCTCCTTGGGGTTCACCTATTAATTATGTGAAGAATGTGAATGGTACCCTCAGATGTTGTGTGGATTATTGGAAGCTGATCCAGTTGATGGTCAAGAACTGATATCCCTAGCCATGGATTGATGATCACATTGATCATGTTTTTGGAGCCCAAGTTTTCATGGAGATTAAATTGATATCTGGTTATCATCAGTTTCATGTTATACGATTAGATATACCTCGTATATCCATTCATAGGATGTATGGTTTATTCATGAATTTGGTTATGTAATTAAGTATCCTGAATACACCAACAGTTTTCATAGAACTAATGAACTGAGTGTTCCATACATACATGGATTCATTCATTGTAGTATTCATGGATGATATGTTGGGGTACTATCACAAATGACACGACCATGATACCTATCTTGAGAACATTTTGAGTACATTGGGAGAGAATAAGTTATATGAAAATCTCTTAAAGTGACACTTTTTGATGGACCAGATTCATTTCTTGGGTCATGTTATCTCAGATACAAGAGTATAAGTATACCCAGAGAAGGTGAGAGCATTAGATTCTTGGGAGTAACTAAATAATGTATTTGAGGTTCAAAGTTTTCTGGGGCTGTCTAGTTACTATAGATGATTTATTCATAACTTTTCATGATTAAAAACTCCACTGATGAGTCTGAATAAGAAGGGGTGAAGTATTTGCGGGCAGATTCCAATGGTTCATCCTTTTAATAGCTGAAATGGATATTGGATTTTTCACTAATACTGATTTTTTTGGCGCCGGGAAAGAGTTACTCTGTTAATTCTGATGCAATAGGTATCAGGCTGGGAGGAGTGCTTACGAATGAGGAAGGAGTTGTTGCATACGAATCTTGGAGTTGAGGCCACATGAGAGGAACTACCCTATGCACATTTTTGAATTAGTTGCGGTTGTTTATGCCTTGCGTTGTTGAAAAAATTATCATTTGGGAGTGAATTTTGTGATATAAAATGACCAAAAAAATCCTAAAGTATATCTTTACTCAATGAGATCTGAATATGAGAAAGAAACGGTTGGTTACGTACCTTCAGTACTTTGACTTTGAGCTTTCCTCCACACATTTGAAAGGAAATGTAGTGGCTGATTCATTAGGCAGGAGGACTCCGATACAGATAATTCATGAGGTTAGTAGTGAGTGGCATATTAGGTATCTCTTTTCTCCGATGTACTTGGATGGACATGAAAGACAATGGTAGACATTTCTTTCTAATATCGCTATTACCTCTACTGTATTGGATCGAGTGTGAATTAGTCTTCTAACATATTTTGAAGTCTTTTTCCTATGAGAGAGTGTGTCAGGAAAGGACCCAGCTCCTGGCTGGACCATAACTGAGGATGAGGTGTTTTGTTTTTAGGGGTGCATATGGGTGTCAGCAGACATATGTGATGATTATTTTCAATATTTTTATGCCTCTATAGGGTCAAATCATCCCAATGTCACCAACATGTATTGAGATATACATTTTCAGTATTGGTGGCGATGCAAAAAGAGGGAAGTATTTGTTTTAGTTATGAAATATTACACCATGTTAGAAGGAGAAAGCAGACCATCAATGACTGATGAGGAAATTAAAGTAGATACCAATTCCTATGTGGATGTGGAATGATGTCGTAGTGGATTTTCTGATAGTTTTACCAAGGTCACCTCAATGAAATTATGTTGTATGTGATGTTTTTGATAGACTCATGAAGGTTTCACATTTCATTCTGATCAAAGAAAACCTTTTGTATTGATGAGCTTGGAAATTTGTACATCAAAAATACTGTATGTTTTTATGGGGTTCCTCACTCTATCATATCAGAACGAGACTCATGGTTTACATATCATGTTTTGAAGTTTCTAAATAAATATTTGTTTAAATATGTTCTTCTGAGTAATGATTTCTAACCAAAGATAGATTGTCTATCCAGGCACACGATTCAGGATTTTGAGTAAATGCTTCGAGCATGCATCCAAGATTTTTGTGGATAATGTGAGACACACATAACCCTAGTGGAGTTTTCATAAAATAATAGTTTTCAGTAAACAATTCAGATGAAGGCTTGTGCGGAATTGTACAGTAGTTCATGTCGATCGACCCTATGATGGATGGAGGCATGAGAGGCAGCTATGTTGGGACCTCATATTGTCCAGGAGACCATTGAGAAGGTGGGTATGATTTATAAGAGGATGACTACTGTATAGTCTCGGTAAAAATTTTATGCTGATCGAAGATGATGATCTCTAGAGTTCGAGGTCAGAGATTGGTTTTTCTTACATTTCACACCGAGGTTGGGAAACTAGAGAATCGATAGATATGGGATGCTTTCAGTGAGATACATCCGACCGTTTGAGGTTGTGGAGATAGTCGGTCCAGTTGGATATGGGTTGCATCTCCCTCTGAAGTACCAAGCAATGTATGGTGACTTTCATGTTTCTTAGCTACACTGTTACATTTTAGACTTGTCTCATGTTTTTTAACCTAAGGAGGGTGAGTTCGAGGTCGACACATCCTGTGAGGAGTACCCTCTTCGGATTGTGTATCACAACATGAAGGTTCTCTATTGATAGTATATTCATTTGGTATAGGTTTTATGGAATCATGGCCGAGTGTAGAACTAGAGTTGGGAGAGGAAGGCTGATGTATAATCACAGTGGTCAGAGTTGGTCATAGACTCATCCTCACCACCTTTGTAAGGGAAATTCGAGGAAAAAATGCTTTAAGGGGTGATGTTTGTAAGAACATGGATCTTCATTTCATATATGGATATTGATTTCAGGTTTTTTGTGGAAAAACGTAGAAAGTGATTTTTTGAGTACTTTTAGTGTACTTCCATGTACAGGATGTGTCTCAGTTTGCCGCATACAGCTGGGTACTAACCATGTAATAGCTATGTACATGGTCGTGTGGTGACATAGCAGACCACTTATGCTAGGGGATAGTCAGGGCTACTACACAACATATAAGTTTATTGAGAAAACAATTTAATTTTATTTTTATTATATATATATGAGTTGGGGCACGTCTTATGTCTGTAAAAATATTCTTCACCTTGTGGTTTGTAATGTAGAGTGACAGAAAGACCGAAAAACATCAAACCCCTCCCAATTAACCATACAAGATCCAATTGAGACTTCGTGAGATGCATTGGAATCCCACTAGTGTGTTTTCAAAACCACTCAAGCCTTTATTCTGGATTCTTACTCTCTTGGGAGTTATTCATGGTTCAGAATTTTCCCATTGTTAGAGATATACACTATTCAAGGATGATTCATGGGACAACGTTGATGTATGTCGATCATATGGCATTGAGGTCAGTGGTTTTTTCCTTTAATTGTTTATATATGTATTATATAGTCTAAATGGGTTTCGTACCCATGATTGGCGTATTTCTTGATTTGGAAATTAACCATATTTATTACCTTATAGGTTTTAATTGATTGATAAAGGGTTGTTTCTTATGCATAGACTTAGATACCTTTCTATGAGATACCGCATTGGTCCATTTCCCATGATTGATTGTTTTTGGAAGTTTCTTCTAGTTTTCCTATTTGGAATTCCTTTTTTTCATGCCTTGATTGATTAGGTTGAGTTTTATTGATTAGATGAAATGAATTTGATATTCTTGTGAAAGATTATCCATATAGTTGTTTCAGATTACATGATCTTATTTGATATTATATGTGCATTATTTTTACACAGGACTGTGAGAGACTTGGTGTAGATTATTGAACTAGGGTTATTGACAATGTGAGCTTCCCAAGAGGTCATTTATTATTACTTTATGATTTATTGAGCCAGGGGTATTGGTCGTTAGATCTACCCATGAGGTTGTTTATAATTTATTGATTCAAGGTTTACATAGGGGTATTTATCATGAGAGATTCCCAGGTGTTTGTTGGTAAATGATCAGTGCTATTTCAGACCAAAGGGGTTAGGATGTGAGAGCATCATAGAGGATATCTATTTAATTATTACTATTATTTAATACCAAAGGATTCATGCCATGAGATCTTCATAGGGGGCCATTATTTAATGATATGGTGATATGTTAAACCATAGGGTTCATACCATGAGATACTTCACCGAGGGTTGTTTATGAAAGATTGAATGATTTCAATAATAATTATAAGACAATGTGCAGGCTTGGACTATGTGTATTGTTTAGATGGTCTTCTGAGAAATCTGTTTTGTTACATACTTATGGAATATAGATATTAGATCAGATCACATGATCACATGATTCAATATATTGAATAAAAAATGTAATGGATTATAATTGAAAACTTTAGGATTGTTTACTTTTGAGTACTTCATAGTTTATTTCTTCATTGGTCATATTAACTGCAATATATATTCACCAACAGTTAGAAGCTGATATGTTGGTGGTTTATTACTAGGATTTATCCCACACCCTAATTGGATCATGTTATGAGCCCAAACTTATTATATAGTTGTAGGTATAGATAAGGGAAATCACCCATATTTATTAGGTAGTTGATTATTGTTAGAACTAGTGAGAATGGGACTATATTGAGGCTTGTGATGCTACTGGATTTACCTGTTAGCTTTATACATGGGTTTCTGTATTTTTTTCCAGCTTTGTGACCTATTGGTATGTTTATATATATATATATATTCCCTGAATCACCATATATATATATATTGGGTTCTATTGGATTTAATTTTAGTCTTCTAATTTTAATTTTTTGGTTTCACTGCTTCTGATATTGTTACTATATGTTTCCCAGTGTGTTTAATATGCCAATGAGGGAATAATTTCCCCAATAACACACCATAGTCCATCATTTCTAGTTTGTAGCCTCTGGTGTTTTGGGAAATGGGCTTGAGGCCATGTCTCCAACTAGGTTTAGGGAACCTTTTGGATGAACCTCCATCCGAGACATTACTATTTTCACCCAAAATAATATATAAATGAATAAAATATTCAATACACCCCTCCTCCCACTATAAATACCACATTCACCACCAATTATGATCACACCTTCTATGTCGTGGATCATGCTTATATTCATTCCAAATACTCTCACAAACCTCTTCCCCATCCAAATCATTCAAATCCATATATTTTAAATTTATAATAACAATTTTAAAGCCCAAGGGTGATCCTTTAAAAATATCCAACCATGTTAATTATTTAAGAGATTTAAATCCATCACAACCCCTTAACTTCAAAATCCAAAAAAATGACATAAAGAAAAAATATAATTTCAAAATCCATATAGAAGTTATGTCATGTGACAACCTAAGATGATCCATATGAAAACCATTATCCACCACCAATTTCATCCATGACTCCATAATGACGCCAAACTAAACAGCCATTTCAAATTTTGAAATTTGAAAGAAAGATGCATACTCATCAAACCTCGTTCACTGTCATCTTAGGATGCACACCTGACACTGAATATGTCATCCATGTTCCTTAAGAAGGTTTGTAGGGAGGCATCACTCAAGAAATATATCCTACCCTCATTCTCTAAATGTTTTTTCTATTATTATACTTCTCTCACCTACCCTATCAAAATTAACATTTTAAATCTTGTATAATATATATACAATAATTTTATTATGTTAATGTAATATCCATAATCAAATCTCTTCCCCTTTCTTTTGGTTTTAAATATAAAAACATAATCCCTCTGGGGTTGATTCACGAACATTGTGTATGGGGATGTTTAGTTTTCTATCACCGCCATTAGGGCAGTTCATTACAAAATATTTATCATAAAAAAATATTATAATATGTTTCTTCAAAATAAATTTAATATTTTTAACTAGTATATGAACATATTATTAAATAAACAGATACTAATTAACTATAGACTTGAATTCCACCAAAATAAATTCAAACATTTTCATCAACAATTTATCAAACGAATAATCCTCATCAATATAACCAAATGATATATGTTACCATATAACTTTTTAGAGTATCATTAATACAAAAAAATTTCATTTTTGTAGAATTTATTCATATTTGAAACTATCTTCTATGTTTTTTCTGAAGGGAATCGATGATAAAACCATGAAATTAATACCCCTTAAAAAATAAAAATAAACATTATAACCAATCAAACTGGCCATAATTGAAATAAAAAAATTATAAATCAAATTTATTATTAATAGACTATGAAATAAGTAATTAATGAATCTAATATTATTACCTTGGACATGATGTATATGTGTAGAATTCATTCGTACATATGTTAAGGGGTTTCCCATATCACTTTTATTTATGTGAGATATGAATTATTCACCACACACTCATTGTGTGTGGTGTATATACAAACCAAATTTATATATCATATTTAGAATTTCTGTTTATTCATTATATTAAATTTAACATTTTATGGTCATTAATTTTATGGGGTGTACAGTTCAGTTGAATATAATATGGTAAGTGAATTCCTAACCCAATTTTAATTCCTAGAGTTAAAAATCTACGAAAATTATTATGTTATGCGTTGATTAAGGGTCAAATTAATTTTAATTATATTCGGTATTATTTACAATTGGTTTATGATTATTTATTTTTGATGAAAATAATCTATTCATTAGGTTCATTATCTCAGATTCTTTTAGAAATAATATTTTAAATGAATTCTAATAGAAATGTGTTTTTTTAAACATAATCATATTGAGTGGATTTTTTTTCTATCCTGATGTATTAGTGCCTTGAGAAATCCTATAAATTTTTATAATTTTACATTAAAATAAAACATTCTATTTTATAATTTCACATATTTTAAAAAAATGGATTTAAAGAAATATTTGTACTACAATCAAATATTTTTCAATGTATCTAGAGTATTTTCATACATGTAAATTGTGTTTTTTAAAATATTCTTAATTGAGGTTGTTTTCATACTATACCATCTACCATATTTTTTAAATTGGATAATGATCAGTTTGATGGGGGATGTGCTATTTCGATACCAATCATCAAATTATATAGGATGGTTTAATATTATGCTCACGGATTGTAGAAATTTTTTACATTTCATATGATACCTTCATTAAAAATGTATATGTTGATTATGTTTTACACCTTTTATATTTTTTATTAATTGGACAATGTAACTAATAGGTGGTACCTAATATATCTCCTCTATGTATTAGAAGGTCTAATGAGAAAAACTAGAACGTGTTTTTGGATGAAGACATACCCATTTTGGTAATCTTCTTGGTCAAGGCTTTAATGGTTTTTTAGATGTCTCATATTATCCATTACATCCTTACAAGATTATTTGTTTATAATACATGTGATTATTCAATTAATTAAATCTCCAAGGTTAATTTTCATTATTATTTTATTATTTATACGTCATTATTTAATCTTATTTTTTTCATTCTATATTATTCTCATGATTATGTTTTAATGACATGTTTTTTATTTATTAATCATTCCTTATTGTTTATGTTTATTTATAATAGTTTTCTCTATTTTCTTAACCTTAATATAAACTTGAGAATACCCATTTATTATGTTTTATTTTCATAAGGGATGAAAACATATATAATATGATTGATATACAAGGATAATATATGAATATAGATGTTATCAATGGTGTGTTAAGGGGATTTTTTATTTAATGTCGGAATATAATACATATGTTTTTATTTGGTTCTTCAAAGACACTATACTATTCTATCCTTTGGGATGTGATTGCATGTTTATAGTTACAATGTAATAAAGTAATGAACCATCTTTGGGCTACTGGGGTTCAGGTATTTAGAGTTGGTATCCGTTCATGATAATTTTAAAATTAGAAATTAAATTTAAGAAACCCTATATTTTGGAACATAACCAAAATATAGAAATTTAGGATAACTATAGAGGAATATCCCAGGAAAACCATTTTTGTGAGACTAGATGAGCATAAGTTTTTTAATTTATGTTATGTATCTATCTAGTTTGGTGATTACAAAAATTGTTTCATAATTATATGATCTATTTTAGTGTGTGAAAACATTTTGAAATGGATGCTCCTTGAAGGTTTGGGAGCCTCACCAATGAACATGATCCAAAGGGTAGTAAGATCATTGATGGTTTGTTGACAATATTTTGAAGTGAATATGTATCTCAAATATTATACTCATATGAAGTAATATTATCATGTGTTAATTGGAAAAGGAAATAATTTTCTATGTTTTATGACATTAGAAGTGAAAAAAGAAACATGATTACAACTAGGAAGAATTTTGATAATGGAGGGAAGAGAAGGAATTTGTCCCACATGTGATGATTATGAAAATAAACACCATTGCACATTCTTACAATTAATTAAAATTTACTATAGGAATGGATAAAATTTATACATTGCTTATGATTTTAAGGGTAATAAAAGGGTTTTTGATGTAAAATGATTTATGTGATGGGATATGAGACACTACAAAAAAAATATGGAGTGTCAAACGAATGTACCCTAATAGAGGATAATGGATCATGGTTAAGCTAATTATAATACCTAAGATGAATAGGAATGATAAATATTCATGTGTTTGTTTTCCTGAATTATTTAATTTTATTATTTTAATATAATGATTGAGTTAGACGAATCATGTCATATATAAAGACTTTAATGAATAACATATTCATTAGTGAATTGAAAAAATGTGATGAATACAACAAGTATTCAATAGAACTGCTTTTGTTGACTGTTAATCTTTTTGAAAAAACATTTCTTTGGAAATGAATCCCTAAATATGTGATTAATGTTGAGTTAATAATAAATTCATGTTAATGGGATAATATTCATGACCATGGAGTGGTTAGTGATATGATGGAATATGTTATACTATAATAATTAGATGTTTGGATTTAAGGATTATATTGAACTACATTAGATTTTTCTCATGGAAGAAACATTGTTTTCATAAAACATTAACATAGATTAAGGTGTTCATATATTTAGTATGTGATAATAAGAGTTTATTTATTTGGTGATATCATAGGTTAATTTGATTTTGGAAATTTAGTGACCTTTTAAATGTTTTTTCTTTCGATATCGATGGACATCTTTTCGATGAGTCTTAAGGTAACTTATTATTGAATATATGATGTTGAAATTTCAATATTATTATTTAGGGTAAATTATTTTTATCATAATTTATTATCTTTTATAGATAGTTTGGATTCAATAAAGATTTAATGGTTGAATGAATGACTTATGTATCATAGGATTCAAAAAATTACATAAGGCATAAATATTTTTCTTCAATATCCATCTCCATATTTATGAAATAAATATGGAGATCGATTAAAGAACAACCAAAATGATGAAAATATGATGTGGAAGGTAATGAAGACATTTTATTTTTTCAAGTGATTCTATAGATAGTAAATAAAAACATCTACTCAAGAAAAAATATTTTGGAAAAAAATGTTATCTGTTTAATTTTCTTATTATAATATCCATGGTATATTAACTAATAAAAAATTTGTGGTTCTGTGATGGTATACTTTTTCATAATAATTACCTATATAACTCTCTATAAAAAAATGATAGTTATATTTCTTTTCAATTATCAAGTTTTCACTTCCCAATAATGATATCCTATTTGAAATAATAGTTTTTGGTGACTTTCACATTTAACTTTTCCCACTAATTAAGATATGTTTCAATATCCATTTTGATGATGTGTGATTTATATATTATATTTTGAAATGAAAACTCCATGATTACAAATCAGAAGATTAAATTCAGATGATGAAATTTTTTGAATGAGGGGAAAATGTATTAACCCAATGTTATACGTTATGTCTCTTTTTAAATTTAAACCATTTGATAGCTTATGAGCTTAATAAAATCATTAAATATTATAAAATAAATACCAATTGAACATAAAGGATGTGTTTCTCATAAAAATAATTTTTTTAGGACAACAATTAAATTAAATTTTATTTCATGAAATTAATAAATATTTGTGATATATCTTTCTCAAATTTATAAGTAACATTTTAAATAAAGTGTTTCTAAATTCAAAAGCTTCTTTAGAGAGGATTAATATAATAATTAATCCAATTTTAATCATAAAAAGATATATTTTCTAAAAGTCAATTTTTACTTCCTTTTATGGGAACAATTATTTTATCTATACAGATTGAAAATTCTATAAATTCTATTTGAAAAAACAAACTTAATTTTTAAATATGTAATGTCAAAATTATGTTAGGATGATTTATATTTAATTTTTAGAAAATATTTATTTTCTAGTAAAAAAGTGAAAAATAAATATTTTTATAAAATTAGAAATTTTGTTATATTAATTGTTCATTTATAATTAAATTTTTAACTCAATTTAACTTAAATAATAATTAATTATAAATTATAAAATATTTTTAATTTTAATCATCATTATAACTTAATTTTTCATATGTACTTTTTTGGAATAAAAATAAAATTTTCAATAAAATTATTTTCATCACATTTTGCAGGATTATTTGTCAACTAAATTATAAAACATCTATTTTTTGAAGTTGGAAATGGATATAATATTTTAATTCAGAATTTACAACTTTAATAAATATTTATTTTTTTAACAATATGAATATTAATTGTAGTAATATTTACTACCACGGTAAAGGGTAAGTTGGATAATTTATGTTAAAAATAAAATGTTAAGAACGAGATTATTACCCTAAACTATTACCAAATTCTTTTTGATGTTTTTAACCTAAATTTAACACATATTTATTGAATTTATATTTTATAAATGACAATTGTCCATGAAAAGACTTTGATGTTATTTAAATTAAAGACAATCTCATAATTTCACATTTATATTTTTAATAATATTATTATATTTAATTTTTTTTTATTCAGAATTCCAATTTTACTATAGATATTAATTTGAAATATAAATATTTACCTACGTTATTATTATTATTTTATTATTTTTTAATGAATAAATATTTAACAGAAATAAGTATACAATGATGATGTAGTAATTATTTTATTTATGAAACAATTAAATAACTGGTTATTTAATTTTAAATTAAATTTCTCATATTTATAATATACTTTGGGTAAAATGTGGTCCATTTTTTAAATCTATTCATCAAAAACTAGTTAGGTTGAATTTTTTTATTTTTTCTTAAAATAGTTGACTTTTTGTGGAAAAGTGAAATGCTATAATTAATGATATTTCCAATTATAAACCAAATAAATATAAAATTGAATTGTTTATCTATGATTTAAGAAACATTATCTAGAACTCTTATAAACTCCTCAATATAAATAGTTACAAAAATCAATAATATTGAAATCCATTTTCCAAAAAAAGCATACAAATGAATAAAATATTCAAAACCACCCCCATCCTCCCATTATAAATACCTCAACTCACCACCTCTTCCCCACACACCTTCTATGACTTTGATAATTTCTTTATTATACCCAATTCTTGTCCACAATATCTTATCCATGTTATAGTCTTGCTAGTCTCACCAACAGAAAATTTCCATGTCCCTCAAATAGGTTCTCTAAGAGATATCACTCGAGTGGTAAAACACTCTATCATTCCCTATACGTTTACTTTTTTATTATCCTTAACATTGATCCGCAATATAATGTATAAATTCAACATCATCTATATAAAAGAATTTTTATATGTAATATACCTCATAAATTCCATTATCATTTCTTTTGGTTCTAAAAATGAACAATTCATCTATGAGTTGTCGATTCACCGTATTCATGGATGAAGAGTTTTTGTTATTCATTAACACCATCATGTCTAGTCATAAAATCAATTTTATTGTTATAAAAATTATAATATGTGTATTAAAACTTATTTAATGTTTTGGAACCAATATATATACATATTATTATATAAAATGATATTAAATTATGATGGTTGTGAAAACCGGAAAATATATATTATGGTATTTTATAGAAAATTTTATCTAATGAATCATCCTGGAATCATATGACCAAAGAATTTATATTTCATATTAAACATATGTAGTGTCATCGCTACAAGATAATTTAAATTCTTGCAATTTTTTCTTCTATTTCATAATAACTACAATATTTATACTCAATGGAACAGACCATAATACCCTAAAAAGAACGCTTTGGGAATAGTGAAATTAAAAATTATGACCCATAAAAAATGGATATAAGTGAACATACTAAAATTAAAATGAATAAAATGTATATTTAATTGGATAATAATTAAATAATTAATAAATCTAAATTTATTATCTAGGATATTATGTACAAGTATATAATTCTTTTAGACATAAGTTATGGGTATTTAAATCTCCCTTAGACTTCTATGAGATCTTCCTTATTCTATAGTTACTCCTTCTGGGTGGGTTACTGATACATCCCATTGATAAAAAATTTTATGAATATTTTTATCAATGTGATATTTACTATTTCAATTGGTGACCAATAATTTTATGGGGCACATGATTTGACTGTTTAAAAAGTTGAATGGAATTATTAACCCAATTTCAATTATTGTGGTTAAACATATACTATTTTGATTATGTTATGTTGTGATAATGTGTCAAATGAATTTTCATTATCCTATGTTAATATTTCACTTTTTAAAATTTATTTAAAACTCAAAAAATAATGGATTGATTTGGTTGACATTCACTCATCCCTTAAAAAACTCTTTTAAATTAATTTTATAGAATATTTTTTTTAAAGTCTTGCAACATGATTAGATTTTCTCAATTTAGTGATGCCTTAGTTCCCTTTGTAATGAAATAAAATTTTTATGATTCCATTTTTAAGTACAATTGTTTCTATTATAATTATGTGGAAATTTTAATAATTGATTTAAAAGTAAAACTATTACATCTCTCATGATTTTTGTAATTATTTTATTAGATTATTTTCATCATTGTCTGAAATAATTGTTTGATATAAAACATAATTGAGGTTGATCTATTAAGAAACAATTTAGCAAATTTTACTAATTTTTTTGTCAATAGTTAGGCATTAGATAAAAAATTTTGATTCCAATCATCATATTATACAAGATGGTTTATGATTATGTTTATTGATTGGGGAAATTATTCACATTTCATATCGCAGATTCAATCTGAATGTATATGTTTATCTGGTATCACCCCTTTCATATGTGGAATTCATTGGCCTTTGTCTGTTTTTGGAGGGGCCCACTATACCTTCTTGATGTATCTATAGTTATCATGAGTCCAGGTAAACTAGGTTATGGTCGAGGCCTTACTCATTTATGTGGTATTCATTTTCAAGGATTTGATGGTTTGTTTTAGACTTAATTAATTATTCATTCCCTTATTATGAGATTAGTTATTGATAATCCATGTGATTATTTGACTAGTAGGATATCAATGGTTATGGTTAATTATTATTATTTTATTGATACATTATTATTTGATCGAATTTTTATTTTTTTTCATGCTATGTTTAAGATTTTGTTTTCATGGAATGTTATTTTAGTTATTCATCATTCATTTTTATGATTATTTATGACACTGTATTCTATATATTTACAATTACTAAATATCTGAGATCATCCATTTCTTATGTTTTCCCCCTGCTACGAAGATGATTTTTATGATTGAAATGTAGGGATAATCAAGGTAATGAGTGATGTTTACAAAGGATTTTATATGCTATTTCTTCATTTAAATATTTAATATAAAACATATGGTTGTATCTGGTTTTCAAAATATACTAATCTATTTGGAAATAAGGGTTGTGATAAATTTCTCATTATAACAATTTAATATATTAATGTACCAGCTCTATGATATCAGGGACGGGGTCTTTATACATGAAAATATAATTCTTCTTATTTTATACTCCATTTTCCTGTTGGATGCATAGAGAACAATACTAAATTTTCATTCCAATAATTGTATGATAATAATATAAATAATTTTATGGGAATTATATCCCATTATCTATTTTCATGTTATATATATTTTACCCCCATTTATCTCATAGCATACATCTAAAAAATAATAACATTATAACATCCTCTAACTTGTGTTTTATGAACGTTATACTGGTTAGCAATGAAAAATCATCAATGAATGTGACAAATTAAAAATATCATTTTGTTTATTTATGTATAATTAATAGAGATAAATTATAATGAGTAACATCAATAGGAATGGAAGATTTAATTCCATAATTATTATGAATTTTATTATGAATTTTTCAATTCTGAAAAGTTAGGAAAACAACCTTTTTTGTTCTTTTCAAATAGGAAAAAATTTACAACCTAAGATTTTTAAATTTTCTTAATACCTATCTATATAATATTATGATATATTTGGGGCCAAAACTTACTCCCATAATCATCAATTGACAAAAACGTGTCATAAGGATTTCTTATTTGAATGATTTTTTATATGGTCTTTCTCTATTGGTCAGAACATTTAGAACATCCAAACATATGATGATAAAAGAATATTTTTTTAATATCACTTGTTTTCCATCATCATAATGTTGACTTAGTATTAAATTTTATGGTTTTCCCAATAATAAATATAACTTACAAATTATTTTGGATGTTCTATCTCAATATTCACTATTCTATTAATTATTAAGAAAATACCATTTCAAAATTGTAATAGATTATCCTTTTTGATTTTCAACATCATTAAATATTTCCATATCGACAATCATGTGTGATGAAAAACCATTATTAGGAATCCATTTTTTGAAATTTTATATATCCTTCAAATATGTCTCATCAAAAAAATCATTTCACAACATTCTTCTAATAAGGTTAACTTTATTTTTTATCATAAAAACATATCAATGTATAATTTTTCATAAATTTGTTGACATGATGGAAAATTTATTTGAAAATTTTATTTATTTGTTTCTGGTTTTTTGTTTTATAATATCTTGATACTTCACTGGTCCAACTATCAATGTATAAGAAAAATTACTCATTCAACATCCACCAATGCTTCCCTTATATTAATATCTACTTCTAAGAAGATAAAAATTATTCATAGAGTAATAATATGTATTCCAAAAAATTCACTAAAACTACGAAAAACTATAAAATATTGGTTTTATATTTAAATAAGATACTTCTAAAAAAATTAGTATCATGTCATCCTTCGTCTCTAACATATATTTGTTGTGTCGAAAGCATATTCTACATCTTATTTTCATCCTTTTTAGATGTGATAGTTTTTTAACATCCCTTCTTGACCCAAGATTTCCCAATTTTTTTCAAACCTATGATATTAGAATTATTAGATGAAATATTAAGTTTTTTGGGTTTATATTTCACCTGATTCAAGGAGTGGGGGTTTTTCACTAGTTTTAAGTGAATCAACTCTCACATCCAATGTATATCTATTGGTTTAATTCAACATTATTAAAATCATTTTGCTGTCAAAATATTTTGATAGATACATGTTAACATAATATTCCTTAGCTACATAATTCTTGTAGAGATCTTCAATAATTATTCTCTATTATTAAATTATCATTTCGTAACTGAAGATCACTTGTGTGTATTTTTCATGTTTTTTGATAGAAAATTCTACACAATCAATAACTTTTACACTGTAATTATTTATCCTAATGATTACATTCTTGAGAGGTCTGTTTTTCTTATGAAATCTATCAATTTAAGACCACAGTTGACAAACTCTATAACATTCTTCACCTTTTCATTCATTATTCACTATCTAAGATATTGTGATCAATTTAATTGAATTCATATTTCTTATTCAATAGAAATCTTAATTAGTAGTGAACTTTTTATTCCAACAAATGTACATGATAGCTTTCATGGATGTTTTATAAAACATCTTCAATTGAGTTTTTTCATCAGAATTATCATCAAATTCAAATACATTCATTTTATGGAAATTCATATAATTTTTTTTGATTCCTCCTCACTCAAAAAAATTAGAGGATCTTTTCATCTATTTTTTTCATCTTCCCCTAATATATATCATCTAGGATAGACAATATTGTTTCATTCAAATAATCATCATTGTATTCCATTGAATCAAAATTATCTAAATCATAAACATCATTGAATTTATTCATATCACATTTTCTAATGAATTTCATCATTATTCTTATTTCTAAACACATGATCTTTCCTTACTCCATAATAAATATGATATTTATGCAGTTCATTAAGAGATAAATCATCTTTATCTACTAATGAATAAATTTTATAATCAAACCTGTTGAAAAATTGTTATTCAACTTTTATCACAATTCTTTAATATTCCATGATTTATCTAAATCCTCTCCTTGTTTAAACAACATAATTAACTCATTTTAAGTAAAACTCAAAAATTATTCACTGCTTATTCTTATATCATCAAAACTATTATTCCATATTTATAACAGTTCATCATTATCATTAGTATTCCATTCAAAAATATATTCAAAGTTGTCATAAATTATCCATTTATTCTTAGAAACCCATTACTACAATAAAAAAAATTCTAACATATATATATGAATATAATTTACTGATTTCTTATTAACATCAATGTTTCTCATGATAGAAAAGGTCATTGGGGAATCCTTCTCAAATTATAGAATACCAATTGCTAAAAAATAAAAAACATCCATCATCAGATCTTGAATATATACAATCAAAAAATTATTAAAACAATAATAAAATTGTTAATATTTTTTGAATTCACCTACCATTGAACGATTTGATATTATTGAGGATAATGATTTAACATTTGACGCTCATTCTGAATGAAATTTATGTTCTAAACTATTGAATAACAAGTTAGAGGGTTCGAAAGATTCCATTTTTAAAATTTCATCTTAATAAAAGATAACCCATTCATCATGTTAATGTTACCTCCTTATCACCATTTATAAAAATAAAATTCTTGAAAAATAGAAAACAAACGATAGTGCAAAAAATTTATATGTTATGAACTCAATATGATAACCTACATCATTTCCATATCCACTCTTATGGGCTAATGAAAATTAAATATTTTGATGAACTGGTTAATTTTTTTTGAACACCCATTAAAAAAAATCTACTTATCAATGGGAATAATTATACCGACTCCTGACAGTTAAAAAAAATTCTCTTATAATTATTTGAGGAAAAATATTACATGATCATCCAAACATTCTTATTCACAAAAAGTTATATGGAGACTTGGTAAAATGTTCTTCCATATGATATCCTCTGTTTGAAAAACCCAAGCCACATCAAAAATTTTAAAATCTACTTGTATAATAAATCAACACTTGTCAAAAAACTGGACAAAACACATAATGGTTACCTTAGTTCAATTCCCTCTATTTGGTAAACTAATATTCTCTTTGTGCAATATTCAGATAAGAATACTCGATCAAGAAATTCCTCTTTAATTTGAAACATCTTTATTTAAAAAACTCACTTCTATCACAAATTATATAGATTATCAAAGATAAATTCAAGGGTGAATAGTATAAAGTAAAATTTCTTTTTACCTTTATTTATAGGTGATCCAAAAATAGTAATGTTGATAAATTGGAATATTTTTTCCCCTCACACAAATACCTAAAACTAGGAATTTCATTTTCATTTGAACATCATATTTTATTACTTCAGACTATATCATCATTGATATTTTCTTCTCAATACTTATTTATTCTTCATAACTCTTTAGTAATTTGATATATTTAAACAATAAATAATAAAATTTGAAATAAAAGAACATTATTAAGAATCAGTTTTTCTTGAAAACTCAGTTCTGATATTTTTTCATCACTCAAATTCAATAAATACAATGGAATCAAAATAATTAGTTCTTGACATGTTGACATAAGTTTTCTTGAAAATTATATATATTATTTTTTATTGTAATACCTGAAGCCAACGATAAATGGTAGACAATATTATTGAAACGTCAAAATCTGTTCACATTTTTCCTTCTTATTCAAGATATATTTATTTTCTCATTAATTATATCACATATTGTCTATTAAAATGTTGTTAATAACCCTTTTGATCAACTAAAATCAATTACTCTTATGATGAATTAGTGTTATCAACTCTTCTGATGAATCATTGTGAAAACTTCTTCTAATTAATCGGTTCAAAAACTATTGTCTATGAATCGGTGTCAACAAATATTCTATAACTGATCAGCCTCTATGGTAGAAATAAAACATAAATATTATATTTTTCGAGAACAAAAAAAAACACTTCAACCACAACACTTCAATTTTTATTGTTGGTTCTTTATCTGATTATGTAATTTAGAAGCCACATTACATTTCATTGACATTTTTAACACCAAAAAACTAATAACTCTTAAATTATATTTTAATATAGTTTGTTGTTTTTCATAATCTCTATCCAATGAATCACATAAAATCAATAACCTTTAATTCCTTCAAAAATCATCAGAATAACATTTCTTGTATTTTTAGAACTTATGCATCCAGTTCTTTTTCTTATGAAGATCTGCACTCTGAGAAACTTATTATCGTAGAAAAACCACTTCTCCCTTTAATCAATACCAAATATGGTTGGGTTTTTAATGATATTGTGAACATAAGAGCAGTAATGCATCGTCTCACAATATCTGGATAGTTCTACTACCTCACCTCCTATCAACATCATTTTCTGAAGAACTAGTTCTGATGAGGAATTTTATGGAAAAATTTTCAAAACAATTCCTTTATCTGATATTTCCAAAACATCATAGAAAATATTATATAATCATTCAAAAAGTTATCTTTCTCCTAAATTAAAAAAATGTACTTTATCAAAAATATTGTTGTCATAAAATAAAAATCATACTTTTAAACGTCACTAAAGATACTCATGATATCTTATATAGATGGTTCTACTCAAGGACAAAATTATAAAGTTCAACTCTGTGTTTGTTAATAGAAAACAATATTGATTCCACCTCCTAATAAAGATGAGAAAAATTATCATCGTATGGAATAGTTTTAATACATTAATATATATTTTTCATATAAATCTCAAAATACAGTTTCTACAATTTTTTACTTTTATATTCAATTATTTTTTATTACTAATACATTTTGAAAAAATACTCCTTTTAATAAACATGGAATTTATTTACATAATTATTATTGTCCCTAATGATGGAACTAAAATGATATCACCTTATTGATCGTATAACCAAACAAACACAAAATCACAACTACCATATAACTAATTACGATAAATATGATAGTCATATTACGTTCATATACATATCATCACACACTTATTCAATGTCATTCATGAAAAGTTCAATTTTTCTTCTAAATATTATTATCATATATATAATTTTTTTTATTGATCAATTATTATCATCGATGGTATGATCCTCTTAAAATATCTAGATGATGAATTTTTCAATAAATTTTAATTTTTTTACATGAGGTTTTTTAATATAAGTTATATTATTATATTTATCATTTATCATTAATTTTTATATTTAATATTTTTTTAACGTTATACCATAATTAATGATATATTGTTTCATTGTTTTTAGTTTTTTAAGTAAGACATTGTATTGAACACATTAGTTTTTATGGTTGACATGAAATTAAAAATTTTTAATATTAAATTCTCCTAAAATAAATAAATTTAACCCTCCAAATATAATTATTCAAATAAATTAAAC
Source organism: Viscum album (assembly GCA_963277665.1). Lineage (NCBI taxonomy): Eukaryota > Viridiplantae > Streptophyta > Magnoliopsida > Santalales > Viscaceae > Viscum > Viscum album. The sequence goes on from OY728161.1 coordinate 260,665,982, forward strand.
GTGGTTACTTTTGACTCATTACATATTATGGTTCCCACATGATGTATTCAGTCATATAATTTTTTAAATAAACACTGACCATTTGAGAAAATTTGTTTCATAGATCATTATATTTGTGGTCGAGGATCTCCACTAGTTTTTTAATATATGAAATATCATGTCCAAATGAAATATCATTTGTTCCGAGTTTATCAAATAGATATGATATTGTACATGTAGAAAAAGAATAAATGGAACACATCATCCACATTTGAATGTTTTAGTGCAAGTGATAATTGATAAACCATAATCCCCACATTATATTTATTATTTTAGGGACGTGTCTATCGTGGGATTAGATTTCCTTCAACCCAAATCACATAGCCTTCTTCTAAGGAAATATTTAACAGAATAATTTATCTCAAATCCAAATAAAAAGTTCACATACTTGATTATTAGAAACTCTCATCATTCAACCTTAGACTAAATTGATACGTCACTGAATAATTTAAATAGTATCCATGATTTTTTAGAAATAAAGATGACATAATATCTTCCTCTAATTGAAATCACCCTATAATTTTTATATTCTATATCATCTCTAATAAAAATAATCATGTTGTTTCATTTTTATTCTATTGTGGAAATTATTGTTACCAATAAACTCAACTGGGAGAAGATATTGATCTCAACATCCTTTGAAATATTGTGAAGTAGATCCAAACATATGCAAAATATTATTAATTGTCCACTCATATTATTTAATGACATTAAGAGGATACTATATACCAAAATTGAGAAATGTATCCAATATATTTGAAAATTTATACTGTATATTAATGTGAATATTAGGTCCCAATTAGATAAAATTAAAACAGTTTTTCAATGAAGGCATTTTATTTCAATTATGTATACCTCATATATATTATTAAGTAGTAAAACCAATATAATAAAAATAAAATCTATTGAAATTTAATTTTTTTAAACTCTACCCAAATTCTATTATTTCATTTCAATATCATTTGATATCCTTTGATGAAATATATGGTGATATTCTCCCATTTAAATACTAGTTTAGGCAACGGTTTCACCATCACTTTAAAATTATAAAATTTCACATTAAGATGATGAAGGACCAAAAAATGAGCTATATACTCTGTAATACACCAATTTATGTTGTCTTGTTAAATGTTATACATAATATGTCTTTAAATATTTATGATTAAGGGGGGAATTGTGATGGATTTTCTATGAAAATCATAAAAAGGAACTTTAATTATCTCTTGTGTGGATGTGACCCATATACGGTTCCAAATATTTTATATTAATATTTAAAAAATGTAAACATAGAAACAATTTCTACCTTCTTCTATAACATAATATTATCCATATATACTTACTTTATCATTAAAAAATTTAGGGAAATTCCAATATTAATGAATGATGTGGTTATTTCACATCCCTTATTATTTCAATATCTATAAATTTAAAGTCCCTAAATATTGGATAATTTTTCATATTTATCATAGACAAGGTATCTTGATTATTTATACGTAAATCATTAACCACAATTTTTTTCCAAATGAAATTTTTTATTAGGAAACAACACGGTCTATTCATTGATAGATCAATGTATATTAAAAGCCATTCTTTTATATAAGGTTGTTCAAGTATAACTGTAGTGTCCAAATTAATTTTAAGATCCTTCAATCTATCTACACATAGATATGTATATAGGAACATGAATAGATTTTGAGTGGACAGGGTTAATAGGTTTTATTATCATAAGAAATTTCTCAAAATGTTTCGATGGTATCTTGAAATTATATGAAATATATGAAAACTAGCTACATTGTCTAGTCTAGTCCATTTTTTGAATAATATATATCATTGAATAATCCACATGTATTCTATTACATAATATTACATGGTAAAAGAGATAGTTTTTATCATAAAAATTCACCATTTATGAACACAAAATGTATTTTTACCTCTCATAATGTATTTACTATAATCCCAAAATGTTATTCATGTTCATTATTACATATAGAAAATAAGAGAACATAATTATCAGATATTAGAACAAAATTTTCAAGGAAATATATAAAGACTATATTCATTAAATCACTAAATTTTAAGAGTGGATCTTTATGCATGATTGATATCAATATGATTTCATAGTTCTCAAATCTTATGTATACATTATATGCGTAATTTCAACCATTTTCAACCATAGTTGATGAAATCTAGTTCTGTAATCCACCATAAAAAATTACTCATCACCAATAGATTTATTAAAATCCCAATATTTAATAGTAAGATATTACCCATTATTCATTGTGATCTTGTTATGTTCTTTGTAATCAATTCAATGATGTAGTGACTAGTCATGTTTCAAAACAAATAAGTTTGGGGTGGCCCATGGTGATGCATTTTGGTGAATAATTCTCAAGTAAAAATATTATTCATGTTTACTATTAAATAATTACAATTCATTATGATCCATTATATATTGACTATTGAATATAAAATATAACTAAGCATGACTTCAATTGAATATAGAACATCATATTCATGGTGAATACTAGAAATTTCATCATTACATACATAAAAGAATTCAATGAATATTAGCACATTATTTGTGTAGATTTCCACTATAACTATTAGAGGAATTTTTATGTTATTATATTTTATGAAGACACATATTATTGAATTAATTTAACAGGGAATTTCATAATTACCCTAACATTGATATTTTATCATGTGAAGATTTGGGATCTGAAATGGGATTTCATTTTTTAAAATTATTTAGTCATCCTAGTAGGGATGGATATTCAATACCTAATATCACATAGAAATCAAATAAATGATGAATAACAATATTTTAAAATTGTGGAGTTCATTGAATTCCACAACTAGACTTTTCCCGTCATTAATTATTTAAATTTTAATTTTAATTTAATTATTTTATCTGACAAAAAAATGTTTTTCGAGTTGTGGGTTGGGCCTGAAATGATCGTTTTTACAAAAAACCCATTATTTAGTTGTGGTAATGTATAATGTACATGCAAGGAACGATCGATACCATATGGCTTCACCAGACTACCTTGCAGCATGTCCTATGCACGGTTAATTAATTTGTTTACTGAATAAAATTTATAAAGAATGCTAAAAAAAATCAATTAATTTAGAACTAGCTAACTAATAAAAATAATAATAATTAAAATAATAATAATAACATTATTTTTATTTTATTTTTATTATCTTGATTTTCATTAACAATTTAGTTAGGTTATCATTTTTATGTCATTGTAATGATTATAAATTTATTAACGTTAATGTTTTTGTTAAAATTTCTAATTATTTTTATTACTGTTATTAGTTAAAATATATTATTAAACTTGTATAATTTTAAAATTATTAACATATTATTATTATTATAACTTTATTGATTTTTTATTATTTGTTATTTAAGGTTTCATTTCTTTTTTTGTTCTCTTTTTTTTCATTTCTTTTATCCCCTCATTCTCTCTTTCTCCCCACTCTTCATGTTTCCCCACTCTTTCCCCCATAAACCTAACCATAGCTTCACTCTCTCCCCCTCTCCTTCAAATATTATCCACACATCCCCTTTATCTCTCTGTTCGGCACCAACCCGCCCCTCCTTCTCCTTTCCAGCGTTACCTCTTCAACATCGTCCCACGCGCGCACAGACTCTTCTCAGACGCCTCACATCACATAACCTCATCACTACAATTTCCCCACCGCATATCTGCGTGCTTCCCCTATTTTATGGCACGCCGCACCTCCAGAAATCCCCCTCTTATCTCCCCGGTTCTGCTCGCGCTGGCATGTTTTCATCATATCTCCACTGGGGATTTTATTTTTGTGTTTCATTTGTTAAATTTTGGGTGTAAATGGTCTCATTATTACATTTTAAAGCCTAATAGGGATATTAATTTTTAAAATTCTTGAATAGGGGTATAACTATGTTTATTTGGGGTGATATTGGAGTGTAGTGTACTTTGTGCACCAAATTTATGATATTGGTCTACATCGAGGTAAGTGGTTTCATGTTTGATTATTAATTAATGAAATAATTTTCACATTTATTTAAATTAGCTTATTTATTAAATTATATGTTTGGTGCAATTTAAGGTCTTAGAAATTGATGAATTTATTTGCTTATTTAATGTTATAGCATGTTTATATGTTTTGGAGTCCACTTACTATAAAAAATCATGTTAATACTTTTATATTTATTTGTTTTATAAATTTAGAAATTAATTTAATAAATAGTGAAATTAATTTATTGAAATTCATAAGTGATTTTTCCAATTTTTATACGATGTGAAAGTTGTGTGGAAAATATTCTAGTGTGTGTTGGATTTCAAAGGGAATAATTTGAGTGTAATTTTTTGGCAAAAAATTGTTTCTCAAGTTGGAAATGTTCTATTAATTTTGTAATAGATTTATTAAATTTTTTATGTGGTGTGAAAATAGTTTTATGATTTATTATTATGCATTTGATTTTAGAAGTGGAATGTTCATATGAGATATGGTGCATTTTTAAAAAAAATCCACATTGTGTCATCAAATAGTGTTGTATTAAATCAGGTAGTTGGATAATTAAAATGTACAAGGGTTGATAATTGTGTTTTATAAACTGGTTGGTGTGCGTTTTATAATAAAATATATTTTGGAGTGGGTTTCGTGTGAATGGTCTTGTGGTACCTTTTTCACTGTTTTCTAATATTTTAAAATAGTTTATTAAATTATATCAACAGTGTGAAAAATGATTGGAGATTTTTTTAGTTTGCATCTTATTTCAAAAAGGTATTTGTTTATGTAAGTTGTGGTTTTTTTAATTATTAGTCTATTTAAACTGTGCATATGGTTTATTTGATTGTGTAACCTATGCGGTTTAAGTTTTAAAATGATTTTTGGCATGAGTATGGTTTTAAAATATGGTTTGTGTGTGAAAATGGTGCTTCTGTGAGCGTAAGTAGCATTTTCAATATTTATGCACGTGTGTGACATGTGACATGAACATGAATCATTTTTTAGAACAATGAGGGAAGCTTGGGTAGCTAGGATGGTGGACTAGACTAGTGTTCTAGTCATGCAAGGGTGGATTTGTCCCTGCTTCCATTAACAGGATTAAAGACTATAACATTAATTAGACATATTAATGACTAATGGACATGGTTTCTAAGACACATTTTATAGATGGTCGTGGTTTCATAGCAACATTTGCAGTGGTTCGTGGTTTTCTATGCCACGTTTTCTGAGGGTTGTGGTGTCTAAACAATGTTTCACTAAGACACGATGAACTAGGGACCCATGATAACTAACACCCATGATTCATATTCTATAATTAGTGGTTCTTGTTTACATTAAAATCATCTATGTGACACTTTGGTTATTTTAAAAAATTAAGTGTGCACGTGTGTTTTAATTTAATTTTTTCCATTTGAAACTATTTTTAAACCTGTTTTATTTAATACAATTCAAGAATTTAATTATTTTCTATAATTTTCACTAACGGACAAATTACCTATACCAAAGTTTTTAAACTATTGGTATAAGTCCCCAAATCATTGGTATAGCCTATAACAACGGTTTTGGGAGCCGTTGGGTGATTTGGCGTGGGGAAAGACCTATCCCAACGGTTTGGAGAAAACTGTTGGGAAAGACCTATTCCATCTGTTTCAAACCATTGGTATAGGTCTTTCCCAATGGTTTTCCAAATAGATGGGATAGGTCTTTCCCAAGGGTTTGAAAAAATTGTTGGGGTATGTAAATATATAAAAAAGAGTTCCAGCAGAGGTCTGAACCCACAACCTTCATGTTATATATCAATGTCTTTACCACTATCCTAAAGAATCCTTTGTGAATATATTTGTATATATATATATGTAATTTATATTTTGATTTATTTGATGATATTCGATAAATTTACTCATAAAAAATAAAGGAACATATCCCAACGGTTCACAAAACTGTTGGGATAGGCCTTTCCCAAAGGTTTTGAGAACTATTAGGATAGGTACCCACCATTTCCCAATGGTTTGGCCAAACCTTTGGGAAAAGCAGCCTCAAATTGGGCTTTTCCCAAAGGTTTTGCCAAACCGTTGGGAAAGGGGACCTATAGCAATTGTTTTTACAAACCATTGGTATAGAATAATTGGGAATGGTTATATTTCTGGTATTTTTGAATTGAAAATGTATTTTATGTTTAATAATTATGTGTGGAACCATTTTCTCATTGGAATCCTACTGGGCTCTTAGCTCACACCCTACAAACACCTTTGGATGTATGTAGATCCTATTTCTTTTGTATTCTAGGTTGATGCATCATGCTTAGTGATGATGGTCTGATTAGTAGTGATTTTTCACATATAGGTTAGTGGTGGTGGTATGGGGATGTGACTCCTCCAGCCACACCGATTTTGAGTCAGAGTTTCTATTTTCCTCAATTGTAGACCCTTTTGGGTTTTTAGTTTAGGCTGTAGACATAAAATATGAACTTTGTTTCAGGACATGTGTTGTCTATTTTTTTGTTTAATTTATTCAACTTAGTGTTTCTTATATTTATTTATTTGGGTAAATAGTTCCCACATTTTATTTTTTATACCTGGTCACTTGTTCCTGTCCGTGGGTATCGAGAATGCCCTTGGGTCATTGCCACAGACTGGTTTAGGCATTGGTTTGATGACAACCCAAATTGGTTCATGAAAAAATGGTATCAGGGCAATGTTTTTCTTCTTATAGGGGGAGTCAGGTAGATCGAATGTAGGACTATCGGCACTCGAGTGGTAATTTTAGGAAGAGCATCGTGAACTCTTACTCGTTCCATTCCTCAAGTAACATGAGTATTCCATGAATTAGTTTTTTTGATTGGTCCTTATGGATGGGGGATGAAAATGGGAGTAAACCAGTATTGTGTCTGGTCTCACATAGAGTGCTGACCCATGCGATACCTGAGAGTACGGTTCAACACACCTTGTGGTTGGATCTTTCCTAGGGCATGGTTTGCAAAACCATGTGTCTGCGAATGTCATGGCCACTAGTTCTCCATAAAGGTGTGTAAGTTCGGTGATGTAGTAGTTTATTGTTGGTTTGGTGTGAATGGTTCTTTAAAAGGAATGTGAACCTTTGGGTTTCTCTTTTTTTTTCACATTCTATGAGTTTTACATGATTCTTGTGGTGTGTTTTTTTTAAACTTCTTTTTGGAATTTGGAATTTTATTTTTCAAAGTCAAATTCTAAAAAAATTGTCCTGGGTTATTTGAAATTGATGTGAGTTATTTTGGAAATTTGATGACGTTTGAAAATTTGTGTTGAATTTTTGAAATGGTTTTGGAAAAAGGTATTTTTTGGAATATTGGGAATGATTTGTTTTGAAAGAAGAATAGCCTTATATTTTCTCATGGAATTCCTATGGGTTCTCCCGTGTTCATGTAGATGAGATTAATTTATAGTTGGTGGATCACGTGGATGGGTGCCTGAGTGGAACAAAAATTCAAATTTGTGAGGCATTATGGAATATCAGTGGTGAGTGATTGATTTTTAAGGCTGCTTTTTATTTCTAGAAAATCTGGGTTTTCTATAAAATGGTTTTTGTGCATAAATGGTTTTGGAAATAAAAACTGGTTTAAGTTCAAAGGGATGTGAATTGTTTAGGAAGAGATTTTTCTCATTGTTGTAAATTGCTTCGGTTTTCATGGGGGTGTTTTTAGTTGAAAATTAATTCATGTTTAAAAATTAGAATTATAGGATTTTTATATGGAATGTTGATTTATTTTGGTGAGATAATTGGTTTTTTGGAAGTCTAGTTTTCTTTCCTTGTTCTAGATATGTCCCCTAGAATAGTTCCTTGTGTTTCCAGCATGTCTCTCAATTCTTGTCTTAGTCTAATCTCCCAGTGGAGTGGCAGTGTTGGGTTCTTCTTGGTTGTGTCAACTGTTTGTAGACGTCAAGTTCAGTTGAAAATTATTGAGTGATTTTGGAAAGATGGAAGTGTTTAATATTTTTTAGGAATTCCATATGTTGTGTGGGTTTAAGTTTTATCATGTATATCTTGTGGAGCGAGACTGGACCAATAAATGGTGCTTGTCCCATTTTTGTGGCAAATGGGGATATCTTTAGTGATTCTCAAGACTAGACCCAATATGTAGTTGTACATAAGGATGTGAAGGTGAGGGAAAATTTTGGATCTTATTTGTTGTTGACCAATCCATAGGTAGAGATGGAGGTGTTTTGACCATTCTGAAAATCCAGTTTCATGATCCCTAGTGGATGTGTGAAATAATCAGTTCAAATCTCATAATAGTTTTTTTTCTTGTTCATATTGTTGTATGTATGAGTTCTTCATTCGATGAGGAGTACAACCCAAAGAGACCTATTCTTCGGGTACCCCTTCCATCAATTTATATCATGTGTTTGACATAAAACTCAATCTACAATCTCTATTGTGGTTATTCAGACACTCTAAGATGTTCGTCGCAGTTCTCAGTTGGTATGTCGACAGAGTGGCCACTTAGGAGACGAGAAAATGTATGTAGGTTTCTTTTCCAATAGTGGAAGTTCTAGTCATAAATGGTCAACTTATGACTGTGAGGTGATAGATTCTTCAGACATCTGGGCCCCAGCCATAGGTCTTGGGGTGAAGCATGCATGCAGTCAAAAACACATTGGATGTGGGATGAGCATATTCCATCATAAGACTACTGTAATGGGATTAGGATGACATAAATTTTCTTATTGCGGTATCACCTCTGAAGGATTCATTTTTAATGTTAGGGGAATGTAGCCCTTATAACCATGATGTTTTCATAATTTATGGGAGTTCAACTTGGTGTTTAAAGAGTCTCGAAGAATCTGAATTCCAATAAAGTCAGTGGGCATTGACTTTGAACCTTCTTGTGGTCAGTTATGGATCTAAATTTTTCTCGTTTTAGCGATGCTAATTTATTTTGGGATGGATGCACATTTTTCTATTTTACCACTAGGTTTGGGTTTTCCTCTAACAAAAACATATCATAAAGGGGCATGTTATCCACTGTAGGAATCATCCGTGTAGGTCATCTCGTGTTGGTTGGTTCAGGATGAAGAGTTCAATCTGTATAACTCAATGTAAAATGGGAATAAATGCATGGGTTTTATGGTGCTCGAAAAATTATAAAATGATGGGGAGACCCACTACTGGTCTCGTCGGTGTCTCCTCTTGTGTGGGTTTGGTTTAACATGTGGATATTGGAGTTTCATGCCAGTGTTAGAGGTTTTTCTAGGTTTGTGAGTCTTTTTGGTTTAGATAACCAATGGTTGACAAGCATACTAATATTGTGGGGATACCACCATAATACAATCTTGTTGAAAACTCAATCTTCAATGTGTTGATGGTAGGGGAATCCCTTTTTTCTTCTATGCAAAACCATGAACATGGTAATTGGATAGATCATGTAATGGGTGGCTTTATTTGTGCTCTTGGTGGTCTCAAGAGAGCCTTGTTGTTCCCTAATTTAGGGGTCATATAATTCCATGATGATGTTGCATCGAAGGTCTGATCCTTATCGTTAGTTATATTTTTTAGTGATTCTAGTTTTGAGATCTATGGAGTTTCAGGTTGTGGGTCATTCGAATGGTTAGTGTTTGGGAAATTATGGTTTAATTTTATGTGTATTCACTTCCTTGCTTGGAGTCTTTGGTTGAAAAAGTCTTTTGGGACTTTTTGGGGGCATAACGGGACATGGTGGGTAGAATTGTCACACTTGGACATCGAACATTAGTAATGACTTAAATTTTAATTTTTATCATAAAATTTTATCTAACAAAAATGAATATTTTTTCAAGGTGTGTGCTGGGACTGACTTGTGTTTTTTCATTTTACTGAAAAACAAAACTTTTGGTGTGGTAATGTCTGATGCTGGTGTAAGGCACGGTCGAAGCCAGGTGTCTTCGTCGGACCACTGTGCATCCTAACTGGTGTATGGTTAATTAATTAGTTAACCAAATAAACATTAATGTGAATGATAAAAAATAAAATTATTTTATAACAATTTAAATAATAATGATAATGATAATAAGATTGTTCTTGTTATTATTATTATTATAATCTTCACAAACAATTTTAATGGGTTTTCATTTTTTAAGTCATTGTTTTCATGAAATATTTATTAAAGTTATAGTTTTTATTATAATTTCTAATTATTATTATTACTATTATTAGGTTTCATATCTTTTTTTATTTCCTTTCTTTTGTTGCTCTTTCCCCTCAATATCTCCCTCACCCCTCTTCTCATTTCCCTACTCTTTCTGCCTAACCCTACCCATAGCCACTCTCTCTCTCTTTCCCCCTCTCCTTCACCTGCGAGCCGCACATCCCTTTCCTCTCTCTGTCTAGCGCCGACCTGCCCCTCCTGATCTTGTCTGGTGCTACCTCTCTAGCCTCCTCACCTATGCACAGGGCCTCTGTCCAACCTCCTCACACCACACATCCACCTCACTCAATTTTCCAATTCGCACAGTCGCGTGCCTCCCCTGTTTTCCTTTATGCCAAACCTTCAGTAGCTCCCTACTTTTTTTCGCGGTTATTCTCGCACAAGTATGCTTTCTTCAGATATCCATAGTGGGTTTTTTATAATTATTTGGTTTAATTTTGGGTATAAATGGTCTCATGATTTCATTTTGTAGTCTAGAAGGGATATAATTGGTCTAATTACTTGAATTACTATATAAGTGAGTTTATATAGGGTGCGATTGAATTACGGTGGACTTTGTGAACCAAATTTACGTTTTTGGTCAATACTGAGGTTGGTGTTTCCATGTTTTATAATCAATTTATGAATTAATATGAATGTTTCATAAAATTAGCATATTAATTAAATTATTTATTTAGTGCAATGTTAGTTCAAAGCAATTAATGAATTTCTTCGCTTAGTTAATTTTGTAGCAATTTCAAATGTTTTGGAGTCCAAAACATGGGAAAACTCATGTTAAATAATTTTTTTATAAATTGATTAATAAATTCATTAAATAGTGAAAATTATTTATTCAACTTCATAGATGATTTTTAAAATGGTTTAAATGGCATGAATTGTGTGTGGAGAATATTCTAGTGCATTTTGGATTTCGAAGAGAATAATTTGAGCATTGTTTTGTAGTAAAAAATTGTTGAGAACATTTAACATATTCTATTAAGTGTTTAATTGTTTTGTTAAATTTTTTATGTGGTGAGAAAATAGTTCTAAGAGTGTTTATTATTAATTTTTTTGACGTGGTATGTTAATATGAGATATGTTGCCTTTTTCTTGCTAGAAATCCACATTGTTTCATCAAATAATGTTTTATTAAATCATGAAGTTGGATTATTAAAATGTACAGGGGTTTCGAATTGTGTTTTTTAAATGCATTGGTTTACCTTTGATCATAAAAGTTATTTTTGAGTGGGTTTTTTGTGAAAAGTATTGTAATACCATTTGGAAATTATTTTCTATGTTTTAAAATAGTTTATTATATTATTTAAGCAGTGTGAAACATGTTTGGAAAATGTTTTATTGTGATACTTATTTCAATATAGTATTTTTGTTTTTATGTAGTGGTTTGTTTAATTATTAGTCTCTTAAAAGTTTGTAGATGGTTTAATTGAGTTTGTATCCAATACGAGTTAAGTTTCGAAATGATTTTTGGTGTGTGTATGGCTTTAAAAGATGGATTGAGTGTGAAAATAGTGATTTTGTGTGTGTATGTACCATGTTTGGATTTCATGCATATGTGTGATGTGTGATGTGTACTTGAAACTTGTTTAATCAAAAAGCGGGAAGCCTGAGTATCTAAGAGGGTGGACTATACTAGTGGGCTAATGAAAAGATGGTGGAATTGGCCATGTTTCACTTAGTTGGATTGATGACTACAATAGTAATTAAACATATGAGTGACTGTGGGTCATGGATTCTAAGAGACATTTTATTTAGGTTCGTGATTTCTAAGACATGTTTACTGAGGTTCATGGTTTCTAATTCATGTTTTCTGAGGGTCGTTGTTTCCAAGCCACATTTCACAGAGACACGTAGATCATGGGACCTAAACTAGCTAACACCCAAATCCCCTATCACATATATTTTTCCTTGGTTACATTATGCTAATCGGTGTGACAATTTGTTTATTTTAAAAAACTATGTGTATCTGTTGTTTTATAAATTTTATTCCATTTGAAACCATTTTAACCCATTTTCATTAAAACTATAACAACAATTAATTATTTTCATTAATTAAAATTGAAAATGTATTTTCCATTTAATAATTATGCATTCAACCTCTTTCATGGTGGAATCCTCCTAGGCACTTGGGTCCCACCATACATAAACCTTTTTGTCTATATAGATCCTATTTATAATGTATTCTAGGATGAGGCATCAGGCTTAGCGATGATGGTCCGAGTTGTAGTGGTTTTTCTCATGCGGGTTTGTGGTGGTGGCAAGGAGATGTGACTCCTCATGTCACATGGATGATTGAGTTGGGGTTTTGTTTTCCACTATTGTAGTTCCTTTTGGATTTTTTTTGATGTAGTAAACATTAAATCTGAACATAGTTTAATGGCATGTTTGGTCATCTCCTTTTTTTAATTTATTCTTCCTTCTATTTGTTTTATATTTATTTCTTCTGGTAAATTATTCATATGTTTTATTTTTGATACCCAGGGACATTTACTAGCCCATGGGGATGTGGAACAGCCTTCGACCCTTGTCATGGACCAGGTTGGGCATCAGTTTGATGGTGACATGATTTGGTTCATGACATAGAATTAGGATATAACATTTATAGGGTGTATGCTAGATAAACTATTACTCTTTTTAATTTTTATTCTTGAAATAATCCTATATTTCTTGTTATTTTCTTGATCCTTTCAAAATTTTAATGCCATGGTTACTTATTGCAAATATTATTCTAATTCAAGTAATTGAAAAATAATGATAGGTTTTATTCCTGACAAGTTTGTACACTCCTTCCTCATGTTCATTTTGATTTAGAAACACATATTCTGTCCGTAATCAATTATTGTCATTAAAAAACTTGATAATTTATCACCCATATAGAAAAACATAAAAAATGGTGGGAATGAATTGTTATTATCTCTCGGGATGGTATTATCTATAACCTAATTATATCTTCTAATAACATAAATTTCAAAAAGATAATATTGGATCCCTTCTATTCTCAACTAATCTCCACCAAAATGTGAGATATAATTGTTTCCATAACTATTTTAACCTAAGAATATTGGACTTCCATTCAACCTTTAAAATAATCGAGACACAATAATTAATGAAAATGTAATATTATTAAACACCAATTTCTGATATCTCATATTCCAAAATATAATCATATCATATATCAATTATTTTATCAATCAATAGTTTTTATTTTCCTAAATAATTGAATAATCATATAGAATTACCACTCTTCACTTTGACTAAAAATATTTTGGGATCTTGTAGGTCAATTCATTATACATTCATTTTTATTTTCTAAGACAACTAATCATATTTTATAAAATAAGAAAATTTAATCTATAAAAGTAATTGGGAAAAAATAGTTACAAACATGTTATTTATTTCTTAAAATACCAAAATAATCACGTAATTATGAACCCCATTAATTGTTTCTGAGAATATCAATGTTTTAATTATTCAAGGATTTGAGAAAAAATCAATATCAATATTCCTAAAATCATTCATAGATCATAGATTGAATCATGAAATACAAATCAATGATTTTAGGTCACAATTTATATCTTTATATCATTAAGAATAAAATTGGGAACTATTTATCAATTTAAACCACGATGATTCAACTTATTACGGTATTGTAGTCATTAAATTTATTCTAGTCACGAGTCTATTCTAGATCATATTCATTTATTACAAATGTTATTAAGGTTTGGTTAATGAAAAGTTCACTATATCATCTCATTATAGTGCTACTAATACCTTCATCCTGCTCAACCTTCTTGATTATGATGCTTACATTACTTGTTTGTTTATTTTAAAAAAACATACTAGAAAATGGTTCTTATTTTATTATAATTACAATTATATATTATTATTCCGATTCCTAATTAACTTGATTCAGCATTTCAACTTTCAGTATCATCAATTCAATATTTTGTTCATAAATGATCACAGGTCATTGCCAACTACTTCAACCTCTTCTCATCTAAAAATACTAAAGTCTTATAGATACGTCATCTTCAGTATTACTGCCACAAATAATTATCTAAAAAATCACAAATTGTACTAAAATATTAATGATTTTTGACCCAATAAATAACAATATAAATATATCTTATTAAAACTTCTTGGTTTACATTAAATATCATTCTAAAACACTTGAATAAACACTCATTATATTTGGTCCTGGTCACACATATTGAAACAATAAAAAACGTTTTCTTACATATACAAATATTTTTCAATCATATATAAAATTTTAAAAAAAATTTATTAAAATTTATCATCACCTTATTTCATTAATCTCGAATCATAATTTAATGGAATATAATTTTCTGTAGACATATTCTTATACACTAAAAAAATTGGAACTTCGGTATATAGAATGGGGACCCCTTATGAACACTAAACTTTTTCTTCTATATCCACACACATTTTCCACAAAAAAACACATCATTGATAGTATTAAATCAATACTCAATAACATAACAATAAAAAATATTATAAAAATATTATCTTTTGAATTTTTTTATAAAAAACACACTACCTTTATCAATTCCCTATATTATTTAAGATCTTCTTTTAAATTTGTCTCCAACACCAATTAATCCAAATAGAATTACTCAAAAATCATAGAATATTTGATAAATGAATTTTTGAATCACAAAATATAGATAATTAAATTTTTGGAGAAATTTATATTTTAAAATTCAATAATTATTTTTCGTGATATTTTTATGTTACCAATTTTTAAAAACTAACATATCATTTCTACTACTGTTTTATAAATAAAATAGCTTCAAATTCACAATATATAAAACAAATTTATACTAAATATGATATGTAATTATCTATCTCATTTTTACTAAAATTTACATCATAATGGAATATTCTATATCTAATTTATGTAAGTTTGAATGGATGAAATTATTATTTCATCCTAAAATATTTAAATCCTTCTTTTGGAATAAAAATATTTGTATGTATAAATAATTATGTCATTTCTTGAAATATAATAAAACATAATGTCTCCTTTATTATCTTATCCTAAATGAAATTTTATTTCAAATAATTATGATTATATTTAGCCTGATTTACTAGATTCATGAACAATATTAAATGATTATTGTTTACCATAAGTCATTACAAATGGTTACAAAATTATTATATTTAGTTCCCCAATTGAAACTATAGCCACATACATTGTGAAAAAACATGTGTATCAATAATATATTATGGTTATACTATACTCAATGATACAAATATCTGTTTATTACTATTCTAGACCAAACAATTTTATTCAAAAATATCAAATCCTACAAATTTTGATTTCTTATCCTTGAATACTTTTCCCTACCAACATTATGGAATAATGTAATATTTAATTATTAAATTATTTTGAACATAGGACAATAAATCAGTTTTCCTCTGATAGATTATAGGATTTTTTAGGATAACCATAAAATTTAATTCCATTAGCTCACATTAATACATTGCACAAAATGTTACTATATAAAAATATATGTTTCTAATATTCTAAGATAAATTATTATTCAAATAACCTTCTTGATGTTATTAAGATCCAAACATTATTATAAAAAACCTTTAAATTTTTTCACTCTAATAATTATGGGTCTATACACATCCTTAGAATAATTGGTTAAAAACTTCCAAAAAAATTATTTAGAATATTTCTCTAAAGATAAATATGCATTTTTTTTAATTTTTGGACAAATAGAAATATAATTATGAAATTTATCACTCTTATAATTATCTTTTGAAAATGAAAATAATTTTCAATTCAAAAGTATTCTCATGCATAATTTTATCATTAAAAATTTATTACCACAATATATTCAATAGAAACTATTTTACTTATGTTCATTTCCCTAAATATCATTTTCTTTCATCATTTTATAATAAATGATTAATTGTTTCAAACAGATGATTAGTTGGTGTTACAAATCTAAATGGTATTATTTCAGCAAATAAAAACCATTATTCAATCGATTAAAAATGATATCATAATGTTCAAGGATAAATCCTTTATGTTTCCTAATAAATACATGTTTTTAACTTATCTATTCGAAAAAAAGATTTATCATCCATCTGATAAATTTTGCAAGGTATGTGGGATTCATTATGAAGATACATCCTAGTAGTTTCAATTCTTTTAATGGGAGTAAAAGTTTATATAAATTCTATTACTTATTTTTGAGTATTACCATCATAAAGAAAACTATAATTCATTCAAAAACTCTAAACATTTTCATCAATATCAGTACAAAAAACCGACATTATTCATAAAAAAATATCCCTATTAGAACTAAGATAATGATATAATGTGTTTTTATTTTGAAATAAATCATAATTTTCATTCATGGAATTTATTGATCTTTTTTTAATAGTATAATCATAAATTAAAATTGGTACGTTTCATTAAACCAGATTTATAATTTTTATGCCTAAATATTCCTCAAGTCATTAGAAAATATTCATTATTTTTAATTATTTTTTGGGATATCAATTGGTTTTCATCCTTCAAAAACCTAAATTTTAAAGAACTATAAAAAGTATCTTTATCAAAACAATGAGTAGAATAAGCATAAACATGGTTGAGTTTATGATTATTTTCTCTAATTTCTTGGAATTTTTTCAACCTATCTACCATTCATTATTAAAATTATTATTCAAGTGACTTACACAAGCTAATAATTTTTTAATTAAATTTTACTTAATATAAATATACAATCTCAAGTATACAGATTTTAGTAATTATAAACAGTTCTATTTTATATGTATCCATTTAATTAATCATCCTTGATTTTTTATAAAATTGTACCAAATATAAAATTTTCCTTCTCATAAATAATAGCCCTATAAAAACTATGATGTTTTCCATAATATATTTCATTATATTAAATATCTAAAAATTAGTAAAAATTCAGTTGGGAATTAAAAAAATGAATATAAAAATAATTACATATTGACTACATCATAATGATTTTTTACTATTTATATTTAAGAAATATAATGTATCCCATTTAAACTACGATTCAATTATTTCATTCCAAAACAAATTTTTATTAGGAATTATAATTATCCAAAAATAATTTTTTCCCAATTCATTTCATGAATAGATTCAAAATAAATTTTTATGCATTCCCATGCATTTCAGTTTTATGGTTATTGATGTAGACTCCTCACTCATTCATAAATTGAATTTTTATTATGTTGTTTATGTCTAATTGAATAGAAATTTGTTTCATCAATATATCATTAGTAATATTTGTAAAATAATAAATGAATTAAATAATATGAATATAACCTGTAGTGTATTTATGTTTTATTATCCCATAAAAATAAAAATAAATAAAATTTAATTCCCTTTTTTGATTATATAATAACTCCTTTATGTTATTAATATACCCCATTCCAATTTTCAATTATTTAATAAAGAAAATATACTTATAAGTTCATTTATGTAAGATATCTCGCCACATCTTCCATTTATATTTTACTGAAACTCATTTTTCTTTTTCATAAAAAAAATCAATATGAATTGTACTTTTTTTCACTAACATAGCATAATATATGTGGATCACAAATTTTGAATAAATTAAAAGTTGTTATTTCACCCATATGAAAATTCGTTCATGAATTTTTACATTGATAAGCAAACAATTTCATATAAAAATAACTAAACCCTTATTATCAATTTTTTTTATAAAAATACCATTTCATCGTTAATCACATCAATAGAAAAAAAAACTATAGATTTTCTTTTTGGTGTTTCAATCGTAGCTTTAAAGTGTCCTTTTATTTTAATGTAAAAATAATTTGAAAATATAATTTCTGCATCATTAAGATCATAAATGTTTGTAAATATTTATGTATTTCCAATAATGTGAGATTGATTGATGAAGTAAATAATATATGACATTAATTTAATTTTATATTTTTGATCTGCATCAATAATTATAGACATTTCTTCCTCCATCATTTTCAAAATTACATAACCTCTTTAGTCATTTGTAAAATACATTATAAATCATGCTTATATATTTCAAAAGATTGATTTTCATGGTTATATATTTTATAATTGTGTTCTAGTCAATCAATTCATTATAGAGTTGTAAGACATGATGATATTTTTTTCATTGATTTATCATTCCCGATGTTATTTATCATTATCCATGAGTTTATTTAAGTATTTTTGATCTAATATACCTAAATCTATATACATTCAAAAGAAATTAAATGTTGTTAGTTAATGTATTAGATTTTGACCTAATGATTTTACAACCAAAAAAATATCTTATTAGCTGTTTCAATATAAAAATTAATAAATTTTGTTAAATGAAATTGTACCATTTTTCATTGGAAAATATTTCTTCTTCAGTAACCCACACTATCATCTATTATAGAAGTAAATTCCTCACAGAATTCAATAGATAAAGCTATAATTAAATTTTACATGGTCACCTATACTAGTTAGTTATTTAATACTTGTTATTCATAGAAATTTACATTGGATTCTTATTATAAATATCAACATTTCTGAATATATTAGGTAGAAAACATTATATTTTTTCATGAAAAATTAAATCTTTTGAGTATAAATAATTACCTATAAATTTAATCCATATAGCTGGAAAGACATAATATTGTTCATCATTTACTAAGAAAATTACAATGATATGAAAAAGTGTGAGTGTAAATCCAT
This sequence comes from Viscum album, assembly GCA_963277665.1. Classification (NCBI taxonomy): domain Eukaryota; kingdom Viridiplantae; phylum Streptophyta; class Magnoliopsida; order Santalales; family Viscaceae; genus Viscum; species Viscum album. The sequence continues at coordinate 260,684,917 of OY728161.1, forward strand.
ATTAGAAGAAAACAAACCATTGAAGGTGACATGGAATAGTAATGGCATAATAAATACAATAAATGAAGTCTTGACAATTAATAAATATGTACAACCTAATAAATGGATGAAAAATGTTATAAATAAAAACATGGATAAAATTTTATATCTCATAATGATGAATATTATATGAATTCATAATGTCATAGATAATAAAAATAATAAGGAATATGTGCTCTAAGAAAACATATACGACGAGAAAAAATGTTATTATTTCCCTATTTCTGTTTCCTCATGAATCCTACCAATGAAATAATGGGAAATATAATTCAAATCCCCATCCATTACATAATATTAAAATGAATTAAACATGAAAATCAGTTATAATAGGCAACATGTTGAATAATGTGCCTGAATAAACAACATCGACACTGAAAGTGAAATTTATTAATGAAGCTTATCCTGCAACATATCCCAATATAGAATCAATAATTATACATGAATGTAAATATATTTACATAATAAACGAGTTTATAACAACGTATAAGATAATTTTATAGATTCATCTAAGGGAAAATAAATGATTCACAATGTTGAAATATTCATCCTCATTAAGTGAAGGACATGGAGTGTTAATTGTCATGTACTTATGATGATTAGTATAATCAATGTGTTTTGAAAATTTAATACAATTATTTGAAATAAAACGATATATATTCTATTATTGATAAATCCAATTTTAAAACTAATATAATGTAATAGAATACATTTAATATTCAATAGGTTTATAATAATTCTTTAAAAAAAGACATCAATGTCGGTGTGAATTGATGTAAAATGTGATATTGTGCCAAAATTGAGATTAATCCAATTGGGACACTATATAGTCTCCACCCTTAGTATATACATCCTCATCCTGACTATTATTAATTTCTATATGTGTAATAACATCTATTGTGATGTTGTATTCAGTGGGTTGTACATTGAATTTGTGTCAAGGACCCAAAAGGAGGTGATGAATATACTACTATTGTTGTGGGACCTGATCCCAAAAAATTTCCTCATATTGCGACATCCATGGAACATCCAATTATAATACCATGTATTCCAATAATTTATATTTATTATTATATAAGAAATGGTTCTATTTTTTTAGTATTTTCAATGGATTTATATCCAATGGTTGTGTCAAACAAGTCTGGGATGACTAGGGAATTCATGAAACAAAACACATCAATATTAGGGGGAATTGTGGTCCCAATGATGATGAGTCCTAGTTATAGAGTATGAATATTAAAAAAAATTAATATGTTTCCACCAATAAGTGAAAATCTGGAAGCCAAATATCAATCTTGGATCTTTAAAATGATGGAAGAATGTTTTTACTCAGGAAGAATACAATTTGGGAATTGATTTAATTGAATTCCCGACTTTCTTATTTAATTAATTTTTCCTAAATACTATGAGTGATGACTCCTCTAGATAATTAATTTATATAAAATAGTTTAATTTTTATATCATAGATAAATCACATAAATTTGATTATATATAGAACATTTCACCATCATCATTGGGTGATGATCATTATAGGGAGACCCATTTTAATGATGGAGTAATGCAGGCTATTCGATCTCGGATAAATGTATTTATACTTACTAATGTATTATAGATGGTATTCTTGGAAATTATATGTATATAAACTTTGATGGAAACTAGAGGTATTGGTTATTATGGTTTAGTAGCTATGCCATGAGAAGATCATCTTGTTTTAGGAAGTGTCACCCCGATATAAAATTCTTTGTTAGTGAAAATTTGTGTTTTAAAACTATAGGATCCATGTTATCTCACTAGTGTGGTAGGTAGGGTTATATGACGATTCAGAACGATAGGGACCCATTATATTGTTACAGACATAGTAAAATGAGAAATATCTAGTGATTCAAAAATACCATTCCATTAGTGCCCCTTTAAGGATTTTGAATTGGTTCAGTGTTCTTGATTGGGATTCATGCCACCATAATTGTTAGGAATCTGGAAAACTACGTTACATTTAGGTCGAAGTGGTGGTTTGGACTGTGAAATCTTGACATACATGAACATTTCAAGTAAACCATGGTTTCTTAGGGAGGAAGGATGTAACATTGGCTAACAAATCATGCCATTTAAAAGAATTATAACCTATATCTGATATGATGACTTATGTAACATCTTCAATATGAGGTGAAATATTAGTGGTCATACCATTGGTTAAATCCTTCTATCACACCAACACATCAGAGTATTTCAATTCATATTTGATAATGTTATTATTGGCTTAAGAGCATTAATTAAAAAAGGGGTCAATGCCCCTAGACAAACCGCTAAGAATATATTTTGAGGGAATTCTTCAGGACAATGGATTTCCCCTCATGATAGGAGGCTGAAAATTTTGGTTTCAACTTTTATTCATCAAGATTATAGGATTAAACATCATTATTATAATATATTATATAGTTTCCCATTGTGATCATGATGTATTATATCATGGATGGTGAATATCTCATCACCTGAGGGTGGTAACTATGCTAAAAAGGGATAATTGGTTGCCCATGAAGATCGTACTAGACCAGAGCACCATCAAATAAGAGAGTTTCATCATAGGAAGCTATCCTTTTACTATATGTACGATTATATATAAGGATATAAGTCCTCCTATTAGGGACAGTTTCAAGGACATCTTACCTGATGATTTTTCTAGAAAAACTCTTCTGAAATAGGTTGAATATAATATTGAGATTATTCTAGTAGAAGAACCAGTATATAATCAATGATATAATATGACTACTACTATGCCCTAAAAACACCATATATATTTCGGGTACTTGAAATCCATTTTTTTAATTTTACAAATAATATCTCTATGTTTTTCAACGATAATTTTCACCAAGAAGATGAATTGTACATTGATATTATGTGTGGATTACTACCAGCTATGTCAAAGTATAGTTAAACTGTGTACCCACTACCTTATAGATATTATCTCTTTAACAATCTAGAAATAAATAATCTCCTTTAAAATATATATTTGTTATCAGGATATCATCAGGTGATAGTTAATACATTGGTCATACATTGTACAACATTATAATGTAGGTATAACTTATTTGTGTATTTGTTAATTCTATTCAGACTAATGAATGAAACTACTCCCTATATCTAGATTCCATTTTTGTTGTTTTTAATGATGAAATATTAATTTTCACTGGGTTATAGAAGAATCATGTGGGAAATCTAGAGTTCATCTTGAATATTGGTTGAGAGAATCATATTTATAAAGAACACTCAATGTGTAGATTTTGGATCTATAGAGTTTACATTTTTACACCTAAAATGAAACAAAGTTGTACCAATGGATCCAAATAAGGTTATATAAGATTAATATATTGAAAACCCTATATATATTTTATGATATTTGATGCTTGTTTGGATTATTATATATTTATAGGCTCTTAATTTAGAATTTTTTTTACCATAAATACAAACATACAAAATTAAAAATGAAATGTTAATTTTTTATATTGTATAAATATTGTGGAAAGTATTTTTAGTAGTTGAAAAGTAAATAATCCTCAACATCGATCCTTATATATCATGTTCCTAGAAAAGGGTACAAATTTTATTCTGATGCATCAGACATTGGATTTGGATATATTTTACACTAAGGTAAGTGGTTCAAAGAATATAAGTATCAATAGTTGACGACTCACAAGATTAGTTGGTGAACACACTACCTAAATTTATTAATTATTATTGAAGTTCTATTTTACTATTGAAAACCAAATTTTGGTGAGTAATAATTTTGTTATACTAATTCTAAAATCCTTATTTATTTATTTTCTCATCAAGACATAAATATCTAGAAGAAGAATGTGGTTGAAAATATTTATTTCATTTAAATTGTGGTCACATATATGCTGGTGTAATGTAATGTTATTACATATTATGTGAGTTGTAAGACCGATTAACAATTTATTTTGGAACCTACTATTGAAATATAGCCAGTGATTATGTTTATAAAAATCCACCATGATGTTAAAGTGTTCTAAGGTAAATATGTAGTAGTAAATTTTTAATTAGTTCCATTACTTATGTATCAAATAATGAGACTGTATAATTATTAATCTCAAGGTATGAAATTTTAGGATCTTATTTATGTTGAGGAGAAACCACCCAGTGTGGTTATTGATAAGAATGAGATCCATCATGTGAAAGTGTGTATAAATGTCCTTATATGAATGAATGTGGAACTAATATGATAATATCTCATTTATATTTTATTATTTCAACTTCAACTGATAGTTGATTATGTTGATCTGTTCCTATTTTTTGGGTTGAAAGGAGGGAATAAGGAAATAATAGGATTTGTCATATAGTTCTCAATCATTCAATATATGAAATTGAAATACCCAAACATTGTTGGCCTATAACAGTAATAACCCATCCTTGAATAGAAATGGGAGAATGTAATTATGGATTTCATATTGGGGTTATCGATGTCATCCCAAGGATGTGACAAAATATGGTTGATTATGGAAAGGCATACCATGGTTTCCCATTTCATTCCCATATATGAGACCTTCTTAGTAGATTATATTTTGATATTATATGTCTGAGAGGTCATAAATCTTGGTGGGATTTTATATACCATTGTATTCAATAGGGATACATTTCTCTATTCAATTTTTTTATATACTTTAAGAGTCATCATGGTTAATAGGTTCTCTGGTGTAAAACATACAACACTTAATCTAATAAATTTCCAAAAAAAAATATATAGGTACTAAAGGAAATGAATCATTCATGTGTCCTAGAATCCATAATCTCATGAGATAAACAATTACATATTCTTGAGCTCTCAAATAATAATTATTACATGGAAAAATAAAAATGGATCCTTGAAAAGGATGTATTTATAACGTCACATTGTTAACCAGTATTCTAGTCAGAAGGAGGGTAGTAAACACTACTAAGATCAAGTCTCATTCTTGAACTATAAGATAATGTTCAAATTATTAGGATGACTATTAAAACAAATAATCTTTCGAAGAAATCATTTTTGACCAGTATTCCTTACCCATTGAGATTCATGTGTGGGGTTAGGTCTTTTAACTTGTTTCGCATCTATTTATTCTTTGAAATATTCATATAAAAAAATATAGAACCTATATTTTTATGGATATTTGATATTATGGTGAAGTTTATGAAAACCTCATTTTAGTTAACTCTCTCTCCAGTGTAATTTTATATTTTTTATTTCAAGGATACATAATAGCTTCATTGGTATTATCCTAGTCAAAATATTAAATTTCATCCTATGAAATTTGAATTAAAGTTTTTTGCTTAATATAGAAGAATCTAATTCATATAATTGATTATATCCTGGTGAATCTCTAAGGGAAAATTATTGCTTTACTTCAGCTAGTATAGAAACACTGATGTATCGAAGATGATATATTGGAATAAAAGTGTGATATATATGTTTACTGGCCTAAAATATTCTATAATTTATCTCAATACCTTCTTGAGGTACTACTTGGGGATGATTTTTCATAGATTGGGGAGGTTTTAAGACCCCCCTTTTATCTCATAGTATCCTTAAATTTATTATACCATCATTTATTTTACATTAATGGATGTATCATATAGTTTATATGGGCTTTGGGAAGTGTTTATAATGTTTCATTCTTGGATTAGTAGTTTTTTAATGTATAATATGATTATAAGTTATTACATTGTATTCAAAAATGATGATCATTATCTATAAAGCTTTAAATTAAAAATATCGTAGTTTAGGAAACCATGTGAGCGGGTCCTATAAATTATTCAATTCATGAAATTTATTAGAAAATCACATCATATTGTTTTTTCATGGTTTTTCTAACCATGTGCTATGTTGTGGTTATACTATGTAGTGTCACATGGTGGTGTTTGGGTTTGTCCAGCCACATGACTAAACTATAAACTGGGTTAAAAATAGGGAAAATTAAAGTTTTCCCTTGTTTTCCTCTAATGTCTAGTAATTTCATTTCACTGCCTCATTCACATATTATCACCCACTATTTTATATCCACTTATTATCCACAAATATTAAGGGATTTATTTTATTCCTCCTCATTTATGTGTTCATTTTTATACGTTTAATGAACTGATGTAAATCTAAAATTATGTTCAATTAATTTCTTGAGTAAATTGAATGTTTGTTATGATTATAACATTTTTGGATATTATGCCCAATTTTTATATATTTTTACTGGTACATTGTTTTCATTCATTCCATCTAAAACATAAAGCTTATAATAGAAGATAAGTTATCAATAAGCTAGTGGTAGGTGGTCTATATTCTTTCCAGAAAAGTAATTCAATTTATAAATTGTGTTACTATGATGCTTCCTATTATTTTTTAGGGAAGACCCTAGATATAATTTTGTCCTCCCAAATTCCACTGGTTGTTGGAAACATCATTCTAAATAATCCCTCTATTTTCCTAAAATATACGTAAAACATACTCAAAGGGAACTAAACCACCACTTACAATGCGTTTTAAATCTCACATAAAATAGCGAATTAATGAGTTCGGCCTTTGGGTATGGCTGCGGAAACACAAAAAACTAATATCCAATTATGTGGGAATTGGATAAATACTAGATCATTAACAATATTATTATAAATTAATTATGAGAATAAAAAATGACCAGAATTTTGAAATGTTATTAATGTCTCATTGAAAATATTTTAGTGTACTTCAAAGGGTTTGATTTAACTTTTTCCAAAAATCCATGACATGATAAATTCACATGGAACTTATGAATCATAACATGGAGGCATTGATTACTGCTTATAGAGTATGGAAACATAACAAAATATGTGTATCTTTTCAAAAGATCCTTGGATTCCCTATTTGTAATTCCATGAGTGACCTCATATGATGATACTCAATTCATTGATGTGATATACTCATTGTAAACCCACCGTGGATCCAATTCATGTATTTCTCTCTTGAATTCACGTACTAGTAATCTAAGATTCATATAGATCTCCAAAATAATATAATGCTGGGGATGGATTCGTAGTCTCAGCATAATGTATGTGGAAAATAAACAACATAGGTTTGTCCCTTGAATTACAATCGAGTCATACCCTGAAATGCAAGTATATATTTCGGTTGATCTAGTTGAATCATATTATAGTAGAATAGAAAGGGATTGAAACACAAATTCCACCCCAAATCCACATTCCAAAAAATTATAGGTTGATCGCTATAAAATGGATTGAAAACAAAATTTATTTAATTTCATAGTCCTTCCATGAATTGAAAATTGGTGAATTTTGTATGAATTTCATGATTGGTTCCATGTACTACATGTCATTTTTTATTCATTAATTCCAATGAAACATAACATGATTCCTCTAACAATAAAAAATGACAACTTATCAGAAAAATATAGCTTATATTGAAGTTGGTATTGTTGGTCCAGTATACCTTAAAGATCCCATAATTAAAAAGGTCCACTTTTAAATTAATTATTTAACTTATTATATATTCACATCATTATATTTTATATTCATATACTATATTGTCATTAGGCACCTTTAGGGGTATCCTATTATGTTTTAGTCCATTAATTTTAAGCTCGTATCTTGGTACCAAATAGGTTTTTGTGGATTTATGACATATCAATGTGATGTACTTCACTTTGGACATTTTTTATCTATCATAGGTGGTGAGAAATATAGGGGAGAAAAATCTCAGAATCAGGATTATCACATAGAAGAGCAGTAATTGTAAATTTCTTCCTAATATTTTTACTAAATGCATGACCACTACTAGAAAATAACTAAATTATATTTTCCTTCTTATTAATAACATTTATATAGGGTATTTCATGAAAAATATATGTATGAATTTATGTATTCTTATTCGGTTATGTGGTACTTATTTATTATTTGTTTAGAAAATGATACACAGAGTATGTATTCCACAACACACAATTTTACATCCCCACTTTTATATTGTAGAATATTTTATACAGGGAGGCATTATTAAGTCCTTGTTTTATAATATACCAGTTACTAATTAGGGAATTGGGTAAGGATGTCACAATGGTGGAAATTATACTAATTTAAAATTATAGTAATTATAAACATTTCATTGAGTCTTGGTGTGATGAAAAAATGTATGAATTTTTCTACATATATAAAGAATGAAATGAGAAACGTGAAATATTTTTTGTTTTTGAATGATATCGTCAGTATGTAGTGTTTCTTCACTACCTTGTGTTTATTTTATATATAATATGGTTTTATTGGGTCTAATTAGCATATTCTATGTTTTAAATATGATATCGAGGGTATTTTCCCACCACCATAGCACTTTAAACGCTCACTACAAGACATTATCCTCTAGAATACATGGAAGATTTATTTAGTACTTTTGAGCAACTCGACTAGTTACATAAAGTTAATCAAGTTGGTATGTCACATTGTTGGAAGATATAGAATTATATAATTCCATTAATTATAAAAATACTATCGAGTATTTTGGACATTACCTCATATGTAAAGGATATGGACACAACCATTACACCATCTCAGTCATCTCATGATACCCACCAAGGCACTGAAGGGCTATACAGTACCAACCTCCACCCATCCAAATTTTGTTGAATCATTCCAGTATATAAATTTTGATTTTATGAAATACAAGGAATAAAAATATTAAATTTTAATCATATAAATGTATGTCACAATTTCATAAAAATCCTGAGATACTTTATTTTCTTGTATATAACCATGAATTAAATGAGTTTGTAAATATATTTTCCCAGTCAATGAATTTATAAGGATTCATAACTGAATTTTCGTGAGTCATATACTGATTAATTATGAATTCATAATTTTCAACTATTTACCATATCATGTGAAAGATATGAACTTATAGTAATTGAGATCATATTAAGATTAAAATTTTCAATGATTTTAGTAAATATAAAACATTAATTTTCCTTAGTTTGATGTGAAATAAATTATTTGTAACTCCCCTATGAATATTTGAAATATTTTTTAATGACCTGGTTCGTAGGCCACTCGACAGTTCCCCAAGTCTAACAGATAAATAGACGCTAGAAAAGATCTGATATGCATGTGGTTTCAAATTATCATTGATGGACTAAATCATATATAATGAGGGTAGTTGCTTCATGATAGATTAATAAAATAGAAAAAATAACCTGGATACATACAAGAAGACATTAGACTATATATAATTAAAAAAAATAATGTTATAAAAAATATCATCTGTGGATGTATACAATTATACATCCCACTTGGTCACCCATTTGTTTTACCTCTTATACAAAAAAGGGATATTAAACATGAATCTCTATGACCACCCCCTAGCCATACCTCATCTCAATATCCAATACTCATTGGAAATAGCCAACCCGGTCCACTAGACAAGATGTTATCAATCTATAATGATGAAATATGATCTCCACATACACCAAATTTCTTGTATTTTGTGTGGGAAATACATCTAATTAAGGTGTCAGCCTATACCTATAATACAGTCCATCATATACATATATGCTTGAGAAAAATAAATGAAATAAGATAAAAATTAAAAGATGAGAATTGTGGTCCTTATTTTATTACCCTGACACCACGAATATATGTGTATGAAGTAATTGCTTTCTATACAACACCTTGTGATTCCCTATCATACCTGTATCAATGACAATACTAGTATCATGTCATCTTATCTACCATCGAACTGACATTCCATTCTGAACCTAATTATTAATGGTGGGGTGCACCAAAACCCAACCAGTACCCAAATGTACTAGGCAGTGTCATATTCCCAGGACTTAACTCAAAATTTCAATAAAGGTGATCCTATAAAAAGTCAAAGACTCTCTATTATCAATCATGGTTGGCCATACATCATGCCTAGATAATTACTCATCAAACATAGTTGGGCCTTAGGTTCAAGTGACACTAACTAAAATTCTCTCCCAATAGGTTTAGTAAGACTTAAATTATCAAACATGGTAATGTCCCCTCTATGATTTTTAAATTATCACCCATGGTATATCCTAAAATAACATCTCTTCCATGACATTGTCACTCAAAAAAAAAGTGTTTTTAGTAATCACTAACATATCACTCATGGATGGTCTAGTCATCACAACATAACCTCTATCTTAAAAAATATGGAATGATTCCACCAACACCTTATCACTCAAGGATAAGATAAGTCATAGGATTTATAATTATAGATGATTTTTTTTCGAACACTCACATTCAAAAAATCTAAAGAATACAGATCATAACACTACCTAACAAACTCGTTGTGGGGGTTCTAGTTCCTCATGACCTATCCCCACACATTGAAATACACCTTTTAATATATCCATCCCTTTGGATACTATTCATAAAATATCAAACATCGCATGGTTGTTCCTGCATCCCTTATGCTCAACCAGACTAACACCTCAAGATGTTGTCACACATTATTAACTAGATTGATCATTAAAACTCTCACATAGTTGTTAACTAAAATAGATCGTGGAAGGGACCATAACCCAATACATAAAATAAAAAACTCCTTAGTATATTCCATATAAACCTTGAGGACTCATCCTTAACATCATGTACATAAACTCATAATACACCATCATGTGTGTTTTCATAACAAGGAATGACCCACAAGGCCATCTCAAATATCCAAAAAATTCAAATCCTTTAATTCATACAAAACTAATCCAAGGGATCATCATTGGATGTCTGTGAATATTATTGATTCCTAAAATAACATGTGATCTTTCATTAACTCAACCAGCACCCACACATCATGGAATCATAATTATTTAGTGATCCAAAATAACTATGTGCTAAAGTGCATACAACATGAGATTATGCAGGTAGATGAAATTGAATCAATTTTAATAGGGTATCCTCAACCCAATCCATATACCTATAAAACTGAACAATTTATGAAGTAAAGAAATTATGAATAATAATTTATATACTGTTTATATTATAAAGACCTCCTACATCCAATATGAACTCACAGTCCATGCCATGCTCATATGCCCCATATCCAATAGTAATCATACTATATAGCAATTATATGATGGCATACGACATAATTAATTAGTCATATAAAGGAATATTATTTATTAAATTTAATTTGAATGGATAAATTAACCTAAAAATCACCTCACATCCACCCAACCTAAAACACACCCATCTTTTTGTGATAAACCTTTGAGATATTCCCAATTAAAGACCCAAAACCCATCATCAAATCCAGATGTATTTTCCTAGTATTGTTGAAATAACCCCTTAAACTATATCCCAATGACACGAGAATCAGTTTAAAATAATTAAAAGAATAAAATATAGATAAATATGATATTGAAACTTAGATCTATAGTAATAAATATAATTAAATCATTCCACTATACAAGGGATCATTGAAGATAAGTGGAGGGGAAATTCTTATTGATATTGATCCATATAAATTCTCATGGTCCCTTAAACATAAGTGATGTGACTATGAAAATATGTATTTTCTCTCTACAAAAAACCTATACAAGTTCCCAATGAAATGTTTCCATTCAGTCCACATTAGAAGGCCCTAACTTGTGAAAAAATAATATACGTCGCACTAGTAATAATCGAAATAGGTCTAACTATTGACCCAAATTTTGATGTGTGAAGTGATTTATAGTGAAGCTAAGCTTAGGGTAGGGAGGGGGTAGGCCGAGGGCCTTTCCTCCTATGGTCCCTCTATAGTGTAGTCATCAACCTTGACCATAATTTTCCCTTACAATACCAATCAATTACATGGACCTCATAGATGTGGAAAACTATCTTCCAATATAAAAGGTCTAATTTCTTATAATCCACCACCTTGGATCATCCCATTTGGTATGGTTTTTTTCATTAACTACTGATAAAAAATTATCTATGGGTATCCCTGACCCATCATTGATTGTCACTATAGAACTTAGACAACCAGAATTGGACTAATTCGTGTCCAGAAATATCTCGTAGAGATGATCCAGCACTTAGATTCCTTTGATAATTCCAAATTTATAAAATGTGTTCCAATTTCGGAAAATGATAAATCTACCCAAGAAATTTATCATCCCTAGAATATTATGGTCATTATAAAATCCCACTACAACACTTATGGTCATATATACTTTATGGTAGCCCTAGAACCACAATCCCTATCTTCTTCAATCATCAATTAAACACCAAATTTATGTGTTATATTCTCCAACAACAATAAATATTTTTCTAAATAACTAAAAGACCAAGTTATATAATTTATGAACATTTGATCTACTGTATTTTCATCATATCCAACAATGAGATGGTATAAAACTACACAAATCAATTCTAGGATACTCTAGTGTCTTCAACCAATTTACCTATAGGATTATAATTCCTCCACAAATAGATTTCACTAAATATTTATTATTCCAAGTCATAATGTTTCCCAAAATATAAATATCCAACAATAAAATTACACTGGTTTTTAAATAGTATGGGTGTATTCTCTATCTCACGATGTGAAATTTTATTTGACAACATCAAACATTCCTTCTCTATATGACTATTCCCAAAATGATTGTGTGTACATAACGATGAATAATCATATCAATTGTTCATAATGGATCAACTCCCAATTACATCACATGAGTATCCAATAACATGACATTATTATTGAATTTTAAACATATCATAATTCCAGGTTTGAAAGTTCAACCAATAAAATGTCCAATCATGAACAGGTCATTGAGAATTGAAACTGAATTCATGAATCATTAAATCATACGGGTAAAACATTTTTTTTGTTGGAATTCATTCATGAAATATGTGAAATATCGTATGTGTGTCATTTTCTATCTTCAAGGAATGATCAATTATAGATAGTACGGTTCCTTCCTTTTTTATCTGAAGACTATAAAGGAAAAAATCAGAACAACCAACCAAAAAATGCTAAGCCACATTTTTGCAATTGACCATTCCATATGTGTGGGATCAAATCCATGGGGTATTAATTATCTAATTAGGACATCATGATCATAGTTCCCCCACACTAGATGTGTAATTTTCAATGAGATTTGGTTCATCATCGAGAATATATTTTATATATCTCCCTTGAATGATGTAGTGAATTTTAATTCCTTCAGTACAAAATTAGAATATGTGGGTTGGATGAAAACATTTATATCACATCTTCTAGCCATAGACATGGACTATATTCGGATGAAAATGATCAAAAATTCGAAGAGTTAAATTCGATGGTTTCTTTTGTGTTCACCTGTAGGAGAGATCATGCAGTCGCTTATGGGGGTCTATGTATGATAGGTCAAATAAATGTGGATTTTATGACCACAAAATATCTACATGATTTTAAAGTCCTTGTCATTTGATCAAACAAGTGTTTGGTGGTGTGTGATGGGAGGTGATGAATGATATTATGAATTTTCTCTTGATAAATCAAGTAAACTATAGTCACGTGGATTCTCACTGTCCAAAATCAGATAAAAATTCGACTTCTGTCCAATATAGTTTTCCACAAGCAGTCAATGTGGGTACATTTGTTGTATGTTGGGTTTTTATGGTAATGTCAATCACATATTTCTACATTGGGTATTCATGAAATACTTGAATTTTTCAAATTTTTTAGCTTCGATAGATACACAGTGAGAACATAATGTAGTGTATAGTTTTTTATCATTAAGAACTAAATAGAAGAAAAAGATCATTGAATTAAAAATATTATTTTCTATGAATTCCAAAAAAATGTAAAAACCCTTTAAAATATTTATTTCGAATCATTTTTAAAATAATTAAAATTCATAGTCAACATAAATTAAATAATAAAATTTCATATTTTAAAATATCAATTCATGGATTTTAGTTTAACTCTAAAATATAATAATTTTACAAAATTTCATCATTTAATTCAATTATTAGTTTAATCCAAAAAATATAAAAAATTGAAGAAATTACATAAATTTCATTGATATTATAAATGTTAGTGTATAAATAAATTTAATTTCCATTAAAAGTATTTGAATGTTTTCTAACATCATTGACCTGGTGGGTTCAAAGGGAGGTGGGGATTGGAGAGTTAAACAAAAACAACCCCCTGCTAACACACATGTTCTAAAAAGGTCTAAGAAAAAGATAGTGGGTTTTACATTAATAAAAACTTTATTGGGTTGGTTTTTTATGGCCAAAGGTGTTGTGGTGTAATTCTTTAAAATACATAATATTTGGGGGAAAATACTCGGGTTTTGACATAAAATTCATTTCATAGACACCTAATGCCTTATGGGTAATAACACTCTAGTGCAACCCACGTCATTGGGATGGTGCATCCTGGTGAACTTTTAATTTAGTGGTACACTACTATATATCCCATGGGTTATGGTTTAATGATCCTATTCATGTCCTAACAATATTGGTTCCCTCCTAGTTATGGTTTAACAGCCCCATTGAAGCAAAATGGAAATTTCATATAAGCTACCTCAACGACCCAACACCTATGGCTATGACAAGGTATCCACTATAAGCACTAACATGACACATCCCATTAATATATCATGTGGTCCCAATATCTAGATAAAAAATATATATGGGTCACCAAAACCATTATCTGACTCTTACATGTGTATCTAAACCACTAACTAGGACAAGTACCCCATTAAATAAATCGTTGATATGATGAAATTCTCATATTCCTTATATAAATCCCAATTCACCAAATATTCCCTTCACCATGAAAAAACCCAAAATCAAATGGGCATTATAATATCAATTCATTTAAATTGATATGTGAAATTTTTTATAGGCAGTATGGTTATAAAATTCCATTAAGAAATGATTTCTATGACCGCATACATTGAAGGTAATAGTAAACCTGTTTGAAAATAAATTTTATCCCTATGAGACCCTATTTATTCTAAATGAACAACTTCTCTATTATATTATATTAAATAATTACCACATATTATGAATAATACATCCATATTACCATAAATACCATACATTTAATTGTATTTTGATAATGGAGTTTATGACTATGTATATGTTGGAGATAATGAAAGATTGTTACTGTATTAGAGTGTAAGATAAATGGGAACATCCAGAGATATGATATACTATGAATACAGTATTTATATAAATAAATTAAATATTTAAATTAAATATTTGAAAGAAAAATTAATCCTATAGTGGAAATGTAAATAATATTTGAAAATATAGAAAAACGGTCCCACACCTATCTTGAGATTCAAAACCTATATTGAAATAATATAACAAATGAAAATATGAAAAGTTGATGAATGAACTCTAAGTGATAATCATAATGATATCTAGAAGGTGGTAATTTCTAATTTGGTGCGTGAGAAGAGAGAAGAGGTTCTTAGTATTTAGAGGTGTGGTGGATGGAGTTTGATGGAACCATTTTTGGAATATTTTACTTATGCAATATAAAATTATTAAAACCTCATTGAGTAGTTTTGGATTTCATGAAAATAATTATTTTGTTGAAAAAAATATAAAAATAAGTATTGGTTAAGTGTAGTTTAATTTGTTTAAATGAATAGTGTTGTTGATAAATTTTTATTTAATTTGGATCAAAATTTCAAATAATTCATCAACAATGAATTATTATCATGGGGGAATATATAATATAAAATGAACTATAAAATATTACTACATGGTAAAAATATGTGGAAAAGGATAAAAGGGTTATTTTAGAAGGTATAGTTATACCACAACATAGATCAAAGAATTATGAGATGATGCTTTCAGACACATTATGCATTATTTTCTAGTCAGTGGGAATAGTGATGGTGAATGAAAGGAGTTGTGTGGCTCGACCAAAAATCATATAACATTATTGGAATGTAATGAAAAGAGTCATTAAATTAATAGATATTATGCCTTAGTTGTCCACATGATGTAATTATCATGTACCCTTGTGAAATAAAAATGTAATCAATGGGAATCTTGGTTCTCTTGATGAGTGAAAAAATATAAGTTAAAATGACTCATACCATTCCACATTTTCATATGTAATTTTTATCAATATATGTAAAAAAAGGTGAAAACAAATTCTCATTATGATGATTTTTGTCTGATTATAACGAACCATACTTAAAATACAATGTTAATACTTCAAAATTGAAGCACACTTGTTACAACATATAACAAAACCATGATATGTCCATATATGTATAGTGTCTTTAGAAACTAGGAAACATAAACAACTCGTTCATAAATCATCTAAATTGTCTCCCGCTTATTTCATCATATCTAGATTCCCTCTTTGGAATATCCTAATTAAAACCATTCTTCTTGACCTGGGGAAAATAAAACATAAAAAAGGGTGATCTCAAATGCTCAGTAAGGGAAAAAAGGAAATATCAATCATATCATATTCATAAGAACATATCATTTTGAAAATCTTAACATGTAAAAGGGATCATAATATAATGACATGGGATAAATCATTGTAGTGAAATGTAATCCCAATAATCACATCATAAAACATGAAACATTGTGTAATACCCACATAATCATATAAAATTATTAAATATTATTTAAGACTCATTTCTAAGACTATCTTAGCGGACAAAGTCAATTTTTGAACCGATTTTACACCTCGTTCCAGTACTGTATCATTGAACCAGATTGACTTGTCATTCTAGCCATATCTATCTCATGAGATATAATTATTTACCTAATGAATTGGATGGAGATATAGGTCCCACCGATTTCATAATTATACCATTCTTATGAGTTCCACAAAATCATAAATCATATATCATCGCATAACCCATGTAATAAAAATGGGATTCTTAAACTTCATGCCATCATAACATAATCCATGTAAGATAAAAGGTCTTCATAAAAATAATTCCATCATAACATAATCAAATAAATGTAAAAATATGGATAGAAATAGAACCCTATATTATCATACATGGAAAATAATTTTGATAAAACACTTGAAATCCATTCTTGAAGGAAATATCCTTTCTACTTCAAAAACATGTTTCCCTTCATAACATGTAATACAATTTTAAAGTAAAAGATTTTAATTAAAAATAAACTTGAAAAATTGTAAAGGAAGCTTCATGAAAATAATTTTCTATGTAATCATAAAAATATATTCATTCCATAATAGTTAAAAAAACAGTCTTCTTGTACTTTGGCCAGAAAAGTCAAAAAGTATCTCGTATTGAAAATGACAAAAGATTCCTTTCATATATTTTTGTAAAATTTACCAATTTGTAAAATTTGATTTAAACAATTTTTGGAGGACAGAAAATAATATTAAATATTGAGGAAACATTGATGTGGACGACAAATATTCCCCCGTAAATTTTGAAATATAAACAATCTCGGATAAAAATGAGATTACGAGATTTTCCCTTACCTTATGTCTGATATGATTTTTACGTGTCTGAATATCCTATATAATGATTTAAATAATGTTGTTGACTTATTCTAGAATCATACTCGTTATTATGATATCATATATGGTCATAATCATAGATTTTTATTAGTAATATTTCATAGCTACTTGTTATTCTGGTGTTCATTGCTTTATGTTCTTATGCGTGTTTTGTCAAATAAACTATCCTTCATCTTTTTTAGGTTATAGATACCTCATTTACAGAATTTTATTAGTGTAATATATATCATATATATTCATTAAACTCATTTATATAATCATTATTCAATAAAGAACATGTAGAACGAGTCCCATCACATCATGGAGACGGTAGGTCGTACGTACGCACGAGCGATGATATTGTTCCCATAATTATCTGATTGGAATTTGATTTTATGATATAGTATCTCAGAATCAGTATCATGTTATAATAGTCATATATACTTATTCTTTACACTATTATACTCATCCAAGTATGGTGGGGGGGAACCGATTACACCATGGCGTGGAGACGGTATTACGTACGTACCCACGTGCGATGATTTCATTTTCTATAGGATGGATAGAAGGTGAAATAGGTTTTTTTTCTTATTTATAATAACATATCAGTATATGAGTTATACTGATGTTATCACTTTATAATGAAACAACTAATTAATAGGATGTAGAAGAAGGAAGAAACAAGAAAGAATCGGTAGAGGAGATTACCTCTTCCTCGACGTGCCTCCTTTAAACATCCTCTTGAAGAACTAGATTTTGTCTTTTGAGAAGACCAAAACTGCAAGAATATTATTATGGAAGTTGTGAACAGTTATGGTTAGGGTTTGGCTGAACTTGAATGCTGAAAGTTGTCTAAATAGGAGAGGGAGGATGTGCTATTTTATAAGGGAGGAGAGAGGAACCTTTGGAAACCTCAAAAATATTAATTTATAATAAATCAAACACCACTTAAAAACATCAAAAAATGACTCATATTAAAATATTCAATAATATAGGGTTGTAATCTCATCACTGAATAAAACATAGAGATGTTTTAAATTTATTTTAAACCCTATCAACTTTATTTATCCTTATTTAATCTATTTATTTTTATTAGTTGTAATAAGATTCTAAATTTTAAATTGTTATAAATAATTACTTATATGTTGTGAATTATCCATAATTTGTTAATAAATTAAATTTGAGACCATATAAATTTTAAATTATAAATTTCAAATATTTTTCTGATTTTTAATCAATTTGTTTTTATGTTATTTTTATAAAATAACAATAGTGTCAATTTTAACAGTATTAATTTATTTGAATTTAAATAAAATTGACAAATAATATATGTTAGAAATAATATATTTAATAGATTCATAACATGTCATATATAACTATAAAATTATTGTAGAAAATTAAATAGTTCATATAATATTTATTTTAATATTTTTAAAACCATTTATTTGATATTTCAATCAATAAAATAATTTCAACATCACTATTCTGTCACCTTTAATGATAATTATTGAATCCGTAAAAATTATAAATAAATTATCATGATTTAGATAATTTTATTAGATTTAAGGAGACTATTCAGTTTCAATATTTCAAGATGTTTATCACTAAATTAAAATTATTATACTTATAATATTTAAGAGAGTGACATGTTGTCACTTTCTTTGGTTTTAATAATAATTCAATTATATCCATGGTAAAAAATCCATAAAATGATTCTATTATGTCCCTTAGGTGATATGGGTCGAATTTTAGTCATCCAATAGAATTTTGGCAGGTGTTAGGGTAATTTTATAATCATATTTTTACCCTTAATTACCCGATTTACCTTTAACTGTAGTAAATTAAAATTACCGTAGTTACTATTAAAATGTCAAAAAAAAAACTAACCTATTAACATAATTTGGACCCACTGAATCCAAATATGGAATCCATTTTTAAAATTTAAAATCACAAATTTTTCATTAATTAATTTAAAATTAATCCCGATTTTAAGAAAACGGGTTTTAAAACTTAAAACAATGCAAAAGATTGAAATGGTTTTACCTATGAATTCAATGTAAAAATAATTGTAATGACCTGAATTATATTAAATGGTAAAAATATTTTCTATTTACACTTTAAAACAATTTACTATTATAATTTAACCATATCAATTATCTCGATGAAAAAATGTTGTTTTTAAGACAAATTTAGCATGTTTTTACTATTCATCAAATTAAGAAAGTTGTCAGAAAAATTTCCAAACATTATCCCATGTAAATTTTTATATCCTGATTCAAAAGAAGAAGTTAATTTTGTAAAATTAAACTTATAAACTTGTCAAAAGTTATATTTAAAATGGTTGCACCATCAAAAGGCGGTAAAACTGCATTTTTTAAAAAATACTTTTTTTATCCGAAAAATTGATTTTTTTCACATCTCATGTAGAAAATGTGTAATATGAATTAAAATATTATAAAATTAAAAATTCATTTAATAATATTCATAATGGTTAGTTCATAATATTATAATAATATATCATTTTTTAGTGAAACTCGGTAGTGCGTATAACACAAGCTATTGAGGATGGTTGATCTAGCATGTAACGCAAGCCAAGACAGTGTTCTGTGTAGGGAAATATTCTCTTGGTGTTGTGTATAACATAAGGAAAAATTATTATTTCTCATAAAATATCATGGTGTTACATTCTACCCCCCTGAAAAAGAATTTCTCCCTCGAAATTTCTCTCTTCGTAATAAACAGAGGAGGATACCTCTCGCTCATCATATCCTCAAGTTCCCATGTAACTTCTTCTAATTGGTGGTTCCTCCATAAAACATTAACCAAACGAGTGGTCTTGTTTCAAAGAAGTATTTCCCTATGATCCAGAATCTCTTTCGGCTATTCTTCATAAGAACGATCTTGCTCCAGCAGTTCAACTTCTGAGCTTAGTACATGTGAAGGATCGGGTATATACTATCTCAAGAGAGATACATGGAACACATCATGAACATGAGACATATTCTATGAAAGCTCCAATCAGTAAGCTACCTTCCCAACATGATCCAATATTTCATAGGGACCAATATACCTAGGGGTCACCTTTCCCTTCTTTCCAAATCTCATTACTCACTTCCAAGGAGATATTCATAAGAACACTTTATCACCCACTTAAAACTCTAGGTCTTTTATTCGGTTGTCGGTATAACTTTTTTGTTGACTCTGAGCTACTCTTATGTGTTGTTGAATAGATCGGACTTTTTATTCCATCTCATCAACAATATTAGGTCCTAATAGCTTTCTTTCCCTAACATCATCCCAGCAAGTTGGTGTTCGACAATTCATTCCATAGAGAGCTTTATAAGGACCCATATGAATACTGGAGGGAATGCTATTATTATAAGAAAATTCCACCAAAAATAGGTCTTGATCCCAACCACCTTTGAAATCCATATAGAATTCTCTCAACATGTCTTCCAAAGTTTGAATTTTCCTCTCAGACTGAGAATCTCTCTGATGATGATAAGCAGTGATGAAACTCAACTCTGTATCTAGAGCATGCTGAAGACTTCGCCAAAACTTCGAGGTAAACCTCATATCCCGATCAGATATAATGGAAAGTGTTACTACATGAAATCTTACCACTTCTTTTACATATATCCTAGAATGTTAATGAAGGGAGAAATATTCTCTAATTTCTATGAAGTGTGTCGACTTCATAAGAAGATCAACTATAACCCAGATAGCATTATTGCCTTTGGATTTTTTATAGAGTCTAGTGAAAAAGTCCATTGTAATGTTTTCCCATTTCTATTCTGGAATGGGTAATGGTTGTAACGACCATTTAGACTTCGGTCTCTTACCTTCAACTTACTGACAAACCAAGCATTGAGAAAAATATTCAGCAACATATCTTTTCATCTCATCCCACCAGAAGTACTCCTTAAGGTCCCTATACATCTTCGTGCTTCTAGGGTGAATAGAGAGTGATGAACTATGAGCTTCATCCAATATTTCCTTCTATAATTCTGGGATAGGAGGAACACAAACCCGATTCTTGAACCCTATTATTTCATCACAATCAATTTGGAATTCAAGAACATTTCCCACCTTCTTTTGTAACTCTACATCTTCATTATGTGCCACTTAACATTTTACATGTATAGATGGTTGAAAATTCATTTGAAAAAGATAATATTTTTCCCCTTCCATTGTAATTCAAAGATCCATCCTTTGTAAATCCATAAATATTGGATCTTTTTTATCCTTATCATGGATAAGCTAGCATGTTCTAGTGACTTAACGTGTCTGCCACCTTGTTTTCATTCCCAAGGTGGTAATTAATTGAGCAGTCGCAATCCTTAATCATCACTAACCATCTTATTTGGTGCATATTAAGCTCATTTTTTGTGAAAATATACTTTATGATTGTATTATCAGTAAAAATATCACACCTTTCACCATAAAGATAATGCCTCGAAATCATTAATGCAATGATTACCACAGCTAACTCCAAATCATGATTGGGTAATTTTGCTAATGGATTTTCAACTGCCTTTAGGAATATACAATTACCATATCATTTTTCCTGAGAACACACCACATCCCCTTCTTGGATGCATCACTGTAGATCACAAACCTTTCCCTACTACAAGGAAGTGTGAGCATAGGTGCACTAGACAACCTTCTTTTTAACTCCATGAAATTATCTTCATACTCCTCCGTCCAAACAAACATAACTCCTTTTTGAGTCAACCTGGTCAGTGGATTTGATAATTGTGAAAAATATTTCACAAAACATCAATAATATCCAGCCAAACCAAGAAAAATTTAGATCTCAATTACTGTTGTTGTTCTCAACCATCTTTCCCTAACCTTCGTTTTTGCTGGATCCACCGATATCCCCACTTTTGAAATTATGTGACCCAAAAATGAAACTTTTTGAAGCCAAAATTTACACTTGATTAATGTTTCATAAATATTTTCCTTTATTAAGGTCTTTAATACAATTCTATATTGATATTTATGTTCTTCCTTTCTCTTTGAATAGACTAGAATATCGTCTATAAAGACTACCACAAACTAATCATGCTAGTCTCTAAAGACTCTATTCATTAGATCCATGAAGATAGCAGGGGAATTAGTAAGACCAAATGACATAACTATAACTTCATAGTGTACATACATTGTACGGAAATTCGCCATTGGTATATCCTAATTTTTGAACTTTAATTGATGATACCCTGAACGAAGATTAATCTTGGAATAGTATTGAGCTCCGCATAGTTGGTCAAATCAGTCATTAATGTGTGATAGAGGATATTTGTTCTTGATAGTGATCTTGTTAAGTGCTCGATAATCATTTGTGAAGATTCTCTTGGAGTTGCTTCTTCAATTCCAGCAACACAATTGGGGCCATTCAATAAGGTTTCTTTGAAATAGGTAAAGAACCTGGTACGAGTTCTATTGAAAACTCAACTTCATGATTTGGTGGAAGACATGGAAATTCCTCTATAAAGACATCATCAAACTCCCATAAAATGGGAATATTCATAATTTTGAGTTTCTCGCCAACCATTTGAGATAAATAAACTTAATTTAGTGGAATAAAGACCCATAAGATAGAATAAATTTCCACTAGAAAGTTATGTTCATCATTGTATCGATAGATGATCATAGATTGATTTGGAATATGAAATGTGACTTCCCTTATTTGGAAAATCGATATGAGCTCCATATAAATAAGGTCAATACCTACCAACAATCACATCAAATTCCACTATAGGAAGGATCACAAGATTTGTAGGATGTACCTTCCCACAAACGTCAATCAGAGAATAATTGTAAACTTTTGATGCGACCGTTGTGACATTAGGAGTTGTCACAGCTGACTCAAAAATTAATTGTTGAGGTAATACGGTGATACCCTTAGAAAATTATTCATAAATAAAAGAGTGGGTGGATCTAGAATCAAATAAAACATTTTATACATTAGGATGGATGGTAAGTTTATATTTCACCATTTCATTATCGTGCTCCACATCGCAAATAGAAATTGCATGTGACTTTCCTTTTTCATTGCCCTTAAGAGGTTTTTGAAGTCAATCATCATCAACAATCCTTGGATTAGGGAATTGATAAGCATAATGACGCATTTCCTTTCACTTGTAACATTGAAGTGTTGGAGGTGCATTATGTGTAGACTTTTCTTTGCTTACATCACTAAACATCTTTTTCCCATCATTGCGGCATTCAAATTCCCGATGACCTTCTTTTCCACATTGGGAACATTTTCTTTTCCCTAGAAGAAAATTCCCTCCATGTTTCTTTCCACACTTTGATCATAAGGGAAAACTCATATTCTATTTAGTGCGGTCTTTAGATTTTCCTTTGAATTCCATTTTCCTCTTCTTATCAAGCCCATATGACTGATGGCTTACTCCAATCTCCATCTCAACCTTGAGAGCACATCAAAGAATTTACTTGTAGCTATTGATGTCTCTTATGGATAACTCCCTTCGAAGAATTGTTTTTAAGCCACTAATGAATCGATCGATCTTACTCTCCGGTTTGAAAATAATTCTAGAAGCGTACCTTTCCAGACTTGTAAAATTTTCTTCATAGGTACCAACAGATTCATCATCCGTTTTCTTTAGCTCAAGAAACTCTTTTACCATCTTTGTTCAAAAAATACAATAGAAGTAGTTATTGAAATATAAGTTCTTCAACTCGTCCCATTCCATGGACTCAATTTCATCACATTGCCTCATATTTTTTTATAAGATTACACCATTTACAAGCTTCACCTTCCAAATGATATACTGATAAGATGAATTTATCATGTTAAGAATATTGTAGAACTGAAAATATATTTTCAGTTGTACTAATCCTTTGTTCAGCCACTAATGTATCAGAAGTCCCACTGAATGATGGTGGATGCCGCCTCGTGAAGGATTCAATAGAATGTTGCTCCTTCCTTTGCTAATTTTGAAGTCATGAATGATTCATAGCTTGAGAAAGATGTGTGAGAATGGATATACGATTTTTCAGTCAATCTCCCATAACGTTTGGTTGTTCAGGGGGACAATCATTGTATTTCCCATCACATTCAACATTAACATAGTTCTTTCGGGTTCCAGCCATTGACTAAAACAAATAAGCATAGTGTTAGAAAAAATAATCATAATAGGAAAACCACATAATCAAGAATAAAATTTCACACATTATGTCTTATCATAGGTTATTCAGGGCCATTTCTAAAACTCTAATATTATATTCTATGCTTAGACATATCTTTATGGTTCTTACTAAGGATTTCACATCCTATTTTCCAATGGTTGATTATAACCTTCCTCTAATACCAACTATAACGACCAATACATAACATAAATTGTTATTACTTCAGAATTGAAGCACACTTAATACAATATATAACAAAACCATGATAGGGAAGTATAGGTATAGTGTCTTTAGAAAGTAGGAAACATAAACAACCAGTTCATAAATCATGTACATTGTCTCCTGCTTATTTCCTGATATCTAGAGTCCAATTTTGGCATATACTAGTTAATACCCTTCTTCCTGAGCTATAGAAAAGAAAACATACAAAAGGGTGAGATCAAATGCTCAGTAAGGGTAAAAAAATGAAATATCAATCATATAATATTCATAAGAACATATCATTTTGAAAATCATAACTTAAAAAAATAGATCATAATATCAGGACTTAGGCAAAATCATAGTAGTGAAATGTACTCCCAATAATCATATCATAAAACATGAAAATTTGCAGCATACACACATAATCATATTAAATCATTTCATATTAGTCAAGACTCATTTCCAGGACTATCTTAGGGGACAAAGTCCATTTCTGAACCGAGTTCACTCCTCGTTCCACTCCTGTATCACTAAACCAGAACAACTTCCCATTCCAACCATGTATATCTCATAAGATATAAATCTTTACCCAATGCATTGTAGGGAGATGTAAGTCCCACCCAGCTCATAATGATACAACTATTATGTGTGCCACAAAATCACAAATCATATATCAAAGCATAACCCATGTAATAAAAAAGGGGTTCTTAAACTGGATGCCATCATAACATAATCCATGTAAGATAAAAGGACTTCATAAAAATAATTCCATCATAACATAACCAAATCAATGTAAAAATAGGGATAGAAATAGAACCCTATATTATCATATATGGAAAATAATTTTGATAAAACAATTGAACTCCATTATTGAGGAAAATATCCTTTCTACTACAACAAACATTTTTCCTTTCATAACATGTCATTCAATTTTAAAATAAAATAAAATAATTAAAAATAAACTTGAAAACTTTTAAAGGAAGCTTCATGTAAATAATTTTCTAAGAAATCATAAAAATCCATTCATTCCCTAATAGTTAAAAAACATTCTTCTCGTACTTTGTCCAGGAAAGTCAAAAAATAACTTGTACTGAAAATGTCAAAAGATTCCTTTCATATATTTTACTAAAATTCACCAATAGGTAAAATTGGATTTAAAAAATTGTAGGAGGATAGAAAATAATATTACATATTGATAAAAAATGGATGTTGATGATAAATATTCCCCAGTAAATTCTGAAGTATAAACAATCTCAGATAAAAAAGAGATTGTGATATTTTCTCTTACCTTAGGTCTGATATTCTTAGTACGTGTCTAAAATTTT
The DNA here is from genome assembly GCA_963277665.1 of Viscum album. Taxonomy (NCBI): domain Eukaryota; kingdom Viridiplantae; phylum Streptophyta; class Magnoliopsida; order Santalales; family Viscaceae; genus Viscum; species Viscum album. The sequence goes on from OY728161.1 coordinate 260,711,107, forward strand.
TGTATAATGATTTAAATAATTTCACTGACTTATTAATGAATCATAATCATTGTTATTATATCATATATGTTGGTATTCTTAGCTACTTATTAGTAATATTTCATTTCTACTTGTTATTATGGGGTTCATTGCATTATGTTCTTTTGCGTGTTTTTTAGAATAAATTCATATTCCTATTTTTAGGTTATAGATTCCTCATTTAAATAATTTTAATAGTGTAATACATATCATATATATTCATTCAATTCATTTATATAATCATTATTCAATGAACAACATGTAGAATGAGTCGAATCACATTGTGGAGACGGTAGGCCGTATGTACGCACAAGCGATGATATCATTCCCATAATTATATGAATGGAATTTTATTTGATGATATAATATCTAAGAATCAGTATCATGTTATAATAATAATATATAGTTATTATTTACACCATTATACGGATCCAAATAAGGTGGTGGTGGAAAACAGGTTACACCACGGCGTGGAGACGGTATTCCGTACGCACGCACACGCGTTGATTTCATTTTTAGTAGGATGGATAGAAGGTGAAATAGAGGTTATTCATATTTATAATCACATTTCAGTATATTAGTGATACTTATTTTATTTCTTTATAATGAAACAACTAAATAATAGGAAGTATAAGAAGGAAGAAACTTGAAAGAATCGACAGAAGAGATTATCTCTTCCTCGACATGCCGACATTATACTTCTTCTTAAGGGACTATAGAAGGACTTTTGAGAATAAAAGAACCTTAATAATATTACCAAGGAAGTTTAGAATAGTAATGGGTAGGGTTTTTCCGAACTTGAAGGCTTAAATGTGTGTAAAGAGGAGAGGGAGGAGGTCCTCTTTTATAAGGGAGGAGAGGGGAACCATTGGAAACCTCAAAAATATTAATTTATAATAAATAAATCCCCACTTAAAAACCTCAAAAAATTACTAATATTAGAATATTAGATGAGATAGGGTTTTAATATCATCAAAAAATAAAATTTATACATGTTGGAAATTTATTTTAAACCTTATCAACTTCATTTATCGTTATTTAATGTATTTAATTTTATTTGTGGTAATAAGATTCTAAATTTTAAATTGTTATAAATAATTACGTATGTGTTGTGAATTATCAATAATTGGATAATATATGACATTTTAGGCCATATAAATTTTAATTTATAATTTTTAAATAATTTTGTGATTTTTAAACAATTTTATATTACGTTATTTTTATAAAATAACAATAGTGTCATTTTTGACACTATTCATTTAATTAAATTTAAATAAAATACACACAAAATATATGTTCCAAATAAAAGATTTAATAGATTCATAATATTTTATATTTATCTAAAATATTCTTGGAGCACATTAAATAGTTCATATAATATTTATTTTTATATTTTTAATACAATTTATTTGATATTTCAATCAATAAAATAATTTCAACATCACTATTGTGTCACATTTAATGATAATTATTTAATCCCTAAAAATTATTAATAAATTCAAATAATGTATATAATTTTATTATATTTCTTGAAACTATTCATGTTCGATGTTTCATGAAGTTTATCACTAAATTAAAATTAATATACTTATAAGATTTACTAAAGTGACATGTTGTCACTTTCTTTGGATTTAATAATAATTAAATTATATACATGTTCTAAAGTCCATAAAATGAATCTATTCCGACCCTTAGGTTATATTTGTTGGCTTTTATTAATCCAATTTAATTTTGGTTGGTGTTAGGGAAATTTTATAATCTTATTTTTACCGTTAATTACCTGATTTACCTTTAACTGTAGTAAATAAAAATTACCGTAGTTATAATTCATAATGTCCAAAATATAAAATTAACCTATTAACATAATTTGGACCCACTGAATCAAAATATTGAATCTATATTTCAAAATTCAAAACACAGAAGTTGAATTAATTAATTTAAAATTTATCACTTTGTTAAGAAAATGGGTTTTAAAAGTTAAAACATTTCAAAAGATTGAAATGATTTTACCTATGAATTTAATGTAAAAATAATGGTAATGACATGAATTATATTAAATGGTAAAATATATTCTATTTATACTTTAAAAAAATTACTATTATAATTTAACCATATAAATTATCTCGATGAAAAAATTTGTTTTTAAGTATAATTTAGCATGTTCTTACTATTCATCAAAATAAGAATGTTGTCAAAAAAATATCAAAAATTTATCCAATGTAAATTTTTATATCCTGATATAGAAGAAGAAGTTAATTTTTTATAATTAGACTTATTAACTTGTCAAAAGTTATATTTTAAATGGGTGTTCCATCAAAAGGCGGTAAAACTGCATTTTTTGGAAAATACTTTTTTATTCGTAAAATTGTTTTTGTTTTAATATCTAATTGTAGAAAATGTGTATGATGAATGATAATGTTATAATATTCAAAAAAAATTAATTCTATTCATAAAGGTTTGTCCATAATGTTATAATAATATATCATTGTTTAGTGAAACTCGGTATTTCGTACAATGCAAGCTATCTAGGAAGGTTGCTCTTGCCTGTAACGCAAGCCAAGACAGTGTTGTGTGTACTGAAATATTCTCTTGGTGTTGCGTATAACATAAGACAAAAAAATTATTTTTCATAAAATATCAGGGTGTCGCAATGGTGAAGCATTTTTTATGAAACATTGGTTATTAAATATAACTATGTTATAGTTATCAATATATTTAGTCAAAAAATCCAAAGGTTTTTCACGAAACCATGTTGAAGGAAATGTTGGTGGATGATTTATATATTTCAAGATATGTATATGATGTGATACATGATATATGTGTTTAAAAAGTCATAATCATATGACTTGGGATCTAGGACCATATTTAACCCAATGTTAAAGGATATTTTCATAATTTGAGATGGTCAATTAGTTTGGAAATAATTAACACTGAAAGTACTATTAAGTGTTTGACATGATAGAATTAAGGGAAGATTAATATTTGATGAATTCATGGAAGCTGTTTAGGGAACTGTGTATAATTTAATCTTGAATTGAAAATGATTTATTCATTATCTTCTGATTCCGCCATTTATATAATGTATATCTAATATTGGACAGAAATGAATAATGAATTTCATTGTGCAGATATATACATATCTTGTAAAGAGAGAGATAGGAGATTCCACCATATATAATCCAATTTTTTATGAATATGATAAGTTTATTTTTGGGGTTCTAGAATGTGTTTGCAAAAAATTAGATGAATTTTTCAATGGAAAAAAGGATTGAGTTATTCTAGGGACATACATGTTTGTAACAATGCCAAAAACCTAGCATAATGTAGTTATAAAAGATAGGGGGAGACGATAGTGATCTAAAACAGTGGTGAGAAAATTCTTGGGAAGTGATCCTTATGATACTATGAGTAGACCCACAAAATTATAGTGTGGTGACCTTGGGAAAGGAGTGACCTAGATCAAGCACCAAAGCTATTTAGTGTAGATTGTTGAATTTGGTACTTGACACTTCAATGCATCATTATTATTATAGTATCATTTTAATAGCGAACCAAGTAAATTTTATAATTCATAACTACTTTTTTAATGTGTAGTAGACTTTATATAAGTGACCATAATGAATATATAGTAATAACTATTTTTACAAGGAAGAGGATATTTGATATACATAACTAAAAGATCAAAAAATGTGATATTTAAGGTTAGGAGGTCAAGATAAAAAGGGGGATGTGGTACACTTAATGTAATGGGTTCAAAATTGTTTTGACTAGAATTCCATGATATATCTGCCCCACCTCTAATGGTATATCTCATGTGATATCCATTGTTGGACCTAACATAAGGTTATTCACTACCCTCCATAGTGCGTTATTTACTCCCATAATTCCCCTCCATAAAATGATGTGATGAAATTAGTCATGTAAAACTATCACGACTATGTGGAGTCTTAATTTATCATATATGATTTAATTTTTTCCATATTAAATTTTATTTCATCATTTTTTTACAATATATTACTATTTTATAAAAAATCCTAATATTTCCACATAGATAATTTCAATTTCCTAATTTCAAATATGAAATTAATTTTAAGAAATTCATCCTTAAATTTTATACATGGATGATAAATATAATATACATATTGTATAATTTCAAACACGGGTACATATCTTAATTGATATTCAGTTTATTAATATATATCCCATAGACACCTATCCCCTTATCCACTTTGAATAACCCGTATTTAATTGTTTTGAATCTATAACCATTTGATGGTTTTTTGAACAATATTAAACTAAAATTTATTTTAACTAACATTAATATCCATGAGATATTCCCACTCAAAAAACTTTTATTGATGATCTAGTATGGATTTTCATGGTAAACCCCAATGAAGTTTCCACTAGAATAACCTCCAATGAATGATATTTACACATGATGTTTATACTATTAGAGGAAATAGTTTCTCCCTTATTCATCAATTATTACTCTTCATTTCACATATAATTTAGACAAATTAAAATTGTCACATTATAAAAACATTATTACCATTGATTATAATTCTAATTGGGAATAATGTCCAAATATAATTTAATAAATATATTTGATCTTACATCCTGAAAATTAAATAAAACTATTCCACTAAATAATAGTTCTTATTTTAATGTTTCAATATTATTATTTCATGGAATTTATTTATCTACAACTATGTTGTTCTTATAATTGTCACAATGTTTAATTGATATTATGATCCAAGAGACATCTACATTATAATTGGATTATTTTCATTATCCTATTGTCTATTATTTAATATAGTGCTATTAATAATTCAACATCATTTACATTTAATTCTTTGCTTTTTAATAAAATATATTTATTCTGTAATATAATATTATCAGTAATTATATATCTATTTTTTATTTTTCAAATTCATGTTAGTAAAAATACATTTACCAAAATTTTTAGTTTTTGAATATTTTAACTAAATTTTTTTCTAATCATTCTTTGCAACTATTGATGATTAACCCTAAATATAAATAACTTTATTGTAATCATCACTATGTTCTATAATGCTCCCCATCATGGAGAGATATTTATTGTTCCTTACATAACTCTTCTTCTATTAAATAAAAATATTTTCTGAGGTAATTATCCATTTTATAATTTTAAATAATCATCTATATGATATTTTTATTTTCAACAATGTATATGTGTTTTTTTATAAAAAAAATTTAATGATTATTTATATTCATTCATTGTATTTAGTAATTTAATTTTTCTCATATATTGTGAATTCCAATCCAGTCATTATTAGAGATCTAATTTCAATAAGTCCTTAGTTTATTTCATCATCTATTTGTACAATATTCATTATGTTTCAAATGTTTCAGGTATTGTTATTCTAATTGATCTCTTTTAATCGAGTTGTATTCAAATAATTTTCCAATCATACTTCTTCCACATATTATGTATAATTTTTTATTCATCTCATCATATTTTTAAGATTCCTTTAATGTTTTTTTATGTTTTATATTGTAACTCATTTCATTATTATAATAATATTTATTATCTCAAATATTCATCATTTCAAAATCAGTATTAAAATGATAAATTACACTAAACTAAAAAATTTATTAGATTTTTACTCTATTAATTTCCATTTCGATTATTTGTGTTATTTTAAATAAGAGTCATTATCGTATTATTCACATAATTCCATTAATGTACCAAAATGGATTTCGAATCTAATGGTTTTTTTATTCCTATAATTGATGTGTGAAGATGAATGTAAAAATATATGTATATCACATAACGAATAGATTAATTATTCCCATTATTGGTGTGGAAAGTAAGTAATGAAATAGATTTATGTGTTATATACCCATAAATATGATGATGAAAAGATATGGTCATAATCAAATGGATAAGTGTAATTCCGGGAGAAAATTGAATTAAAATACATTTTAGAATATTAGAGAAGATGGATAGGTGAAAAACATCAATAGATATTATTATCAGTGTTAATAGATAGATGAATGGAATATTAAAAACACATAGTTTTGGTAAATCCATCCCCATGTGGTGTTGTTATTTTCTAATGAATTTATGGAAGTAGTATCACTTTGATGTAGACCAAAATAATTTTAGCTACTGTTTGATGCCTGAGGTAGTGTTTTCTAAAGAAAAGATCAACCTGAGTGTTTAGAATTTACAAGAACATTGAAATGTGAATGAAGTGATTAAAAGTGTTTTTTAAATTTATAATTGTTTTTTAAAATTTTTTTTGAACTAATAGAGAAGGACATTATATGAAATGAAGATAACTAAAAAAACATTCAAGTGGAATATTAAAAAAGGGGATACAATTAAGTTACAAAAAATGTAAATGGATCAAAACTAAAGGGTATTCATTTATATATATATATCTATATAAAAATATCACATGTAGAATAATATAAATAAATGGATTCATAGATCTATAGATTCACATTTACAAATCGGACACCGATTCTTGAGGATCCACAATAATGTATAGATCGATATAAGAGGATCTATAGTTTTATACTAACATAAGAGGCTCATGATCGGGTAAGAAGATCAACATGATGGTTATGTGATATATTTATGGTGATTTTTTACTGGATATTGTTTGAATTGTATTTATAAGTATGTGATGAGAAAAATATGGTATTTCAAGAATTATAATATAAGGAAAAAATGATTTGGTGTGTGAAGGTGATAACGTTTAGTGTTCTAAATAATTTTGACACCAAAAAGGGTGTGTGATTAAATCATGAAAGTGATGAGAACACAATCATAACATTTTGTATAAGAGGATCTGAGTAATAATATATTTATTATTTAAACACAACTCAAATGGAGAAATTAGATGAAATTTAGAATACTGAAGAACATGTAAGGGGGAGTCATAAAATTATAAAATATAAAAAATGTATTATCATTTATAATGAGGGTAGAGAATGAATTATTGAGCTACTATTCGAATGTATGGAAACTATTGAATTAAGTACTAATATTTATGGATGCTTTTAGGATTTAAATAATGAGTCATGCAATAAATATGAATAAAGTCTGATTTTAATACAACCGACATAAAAATTAGTTTGGAATTTATTATTTGATGAAAATGAAGATACCTAAGGCTAATAAATTTTATATAGTTGAAGAGATTTTTGATTAGATAAAATAATATGGATTGAAAAGTAAAGAAACAAATTTAATTTCATAGGAGGCAACCATTGGGGGGAAAATAATAATGAGATCACAGAAGACAACCGTATATCGAAAAATTGAGAAAATGTGAAATGGGTTTTTGATATAAAAAATACACATGTGATTTTCAAATTTATAAATATTCAAAATCTTACATCTAGTACCTAAATAAAAATAATAAAATTAAAGAGAGAGAGAATATTCCTCATATATGAGGAGATCAAACAGAAGGATAATATCACCTTATAGAAGCAGAATAATCCCAATAATATTGTATATATTTTATGACAAAATGTACGAAAGAAAAAAAGAGAATAATAAAACCATATGTATATTATAACAATATGTGGGCCCATGTAGTGATTAAGGAAAAGAATAAAAATATATTTGAGATACCAATACACAATGCTACTCAGAATCTGTTGTTTACTGACTTTCTGAAATAGATAAGTTATTGGACTATACAATATAAATTGATCATTATGTGTTGATGATTCTTATTAGCATGTTTTACTAAAGATCAATAACATAATTTAATTTTATAATATACAGTTTTGTATATATTTAATTTTATTGATAGTTTTCAATACACACAATGTTTGGTTTTAACCAAATGTTATACACTATTAAAATATAATTATTTAATGTGATAATTAACACTTAGCCATTATATTGGAGGTTATTAAATGCAATAATTAAATTAAAAAAATTATGTTTAAAAATTAATAAAATTAATTTTTTGGTTACCAATTAATAATAAATGAAAATAAAAATATTCTGAAAATATAAAAAATATTTTGTTCTAAAAAAAAGTCGGTGTGATCAAAATATATTTGATCCAAATAAATTGATTTAGTAAGTTTTTTTGGGTTATTTTAATTAAATAGATATTTTATATAATATATCAAATGTATCAACAATCATTTAGTAATTTTCTATTCCTAGGACAATAATAAACATTATTTTATTCTTAAAAACACATTCATATTAAAATAAGATTTCCTCACATTTTGTGTGATCAATTTAAAAGTAAAATTTCAACATATATGTACTGAATTTGATAAAATTGATTCCATATTTGTAATCATAAGGTTCATATTTCATAATGAGTAATAATTTTAATTAATATGAATACTAGCCATGGTAAATTTTATCACATCAGTAAAAGGAAAATCGTGCTAATCTATGTTAAAAAAGTTATATGACCTTAAAATTTTCATCCAATTTCTTATTTGAGGTGGGTAATTTTACCAATACTACCTTAGTCCCAAAAATTAGATTTTTAATGGACACATTCCCTTGAAAATGACTTATATGTTATTTAAATAAAATAATGATACAAAATGAGAGTCTCTTAGTTCTAAATATCCATTATGCACTCAAAAAGGGGGAAACATTAATGAAATTACATTAATATACATCTTTAATTTATTAAATTATAAGAATGATATAAATTTACATATTATTTTTATTTATTTTATAATTATATTACATTATTAAACAATGGGAAAACAATATTTATCGAATTAATGTAAAAAATAAAATAAATGATATTAAAAATACTATTAGTTAAATGTTTTGTATAAATTGAATTTGATGAATTGACGAATTAGATGAATATGACATATTGGTGTTATATTTAATATTTATATTTGAATTCAAACATAGAATTTATGTCATTTATGTCAAAATAAATGAATAGCTTCTAAATTTTAAAGAGTGAAATATTTAAAAAATAACATTTTATTAAATTTCAAAAGAAATTATAATAATATTGAAATATGACAATTGGAAATTATAATGTTAAAAACTCCATTTATATTCCATTTATAGGATTTTTGGAACCATTTTTAGTAATAATGACTGTAAAATATTTTAATCATTTTAGAAATCCCCTTCATGCCCCTCCTCGCAATTATAAAATGGAATCCTTCTTTTATATTCTTCAGACAACAATGATCTTTATGTCATGGACTACCAAGATATCTTACAAAATCCCCTAGACACTTTAATTAGATTTTATTCATTCATAAATACAAACCATATATCTCATAATATGTAATCTAATCGACTTTTTTCGAAGAAGATGTAACCACCTTAATTGATAAATTTTTTATAATTATTATTTTTCCCGAAATAAATTTGTTATGTTATTAATAAAACAATAAATATTGTATCCTATATATATCAAAATTTTATTTTGATGATTATGTTAGTATTATTCACCATCTCTTCATTATATTGGAAGTTATAATATCTCTCATGTGAACGTACGACATACGGTCACCACATAACGATACAATTAGTCTCTCATTACCATGTTTTACATAAGAATATTATTATTGGTATATATTTTTTATATGATAGATATTATTTAATTATAATTATTTAATTATAATATCATAACTACATTATTATCATTAAACTATTAGAAAATGATAACATCAAACATGTGTATGTGTGGACTACCACCTCCATGAATCACGGCATGATTCATTTCACATTTCAGTTTTAATTAGATGGTAGTAAATATAGATTTAATTAATATATATGATATGTAATATATATTAATGATTTTTATAAATGTTATTTATTATTTACCAATATTTAGATGCATTTTTCGAAAAGTTAAGACAATTTTCATGCATACGTATGACCAATCATCAATATGGATGGTTAAATTATATTTTCATTCATTATAATTAATAGATGAATATAAAAATGAATTATATTTATATATATTATATTTATATCATGATTAATATGTTAAGGATGATATTACTATGGTCGGTTTGCATGGATCAAAATTACCAAACTATAATACTCACGATAAATGAGACAATTAACTCATATAAATGACAATTTTAAGGAATTATTGTTAAAAGTGGTGTTAAAATGTCAATAATGGAATATATATTATATTAAAATTATATTAATGATATTTAAAATTTTTTATAATATTGATAAATTTATATTACATCATTTTTTAGTTCATTTAAAAAATTGGAGCACGAGGTAAGGGATATTCAACTAACATTTATTTCAGTTAGACATATGACATGTTCACCTATTATTTATATTGGGTTGTGTATAGATTTCCAATGAACAAATTTTATGATTCATATCATGAAAATTATTATATATATATATATATGTTTATTTCTTTTATATGGCTAAAGATAAAAAAGATGCCAAATCTGTAATGGTTTATTGTATAAATCACATTTTTTAGGACTGTTTATGATTATGTTTCCAATGATAAAATATCATGATCTACATCTCATGAAACTCTTTAATTTTTTTATACTATTGTTATTTCATGAAAATATGTTTCTTCCATTCAATTTTATAGACATTAATTATTATTGAGATGTAAAATTTACTTTTGGGAATAATTACTCTACTTCTTTATTCTATAAAAAAATATCATAGATATCCTTATATAGTAAAAAAAATTAATAATTAGATTATTATATTCTCCAATGATAGTTTCATGTCATTTTACCCTGATTTATTTTTTATAGATTTGTTTGAATGGATTATTCTTGATGTTTTTTCAAAAAAGATGAATTTTTTTGTTTTTCCAATTTTAAAATGAATGTTTTATTTTCACATATACATATTGAATGAAATTTACTATAACCATAAAAAATAAAAATAAAAAATTATGATTCATTTTTATTTTTCCTTAATTATTTTCAATGCAAATATTTTCCATAAATATTTTTTTTGTATTTTAAATAAGTGATTCACCGTAAGAAATGATAGTTTCCTCAGGAATGTTTTAATGATATATTAATGTAATTTTTATTCATCAAGGAAAAAACACCATATATAACTTCTTCTTTATTGGGAAAAAGATTCAAGGATATTTTCCTGATCCATTACCTTGAGTTTTTATGATAATCATCATAATATATTTATGATAATTATCCCTTTTCCATGAGTTATACTATGATGAAATGATTATGAGAGATATTCATGTTTTCATGGGTTATGTTATAATGAATTATTATTAAGACCTATTTAATTTCATTTTTTCTACTATGAAAATTTTTTATGATCTTTTGGTACTTATAATAAAATAAATATATATATATATATATGACTATTATGTGAAAGTTGTTATGTTATAATCTAGAATGGTGGTTAGGTTATGTCCCAAGATGGTGGTTATGTTGTAAACTATGATGGTTGTCACATTATGAAAAAATATTTATGGGAGAAATATCTATATCGAATTCATTGTTTAGAGATTTATATCCAATTAGGTAAACATTTTTGGACCTGTTACTGTACCTAGATTAGTATGTTACCTTTTCCACGATTATATTCTTGCGAGTGAACTGTGGATTCTATAATGGGATGTGTAGTGAACCCAAACTACTATCATAGTCTTGGAAATTATACTTCCCTAATGAAGATATCATTTTCTATACCGATGTTACATGAATTTGATATATTATTAAAATTTTATGATTCAATGGATAATTCTAATTGATTACATTGTGAATCATGTATTTTGAACAACTTGGATTTCTTCCACGTATCAAAATTATGATCTATGAGATGAAGTGTAGGATTTTAATTTTTTTTTCTCTTATTCTCATTCCGTGTACTTATGTCATACTTATATCACCATTGATATCCATATTTCATACACATACTAAGCATAAAATCTCACCCCTTCTTATGATTTAATTCCATAGGATATAAATAAATGGTAATAAGTATGTTAAATATATGAAGGATGATATTTATATTGAAAATGTAATGAGGAAATGCCAATATTTTATAAAAAAATTGTTTATGTGTCTTTGTTTCTAAAGGAATTAGACATATACTAATTTTTTATGGATCAATTTTTTATGTAATGAATATTATTATACTAAGATGTGATATATATTTATATATATATGAATTTATTTTTCCATAATTGGTATTAGATAAAAGTTTAATTAACCCTTGGAAAATAGTTATGTAAAACAATATTATGAATCCTATGGATAATTATCACAACCTTTCCCTCATATCTTGTGTCGTGAGTACCACAAGCCCACTGTCCATAGGCCAGGGGATATCGACTAGCACCAAAATAGGTGTATCCAAAGAAAAGAAAGGCATATTCCATTAAACCTCTACACATGCTCAAATATCAAACTGAATAAAGGTAAACACTAAGAATAACAAAACTATCACTAGGATAACAATTGAATGTACAATAAAATTGAAAAGTTCAAGGGGCCAGAATACAAGCCCAAAACCACAATGAAAAGTACATATGTTAAGCTCTGTCTGATCAAGCCCTACCTGAAGGGTAGGCGGAGTATTGCTATCAGTAGCTGTAAAAGTACGTCCCATCACTCCCATCTCACAAGGCACCACATAGTCCTGGACCACTATGGTCTCCATTGATGCGTCGACCACTTGCATGAGACACAACATGTGCGGGTGAAGCTCATACATGGGTGAGTAACTCAATATATAGTAGGGATCCCAATCCATAAAATAAAGGCCAAAAATAAATACCACAGTACAGGATCACACAGAAAAATCACACCATAAAGAAAATTCTCACCATACATAACTCAAAGTATAAGAAGTAGAATTATCAGTCATAAAGATAAACATTAATACTGCGAAAGGATTCATAATCTCAGCCCACTTATCACCTGAGATAGCTTGATCATTAAGACCTAGTCATCTTTGGTGATAGCAGGATTACATAGACCCACTCGAATCTTGGCCAGCTAGATCACATAGTCCCTCTCATCTCATTGACATCTAGATCACAAAGACCCCCTCATCTCTTATCCTTGCTTGATCACATAGACTCTCTCGTATCTAGACCGACTAGATCACTAAGACCTTATCATCTCTTGGGATAGATGGATCATTTAGACCTGCTTGTCTCTGGGCCTGCTGGATCACTACTTCTTGCTCCCCTCAATGCCAACTGGATTACTAAAACCAACTCATCATATCCTTTACATCACATCCATCCATCGGATTCTAGCTTGTCGAGTGCTTTATTCCAAGAGAATCCACTCCTCAAGACATTGGTCACATCTCAACTGCCATAAAATATCACATAGATTATGCCTAACGGACCACATAATTAAAAGGGTCCTAAACTGCGTAGACGGTGCGTCAATAGGATGTCGGTCTAAAAGATACTTGCTCTTTAGTAAATAGGAGTCGGTTATATCTGAGCTTGTTCTGACCTAGTTGGACATACCCGATCATCCCTACATATGGATTATGCATGACACAACCTGGTTCCACTAACACAACTTTTCTATATGGGGTCAGGGCCTGCCCAGTCCAGCCTGGCCGCGGGTTCGCCCAACGACCCAATTTCATCCAGACTGTCCCACTAAAGTTGGTCTTGTTCATTCCATGATTGGGATACCAAGTTGTTGGGATTTTCCCATGGGCATGACCCATATCGAAGGGAAGGATTTTTGCCATCATTGGCTGCCCAGTTGCCCATTTCACACCACTGTCATGAAGGGCATGGCGTGTTAGTTTTCCCACTGCTCTAATGCACACTGGGTGTCCTGTTTGTATTGCACAGCGCATGCTAAGTCCTATCATCCCTTCTCCACAAAGGTCCCATGGGGACCGAACGCCAACCGCTGGCCGCATCATGCCGACACAGGCCTCCCTCCTGCACTACTATTCTCACGCTGACCAGTTTCTCCCATATGGATAACGAATTATTGAAAGTTCAAGATCACTGCTGAGTTCCATAGACCACGTGGTACCTCCGACACAGACATGTGGTCGCATCCACCTGCCACTTGCCACCATCCCAAGTTTCTACCGTGACACATTACCTATGTGCTTCCTCCTACCTGCCTCCGCGGTAGGGAAATCACAACCTCATACTGTAGCCCGCCTAGCCGTGACACTTCTGTCTGGCGTCTCGTCATCCGATATGATACTTCCATTACGTCACGAAGTATAAGAATGAAGAAAATAGGGAGGATGGTAAGGTGTCTCACATAGAAGCACCCAAATAATTATCGGGGTATTTGGTCACGTTGACCCAGATGTGTTTTTGTTAGAAGGATAAAAAAGAACTGAGAAATAAGTATGAGTAATCACTGAAAATGATATACTCTTTTTTTCCCGCAACATTTACCAACCCACATAATGATCGATCTACAGGTTAACATTATTTTGAGTTAACCTTCATTCATCTTGTAAAAGAAATGACGGGGAAACGCAAAAATTTAACTAAAATAAAACCCCATACATATAATATGAATATTGGTTGTGGAATAATGGTATTGTGGGCCTTTGTTCTTAATTCATGATCAACAGCCCACCGTCTCTAGTGATTAATTGAAGGGGGAAGAAATTTTGTTTGTTGTTCATCATCACCACCCACCAAATCCTCAATGTAATTCCATGATTGTGCCAACAATTCTACATTACTTCATAATTTATTAATTAATGAACATGAATTAGAGTTTCTGTTAGTTAATGGTGCAGCGTCATTACATTGAATCATTAATGAGGTTCATTAATGAAATTTATTAATGAGATTCATTATTTCCATGTTGTTTCACCACAGTGCTAGCATACCACTTCTCAATGATGAAGAAAGAAATTAAAATAAATCATTTTTTTATTTTATTTTTCTTCTGAAAAGTCTAAAAATTAACTGTCACCCATGACCCCTGATGGCTAAAATTATGCTATTCTTAAGGGAAATATTCACTCACGAGCTCAATGGTACTCCCATATTTTCTATCCGAGTTACCATTTTGGAGTTATAGTGATTTTAAAAGTAAAATATTTGTTACATAATTATTTTATTTATGGTCAAAATCAACATTCCATTGTTGGCCCACACCGGCCAATGATTGGTCCTTTCTGGGAAAATCTCGATGCTTTAATATCAATGGTGCTGTTGGATTTTTTATTAGGTTACTGGTTTATAAGATAGAAAAATTCTCTTGTACGTTTATTTTATGTAAATAAAAAATAATTCCAAAATACATTCCGGCCACTCGGGACCTCAGAATTACACGACGTCTCAAATACTGGTCTAAAAATAATCTCATTTAATTTTCAAAAAATTAACATGAAATTATGGGGTATTACATTACTCCCACCATTAATGATTTACATTCTCATAAGATAAAAAAAGGTTAATCAAATAAGTGGGGGTACTGATCATGAATATATGCCTCCCACTACAAAGTTCTATTCAAGAGATTCATGTGCTACTAATGAACATGCACCAGAGAAATTGAACATCTATAAATGATCCTCTTTTATCAATACTCTATCACCACATGGTACTCCACGAATTTCTCCCCATCATCAATCTCCAACTAACTATGGTAGATGACATGAGAAGGGTCATGCATGTATCTCATCAGTTGATATACATGGAAGATATTATGCACCCACTCTAACTACAGTAGTATATCCATGACGTATTCCACCCCACCCACTCTACACAATATCAAGAATTGTTTGATGAACCTTAGAGATAACTTTCCAGCATGGAGAAACCTCTGTATCCCTTGATGAGGAGAGACACATAGAAATATGTGTCCCCCCACTTAGTAATCCAATGGTCTCTATCTCCAATCACCATATGACTTCTTTCTGCTCAGTGTAGTTTTCATCCACTCTCAGATGACCTGAACCTTCCTAGTGGTAGCATGTGCCATCTTTGGACCCATTAGTGCCGACTCAGCAAGGTTTTTCAGCATAAGAGTGACCTTCATGGTCTTATGTACAATTACTCAAATGGTTCCATAGAAATCGTAAAGGTTTTTCTATTATTGTACACAATTTCCACCAACTTTTGGTGGTCCTCCAAACTTTTACCAAATCAAGAACACAAGCACAAAGTAGATCCTCTATGGTCTTTATGGTCCGCTCCATCTGACCATCAGTCAGTGGGTGAAAGGCTATGTTCAGGAATGGATGAGTCCCAAAATCCTCTGATAATCCCTTTCACATCTTGGATGTATAGAATGCATCATGATATAAGACTGTTGTAGATGGTAGTCCATGGATTCATACTATCTCATGTATGTAGAGGTGTCCCAATCCCATTACTAAACCCTATTATTGAAAGGGTAGGAAGTGGGACAACATAGCGAGTTAGTCTACAATCAAATAGATGGTATCATTCCCCCTCGGCATAAATGGTAATACTATCATGTAGTCCATCAATATCAAATCTCACTTCCAATACTGTAACATGAGGGGTTGTGCCAAACCATATGGAACATGGTTCTCTACCTTAACATTTAGAAAAGTGAGGCATCTCAAGACAAAATCTAACACTGCCTTTTTTATCCCTGACCACAAGTGCTACCGTTAGAGGTCCTGGTACATCGTATCCACACCATTATGTACCTCCAAAGGGGACTTATAGAACTACCTCAATAATTTCTCCCATAATTCCAGTGGTAAAATGGTGTTTCCTCTAAAAAAGATGATTTTCTATGCACCTTTTGAATATCCATCAGGGGCATGCCCTATGGACATCTGGGCATGTGTAGTCTTGCAACTACAATGTATGAGTTCTGCCATCCAGAATCACTATAAGAGTGGAGGGGAAACTACAATTGAATGAAGAAAATATTCCTCATCACTATCCTCAATGGATATCTAAATCATGGCCAACTACTATGAGGCCTCATCCATTATTTGTGAACTAGATCTCATGGTGAGATAATCATCCCCCACATTCCACTTTCAATGAGTATAGAATATGTAAATGTCATAGTCCTGGAGGAACTCTAGCCAATTCCACTATCTTAGGTTCAGATCCTTTTGAGAGAAAATATACATGAGACATGTGTGGTCAGAGTAGATGATAAATCATTCTCCCATATAGTATTGTCTCATCTTCTTTAGTGTAAATAATACCGCTAAAACTGTAAGGTCATGAGTCATATATTTTTGTTCATGCTGTCTCATTTGTTTTGATCCATAGGCAATCACTATATTCCATTTCATTAGGAGACAACCATGCCTTGTTCTAGATGCGTCACAGTACACCATCTAGTCATCACCCTACTCTAGAAACCTAATGATAACAGCACTCGTCAATCTATGCATCAGCTACTGAATTCTCAACATGAATCCTTTTATCTACAAGAAGGGGATTCCCTACGTATTCAATATTTTAATCAGTTCTTATAACCTAGAGAAGTTGGATGCAATCATCAGAAATTACTCATCCATCAAATGGAAACTCCACACCTCAGTAACGCTCTTGGGTGGATCCTAAGAAAGCACCACTTCAACCATTTTTAGATCCACCGAAAATATATCCTCTTAGATAAAATGTCCCCTAAATTGGACCTTTTGTATCTAGAACTCTCACATTGAGTGATTTCGGTAAACATGGTGCTCTTAGAGTGTTTCTAGAACCATCCTTAGGTGTTCCACATGCTCCCCTTCAGACGCTGAATACACTATGATTTCATCAATGAAGACCACTCTAAACAAGTCTATGTATGGCATGAAGATCACGTTCATGAGTTATATGAACAATGATATGGATTTATTCATGCCAAAAAACATCACTATGTATTTGTTGTGGTCTTAGCGGCATCTGAATGTCATCTACGAGATGTCCTCATCTCATACTCAAAGCTAGTGATAGCCTGATTTGAGACCAATATTCGAGATCCACCTCACTTCCTTATATTGATAAAAGTGTTAATAAATAATTGGTAGAGGATACATGTTCTTAATGTTCTCTTGGTTCAGGTGATGGAAGTCCATGCATCACATAAAGGTTCTGCCTATGTTCTTGGAAAACAACATTGGGGCTGCATTGGTGAAACATTGGGCTTTATGAACCCCTTTCTCTACAAGTCGTCTAATTTTACCCTCATCTCCCAAATCTATATGGGAGCCCCTTGATATGTAGGTGTAGATATTAGTGTTGTCCTGGGGTATAGATCAATGCATAAGTCTACCTCTATATGAGGTGGCAGTAATGGATCATCCTATGGAATTGTGTCCTTGTACACATCCACCACTGCAGAAAAAAGTGGACTCATCTCATCCATTGCACTGGGGATCATGCTAGCCAATTGATAAGTGATCAGATGTACCGTCCTATGTGTGATTATTTCCTGCATTGCTCAATTTTATTTCTCAGCTATAGAGGAAAACCTATTCCCATATCCATTGACACATCAAAATTTGCACAAAAAATAGTCGATTTGATGAAACATTATGATAACCAGTCCATACCCAAGGAAAAATCATAAGGCCTTGATGCCGCAACAATTAGATACCATCTGAAGCTCTAATCTTCAACATTAATCTCACACCATAGGTACAAGTGTGTAATCATCAAATCCCCTCCTGTATGAGTCTCTAACTATAATGATCACACCAATGGCTCCACCGAAATATCTAAGATTGAAATAATGTATGTGGAAAGGATGGAATTACTAGCACAAGTGCTAATAAGAACAACTACAATGGTGGAGAAGACACTAATCAATCCACTAATCATATATAGAGCGTTGTGGTCATCAGCCTCCAACACAAGAAGATGGCATCAACCCTATCTACAGTCTCTTATATCCCGTGGTGACCCACCTAGGGGTGGTGGTACCACCTCAAACCTCCTTCCACAACATTCCAATCTACCAGCTCATATACCATGTCAACCACATGGTGGGCCACAATTTTCTATCCTCTACCACTACCTAGGAAGTCCCTCGAATATCTTACAGTCCTATGCATGGCGAGTTCGGCAATCCCAAGCTATATTCCCCTTCCTACGACATGCATAGCATACTCTTCTCCCTTTATGACTCCTCTACCCCAAAATCCTTACACCACTAAACATGAGTCTTGGGATAATTCTTGGATTTTTTTGGCTGGTTGGGCTCTCTCTTTCATCTATCCGCTACCTGGCATGTTTTACTCGACCATCCATCACCCAACGGTAGCTCCCATTGTAAGTGTCTTCTCATTGAGGAAGATCTCTTCTAGTATAGATCAATCCAGCACCCCATCCTACATAGGGATGGTGAGGAAAATCATTGATGCACTGGTCTCCATCCGGAGTCCCAACTCAATGGTATCAGCCCTAAAGAAAGGGTCCTCACCCATATATATAGAGTAATGGGATAAGTCTATGGACCTTGAAAAGTACTCAGCCACTGTCTGGATTCTCTGCTGTAAATGAAGTAGCTCATATATGCGCATAAAATGAAATGTCATGTGGAAGAACTCATCCATGAAAATCTACTCGATCCCAGCCCAGATGAGGGTTGCCTCCTCGTTAGTTTAGGTGGTTAAACTTCACCATCACCCAACCGAGCATCACAGATGGCTTGCTTCTAGATCCACCAATTGGTCAAGTGGCGACCTCACTAAGAGGAAGACTCACGTCATTGCCTCTATCTAATCCTTAGAGACCTAAGGATCTATCTCTCCCCTGAACCCGGGAGATCACTATTGTTGCAACTTGTGAAAGGAACTATGCCTACATGTGTCCACTTCTGGTGACACACGTATTAACTACTAACCCACAAGTGGTGGAATCACTGGGACACTTCTTGAAGGTTACATCTCAGGAAACCGTCATTATACAGAAGCATCATCGATCTGTGGGACATACTCATGGTCCTACACAAGAATCCAAGCTTTCTATCTATATGGGGGAATCTTGAATGATTTCAAGAAGAACCATGGTCATAGATAATACCCAATGAGCAGAATTTGACTCACAATGTTCCTGAAAAAACACTCAAATACACATGAAACATGTGTTTTCATGCATCGAGTTAGAAAATAGAATTTATTTTCCTGGTGTATGGATACATCGGCTGTCACACCCACACTAGACTCCCAGTCCTGAAAGCTGATCTTGAAAAACATAACACAATTGCCCCATAAAAATTTATAGACTCTATGTTCTCCTGTTAGAACCAACCTCCTTATGATACGACATTGTCACGACCCATCCCACAGGGCTCGGGCCGTGACTATCCTAAACATTTCTTCCATAGTCCATGGGCTGGCGACTAGCATCGAATATGAATATCACAAAAAAGAAAAGGAATTTTCCTTTAAACCTGTACAGACAAAAAAATCACAAACTCTAGAATAGAAAAAACCATGTAAACCACAACTCTTGCTAAGACAATTACTGAAAGTACAATACAACAGAAATGTACCACGAGGCAGAATACATGACCCAAACCACAAAGAAAAGTATAACATCCAAGGTCTGTCAGCTGAATCCCTACATGAAGGGTAGGTGGAGGATAACTATCGGTATCAGTAGAAGTACATATTTTTCATCCTGTCTCACTAGGCACCTTGTCGTCCTGGAACACCAAGGACTATATCAAAGCATCGATAACCTGCATGAGACACAACACGTGTGGGAAAGGCCTATTAGGTATGTGTAACACAATACAATGTAGGGACCCCAACACAAAAAAATACCACAATTTTTTGAACACACCACAAGATCACATAGAAAATCATGTAGCAAAGACAGCTCACACAAGGAATAAATCAACTAAAAAGAATTATAATTATCAGTCATAAAGATGACCATTAGGACTGATGATGGATTCATCATCAGGTCCAGATAATCAAATGGGCCATCTGGATCACTAAGACTAGCTTATATATTAGGATATCTAGATCACTTCAACCCGCTCACCTCTATGCTAGCTAGATCACATAGAACAACTCGTCTCTCATCCAGCTGGGTCACAATGATCACTCGTCACTTGGGATAGCTGGATAACATAGAACAACTCGTCTATGGTCTAGATGAATCAATATGACCTCCTCATCTCTTGGGACTACTATATAACATAGACCCACTCATCTCTAGGAAAGATGAATCACTAATAACCACTTTTCTCTTGACAAGCTGGATCACTAAGACCCACTTTTCATATACTTAATGTCCCAACCATTCGTAGAATTCCTTCTCATAATGTGCTCGATTTTAGGAGAGTCTACTTCCCAAGCCATCGGTCACATCTCAACATACTTGAAATCTCACTTAGATTATTCCCAAAGGATAGTCTCGATTAAAGGGTCCCGAAACCATATACGACAAATCAATAGGAAGACCGATGTGAAAGAGATTGTCACTTTAGTAAACAGGGGCGGGTCTATCAAGGCCCAGTCTGACCTAGTCGGGCTGACCCATCCTAGTCGGACCATCCTGGGGGGTCCCGCATGACCTGACATAGTTCATCCAACCAAACCCAAATTGGTGGGGTCTAGACTAGTGTGGTCCAGCCAAATCGCTGGGCTAGACTTATTAGGCCTTACTAGACATGGCCTAGTTCAGTCATGGGTCCATCCAATCTGGTCGCCCAACATCACAGTTTATTAGGCCCATCCCACAATATGTGTGCTCGTTCTTTCCCAGCCCGGGCTTCCCGAGGGCCCGATTTGTTCCGCCGGCCCATCCAGCATCGGTGGGTTGACTCTTCTCCAGCTCGGGCCACCCAACGACCCAGTTTGTGCCACCATCCTAGCATGCATGGTGGGATGGTTCTCCCCCTTCCCAATTAACTTCTAGGCATCTGGTTCATGATGAATGTGGCTAACTGAGGCTGACAACCCCTTCTCCACAAGAGGTCCTTTGAGGAACATGTGCTGGTTACCTACCGCACTATGTCGATGTTGGCCCCTCCTCCAATGCGGTCTGCTCATCCAAGGTTGGCTGATTTTCCAATGGGTTTCCCTAAATGTACCTCCATCATGTAATAGTCTACTCCCACAGACTAGTTACCCCCATGTAGCTCGTATCTTTTCCACGGGTCCAGCTCACCGCCTAAGTCCGCGTACTGTGTTCCACCTCTAACATGGCCGGGTTGGTGTGTCTGCCTGCCCCTAGTCACCGACCTCCATGATCGAGGCCCTTGCTACCATTCGACTTCCACCACAGTCATGGGGCTATGGCCTGATGACATAACCACAACTAGGTTTGGTGGACTTCTGTTGTTGCGATGACCTCTCACTAGTGTGGTAGACCACCTGGTCTCATCCCTTCCACCTGACATTTCCTCGGCCATTGTGCCACAGTTGTTGCGTCACAAATAATTGGAAGGAATAAATGATAGAGAAGGGGTAGGAGTCACACACAGAAAGACCCAAAGAATGACCCATGTCATTTTTCGTGTTTACGTGGATGTGTTCATTTTAGAAACATCACAATGAACCATGAATAAGGTGGAATATTCATAGAAAAAGATATCCCCTTTTTATCCCGAAACATTTTCCATCCCACACAAATGATCTATTACTATTTTAACCTGTTTATGATTTAACAAGTGTTCATCATGTAAAAGAAGGAACATCGAAAAGAATAAATTAACTTAAAATAAAACCCCCTACCTGGGATAAATTGTTTGTTAATGACTAATGTGATCACACAACTCCATTCTTAATTCATGATATGCATTCCAATGTCACTAGAAATTATTCGAAAGGTGGTAGAAGGTTCATTAGTTGTTTTTCATCACCAACCCAAAAAATAATCAATATAATTCCAGTATTGTGTAAACAATCCTTCATTTCTGGTTAGACTATTAATTGACGAATGTGAATCAGCATTTCTGTTATGCTGGTTGAATCCCTTTTTTGATGATTCATTAATGAGTTTCATTAATGATATTCATCGTGGCCATGTCTATGAACCATAGTGATGTTGTTACAAAAATCAATGATGGAGAAAACGATTAAAATAAATTTTTATGTTACATTTTTTTTCTATCAAAATGATCGAAAATTAACTTTCACCCTCCACCCACGATGGTTAAGGTGAAGCTCCGCCTAAGGGAAACACACCCTCCTGAGATCAATTAAACTCTTGGATTTATAATCATTGTTACCATTTATGATATATAAGGATTTGAAAATTAAAATAAATTTTAATTAATAATTTTATTTAGAGAAAAAACTATGTTCCCTTGTTGGCCCGCACTGACCAATGTTAGACCCTTTCTAGGTGAATCCCGATGCTCTGAGTTTAATGGTACTCTCATATTTTAAATTTAGGCACCAGTTTAAAAGATTGAAAAATCCACTCACATGTTTATTTAATGATCCTTATAAATTTTTCCAAAATATGTTCTGGGAACTTTGAGCCTCACAATTACATGTCTCCTTAGAGACTTGCCTCGAAATAAACCCATTTAATTTTAGAAAAAATTACATATAAATCTAGGGTATTACAATTATTATATGTATAAGATAAATTCATAATGATTTCGTAACTATGATGAATAATATAGGTTTCAATTAATATTTCATAGAAGAATGTGTCATGATTTTGAAGTAATATAAATGATATTTCTGGATAAAGTGATTTTCAAATCTGAAAGTTTTTCCCATACTATGTTTTATTATTTTACTCAATCACTAGAAGCTAAAGAGTAATACTAATGTTGAATGATATTGAATATGAAATGACATTCATCATAAGTAAAAAAATATTATGGGATCTATAATGAAATATCTTATTTCTATGATCACATGTCATTCTATAGATACAAATAATGATTATCTTCCAAACAATAAAATAAGGGAACAATGTTTTTTTGTTCTTTCATGTGGTATCTTGTACCTACATTTAGTAATGTTTTGGATCTAATAGTTTCTAGGAAATATTCTAGTATAATTGAAAAAAAAAATTCCATTCATTAGTGTTATCAAAATTAGAATATTTTTATTATTGTTTATAAATTGGATGGAGAAGTGTATCAAATGTGGAGCCTTTTAATGAAAATGGGGGAAAATGAAGAAATTGAATCTGTAGAGTGGGTTGAGTTTATGATCTTATATTATAATTATGACATTACTCATATTCCCTTCATGGAATCTAATAAGCAATTCCATGACCTTAAGTAGAATGAAAATTAATATATTAGAACCTATAAAGAAACTATTACAATACTGATGATTTACACCACTAGAATTATCATCCATTCGATAAATTATGTTTGACTAATTCTCAATAGATAAAAACAATGTATTTTATTTTTCTTATCCTAAATGTACATCCATATATACAAAAAAATCATTTGACATTCCATTATGTTGGAGATAGATGTTGGATTTTTCCATCAATCACATTATTTTGATAAGAACAAAATATAGACATCAAGTGGAAATTATAGGCACTATAGAGGGAAGATTATGATATTTTCTATATGATTAATGTGTTGATGGAATCATGGAGAAATTTAGTTATGTGAACTGGTAAATATTTCTTGTTTGGAAGGTAAGGTCATCAATAAATTGAATGCCTATTCTTTATGAAGATGTTACCTAATGATGAAAATATAGGGAATGCACTTCAGAATGCATGACCCACATGAATTTTTTTATATTCATGGATTATAGAAAAAATTATTAGAAGTTACCTGATATTAATTTTAATGATGATGATTGACATCGATACCCTATTAATCATAGATAAATATGAAAATATCATGAGATAAAAAATTTTATGAGGGGTATGATTAAAAAATCATGAAATATATGAAAACCATCCACTGTAAAACATATAATATTCAATTTTAATGTATATATAAATAGTATTTTATATACAACGATTTTTCTTAAGGATGTCACTATAAAACCATTGTGATTAGATGTTTAGTTTGTAGGAAAACAACTATTATTATGGTGATGGAATCTTATGTATATGATTCATCTCTGGTGGATGGTTGTGGGAATTTGCTTCCTAAAAATCAAGTTATTATCCAACTAGATGAGATTGTTGTTATCCTAAGCATGTGTTAGATTTATTTAATTAAATCCTAAATAAATTTCCAATTAAAATAATTCATTTATTTTATTCTAAACTTTGATACAATAATTTATCAGTGTAAAAATAAATATGAACTTCTAATATAAATCATATACATTGTATTTTCCAATATCCCCATTTAAAAGCTATTTATATCATAAATGGTTGGATGAAAATGAAATTAAATGTTATGCTTATTGTGATGGATATTATTTGATTATTTCTATAGGAATTTCATTGAATTCCAAGGTATAATGAGATTCTGTTCTTATTATTACACATAACGAGTTATACAACAAATTCAAAGAATCTATATAGAATTTACATAAATAATATCGAGGAATTGAATTGGTAACTACAAGAGAATATTTAATTGTGATTCATTTATACATGTGTATGACCAAGGGGTGAACCAATTATTTATATTTATATGGAATAATAGTCAATGTGAATTTGCATTGTTTATCAAAACCATTAAAAATATTAATTGAAAGTATCTTTTCTCTCATATTGATGGACTGTTTGATTATGTATGTGGAGATAAATACTTTTATCTGATTATACATCATTATTGTTATCATTGATTGAGGATCATGATGGAAGATATTCTAAAGACATTATTCCATAAATGATATTGATTGTCACGACCCGTCCCCCGAAGCTCATGTCGTGACTACCCCAAGCACACCTTTAATAGGCCAGGGGTTGGAAACAAGCAATGGAAAGGGGTATTCCTAAAATGGGAGGGAATTTCTTTTAGATTTGTACAAAAACACAATCCAAGAATATAACAAGATGAAAAAACAATGTTAAAATGTAGTAGTAAAAGAGTGTACTGAAAGTAAAAACGCCAGAATACAAGACCAATAGAAAGATACAATACTATAGAAAATATAAAATATATCTTCGGATCATCCACCACGGATCCTACTTGAAGGGTGGGTATAGCTCATCTCCACAGATCTCCCCGTTAGCTAGGAACTTCTGTGTACTGCCTGGTCCAAGATCCTACAGTCTCAGCCTAGCTGCTCGTCATCTGCACAAGACACAACAAGGTGTGGGGGAAGCCCATATTGGGGTGAGTATAACAATACGCATCAAGGACCTTCAGACTCCCGAAGGACTCTCAAAATATCAAAAAGGAAATCCAAAAACCATGATCTCAGTCACAATGCACAAAGAAAAAGACTCATGTCAAACCAGGTATATAACTAACAGTTCAAAAATAAAGACTATTAGTCTTAATCTATATCATTTTATTCCATTGAAATGTTTACACAACTGAACTATGAAGGATTTTTTACATTATCGATCCATTCAGGGTTGTATGTCACTGATCCACGATGGGCCTCTCTTGGGTTGGTCATAGTTGGGTCGGACACTACTAATCCACATTGGGTTTCTAGAATCTTGATCCACACAGTGTTGCTATAATGACGATCCACATAGGGCCACAATAATGTTGATCAACATAGGGTGGCTATAATGCTGATCCACACTGGGTCGCAAAAATGGTGATCCACACAGGACCCCTATAATGCTAATCCACATAGGGTCGCTATAATTCCTATCCACAAAGGGTCTCTATAATGTTGATCCACATAGGATCTCTATAATGATGATCACATAGGGTTTCTATAATGTTGATCCACATAGGGGAACTATAATACTGATCCACACAATGTCTCTATATTACCGATCCAAAAAACGTCTCTATAATGATTATCCAAATATGGTCTCTATAAGGTTGATCCACACAGGGTCGGTATATTATTGATCCACAGAAGTTCCCTCTATAGTTGAAAGCCAGACATAGGATTCTCTGCACCCAATGTGCTTGATTTTTTAATATCTTTCCTCAAGATATCGGCCATTACTTAAATAACACAACATTCCAAAAAAGGAGTAACCCATAGGACTGTCACATCGTAAGGGTCCCAATGCGAGAGACGTCGCGTTAATTGGATGCCCGATCTGTGAGTTAAAACAATTTTAGTGTCGAGGTCCAGGTTAGATTTCGGTTCGATCCAACATGATAATACTCCAACATTCCCCAAAACTCAGTTTTAGTATATTAAAAAGATAGTCTCATTCCACAGATTCTATCACCATTGATGGTTCTTCAATAGGATGTCTGGTTTGTGAGATATGTCATTTTAAGTGTAACTGGCCCGGAAAGGGTTCGGGTCCGGTCCGACATGGTTGAATAGTCCCACTCACCCCATCCTAGGTCGACCCACCCCATCATGGGCGAACCCACCCATACTGGGTCCGACCCCGTCCTGGCCTACCTCGGCTGGGCACGGAGCGCCGGGTGGCCCGGCCAGAAGGCTGGCGCGGTTTTCCAGCCAGAAAACTGGCTTGATGGGGGGTCTCTCCCCCTTACCAAAGGGTTAAATGTCATTCATATTTAAAATGTATGCACCCCATGTCACCGAATTCCTTTCATCATGAATCGTGGGGTGCAGCTCCCCTTCGTCGTGTCCTCAAAAGCGCGAATACCTCCCTGCGGTGCACGACGGTGTGCCACCTTCCCCCAATACAGCTGGCTAAGATCCTGCCACCCTACTACCATCGTGGCTCAATGTTGAGGCTCCCCTACACTGTGCGCAATGGCACACAACCTATTTCCACCGTGGCCGCTCTATGCCGGTCTCCATTGTGTCCATTCAGCGTCAGCGATGGTAGATCTTCCACGGGCCACTGTGTGAGCATTGTTGGAGTATTTTCCCTTCCGAACGCACCTATGGACCTCTCGGGTTGCTGTCGTCCCCATGTGGCTCCCAGATTGGAATTTCCATCGATTTGGAAATCCTCTCCCAAAGAACAGGTCAAATTCTAAATCAACAAAGGGTTTGGGACTTTTTCATTTGGCATGTTCCCTCTGTGTTAACATTATTTCACGTGGAAGTAATTAATACATCATGAAAATAAAATGGTAGACTCTATTTTACACTTCCTCGATTAATCATGCTTCAATAATGTGGAAAAGAAACAATTTAATAAAATCCCCTTCCTCAAAATCAGAGGTGATGTCACAATTTTGGAATAATAATACACGCTTGACCAAGCCACTAACATTCATCGATCCAGGATCGATTCCTCCAACATTACCAACCATGATTATTTTCTTCATCATTGGAAGACGTCGCGGTACATCGTCAGAGGTTCCTCTTATCCATGTAAAAAACCAATGCTTAAGCCCCCTTTAAATAGAGGGGGAAAGGTGATTAATTCAATGAGTGATTAATGAGGTTCATTAATGAATGAACCTCTTATTTACCAATACTGCAGTTACAAGAATAGGCGAGTCAATAAATTAAGTGGCCTGAAAACATACTGGTCCTACCATCGCCACTCAACCATTTTTATAATAATAAAATAAAAATTTTATATCATTTTATTATTCATTAAAAAGGTCAAATACTAACATTTTATCTTGACCGAATGCTATCTAAGTTAAACCTATTTTAAGAGAATTTGGGCCCTGATGATTCAATAGTGCCCTCAGATTTTTAATAAATGTACGGGTTCAAATGATACCAAAAAACGACCTCACCTTTACTGAACGTACCTTAAATATTTTCAAAAATCCATTACAAGAACACCAGGCCTCAGAATAAAGTACTATAATTTTCACAGACTCATATTAATCCCAAATAATTTAAAAAAATTAAATGGAATTTCAATGTTTTTACAGTCTCCCAAATATAGGGATTTTTCCTTGAAATATAGAACAAAACAAGGGGAACAAATGGGTGTACTGAGCACATATTTGAGCCTCCTCCTCCCAGTTTCACTCTTGGAGGTTCCCGTACTACTAATGAACTCACACAAGGAGATTTGATTTCCCACAAAAAACCCGCTGTTGTTGATCCCCTATCTTTACCGGGAAGTCTGCCAACGTCGCCCCATCATAGATTTCTAGCTCTCCCCCATCGATAACGTGTGATGGATCATGCACGTACCTCCTCAATTGAGACACATGGAAACCGTTATGCACCCGATGTATATGTGGTAGAAGAACATTATTGTACAACACCTCTCCTACACTACTGAGGATTTAGAAAGGTCTGATGAATGTCGAAGATAACATGTCACCCCGGCCAAACCTCCGTAATCTTCATCAGGGTGAGACCCATGGGAAGACATGATCTCTCTCATACAAATCCAAGGGTCTCCATATCCTGTCGGTAAAAGACTTCGGTCAATATGTCTAGTCTTCATCTTCTCCTGGATGCTCTGCACCTTCTCCATGGTAGCCTATAACAACATTAGACCCATAAGTGCTGACTCCCCTAGGTCTGTCTAGCATAGTGGTGACATGAAGGGTCACCTATACATGCCCTCAAACGGTGCCACGCTGATGGTGGAGTGATAACTATTTTTCTATGTGAACTCCACCAGTGGAATGTTTTCCTCCCAACTACATCTAAAATCAATGACACGAGCACAAAGAATATACTCAGGTGTCATTATGGTCCTCCCCATCTGACCAACTGTCTGAGGATGAAAGGTTGTTCTAATGTGTAGCAAAGTCCCGAACGCCTCCTGTAATCCCTTTCACAAACATAATGTAAAACGAGAATCATGATTTTATATGATCCTCAATGGAACCTTGTGATGCTATACAATATCAAGTATGTAGAGGCATCCCAAGCTATCAACTGATCCTTACTCTCAGATTGGTTGGAATTGGGCCAACTTGGTGAGTCGGTAAATGATCACCTAGATAGAATTGTTGCCCCTGGACGTATGTGGTATCCCTGTCACGAAGTCCTTGGATATACCATCCCACTTACACTCTGGTACCTAAAGTGGCTGAGCTAAGCCTACTAGTACCGGATTTTCGGTCTTCACTTACTGAAAATTTTGGCATTGCGTTACAAACTCTGCCACAGCTTTCTTCATCGATGGCCACCAATAGTGACACCAAAGGTCTTGGTACATAATCTACTCTCAATGATGTACCACCAAAATGGATGTATGGATCTTCTTTAACACCTCATCATGTAGTAACACAGGTACCATAGTGCATCCTCTAAAGAAGATGACATGCTCCCTAACTTCCAAAATTCTATCAACAGCCTGTCCTGATGATATCTGTGCACATCGGGCCTCACAGTCAATGTTCCCAATTTGTGCCTCCCGAATCACTAAAGTAGTGGGGGTGGAACTGTCATAGACTAGAGGTAATCTTCTCTGTCACCATCCATGATAGATAACTTCCACACATCTAGATACTATGTCACCTCACTCAGCAACTGTAGACCATACCTCTTACAGAGTGCATCTGCTACTACATTCCCCTTCCCCAGATTGTACACTATGTCATGGTCATAGTCATGGTGGAATAATATCCATAATATTTGTCTTAGTTTTATGACCATATATGTGAAGATATATATCAGACTATTTTGATAAGATTAGACTATAAAATGTTCACCCATCAAGTAGTGCCACCACATGTCAAGCGCAAAGACCACTACTGCAATCTCCATGTCCTGGGTAGCATAGTTCGTCTCATGTATTCCCATAAAATGTGAGCCATAGTAGATCACCACATTCTCCTTTATGATGACACATCATATTCTAGTCCCTGGTGCATCACCGTAGACTACATACCCAACTCCCTCTTATTGTAGCCTCAAGATGGGGGAAGTCGTCTGTCTCTACCTCAACTCTTGGAAACACTATCGGCATCTCACCATCCACATGAAGGGTTGTCCCTTCATTTTAAAAGCTGAAATGGGTGTCACAACTCTTTAAATGTTGGGTAAAAATCTATAGTAGTACCCAGCCAATCCAAGGAAATTCTGCACCTTATTCCCACTCATGGGTGGCTCCCATGAATGAACTGCATCTATCTTCACCAGATCCACTACAACATCATCCTCCAAGATAACGTGCCCTAGGAAGTAGACCTCTCCTATCTAGAACTAGAACATTGAGAGATTTCCATAAAGGTGGTTCTCTCAGAGTGTATCCAAAACTATCTGCATATTCGTGTGATGGTCCTCCTCTAATGCTGAGTATATCATGATTTCATCAATGAAAACCACCATGAACTGATCGAGGTAATGCTAGAAGATCCTTTTAATGAGAATGATGAACACTTATGGAGCATTTTTCACACTGATGGGCATAACCAGGAACTCATAGTGGTCATACCGACATCATAAGGTTGTCTTTGGTAAGTCCTTATCATGTACCCTGATCTAATGATAGCCTGATATGAGGTCTATCTTCGAAAACCATTGTGCTCCCTTTAGCTGGTTGAAGAGCTCATAAGTCCTCGAGAGTGGACACTTGTTCTTCAAGGTAACCTGGTTCAGGTGATGATAGTCCTCGCAAAGCATAAGACTCTCATCTGCCTTTTTGGAGCACAAAATCAGGGATGCCCATGGAGTAACATTGATCCTTATGAACCGCTTCTTATGCATGTCCTCCAATTGTACCCACATCTCATGAAGCTCCATGAGATCCATCTGATATTCTTGTGAAGATATCAATGTCATCTCGTGTTACATGTTGATGTAGTAGTATATCTCTCTATGAGGAGGTAATCCTAGAGAATCATTAGGAAAGACATCTGCATACTAGTCCCCAAATATAGGATATTTCAGACTCCTCACATCAATTGATCCGAGGGTAATGCTAGCTAACAGATGAGTGATAAGTTGCACCCTACACTAAGAAATTACATCCTATGCTACAAAGTTTTCCTTATTTCCAGTCAAGAAAAAACTTGTCCCATCCTCACGAACACAACACACATTACACCTAAAACAATCAATCTGACCATGGACCATGGATAAGAAATCCATAACCAAGATGACATCATACGACCTTGACACTGCTAATAGGATATCCCAAACAAGGATATCACCTCTTAGAGTATGCATACACTGCCAGAACCAGTGTGTAATCATCGAATCATCTCTTGTAAAAGTATCTAAATGTAAGGATCGAGAAAATAGCTCTACCGGAATCTCTAAGATCCAAACAAGATCTCTGGCAATGAATGACTGACTGAAACATGTGTCTATATGTACTGCGGCTAGGGT
The DNA here is from genome assembly GCA_963277665.1 of Viscum album. Classification (NCBI taxonomy): domain Eukaryota; kingdom Viridiplantae; phylum Streptophyta; class Magnoliopsida; order Santalales; family Viscaceae; genus Viscum; species Viscum album. Next base: position 260,743,229 of record OY728161.1, read on the forward strand.
GGAGTAGACATAGAGCGTACCTCGAATAATCTCCGGAGCTCTGTGTTCATAGGCCTCAGATTCCGGAAGCTAAACTTGTCCTTATCTACCTTCTCCCCAAGGTCAGGGTGGACCACCTAGAGGTGATGGTGGTAGCACCTCAAATCACCACCCACCACCTACGTCCCGACCTACTCCTCTACCATGTCTTCCACCCTATGTTCCTCCTCGCTTGAATCTATATCTATGTATTGGTGGTCCCACAATTGTTTTCTGATCGTCGGTATGGAATTTCGAGTGGCCTCAAGCCATGTGGCCCTACCTGCTGCACGTGAAGCACGTTTTGCTCCTATACTGGCCTTCTCTACCTCGTGAGCTCTACACCTCCAACCCTCCGTCCTAGGGTCATCCTCTGGGAGATCAAGCCCACTTCAAGCTATACATAATCTACCTACTACCTGATATATATGACTTGGCTACCTATCATCCGGTGGTGGCTCTCACAGTTGGTGCATGCTTTGCTAAACAGTTCTCCACCAATAACACTCTCTTGAGAACTCCAACCTGTGTCAGGATATTGATTGATATCATTGATGCTCTTATCGTTCACCAAAGACCCTTGTCAAAGTTATAGGCCCTAAAGAATAAGTCATGTACCATATTTTTGCAGTAGCGTGAGAGGTCATTGAATCTCAGCATGTATTGGTCTACTATCAACCTGCCCTACTATAAGTGTAAGTGCTCTTGAATATGCCAAAAGAGTAGAGTCACTGTAAAGAACTCCTCCATGAAAAAGGTCTTGAAGTCCATCTATGTGAGGGTCGCCTCTTCATGTAACTGGAGCATCATGATCCACCATCTCCTTATTTTTCACTAGAAGAGGCAAGCCGATAGGATCACCATATGATAAACAGGTGTCCCAACTAGGTGAAAAACTCATTCCACAACCTCCAGTATATCTTCAGCTTTCTAGGGATCTGTCTCATCATGAATCTTCGAAGGCCTCTACCGCTAGATTTCTTGCAACATGTTCAGTCTGCGTACACCATCCGCTAGTGGGCCTGATGGAACCATGTAACGCCCCGACCCCAGTTACCCAGAGTCGGTTCATTATTACATAACATTGGAATGATCACAAAAGATAATGTCTCGAAAGACCGATTAGTTTAGTAGCCTTGGAAACACTAGATACTTTCATAAATGTTACATTACATCATAAAGTGAAATCTACAATAACATAGTCTCTGTAGTCCACACTCATATCTCCATCAGACTATCCCTGCAGGTCAGTCATAAAATATTTCTTCACATCCTAGGATAAATAAAACATAGAAAGGGGTGAGCTTAGATTCCCAGTAAGGATAACAATATAGCAGAAACTTTAAATAAACATAAACATTTAAGGCAATTTATAACTAAAATAAAAGAATTTTAACCTTGAACATCAACATAATATGACAAAAATAAAATAAAATAATTCCATTTACATATTCACATGGACATTCTACTAGTTTAATAATCATAGGAAATATCAATAACCACTTTTATAATGATGGATTGCATAATGCCAGACTATCATAACTAGGTAGCCAAGGCCTCATGCCAAGACTACAAATAAGATTTTGTCAAGGCCTCATGCCAAGAGACTAGTTTGTCTCATGAGACCTACCGATGCATCGAGGAGCTAGAGCGGGCTCCACCTATCACTTATTAAGTCCAATTCATTCCTCATATGAACAAGTTTAATCATAACATAAACATTCATATTAAAACTAGCATATGAAATGTCAATACTTTCTCCATAAACCATGAATGGTATAAAAATAACACATCCACAGTCAAACATATCTCAAAACCTTCAATACAATATGGGAGTTTTGAATCATAATAAATCAACTTCAAATAATCTTAAAATCCATCAAAGGATGTTGACATAGATGAAATCAAAACTATTTGAGAGAAATATCTTTTTTTTGAAATCATTTAAAAGTCACATAATTGTAAAAGAAAAAATTTACTTTGAAAATATTCTAATAAGATTTAAGGTAAGATTCAACAATTTTATAATCATGGAAAATAGACGCACCCTCTATAAAAGTTAAAAAAAACATTTTTACCTTAATTTTGTCGAAAATGTCAAAAAGTATCTTGTTTGGAAAATGACGGAAAGATTCCTTCCAAAAATGTATAAGGGAAAATAAGGGTCTAAATCACATTAACCCATCTTCCAATAAATAAAAAAAATGTTTTGAAATGAATTTTTAAGAATCATGGGAGTGGATGATCAAGAGGCCCCAGTAGATAATTACATATGAACAAGTTTAAATAATGAAGAGGTTGTAGAATTAACCCTTACCTCGTGTCCGACTTGACTTGATCGTTCTTTAATCTCTTGAATAATAAACTAGAGTTAATATATAATTTCTTAAGAACCTTTTTGAAGTTCATTATTCCTTTTATATCACTTATTACCATGTTATGAACATTATGTAGTCATTTACGTTTATAACGGTCATTTTGTCGATCTTTGGTACTTGAGTCAACAATAAACTTCTTATAATTACAAGTTGTTCATGTGTTAAAATTTCCATTATCTCAAGAATTGTATTCTTCATCTACATATCATATATATCATATATATACAGTATATACATGCGTTTATAATATTACATAACATTTAGAGGTAAGAAATGAAATGCATCGTTCGTGGAGACGGTAAGTCGTACGTACGCATGAACGCTACTTTCATTTCTATTTCATATTTAATGGAATAAAATCATAGGGATATAAATGTATATTATAATTACAATATGATATATAATATCATTTAACTCCTTCCTCTATACGTCCCACATATGGCATTAACAATTCAAATGAATTTGAGGGGGCAATAGTATGCACTTCCTAAAATGAAATTATCGTGTTTACCCATAATGGAAACGATAAAGGTATGAAATAAAAAATATAAATAAGAATAAGGAAAAAATAAAAATAATACATGTCATATATAGATATAGTGACATCTTAATGGCCACCATGAGAGGTGTTAAAAGAATATTGAACAATCATCATTTTGTGAGGCAGTAATTCACCACCCCCAGAAATAGTATGTTCTTTAATGATTAGACGGAGGTGTGTGTAAATGTAAATCCAAAAAATCTCATTAAAAAATATAATTATATTGAATATACTGGTTTTGTTACAAAATAATGTAATAAAAAGGGTTTAAGGGGTTGGAAAAGCAAAATAAAACAAAAGAACATAAGAGAAGACATTACCTTAATATTGGGTAACTGTTTTTGATTTGAGCAAAAGGCTTCCTTGGGAAGACTTCTGACCAAATTGAGGCTTCAAGGATTAATATAGGTAAGTTGCGAAGGTATTTGGGCAATGTTTGGCCGATCCAAATGGCTTTGGTGGTGTGAATAAGGTGGTAGGGGTGGGGGCCTTTTATAAGAGGAGAGGAGGGGCTCTTTTGGAATAATTGAAATGTTACATTATTATGAAATGATTTTCGGATTTAAAAGGTCCCAAAATGATATATATAGAGTATATGGTGATAAGGGTTATAAATCCACCCATACAATAGGATTTTGACAATTTTATGTCTTATATTTTACCTTATCTTTCCATTTTATTTTAATCGTTCATTAACGAGGTGACCACAACATCATCATGGTGTCATTAATAAATTTATATATTTAATGTCTAAAAATTATAAAAAAATACAATCATGTAGGAATTATTTTTAGCTTTCCAATGAACATTTATAGTATAAAAGATAATTTATGTAGACAAAATTAAAATTGGTTTACTTACGTGCTACATACTTTTGATATATTTTCCTTTATTTAAAAATTAAAATGATAAAATGTCATTATCACACAAAAGTGATTCCATGGGGTCCCTAAGTTGAAAAAAGGCATCCCATTTTCGTCCATGACACAAAAAATTAAATTAGGACACATGTTGGGGTAATTTTATATAATTATGATATTATTTCATTACCCTTAACTACCCGATTACAAATTAATCATGATCAATAAAGTTAATTGTCATCGTTACTAATCATAATGTCCAAAAAGGGTCTTAATTACATAATTTGGACCTTCGGATTCCAAATATGGAATCCATTTTACCAAATTCTAAACACAGAAATTGCAGTAATTATTTATAAATTATTCCCATTGTCAAAACAAATAGCGTTTTTTTAAGAAACAATATCTATCAAAAGATTGACAATTGTTTATATACGATTTCAATGTGCAATTAATTATAATGACCACCATTGGAATAAATGCTAAATGTATATTATAATTATACTTTACAACCACTCAATAGTATAATTTATCACTATATATTATTTTGATTAAAAAAGTTGTTTTTATGTATTTTTTTACTATTCATCGAAAATTGGATGTTTCTCAGAAAAATAAAAAAACAAATTTGTCTATATTCGACAACCTGAATCCAAAAATGAAGTCCATTTTGAAGTATAAAATTCATATAATTTCAAAAAGTGGGTATTACTATTCATAATGACTACTTTGATTGGTCGCGTTGTGTTAGAATCTTGAACTTGCGTACACTGCAAGCCTTTGCAATATTGAAAGTGAAGCGTACTGTGGAATCATGGGGTGTTACATTCCCCCCTCCGTCAATAAATTTTGTCCTCGCAATTTGAAATTGTTCTTAAAAATAAGAGATTTAAAATAGAAAATACCTTTGTCGAAAACCCACATCGGAAATAAGGTTAATAAATTTTAGTCTTAACAAGAGGGAAAGGTAAATGAGAAAGTCACAACCAAATTAGGGTTTCGAATAGGATATCATTAGTGGAAATTATAGACACATAATTAGAGGAAAAACATAAATATTTATATGGAGTTATTGAGGACATCAATCACAAACATGTGTAAAATTGAGGTCCTCAATGTTATCAATCTATGATGAAATTATCATCAGTTCAATAAAACATAATGTATTAGGATAACACATTTTTGTTTTAATATCCCTTCCCTAAAGTATAAGAATTAATTTCTTCATAGAATAAGAGATAGGTATATATATATATATATACTTTTCAATTAGAGTTTCAACCTTCAACTAATTTCTACCACAAACTCATCTTTCACTCAAAAAGACAATAGAAGTCAAAAATATTATATTTATCCTAGTCGTTCAAGGTTCAAAATATTATCACATACAATTTAGATTAGGAAAATAATTTTTTAATAATAGGGACTTCATGTAGGCTTGTGGTAGGTAATAAAGGAGGATCGCACTATGGTTGTGGGTTCGATTCCTACAGCTTTGTCCGATGCAACGGGTTATCCCCCGACCTGTAGGTTGTCCTTTTCCTAAAACTATAGTATTACAATATTCCTAAAATAATAATCAGAAATTTTTTAACCTTAAACAATACTATCCAAAGTTAAAATTATTCTATTCCAACCATTATAGTTATCCAAAATACCTCTGTCCAGACTTTCTCTAAAAGGAATCTAAATTCATCAAATTCCCAAACAAAGTAAAGTTTCTCTTATTGTAACATACTAAAAATAAGATTACCTTTATCATATTAAAACCTTAATGAAAACAACAAGTACTACAGTAAAATACTTATATATATATATCACATTATTCTTATAAACAAAATATAGTTCTTGAGTCCAAAAACACAAATACAATAATTATCCAACTTTATATGTAGTAACAGGATAAGCTTGGCCTTTCTCCCTTGTCCATTTCTGAGGTAAGATTCCTTTAAGGTTATGGAATTAATTTCCATAATTCCCCATTTCTCTACAATTGTAGAATTCAACATTGACAGCCTCTTTCTTTCCCTTGCAATCATGAGCCTGGGGACCTTTTTCACCACATTTATAACAATCTCCTTTTCCTTTTAGGCAAGTACCGGGGTGATTCTTCCCACAAATATAGCATAATGGGAAATCCTCCATTCCCTTTTCCCTTTATCTGTCTCTTGTTCCACCGTTCTCTTCTTCTCTTACTTTACTTTATTGTCATAAGATTTAGAGAATTCCTTTTCTGTCTTGATAGAACACGAGACTATATGTTCATATGTTGAGAAAGATTGTGATACTAATTCTCAATGGAGAAATGGTTTTAACCCATCAAAGAAACGAACAATCTTACATCTTGGGTTATGTATATAATATTCATCATGCCTGGATAACCTTGTAAAGATAGACTCATACTTTGCAATATTGTCATCCTCCTTTTTCCTCAGACTCAGAAATTGTCTTTCCATATTCGCTTGATGGTCATAAGGAAATTAGTTTTCTAAGAAAATATCATTAAACTCTCTATATTCCAAACTTGATACTTCTTCATCTTAATTCGTATTTTGAATCAATTACCACCATTGATCCGCATCTCTAGTGAGGCGGTAAACTGCCATGACAACTTTTTACATTTCACTAATCCCTAAAGCCTAAAATATTTTCCCTTGGGAGTTTATCCATTTCTCAGCTACTAATGGATTTGTACCCCCATTAAATGTTGGTGGTTGTTGCCTCATGAAGTGATCTAACATTGATCCTCAATGTTGCGTATCAGGGTGCTCCATACGGGTAAGGTTATTATTCATAACATGAGTAATTTGTCCCAGTATGGTGATTAGCTGATCAGCACTAGTTGCATCACCAGCTTCACTATAATTATCTTGAGCCATAGGGAAATCCCTACATGGAGTGCGTGCATCGATACTGTTTCCATTCCTTCCACTAGGCACCATTTCTAAACAATGGCATAAAATAGATCAGTTTATGAATCAAAATACATAATTCCATACTTGTAAAACACTTTACATAAATTAAAAAATTTATGGATATAATCCAAAATCATAAAAATGTTTTCTTTGAGGAAGTATATAGTCATAAACCCTTAAAAATGGTTTGTAATGAAAATGAGAATTATCCTAAGCATATCCCCTGGGAGTGTCGTATCCAAGAGTGCAACAAGGCCCGTTGGCATGCACCAGTTCACGTTCAAGTGTAGCTCAAAGCTTTGTTTTCGGGTTTTATCCCTAGGTACATTTGTGCCATAGCCGCCTCTACCTGCTCGTATCCAGATAGGAATGTATTGCTCGGAAAGCACAAAAAATCTCTACAATACCAAAATTCTAGGATGTTCTTCTATTCTAATCCCCAAACTCTATCTTGAAGATATGTGCTCTAATCAGAGTTTATCTAAATCTAGCTTCCAAGGTTAGTTATAAACTGCCTGTGATACCAACTATAATGTCCCAACCCCAGTTACCTAGAGTCGGTGCATTATTACGTAACATTGGCATGATCACAAAAGATCAAGTCTCAAAATACCAATTATTTTAGTAGCCTTGGAAACACTAGATACTTTTATAAATGTTACATAATATCATAATGTGAAAAACTACAATAACATAGTCTCTATAGTCCACAATCATATCCCCTTCAGACTATCCCTGTAGGCCAGTCATAAATTTTTTTTTCACATCCTGGGAAAAATAAAACATAGAAAGGGGTGAGCACAGATGCTTAGTAAGGATAAAAATATAGCGAAACTTTCATAAATAAAAATAAACATTTAAGGCAATGTATAACTAAAACAAGTGCCTTTTATACTTGAACATCAGCATAATATGGAAAAAATTAAATTAAATAATGACATTTACTTATTCACATGGATATTCTACTAGTCGATTAATCACATGAAATATCAATAACCACTTTCATAATGATCGAATGCATAATGCCAGACTATCATAACCACATAGCCAAGGTCCCGTGCCAAGACTATAAATATGATTTTTTCAATGCCTCATTCCAAGACACTAGTTTGTCTCATGACACCTACCGATTCATCGAGGAGCTATAGCGGGCTCCACCCATCACTTATTAAGTCCAATGCATTCCTTATATGAACATATTTAAACATAACATAATCAGTCTTATTAAAACTAGAATATGAAATGTCAATAATTTTTCCATAAACCATGAATGGTATAAAAATAACACATCCATAGTCAAACATATCATGAAACCTTCAATACAATATGGATTTTTCGAATCATAATAAATAATCTTCAAATAATCTTAAAATCCATCAATGGATGTTGACATATATGAAATCAAAACTATTTCAGAGAAATAACTTTTTATGAAATCATTTAAAGGTCACATATTTGTAAAAGAAAAACATTTACTTTGAAAAAATTTCTATAAGCTTGTAAGGGAATATTCAATGTATTTATAATGGCGGAAATAGCCGCACCCGCTGTATAAGTTAAAAAAACAATCTTACCTTAATTTTGTCGAAAATGTCAAAAAGTGCCTTGTTTGGAAAATGATGGAAAAATTCCTTTCAAAAACATATAAGGATAAATAAGGGTATAAAAGACATTAACACATTGTCTCAAAAATAGTAAACTATTTTGAAAGGCATTTTTATGAAACATGGATGTGGATGATAAAGAGGTCCTAGTAGATAATTACATATGAACAACCTTGAATAATGAATAGGTTGTAGAAATAACCCTTACCTCGTGTCCGACTTGACTCGATTGTTCTTTAATCTCCAGAATAATAAACTGGAGTTAATATCTACTTGCTTAATAACCTTTTTCATGTTCATTATTACTTTTATGTCACTTATTACCATGTTATGAACATTATGTAGTCATTTATGATAATAACGGTCGTTTTGTCGATCTTTTGTACTTTATTGAACAATAAACTTCTTATAATTACATGTTGTTCATGTGGTAAAATATATATTATCTCTAGAATTATATTCAATATCTAGATATAATATATGTCATATATATCCAGTATATACGTTCATTTATAATATTTCCTAACATTTAGAGGTAAGAAATGAAATGCATCGTTCATAGAGACTGTAAGCCGTACATACGCATGAACACTAATTTCATTTATATTTCCTTTTTAATGGAATGAAATCATAATGATATAAAGGTATATTATAATTCCAATATGATATATAATATCATTTAACTCCTTCCTTTATATGTTTCACTTATGGCATTAATGATTCAAATCACTTTAAGGGGGCTGTAGTCCTTACTTCCTAAAATGAACTTATCGTGTTTACCTATAATGGAAACCATAAAGGTTTGCCATAAATTAAAAATAAATAAGCATAATGAAAACATATACATAATATATATCATATATAAATATAGTGACATAATAATGGCCACCATGATTGGTGTTAAAAGAAGATTGATCAATCATCGTTTCGTGGGGCAGTAATTCACCACCCACAGAAACAGTATGTTCTTTAAACATTAGACGAAGGTTTGTGTAAGTTTAAATCAAATACTTATCATAAAAACATACTAGTATATTTAATATACTAGTTTTGTTACAAAATAATGGAATAAAATGGGTATAAGGGGTTGGAGAAGAAAAATAAAACAAAAGAACATAAGAGAAGACATTACCTTAGAATCGGGTAACTCTTTTTGATTTGAGCCAAAGGCTTCCTTGGGAAGGCTTCTGCCCAAAGTGAGGCTTCGAGGAGTAAGAGAGGGAAGTTGAGAGTGTATTTGGGAAGAGGTTGGCCAAACAAAATTGCTTTGAAGGTGTGAATAAGGTGGTAGAGGTGGGGGACTTTTATAAGAGAAGAGGAGAGGCTCTTTTGGAATGATTGAAATGTAACTTTATTATGAAATGACTTTCGAATTTTAAAGGTACCACGATGATTTATTTCAAGGATAATGTTTTAAGGGTTATAAACCCACCCATACAATATGCTTTAGAGAAGTTTATGTCTTATATTTTATAGTATCTTTTCATTTTATTTAAATCGTTCATTAATGGGGTAACCACTTCATCATCATGGTGTCAAAAATAAATTTATTCATATAATGTCTAAAAATTATAAAAAAATACCATGATGTAGGAAATGTTTTTATATTTCAAATGACTATTTATAGTCTAAGAGATAATTTATGTAGACAAAATTAATATTGTTTTACATTGGTGTCATATACTTTTGTTATATTTTCCTTTATTTTAAAAATAAAATGATAAAATGTAACTATCACACAAAAGTGATTCCATGGGTCCCTAAGCTGGCACATGGCATCCCATGGTCAGAAATGTCATAATCAATAGCATTATGACACATTTTGGGGTCATTTTATATTATTATCATATTATTTCATTACCCTTAACTTCCTGATTACTAAATAATCATGATAATTAAAGATAATTATCATCGTTACTATTCATATTGTCCAAAAAAAAAGAGAATTAATTACATAATTTGGACATTCTGATTCCAAATATGGAATCCATTTTACCAAATACTATATATAGAAATTGCATTAATTAATTTAAAAATTATTCTCACTGTTAAAACAAATAGCGTGTTTTTAAGAAACAATATCTATCAAAAGATTGAGAATTTTTTATGTCCAATTTCAAAGTGAAATTCATTATAATGACCACCATTGGAATAAATGGTAAAAATATATTATAATTATACATTAAAACCACTCAATATTATAATTTATCACTATAAATTTTTTTTATTAAAAAAGTTGTTTTTATTTATTTTTTACTATTCATCGAAAATTGGAAGTTTCTCAGAAAAAAACAAAAAATTAAACTTAGGATAATTTCGATATCCCAAATCCAAAAATGAAGTTCATTTTGATATATTAAATTCATATTATTTCAAAAAGTGGTTATTACTATTCATAACAGCTACTTTGACTGGTCGCGGTGTGTTAGAATCTCGAACTTGCGTACAATGCAAGCCACTGCATTATTGAAAGAGAAGTCTACCGTGGAATCTTGGGGTGTTACAAAACAGCTTCCCAACAAGTAGTTATTTTACTGGTGAATGACCCAAAGGTTCCATCACTATAAAAGGTCCCTCAACAAAATCGTCATCGCATGGTGGGCTATCCTCATGAACTCTCACAAGAATCATGGCTGGCTATCTATGTGGATCCATCTTGAAAAGAAACAGGTGTGCCAAGATCAATAATTTATACCCTATAAGATCACTCAAAAGAGATAAAGAGTAAAAGAATTCAAAATATACATAATCAGTTTTTTCGTGCACCGATTTGCAAATTAGAATTCAGTGTCCTAGTGTATGGATATGTCGGCCACTACACCAACACTAGACTCCCCGAACTGAAAACCATGATCAAAACACATAACACTATTACAGCATTGGAAGGTTTCGATCCTAGTTCTTTTGTAGAACTGACTCCTCTAATACCACTTTGTCACGACCCTTCCCCCGAGGACCATGCCATGACTAACCCAATCCCACCATCTATAGTCTAGGGGTAGGTGACTCAAACTGGAATGGAATATCCCTAAAACATGAATGCATTTCCTTTAAACCTGTACAAAGACATTGTCTAAGTCCACAACAAGATGCAACCATGAAGTAAAACTAAAGTATTAAATACTATATTGAAAGTAAATGGGCCAGAATACATGACCAACTGAAACATACAATACAACAGACAATAGAAACCACCTAGTGAGATCCTCATCCATAAGTCCTACCAAAAGGGTAGGCACAACTCATCTCTACATCTCTCCATGTCGGCTAGTCACCTCAGTGTACCGCCAGTTCCAGACTCCTAAATTATAAGTCGAGCTGCTCATCCTTTGAACAAGACAAAACAAGAAGTGGGTGATGACCATGCAGGGGTGAGTATAAAAATACCCAATAGGGACCCCAAGACCCCCATAGGTCACTCATAATTCCACCAAGGAAAACCACAAAGCATGATCTCAATCACAATGAACAATGAAAAAGACTCAGCTCAAACCAGGTATACAACTCAGAGTTCAAGAATAAAGATGAATTGTCTTTAGCTATATTATTTTAATTCATTAGTAATTTCCCACAACTGATCCATGAATGTGTTGATCCAATATAGATACACATAGTGTTGTAAGTCACTGATCAGCGGCGTGCCTCTATAGGGATGGTTCTCATCGGGTCGAACACTACTGATCCACAGAGGGTCGCTAGAATGATGATTCACATAGGTTCTCTATAATGTTGATCCATAGAGGGTCTCTATAATGATGATCCATAGAATTTATCTATAATTTTGATCCACATGGGGTCTCTATGATGTTGATCAAAACTAGGTCTCTATAATGCTATTATACAGAGTCACTATAATGCTTATCAACACAGGGTCTCTATAATACTGATCCACACTGGGTTGATATAATGTTGATATACAAAGGGTTTCTATAATGCTGATCCACATAGAGTTTATATAATGATGATCCAGACATGGTCTCTATAAGGATGATCCACACAGGGTCTCTATAATGCAAATCTATGGAGGGTCGCTGTACAATCAACATCTAGCCATAGAATTCGCTGAAACTGGTGTGCATGAGATCTATATTATCATCTCTCAAGATATAGGTAGTGACTCAAATTCTACGATGTTTCGCAAAGGATGAACCAAAATTACTTTCATGTAATACGGGACCCAATTTGATAGACAATGCGTCAATCAGACGCTCGGTCAGTGAGTTATTAAACTTTTTCTGCCGAGGGCCCGATTGGATTCGGGTTCGATCCAACCCGGTCGTACTGTAACATTTTCCACAACATAGTTGGAGTATCTCAGAAAAACCATCTCATTCTAAGGATTCCAAAACTGTAGACTTTTTGTCAAATAGACATTTAGTTTATGAGATACGACCTTTTAATGTAACTGGGCCGAAAAGGGTCGGGCTCCGGTCCGCCCCAGTCGGGCTGACCCGAACCACCCCGTACTGGGGAGACCCGACACAGTTTGGGTATAAACAAGCCCGACCCAAAGCAGCCCATCCCGGACCGGTCCAGCCTGAACCGGCTGGGACGGCCCGAGGGTGCTGGGCCGCAGTGGTAGCTACCCGAACCAAAGTCCAGTACGGTCTGCCAACCATACGACCTATGTAGAGGTTGTTCACTCCCCCTACTCGAATGGCAGAATATAATTCTTATTTGAAGCATTATCACCACATGGTGCCGCCTCTCTATCAGTAGGACTCTTTGGGCATGGCTCCCCTTTGGTGCGAGGCAAAGGTCCCCTTCTCCGCGACTTCGATGTCGTGACCACCTCCTAGTAGTGTCCGACGATGCACCACCTTCCGCTAATGCAGCCTGTCGAGAGCCAGATTCCCTGATTCCACCACAGATTCAATGGTTCCCTTAGATAATTAATCCAATCAATGGTTCAAAAGATAGAAAATTTCACCCCCACATTTACTAAACATACCTTAAAAAAGGTTCAAAAATCCATTATAGGCACACAAGGCCTTGGAATCAAGCGCCATCAATTTTTATAGACACATAATAATCCCAAATAATTTAAAAAAATTATAGGGAATTTTTTGGTCTATACATTGATACTATTAGTTTATAGTGATTCCATTTTTCCTTACGAATTCTCCTTCTCTTTTAATGGATATAATTTATAGAGTATTTTGGGATGACCATGAATAGATTGTGGTTGTCATTATAAATGATATTAAAAAAATATTAAATATGAATGTAATATCATGAAGATCACATAAAGGATGTAATAAATACCGTACAGAATAAGACATTTTAGGAAAAATTTACCACGTCTAAATTCTAGTTTCATAATGTTTCCTTTTGGTGTAATATAAGCCCATTTTTGGGTATAACAATAGATCCTTCAATGATAGAAGTTAGTTAACATTGTCCTAGAATATCCACTATTATTATGATGCATAGTTATCTTGTATTGGTTTTATAACCTTGGTTCATCATGGGAAATTTTTAATGACTTTCTAATCTAGTAACCTTGTTATCTTTAAGGGGATCTAACTTCCTTTAGGTAGATAAATCTGAACAAAATTTAATAGGACAACCAAGAAGGTTAGTTAGTGAACCAATGATTACTCTACCAAATAGTGTATAAGGGTATTTAATATAAATTGATGCATTATTTAATTTATTGGGATGCATTCACATTCATAAAATTATTATGATTACTTATTCCTCACACCAGTTGAATTTTAATGAGAGGAATTTACACACTTGTGATTTTGTGTTTTCTGTGATAGTTTTTTGTATTAAATTCATAGAGACATTATATTTTATGATAAATTTGATATATATATATACATAAAATAATGTTTCAAAGTGTATTTTCACATATAAGGAATCAAATATCTTCTATAGAAAGTCAAGGTAGGTGAATAAAAATTATGGCCACTCAATGTATTACCACCATGGGAAAGAGAATAATGTGGTAGTGGTTTTATACTGAAAGGATTGCACTCTTTTATCAATGATGATAATAAAAAAAGTACCAACATATTTGATTGTACATAGGATTTATTCTTAAATTTTAACACCCCAAGATTCTATGGTACGCTTCTCTTTTAATAATGCAATAGCGTGTGTTGTACGCAACATCGAGTTCTAACACACCACAACCAATTAAAATAGCCGTTATTAATAGTAATTCCCACTTTTTGAAATTTATAAATTTTATTTTTCAGAATAGTCTTCATTTTTGGATTCTGAATATCAAAATTACCCTAGGGTGCATTTTTGGTATTTTTCTGAAAAACATCATTTTTGATGAATAGTGAAACCACTAAGTGGTAGTTAAAAAACTGAATTTTTCATAAAACATAATTTTACCACTTCTGTTAGTGGAATTTCGAAAATCCAAGATTCACGGTTGATATCAAGTACTAAAATCTGGTTCATTGAGATGAAAATAATTTTTGGTGGATAGTAACTTTTTACTTTTATTTACCACAATTAAAAGTAAATAGGGTAATTAAGGGTAAAAATGATATTAATATTACCCTAAAACATGTCCTAATTATATTGGATAAGATTAATTCTACCAAAACAACCTTAGTAATAAAATACTATCATTTAGGTCCACTTGGATTAGATTAGGTCATTTATTATTATTTAATTCAAAGAAGAGTTAAAAGAGATAAAATTAAAGTTTATTTACTAAATCATTTTTAATATAGGGTTATACAGAAGATAAATTCGATTGTAAATATTTATTAGAAAGCTAAAAAGAGTTCTCTAAATAATGGTATTTTATTTATAATTTTTAGACATTGAATTATTCAATTTATTTATGACCCAATGATGATGCAGTAATTACCATAATAGGGAAAAATTAAATTAATTGATATTATAAATACCCAAATAAATATAATTTGAGACTTTTTATGAATTACACTAATTTTATATGTTAATATGACATGTTAGTAATGATTTAATTAACTTTTTTCGAAGTAATCATTCTTTTATAATTTTCACAAAAATAAATTTTCCAAATAGTTTCAATATTGACATAAAAGAGTTTTTAAAACAAATATTATATTATTAATTGATATTCAATTCCTAAAAATATAAGGTTCATCCAAGAGACTTATATCATGATAGTTGTATAATTAATGGAACACATGGGGGTTTATTTGAGGTATATAGTATGTTTATAAACTATATAATATAAAAATACAATGTGACATGGTAAGTGTCAAACTAATTAACTAAGAGTTAAAACTATAAGAGAAGTTTAATATAATGACCCAAAACTGTCTCAATTCTATTGGTTGAGTGGTTTTCGACCCATCCCCACCTTAACCTTTATATAATACACTTTTTAGCTACTATAAACCGAAAATGAATTTATTATAAAATAATATTTCTAGCTTTTCCAAAGGTGCCCATCGCCCCTCTTATAAAAGGGCACTCCCCCCTTCTCATTAATTAACACATTCAAAGCCATTTGGCTCGACCAAACTCTGCCCAAATACTCTCTCAACTTCCCTCACTTCATCCTAGAGGCCTTATTTTAGTTACAAAGCCAACTTATGGAGCCCTTTTGTTCAAATCAAAAGGAAGAACCCGAGGAAGAGGTAATGTTTTCACCACCCTTTTTCAAATTAATTTCTTCTTCAACTTATTATTTCTTTGTTATTACCATTCTAAAATAATTAATCCAGTATCTTTTATATATTGTAACATTATTATAAATATGGTAAAACCATATTTAGTATTCTATCCATCCTTTGAATGACATGTCACCATACGTGCATACGTACGGCTTACCGTCTCCACGTCGTGGTGTAATTGTTATTCAATATATTATTATTTGGATGGGTATAATAATGATTTGTAATTCATGTAAATAATAAATATAACATGATAATGATTCTATATATATGATATACCATCCAAGTATATATTATTTTAATATCAAAAGAATGATATTGTCGCTTGTGCGTACGTACGGACTACCGTCTCCACGAACGCGATGAGATTCATTCTCCATCGTATCAATTCAAGTATAATTATCATTTGATGATTTCAAAATAATGGTTTAGGAATTGATAACATTCTGGATATGAATAAGATAAAACCTATCCATGACAAACACAGCTTTCATAACAAAACATATAAAAGAAAATGAGTAACTTAACACCCGAAACAACGATAATACGAAGATATTATTAACAAATCAATGCTAAAAGATCATATATGATATCATATTAATGTATATGATTCTTATATAATTTAATAAAAATTATTTCACCATTATATAGGAGTTTAACCTACCCCAACCAAGTAAAAGTACAAGGTATGTGTTTATTTTGCAATCTCTTCATTATTCGAGGTTGTTTATACGTAATAATCTAATGGGACTTCATTATCATCCACATCCATGTTTCTTAAAAATTTATTTCAAATAATTTTTACTACTTAAGTGAATATGGGATAAAGTCATTTATACCATTTTTTGACTTTTTATAAGAGGTTTATAAAGGATTCTTTCCATCGTTTTCCAAATAAGGTGCTTTTCAACTTTTTCGACAGAATTAAGGTAAGAATGTTTTTCTAACTTATACGGCGGGTGCAGCTATTTTCTGCGGTTATAAAATCGTAGAAGCATGCCTTACAAGCATATAAGAATATTTTAAAAGAAAATGTTTTATTTTATAAATATATGACTCTTAAATGATTTCAAGATATAAAGAGATATTTCTCTAATAAGAGTTTTGATTTCATCTATGTCAACAACCTTTGATGGATTTTATGCTTATTTGAAGTTGATTTATTATGATACAAAACTTCTATATTCTATTGAAGGTTTTGTTATATGTTTGAGTGTGGATGTGTTATTTTTATACCATTCATGGTTTATGGATAAAGTATTTACATTTTGTATACTAATTTTAATACGAATGCTTATCTTATGTTTAAACCATCTCATATGGGAATACATTGGACTTAATATGTGACGGGTGGAGCCCGCTATAGATCCTCGATGCATCGGGAGGTCTCATGAGACAAACTAGTGTCTTCACAAAAGGCCTTGGAAAAATATTATTTGATGTCTTGGCATGAGGCCTTGGCTACGTGGTTATGATAGTCTGGCATTATGCATTCAATCATTATGAAAGTGGTTATTGATATTGCATGTGATTATTCTATTAGTATAATATCGATGTGAATAAGTAAATAGAATTATTTCATTTTATTTTTTCCATACTATGTTGAAGTTCAAGTTTAAAAGGATTTTGTTTTAGGTATACATTTCCTTAAATGTTTATTCTTCTTTATGAAAGTTTTCGCTATATTGTTATCCATACTGGTCATTTGAGCTCACACCTTTTCTATGTTTTATTTTTCCCAGGATGTGTAGAAGTAAATTATGAATGAACTACAGGGATAGTATGAGGGGATAAGAGTGTAGACTATGGAGACTATGTTGTTGTAGTTTTCATTTTTATGATGTAATGTAAAAATTTATGAATATATCTAGTATTTCCAAGGCTACTAAACTAATCAGTCTTTCGAGATTTGATCTTTCTTGTGATCATGCAAATGTTATGTAATAATGCACCAACTCTGGGTAACTGGGGTTGGTGCATTACAGTTGGTATCAGTGGAAGTTTAGTACAAACATTGGAAGCTATATTTAGATAAACTCTGATTAGAGCACATAGGCTAAAGATGGACTTTGAGGATTAGTATAGAATAACTTTCTAGAATTTTGGTATTGTAGAGATTTTGTGAGTTTTTAGAGAAATACATACCTGTCTGGATACGAGCATGTAGAGCCGGATCTGGCACAGATGTACCTAGGGGTAAAACCCGAAAACACCTCTTTGAGCTTGACTCGAACGGGAACTGGTGCATGACAACAGGCCTTGCTACACTCTTGGTTACGACACTCCTCGGGTATATACATAGGATAACTCTCATTTTCTATACAAATCATTATGAAGGGTTTATGAGTATATAATTCCTCAATGAAAACATTTTTACAATTATGGATTATATCCATAAATAGTTCAATTTATGTTAAGTGTTTTATAAGTATGAAATTATGTATTTTGATTCAAAAACTGATCTAGTCAATGCCATTGTTTAGAAATGGAGCCTAGTGGACGAAATGGAAACCGTATTAATGCACGCACTTCGTGTAGGGATTTCCCTCCTTCTCAAGATAATTATAGTGGAGCTGGTTATGCAACTGGTGTCGATTAACTAATCACCATAATGGGACAACTCACTCAGGTTATGAATAATAACCATACTCGTATGGAGCACCCTGATCCGCAGCGTGGAGGATCAATGTTAGATCACTTTATCAGGGAACAACCCCCGACATTCAATGGGAGTACAAATCCCTTAGTATCTGTGCAATGGATAAATTCCCTAGAGAAAATATTTCAGCCTTTGGGGAGTAGTGAAAGGGAAAAAGTTATCATGGCAGTTTACCGCCTCACTGGAGATGCTGATCAATGGTGGTAATTCATTCAAAACATGATGGAAGATGATGAAGTATCAAATATGGAATGGAGGGAGTTCAAAGATCTATTTTTAGAAAAATACATTCCTCGTGACCATTGAGCAGATATGGAAAGACAATTTCTGAGTCTGAGACAAAAGGAGGATGAAAATGTCACAAAGTATGAGGCTAACTTTACATGTTTAGCAGGGTATGCTGGAGATTATATACGTAAACCAAGAAGTAATATTGATCATTTCTCTGATGGGTTAAAACCATTTCTCCATCATGCATTAGTCTCACAATCCTTCTCATCATATGAAGACATTGTCTCTTATGCTATCAAGACAGAGAAATAATTCTCAAAGTCTTCTTACTTTAAAGCAAAGAAAGAGAAGAAGAGATCTAATGATAAATCTGGGAATGGAAATAATGGGAAGCAGGAAAAATTTGAATATCCATCCTGAAGTAAATGTGGGAAGAAAGACCCCGGTACTTTCTTAAAAGGAACATGATTCTGTCACAAGTGTGGTGAAAAAGGCCACCAAGCTCGTTATTGCAAGGGGAAGAAGGAAGCTATTGATGTTCACTGCTACAATTTCAGGGAGATGGGAAATTGTGCAAATGAATGTCATAAGAGTTAGGGGAACTTACCTCATAAAAGGTCAAGGGATAAAGTCCAAGCTTATGTTATCACTACTACTAATGTAGAAGCTCCGAAAGACGTGGTGGAAGGTAATTTAATGGTTTCCTCAAGTTTAGAAAATGAATTAATTGATTCTGGATCATCGCATTGTTTCATATCTTCCCAGTTTGCTAAGAAAATTAGATATTTCAAATTTTATTTAACATGGGAGTTGTTAGTTAAAACTCCTTAGGGAAGTATCATTGGAAAAAAGTATTGTGAATGAGTCCCCATTAGAGCACATAAATGTTCTTTATCTGCTGATCTCATCGTCATACCTATGACTGAATTTGATATAATCCTCGGTATGGATTGGCTTTCGGACCATGATGTGAATATTTATTGTAAGAAGAAGGAGGTTACGATTTTTTATGATGATGATATGGAACACCTTCTCTTTAGAGAAGAAACATCACCACATAATTCTTATCTAGATCAACCCACTGTAGCTCAAATAAATTCAATTATTGGGGAGGAAGATGATGAAATGACTATGGGTGAGGAAAGGAATGTTCAAATAGAGTATGTACATGTTGTGAAAGAATATGTAGATGTGTTTCTGGAAGAATTACTTGGACATCCTGTAGAACGACAATTTGAGTTTTCCATTGATTTAATTCCTGGATCAAGGCCTATATCGAAGACCCCTTATAGAATGGCCACTATATAATTATTTGAACTAAAGGAACAACTAGACGAATTGAGTAATAAGGGATTTATTTTCCCTAGTGTTTCTCTATGGGGAGCCCCTGTTCTTTTTGTTAAAAAGAAAGATGGATCTATGAGGTTATGCATCGAATACAGGGAGATCAATACTATAACAATAAAGAACAAGTATCCCCTACCTCGCATTGATTATTTATTTGACCAACTACATGGATCTCAATACTGTTCAATGATTGACCTTCGATCTGGATACCATCAGTTGTGTGTGAAGAAGGAAGAAATTTTGAATACAGCATTTCGAACAAGGTACGGGCATTACGAGTTTACAGTAATGCCTTTTGGATTGACTAATGCACCCTCTGTATTCATGGATCTGATGAATATAGTTTTCAAGGAATATCTCAATGAATTTTTGGTGGTATTTATTGATGATATCTTGGTATACTCCAAAATCTACGAAGATCATGAAAATCACTTGCGCATTATCCTGAAGACTCTGAGAAGACATGAATTATATGGGAAGTTTAGAAAGTGTGAATTCTAGCTTCTGGAGATTTATTTTCTTGGCCATATTGTCTCTAAAGATGGAATCTCTGTTGATCCTTCTAAGACCAAGGCAATCCAAGAATGGCCAGTACCTACGAGTATAGCTGAGGTACACAGTTTTATTGGTTTGGCATGTTATTATCGATGTTTCGTCCAGAATTGTGCCCGATTGGCTGACCCATTAACGAAGCTCAAACGTAAAGGGGTTATTCTTTTTTGGACAAAAGAGTGTGAAAAATGTTTCAATGAACTAAAGATAAGATTAGTCAATGCTCCTATATCAACTTTACCATCGGGGAATGATGGGTTCGTTATTTATAGTGATGCATCAAAGAAAGGACTTGGTTGTGTTCTTATGCAGAATGATAGGGTTATTGCCTATGAATCACGACAGTTGAAAATTCATGAACAAAACTATCCTACACATGATATCGATTTGGCAGTAGTGATCTTTAATTTGATGATATGGAGGAACTAACTCTATGGTGAAAAATGTGAGAATTATACTGATCATAAGAGTCTGAAGTATATTTTCTCACAAAAATAACTCAACATGAGGCAAATGAGATGGCTTTAATTACTCAAGGATTATGATTGCACGATAAACTACCACCCGGGGAAAGCTAACAAGGTGGAAGATGCTTTGAGTAGAAAAGACCACAGAGTTTTGAACAATATGAGAATTGAAAGGGATCCAATTTTCATGGATCTATTTAAGATGGACATGTGAATAACCAGGGAAGGTGAAACATCAATGTGTTTTCAAATGGTTTCCAAACCATCTTTACTAGAAAGGATTAAGAGTTATTAGACCGATGATGAATAATTTCAAAAGAAGATTAAAGCTGTGAATGATGGGAGATTGAGAGACTTTGTGTATGAAGAAGGAATTTTGAAATTCGGGAAGAGGCTTTCTATTCCCGATATACCTGATCTTAAAATGGAATTGTTGGATGATACTCATAGTTCCAATTTATCTATACACACTGGGAGCACCAAAATGTATTGAGATTTGAAGGAACATTTTTGGTGGGACAACATAAAGAGGGAGATTGCTGATTTTGTGTCATGATGTATGGTTTGTCAACAAGTGAAAGCTGGAAGGAAACTTCCTGGAAGAGTCATGCAACCTCTTCCTATACCGGAGTGGAAATGAGACAATATTACGATGAAATTTTTCATGGGGCTACCAAAGACTCCTAGAAGGAACGATGCAATATGGGTCATTGTTGATCGTCTTACCAAGTCAGCACATTTTCTTTCTATAAGGAAATATTTACCACTTGAACAACCAGCAAGACTATATATTAATGAAGTTGTGAGACTCCATGGAGTAACCCTATCAATTGTTTCTGATCGTGATCCCCATTTAACTTCAATATTCGGGAAAAGTCTTCAGAAAGCCTTGGATACTGAACTTCATTTGAGCACTGCCCACCACCCTCAAACAGATGGTGAATCAGAATGAACTATTCAAACCTTAGAAGACATGTTGAGATCTTTCTCACTTGACTTTTAGGGTATGTGGGATCAATATTTACCTATGGTAGAATTTTCCTATAATAATAGCTTCCATTCAAGTATTCATATGGAACCATATGAAACGTTATACGGAAAGATATGTCGCACAACAACCTGTTGGGATGATTTTGGTGAAAGAAAACATGTAGGCCCAGAACTAGTGGATGAAACGATGGAAAATGTGAAGGTAATCCAAAACCATATCAAAGAAGCTCAAAGTAGGCAGAACATCTATGCTGATAATCGAAGGAAGGTTTTGGAATTTCAAGTCAGTGATCATGTTTTCCTAAAAGTATCTCTATGGAAGGGAGTCATACGTTTTGGGTAGAAAGGTAAATTGAGTCCAAGGTACATCAGACTATATGAAATTCTAGAACGAATTGGGGTTGTAGGTTACCAATTGGCAATGCCGCCAAGTCTCTCCAAAGTTCAAAATGTGTTCCACGTATCTCTATTGAGGAAATACATCCCTGACCCAACACATGTAATCACCTATGAGGAATTAGAACTGGAACCCAATCATTCTTATTGCGAAGATCCCGTCAAGATTCTTGATACGAGAGAACAAGTACTGAGAAACCGGACGACTTGTCTGGTAAAAGTCTTGTGGGGAAACCATAAGATGGAAGAGGCAACGTGGGAACCCGAGGAACTTATGATGAAGAAGCACACGATTCTATTCATGCGGTAGTATTCTAAAAATTTTGAGGACGAAATTATTTGAAGGATGGGAGAATGTAACACCCCATTCTTCTACGGTACGCTTCTCTTTAAATAATGCAATAGCGTGTGTTGTATGCAACATTGAGTTCTAACACACCACAACCAATCAAACAAGCCGTTATGAATTGTAATACCCACTTTTTGAAATTTATAAATTTTATTTTTCAAAACAGACTTCATTTTTGGATTCGGAATATCGAAATTAGCCTTGGATAAATTTTTGGTATTTTTCTAAAAAACATCATTATTTTGATGAATAGTGAAACCACTAAGTGGTAGTTAAAAAACTGAATTTTTCATACAACTTAATTTTACCACTTCTGTGAGTGGAATTTCGAAAATCCGAGAGACATGGTTAATATCAAGGACTAAAATGTGGTTCATTGAGATGAAAATAATTTTTGCTGAATAGTAACTTTTTACTTTTATTTACCATGGTTAAAAGTAAATAGGGTAATTAAGGGTCAAAATGATATTAATATTACTGTAACACATGTCCTAATTCAATTGGATAAGATTAATTTGACCAAAAACAACCTTAGGGATAAAATATTATCATTTAGGTCCACTTTGATTAGATTAGGACATTTATTATTATTTAATTCAAAGAAGAGTTAAAAGAGTTAAAATCAATGTTTATTTACTAAATCATTTTTAATATAGGGTTATACATAAGATAAATTTGATTTTAAATATTCATCAGAAAGATAAAAGGATTTCCTAAATAATTTTATTTTATATATAATTTTTAGACATTAAATAATTTAATTTATTTATGACCCAATGATGATTCAGTAATTACCATAATAGTGAAAAATTAAAATAATTGATATTATAAATACCCAAATAAATATAATTTGAGACTTTTTATGAATTAAACTAATTTTCTAGGTTAAAATGACATGTTAGGAATATGTAATTAACATTTTTAAAAGTAATAATTATGTTATGATTTTCACAAAAATCAATTTTCCAAATAGTATCAAAATTGGCATAAAAGAGTTTTTTTTAAAAATATTATATTATTAATTGATATTCAATTCCTAAAAATATAAGGTTCGGCCAAGAGACTTATATCCTGATAGGTGTATCATTAATATACCACTTGGGGGTCTCTTGGTGGTATATAGTATGTTTATTAACTATATAATAATAAAATACAAAGTGACATGGTAAGTGTCAAACTAATTAACTATGAGTTAAAACTAAAAGATAAGGTTAATATAATGACCCAAACCTGTATGAATTCTATTGGATGAGTGGTTTTTGACCCATCCCCACCTTAAACTTTAAATAATACACTTTTTATCCATTAGAAACCAAATACGAATTTATTATAAAATAATATTTCTAGCTTTTCCAAAGGAGCCCCTCACCCCTCTTATAAAAGGGCACTCCCCCTTCTCATTAATTAACCCATTAAAAGCCATTTGGCTCGGCCAAAATCTGACCAAATACTCTGTCAACTTCCCTAACTTCATCTTATAGACCTTACTTTAGTCATAAAGCTAACCTACAGAGGCCTTTTAAACAAATCAAAAGGAAGAACCCGAGGAAGAGGTAATGTTTTCACCACCCTTTTTCAAATTCATTTCTTCTTCAACTTCTCCTTTCTTTGTTATTACCATTCTAAAATAATTAATCCAGTATCTCCTATATACTGTAATATTATTATAAATATGGTACATCCATATTAATTATTCTATTTATCCTTTAAATGACATGTCACCATACGTGCGTATGTACGGCTTACCGTCTCCACGTCGTGGTGTAATTGTTATTCAATACATTATTATTTGGATGGGTATAATAATGATTTTTAATTCATGTAAATAATAAGTATAACATGATAATGATTCTTTATATAAGATATACCATCCAATTATATATTATTTTAATATCAAAAGAATGATATTGTCGCTCGGGTGTATGTACGGACTACCGT
Source organism: Viscum album (assembly GCA_963277665.1). Classification (NCBI taxonomy): domain Eukaryota; kingdom Viridiplantae; phylum Streptophyta; class Magnoliopsida; order Santalales; family Viscaceae; genus Viscum; species Viscum album. Next base: position 260,768,108 of record OY728161.1, read on the forward strand.
CTCCACGAACGCGATGAGATTCATTCTCCATCGTATCCATTCAAGTATAATTATCATTTGATGATTTCAAAATAATGTTTAAGGACTTGATATAATTCTGGATATGAATAACATACAACCTATCCCTGAAAAACACAGCTTACCTAACAAAACATATAAATTAAAACGAGTAAGTTAACACCCGAAACATCGATAATTCTATGATATTATGAACAAATCAATGTTAAAAGATCATATATGATATCATATTAACGCATATGATTATTGTATAATTTAATAACAATTATTTCACTATTATACAAGAGTTTATCCTACCGAAACCAAGGAAAAGTACAAGGTAAGGGTTTATTTCGCAATCTCTTCACTATCTGAGGTTGTTTATACGTAATAATCTACTGGGACTTATTTATCATCCACATCCATGTTTCTTAAAAATGTATTTCAAAACATTTTTACTCTTAACAAGAATATGGGTTAATGTAATTTATACCCTTGTTTTATTTTTTATAAGAGGTTTATAAAGGAATCATTACGTCATTTTCCAAACAAGGTTCTTTTTAACCTTTTCGACAGAATTAAGGTAAGAATGTTCTTTTAACTTATACGGTGGGTACAGCTATTTTCCACCGTTATAAAATCGTTGAAGCATCCCTTTCAAGATTATAAGAATATTTTCAATGAAAATGTTTTATTTTATAAATATACGACTCTTAAATGATTTCAAAATAGAAAGAGATATTTCTCTAAAATGAGTTTTGATTTCATCTATGTCAAAATCCTATGATAGATTTTAAGATTATTTGAAGTTGATTTATTATGATACAAAACTTCTATATTGTATTGAAGGTTTTTTGATATGTTTGACTGTGTATGTGTTATTTTTATACCATTAATGGTTTATGAATGAAGTATTTAAAATCCGTATTCTAGTTTTAATATGAATGTTTATGTTATGTTTAAAACTTTTCATATGGGAATGCATTGGACTTAATATATGATGGGTGGAGCCCACTATAGATCCTCGATGCATTGGTAGGTCTCATCAGACAAACTAGTTTCTTGGTACAAGGCCTTGAAAAAATCTTAATTGTTGTCTTGGCACGAGGCCTTGGCTATGTGGTTATGATAATCTGGCATTATGCATTCCATCATTATGAAAGTGGTTATTGATATTGCATGTGATTATTCGATTAGTAGAATATCCATGTGAATAAGTGAATGGAATTATTTCATTTTATTTTTTCCATACTATGTTTAAGATCAAGTTTAAAAGGCTTTTGTTTTAGTTATACATTGCCTTAAATGTTTATTCGTATTTATGACTGTTTTCGCTATATTGTTATCCTTATTGGGAATTTTATCTCACCCCTTTTCTATGTTATATTTTTTCCAGGATGTGAAGAATTAAATTATGAATGACATGCAGGGATAGTATGAGGTGATAAGAGTGTAGACTATGGAGACTATGTTGTTGTTGTTTTCATTTTTATGATGTAATATAAAAAATTATGAATATATCTAGTATTTCCAAGGATACTAAACTAATCATTCTTTAGAGACTTGATCTTTCTTGTGATCATGCCAATGTTATGTAATAATGCACTGACTCTGGGTAACTGCGGTCGGGGCGTTACATAAATCATGAATGAATGAGAAAAATATTATCTTCCCAAATGAGTGTTCAAACATATATCCATGTGAAGATTAAATAGGCAAAAAAGGAATATATTGAACTAGATGAGATGATGAGAAATATCCCTGAGGATTAATTTATTTTGATTTGATGATAGCGATCATAAATAGGGTATGTCTTTCTTCTATACAGAATTTAAAAATGGAACTATTGGATTAATATCACATTTCAACATTATTATCTATCCTGTAAGAAGAATGATTTATAGAGATTTAAAAGTGTATTTCTGGTTTGATAACAAGAAGATGGATATTAATGAGTTTGTATATCCATACAAGGAATATCAATAAGATATAGATGAGAGAGATATGTCATAGATGATTTTACAACCATTACCCATAAAATATTTGAAATAGGAAACATAAAAAATGATTTTTTCTTTTGACAATCCAAAACATCAAATCGGAAAAAAAAATTATTGGTTTTATTCAATCACCATATTAATTTAGTACAATTCATGTCCATTAGAGAAAAATTTTCTATTGATCATATTTCAAAAATTTATATTAAGGAAGTTGTAATGCTTCATATTGTACCAAATTCAATTGTATCTACTCAGGATCTAGTGTTTATATTGATATTTGGATAAATTATTAGTAGGATATGGATACAGAGTTCAATTACCGTATCATGAATTATCTTCAAAAATATGTTCTTTCAAAAAGATCAATTCAAACCCTAGAGGATATGTTTTTATCATATTCTATATATTTTAATTGTTTTGGGATAAATATCTTCCAATAGTAATGTTTTTTTAAAAAATATATTTAAATCAATCATTTACATGGCACCTTATGAATCCATCTTTGGAATGAAGAGATGACCACTAGAATTGTGGGATGATATTTGAGAAATAATTCTCTTATGACATTAGATAACTAAGGAAATGATAAGGGATTTCAAATCCATTTAGAAGAACATCAAGAATTAGTAGAGTTGATAGATGATTTATATATATTTTCATCCACAAGTACATAAATTTATATAGGCTGAGAAGGGTTTCAAATGAAATTCACCATTATAGAAGGTTGTGAGATTCAAATATAATGGAATGAAAATCCTTATGTATGTTTTTCTATTTTAGTTTTTTGACCGAGTAGTTATGGTTTTCTATCTCTTTGAAATTCCACCAAACCTCTATTAGGTTAATTAAATGTTCCACATATTTCCCATGAGGAATAATATTCCAAATCCATCACATGAAAAAATTATGCTTTCTTGTCACAATAACATAATATATTTTTATAATGAATAACCATTAGAATTATTGGATCATATAGACAAAGTTCATTATAATAGGATTTCTCAATATGTCAAATATGCCAATGATCTTGTACCCAAGTGGTAAAGGATCTTACATGGCATCCAAAAGGCCCAGGATCAAACTCAGGTAGGGACTAATTTTCAGGGTACTATAGTCGTACTCTAGCAGGTCACTGTAGCAGCACTGTAGTAGCAGTGGAAGTGTAGCAGTGGTAAAAATATAGTGGTTGAGGCACTATAGTTGGAACTGTAATGGTGGTGATACTATAGCAGGCAGTTTCGCAGCCCGAGTACTATAGTATTACTGTTCGCCGAAGGTCTCTTTGGGCCAAAAAATGGGCTTTCTTGCCTTGTATTTCGACCACATTGTCTTGGGCCTTCAAGCTATGTACTCGGTCCCCATCCACCCTTTTTGAAATAGATATTTTCTTTAAATAACAAATGAGGCTTCAACCCCAACCTTTAAAAAAACAAAATATGTCAAATATCTCAAAAACAATTACAAATTTGATGATGCTATATGGAAACACTATGATGTAACAAAAAAATTATAACCTTATTTTTTATAGGTGCGATGAATTTCATGGGATAAACTCATTCTAATGTGTTAGATGATAACACCTCAAGATTTTATGAAATATATTTTTCAAGTATATTCTATTTATTTTATATATTGCATTAGAGTAAACACAAAGTATAAACGAACAATGATATATAATTAAAATATTATTATTTTTTGTTAAAGTTTTCACATATCCATTGGAATAGAATGTATCAGTTAGAGTAATTAAATTATAAAAAATAATTTCCTAAAAATGAATAAACGTAACTCATTGGTTATGAATTCAATACAAATAAATATATAAATCATCCGTAAGAAAAAGAAATATTTTTCCAAAAAACAGTATATGTATGTATAATGTATTTTATATTTATAAATTTTATTAAAAATATTTTGTGAATATTTTTATTGAAATTTATATATTATATATTCAAATATATATTTTCACATTAATTTAATTTTTTCTTATGCAAATGATTAGAATAAACCATTTTGTATTATTTAAAATGCATTTTTTATAAAATATTGCTTTCATTGAATATTTTGATTTGATTTTAATATTAATTTTAAAAAATATATGTATTTATATTTATAAAATGAATTTGGTATTCTGGATTTAGGTTGTTAATATTTGGTAAATAGAGACCTTTTTTTTTGACAATTTGGAATATTAACTATATAAAATTTATCATATCAACAAAGGGAAAATCTGGTTAACCTAGGTTAGAACTAACCTATAATGCCAGAATTGTTTAAAACTTTTCATTCTGCTATTAAATTATTTCAAAAACTATATCCTTCTGGACTATTTTTCTTCATGGAAACTTGTCTATAAAAATTTATTATATATTATATAAATCAACGAAAGTTAAGAAAATATGACTTTCTTAATTTTATTTATCTATTACATTCACTTTCTTAATTTTATATATCTATTATGTGATGACATAGAGGAAAAGATGTTATGAACCTATATTTCCATTAATTTTTCAATAATAAAATTATATTCATATTAATAAATTTATATATTTTGTTTAGGTATTTTATAATTACCATAAATGATAACACAAAAAATACCATATTTATTCAAATAATTGAAAAATATAATAATTTAGTTTAAAAACATTAATAAAATTATATATTTCAATTCAATATTTCCAAAAAATATTTATATATTAAATTTATGAATTAGTGTCATGCTAAATAATGAGATTTGAATATCAAAATTTAATTTATGTCTTTTAATTCAAAATAAATTAATTGTGTCTAAATTGGAAATTATGTTATTTTAAGAATATAATATTTTATTAAATTACATAAAATCATAAAAATATAAAAAAAGACCATGGGGTTTGATATTGTAGAATATTTTTTCGATTCCCATTTATTGCTCATTTTGAAACATTTGAATTAATTATGAATTTAAAAAATCTTAATCTTGTAATACATTTAATTCTTCTTATATAGTCAATTATTAATGGGAACCCGTCCATTATCTTATTCAAACCACATTCGGATTTGTAGATCAAAAAATATAACCCACTTTATCTTATACACTCCCCTAGATAAAGTATACAGATTTTAAACTTCATAAAATACAAATACAATAGCTATTTGTAATATATCCGTTTGGGTTCTACAATATGGTGCCCTGATCCTGACCTCATCAGGACCTCAAGCAAGCCTCCCAATATAGAAGATTCTACGAACTAGCAGCAAGATTTTGATAAGTAGATCATTGGGAGACTACACCCTTTTTATCTGAGTAAAAAGTATAGAAATAATATAAAATATAGGAAACATATAAATCCATATTCAATACTAATATCTAAATATAATCAAATATGAAAAAAAAATCTCCATCTACAACAAAAAATATGATGTTCAATGTACATGTCAAGTGTGTAAATGAAAACTGAAAAATAAAGACAAATATGACTCCCATGTGGGTCTAGAACCACGTCTGGTTCCCTCAGTCATGCTCTATCCCAAAATTAGAAATCTAAACCAGGGGCCATTTGTATAATATATCCGGGAAAAATTAATTTTCTTTATGTACCAATCAAGTATCCCAAGTAGGGTGTGAGTAAAACTCAATATGTCACACCATTAGTGTATAAAACCAATCCATTCAATATAATATGTATGTAATTGTATAATGAAATAATTAATGTGTATAATTAAATAGTTATCACATTATAAAATTAATATTTACTTAACTACATAAACCATGAGTTCTCCTGGACACTTAAACACAAATACATACATTGTCTCACCACACAAGAGTATGAAATATCCCCACGCGATATCATATATCTTAATTTCCATGTTACCATTAATTAAAACAATGTATATCTAATAATGCACAACAACAAGTAATTCAGTTTGACATTAGTAAATTACACCTAGATCTCTAACCTCAAGTTCTTTATAAGTAAATCTACACCAAGCATATTTGATTACTTGGAAAAAGCGGAATCTCCCATGGAATTTCCCTTTTCCTAACTCCATGAACACTCTTGGAAACCCTTGGTAAATAATTATGGAAGCTCTCATAGTCACCTCCTCAATAGGATCTCATGGACCACTACCTCACACTCTTTTCATCCATAACCACGATCTCTCGTAGTCGTTCACAATAGACTCCCATGGTCCTTCCTAATATCACCTATCTCATACCCCGATTATTCCATGTGTTACTACATTATTACATTATCAAAACCAAATAACATTTAAAAAATCAATTCGTTAATTAAATCTCCAATTAATTAATCACACCAATTTCCATAAATTAATTATAAAATTCTTTAGTCAACCCAATTACATTAATTAACCTAATGATCACTTAATCACCTCATATCTGTTAATAAATTCATCAATCAATTAACCTCATAAAAGTTGTTAATTAATTCAACAATTAATTAATCAGTAATAATCTCAATATCCAACAATTAATTTACCAATTAATTATTACCAATTTATAACTCAATTTTTTGATAATTATTTCAAAAAATAATTATCCCCAATTCCAAAAAATATTTAATAAATAATTAATTCATTAAATAATTATCTTGATTCCCCTATTGAATTTTTCAATTAAAACAGAACATTTCCATGTAATTAATTGACAACATTAAATAATTCAATTTATGAATTGAAATTTATAAAAAACACTAGAAAAATCTACCATCAAATAAATTTAATTAATATCATAACTTTATGAATTGATAAATATTCCACTTACGAAGATTCATTGAAATGATCACCTAATGAAAATTAGAAAAAAATTTCAGGTATCACAATGATGTAATTTTGGTCATAGATATAAAATCCCAAATCTAGATTAATAGGGTCAAGATCCTACATGTCTATATATCCATCTATAATTATATATGATGATCATATTAAAATAGATTTATATCCATTATAATAGTGTGTTACATCAAAGAATGAATGTGTAAAGAACATTATAATAATGAGAGATGAACCGATGTATGATTCAATTAATCAGAGGGAAGATTATATTCAATCCAGGCACTGAATCACATTGAACTATGTTTATGAGGTCTTAAAACATTCCTAGTGAGCACCAAAATCATGATAGGCCTCCTATGGTAAAATAGAGGTAGAAACAAGTGAGACCTGGGGATTTGGTGAATTCTTGAAATATGTTTCTGGCCACATAAAATATCGTGCACATTTTCCTAAGTAGAAGAACATTGTTTTCCCTAATTGTATTCCAATTCATTGGGTGAACAGTTTCTACTTTTAGGGAACATTCTTTCGCAAACCTTGTTCTGATAATAGATCTCTCCACTATCCATGTTTTCATGGTTTTCGAGTTAGGGGGAATTATTTTCCATAACCCTACACCAAACTTTCTAAAAAACCATTTTATTCCATATTTTCTCTACATTACCCCAAACACACCACAATGTACAAAACAAATAAAAATTACCCAAATTTAAACTATATATTATCTACAAACTACTCTGATAAATATCCATAATAGTTCGGCATTAGACAATCTCCCCACCTTATAATAGATCATCCTCAAGTTAAACACTCAAGATTCCCTATGATTTTGAGCGGAAAAGATAGGGCCACAAAGGCCACATATATTATTCTATTTCCCATATATCCCCATACAAACTTCTATGATCCTAGAATACCTGAAATATCAACTCCAAATTTCCCCAGAACACAATTTTCAATATGATCAAACACACGAAATGGATGCTTTTTAATGGATGCATATACCTCAAGATCAATATCATCTACATCGATCACATGAATAGGGTTGGGGGGATATATTTGATGTTTCTATATATATAAAAATTTCATTAAAAACACTATATTTTATTTGGATAGACAATTAGTACACCACCATTCCTATTCTCTCTACAACCTCAAATGGTCAAACAAACCTGGGTCTGAGCTTTCCATGTCTCTCTAACCTGCATTGACCTAATCTAGGTCACACCCAATGAAATATTTTATCTCCCTCTGTAAAGTCTATGTGTCATCTCCATCTATCACCTTACTATTTATTTCTCCTCTTATCCATAGCTGTATGTTACTCAATCGACTATAACTACTCTGATGTCTCCTATGCGATAATCTGTTCCAACAATTCCAAATCACCAACCTCTTTCCGGAATAGATTTCACCTACGTGGTGTACCATAAAGAACCTGAAATGGTGCCATATGTATAGTTTACTAATAATTGTTGTTGATGGTAAAATTCACTAAATCCAAGTGCATCTCACAATATCCACCAAATTCAAGCACACATGCCCCCAACATATCCTCAAGCACATTTATAATATTCTAAAACCTCCCATTTTATTATGGCGGGAAGATTATACTCATTAATATTGATATTATGAGAAAAATATATAAGCCCTTATAGAAAAATGATGTAAATTATGAGTCACGATCTAAAACTACAGTTTGTGGAACCCCGTGCAAACATACTATCACTCATACATACAAATCTCTATGTTATTCAACTAATTAATTCTACCGTATAGGAATTAAATATTCTAATTTCGTTAGTCAATACATAAAAAACTATATAATGATATTATTACTAATAATATTTGGAAGACCCACCACATAATCCATAGTCTCTTTATCCCACTTCCAATTCAAAATATTCAATGGTTGTAGTATAATTGTAGGCTGTTGAAACTTTTCCTTCACCTGCTAAGGGATGTAGCATTATTTCAAAAACTATTCTATCTCTTTCATCCTTCATGGACACCAAAACGGTCTTCGTAGGTCACTAAACATTCTGGTCACACCTATATGGACCACCCACTTTACGACTTGAAATTCACAAATGATTACATCTTCAATGCTCATAGGCACAATAAATCGATTCTTAAAATCGAAGATCTCATCCTCATATATGATCCAATATGATGGTGACTACCCACCATCATTGATATACATCAATGTAAAACAATTCAGATATTCGTATTTCTTTTCTATGATCTTTATCAAAAGGGTAAACTATACTAAAACTAAGAGTAAATTATTTTTCTACTGACTTTCATGAACCACAATATTCATCTCATCTAGAAGGGTCAGCATCATCCACGTAGAACTAGATTCTTGAACTCCATGAGTCTGATTCTTCTAGATCAATGCATCAGCAACACAATTCCCATTTTTGATAATATATGTTATCTTAATGTCAAACAACTACATATACTCAGCCCATCTCCCCTTCCAAAGATTAAAATCTCATTAAGAGAAGTTATACCTTAATCTCTTGTGATATGAATAAACATTAATATTTTATTCCAATAGGTATTGGGGCTTACAAATCAAAGAATATAAAACTTCTAATAGATTGAGGTCCTGGATATGGTAGTTTTGTTCATGTGGCCTCAACATCCTTGACCTATATACCAAAAATTGATCTCCTTATATCAAAACATCTTTGAGTCCGACCATAGAAGTCTCCCAATACACCGTATATTACTCACCTAGCTCAGGTTGGATCAAGATCAGATCCAATGTCAAACTATTCTTTAAGTCTAATAAGTCCTTCTCACATGCTTCTGACCAATCAAACAACATCTCTTTTATTGTCTATCATGAAAGCGGTAATTCCAAACAAGAAAAGTTCTAGATTAATATATGATAATATCATGCTAACCCATGACATCTATGTATATTGTATATGTTCTTGTGCTGCTCCCAAGAAACTACATCCAAAACACTCTCTATGTCCACTGAGATACATTCCTCCAAGATAATGTGTCCCAAAAAAATGTACATGATCGAACCAAAAAATGAACATAGATGGATTGGACTATAGTAATTGATCTCATAGTTTACTAATGATAATTTCAAGATGATGGGAATGATCATCTTCAATCTTTGAGTACAACAATATTTCATCAATGAAAAATACAAGAAAATAATCTACTTATTGTTATTGGATTCATTTCATTAAGGCCTTAAACACTACTAGAGAATTAATTAACCACAATTTAATCACAATGAACACATGTAGACTATACGTACAAAGAAATTATGTCCTTGGTATATCAAATGTCTAAAATCTCAGCTGATGATATTGTGACCTCATGTTTATCTTTGAGAACAAATAAGATTATCTAAAATAGTCAAATAGATTATCCATATGAGGAAGAGGATCAATGACATATGGGACAACATCTTATAATCAATTCGTAAGATCATTCTCCAATTAGCCATCCTAGAAAATAACAAAGGTGAACCGTAGGGTGACATACTCAGACAGATGAATCCCTTATCCTCCTACTCATCTAGTTGTCTCTTGAGTTCTTTAATCCCTTTTGTTTTCATTTCATATGGTGGAATAAATACCAGATCAGTTCATGGAATTATCTAAATGGTGAATTCCATATTTATCTTACGTGGAAAACAAATAAATATTCAGGAAACACTTCTTAAAATAGTTCCACTACTAGTGATATGACATCAAGTTTTACAGCCATATAATCTAGAAAAAGACTAGTTACATCTATTGTGAGATCTCTTGCATAATGAGTGATTGGCTCTCCCCTGCTTTCTTGTATATCCCACTCTCCCCAATGAATATACTGGTCACCCTTATGATACATTTTCATAACTCTGCGAAGGTAAAAATCAATGTGGGATCAATACGAGACAAGCCTGTCCAAACCCATAATTTGATTGAAGCCTCACATATCAGGAATATAGAGATCCTAGATAAAGAGATACCCCCCAATCTGAAGAAAACATACCTTGCACAAATATTTGTCTCTATAACGTACTCCTAGAAGTGTTTGTATTATTATTGTCCATCTCACAAACCCCTTATCTTGGATTAAAATGTTAATAAAATTTTCCTATACTAAGGAATGAGAGGAAAATATAAATATTAAATAACTAGATAAATTATAATCTACTATAATAGAATCACTCATTATTGTTGGTCCAGCCTAACTATTAAAAATTATCAAATATAATGCCAAATAATTTCCTTCCACTCTTCCATGTGATGTCGTCTGACTCCCATTAGTTTCATAACTCTTTTGATAAGGTCTCTCTTTTACTAAGGCACCGTGTACTCTGCCTCTATTTCCGTGTCTAGTGTAACTCTAGAAAACAGACTGATATTGTATGAAAGAACCCCATTACAAACCCCAGTTCTATCTAGATCATCCATTACTAATCTTCTATCTTGGGTTCATATAGAGCCTTTGTAGATTTCACATCTTGTCACAAGATCGACACTCCACTAATGGTTTGGTAAATGTTTCTTAATGTTTTTTTACCAACCAAAAATGTGAAAAATCACTAAAGAAATTTTGTGGGTAACTAACTTTTCCCTCTTGAACACCCTAAATTCCTCTACTTTAGATATGGTTATTGTAGAAATCCTTATGGCTCACAGAAGCTGTACTTCCAGTTCGTCCAGCTAAAACTACCTTCCAAAATTGGAAGAATCATTTCATTTCCCCTCAGCTAAAAGAGCATGATCCACCAACATAAAATACTAATTTAACTAAAATATTTCAGCTTGGGAATTAACAAATCTCTTAATTTCATCCTAGAAATGCCGTATCATTTTTGTCTCATCTAACATCATTGTTGGAGAAAAGGGCTGAAAGTATGTAAGTCATCCATTGTAGTACATCATGGACATGGTTCCCTGTGTCAACCGCATGAAATCTGCTACTCTATCCTTCTTTAGCATCTTAGGGTAGAAGCTCTCTAATAACCTTACTAATAAGTCCTTCCTCAACATACCATCAGTATGTCCAATCTGTTCCTAAATTTCCCAACACTGCTTCTCTGATCCGCGTAGCATTTAAGCAGCTATGTGACCCAATTTTCACATGGAGTCCATGTTTACAAGGATCATTAGGATTGACTCAACCTAGTATCCTCTCTCCCTGGTCCACCCAATACAGAATAAATTTTGTGGTGTTTCAAATGAGACTCCATTTTCATGACAAAAATTCTCTTCTCAGCCCATCCTGGGTCTCTCCCAATGAGTTCCATAAAGGAATCGATGTTGTCCCAAAAAAATCCCATTCTTCCTCAAAAAGAACAATTGTAGCCTCAGGTTCCACTATAAGAGGATCACTCTATGACATGTCTTCAAGTCATCCTCTCAACATGATTCATCATGGAGGCATATCTATAAAATTCCAAACACACATATTTGGACTTATAAAATAACTTTATATCTTTTACATAAAATAAAAATAAAAACAAGTTACCACAAATATTATCACTGAATTATATCACATGGTTAAAAACTGAGGAGCTAATACAACACTTAACCATAAAACACCTAGGTCTTTTTAACAAGGGATAACATGTTCTCAAATAAAGATTATCATTTAGATACACATTTATTCGGCTTTTTCATCATTATGTTTTTCTCAATTTTCATTATTTGGAATTATTTTTCATTTCAATATAATGATAAATGAAAATAGTATATGTTCTTAGAAATTACCTGTAACCCGTGTTACATTTCATGCCTAAAATGATACATGCCACAAAATAATGCTATGTGAATAGAATAATGAATACAGACTCAAATACCATGTCATTCTAGGCCATGAATAAATTCATAGAAAACCCCAAAATATTTTTCAATTCACAAAACCAGCGCATCACACAAAAGTGAAATAATATTAAACTATAACAACAGCCATTAATGAAAATAATTACACCCTAAGTACATGGGTTTCCCCCATATATGGGTTTGAAAATAATATGAAATAACACATAACTAAGAATAGAATCATTATAATCTCATGTCTATATTCAAAAAATAGTAATACATAACAAAAGGAAATTAAAATTAGACCTCAAATAAATATTTTCAATGTACTGTCCTAGGTTCCATGAACATATGACTTGAGTCGGACATAGAGATGAACTATTTCTAATTTTCTTGTATGCTAGTGGCTACTGACTTGCAACGATGTTCTGATAAGTTAATCATGGGGTGTCTAGATGTTATTTAAACTACGTAAACACTAGAGGAAATAATTAAAAATAGTGGAATCTTATATAACTATATGCATTACCAACATACAAAGATAATCAAAGAACTAAAATCAATATCCAATTGAAACTGAATAAATGAAATACGATGAATGTCTTATGTTTTTAAATGAAAACTGAAAAATAAAGACACTAAAATCTCTCATGCGGTTGCAGAACCAAGTCTAGTTCTCCCATCCATGCTTTATACATAATCAAAAATCCAACCTTGGGCCCATTAAATTATCTTTTCTTATAAAAATAAATTCTATTCAGGTGTCGATCAGGAATCCAAAGTAGGGTGTGAGTATAATTTAATATGGAACCACCATTAGTGTCTAAAACAAATCCAGTAAATATTCAATGTATGTTGTCTTATAAAAAAATAATTATAATGAATAATTTAATAGTAATCACATTATACAATTAATCATTACATAATTACATAAACCCCATGCTCTGTTCAACTCTAGAACCTAAATACCTTCTTTGGATCATCATGTCGGTGTATAATCTATCAGAAATAGATATAATATATCAGAATTTCAATGTTAAAATTCATTAAAATAATCTATATATAATAATGTACAAAAACATGTTAATTGGGTTTTTCACGAGTAATGTGCTCATAGGGCTCTAACCTCATCGTCAATGTATGTGAGATATAAGTATACAAAATTTCATACTAGGAAATAGTGAAATCTCTCACTATCATTCCCGTGGATGAACTCTGACAACACTAATGGTATCCTAGGAAATAGATTATTAATTCTCCCTTGGTCTCCCCCTATAGGCTATCAAATTCCTTTACCAAAGGATATCGCAATACTTTTCCATAAGCTCTCACGATCTTTCACAACAGGCATCCATGTCCCTTATCTACAAAACCTATCTCTTCACCATGTTATCCCATCTCCTAATACTTTCAAAAAGAATCATAACTAATTTTTTTTATCACAAATCATTGAATTAATTAATTTTTCAATTAATTAATAACACCAACTTATATTTATTAATTATCGAATAAATTTATCACCCTAATTCTATTAATTAACAGAAATATTATTTAATAAAATAACATTTAATTATTAATTCATCAAGATATTAACCAAATAAAATTCATTAATTAATTCAACTATTAATTAATAATTAACAATCTCAACATCCAACAACTAGTTTCCAATCAATTATTAACCATTCATAACTAAAATTTTTTATAATTAATTACTAAAATAATTTTCAACATTTATAACAATATTTTCTTTTGAAATTAATTTATAAATTAATTATTCTGATTCCACTTTTACATTATCCAATGAAAGACCAATTTTTCCAAGTAATTATTTGACTACATTAACTACTTCAATTTATGAATTAAAATTTCTAAAAAACACTAGAAATGTTTATAATCACAAATATATAATTAATATTATGAATTTATGAATTTAATAATAAACCACCTACCATGAATTATTGGTGAATGATTTCTCAACGAATATATCCCAAAAACATTGGGATGCATAATGACGTAGGCCTGGTTCTTGATCTAAACACCTATATAGAGATTAATATAGTCAAGATCATGAAAATATTTATTTAGATATATAATCCAATATCAAAATTTCACCAAATTAGATTTAGATATATCATGATAGAGTATTACTTTACTAGAAGATGGTAGAATTAATTTGAGATTAAGGAGAGAATAACCAGGATAGTATTCACATACGAGGTGAGACATAGATCATCAATCTAGGCATCATATCGTGAAATAAAGATGTTGGAAGTTATATTAATTCATCTGAAGAGATATTATGTTGTGAAACTCTTCCTTGGGTAGAGTAGGAGTCGATATAGGTGACTACTAGGTTTTTTTGGGAAATTTTAAAATAATTTTCATGCCCCATTAAATATAAGGCGTAGTTTCCTAGGAAGAAGCACCTAATTTTCCCGAACTATGCACCAGTAATATTTCGGGTGCTCATTTTCTACATTTAGGGTGCATAGTTTTTCAACTTATGCTCTAACCATGCATTTTTCCATTTTCCATGGTTTTATGGTTTTCATTGATGGGGCACACAGTTTTCCTAAACTATGTGCCAACCATGCACAACCCCTTTTTCATTAAATTTTCTCAAAACTCACCCAAAAACACCCCAAGTTACATCCCAAATTAAATTTTTCAAATTGAAAAAAAATTAAAAAAATTTGATTAAACTCCCAAATTGATCAGGTTCATACACCCTCAATTTGAGATCTAAAATAGTTTTTTTCTAATAAGTTGTAATATAAATAATTAATAAATTTATTTTAAATTATTATGTTACCTCTCATAATTATGTTATATTCGTAATAATATAATTATTTTAGTGTCTTAAATATACTAAATTGTTATTATGATAATGAGAAAATAAATATATACAATCAATCCATTAAATGGGAAGTGAAAATATCAAGTGTGTGTATATATGTTTTACCCTCTCCACATAGCGATATTGTTCATTCCTCATCTCCACATTTTATGGATGTGTATTATAATGCGATTAATGATTATCTATTATAATTATGAGATTATTTTACTTCATAATTTATAATATAATATCTAATTTATTCCCTTCCAAACCATTCAAAAACAATATCATTGATCGTGCATAAATGTAGACTACCGCTTCGAAACATAAATATGATTCATTTTTTATTTCATTCAAATATGGATTGAAATAAAGATATATTTAATTAATATATATGATATATATTATATATTAAGGATTATTTAATTGTTATTTATGTTATATTGTTCTTTCATTTCACCAATAAATATGTGAAAAAATAATTACACATACATATGACCTACCATCTCTATGAACACATAAATTTGTTCCCTCTAGATAAATTTTATAGATAAATATAAATTTTAATATAATGAATATAAATGATATTTATATAATTATTAAAATACTGAATAGTATATAACTATGAAAAAACTATATAGACTAGACCTATAGATAAGAATTATTGATGATATAGAAAACACTTAACTCCAATAAAAAATGATTTTATTTTATTATTAAAAAAATGTGTCTTGAAATGTTTTAATGAGATCATATATGATATTATTATGAATATAAGGTAGATATATTGTAAAGTGAAATTTTGTATCAATGGGGATATATTTTTGTTGGACACAATCCATATTCACCACTTGTTCAATTTGTGTAGAGTATATAATAATCATGAATGTATTTTGTGATTATTATCTTGAATGTAATTTTATATAAATATTCATATATTTATATTTAATTCATGGTACATATGATTTAAATGTTATCAAAGTGGTAATGGTTTATTGTTACAATATCATTCATTATCGAGATTATTTTTTACTATGTCTTTGATGATGAAATCTTATGATTTACCTCTATAAAACTCATAAAAGTTATTTTCCTATATTTATTTTATGAAAATATGTGATTTAATTTTATTGTCATCTCCTTATGTTCCCATTAAATCTATAATTTTTTGTAATGAAAATCAGCATTATTTCTATTTTCTGTAAAAAACTGCTTCCTTCCATTTCATTGTTTTCTAAAAATGTTTTTATGAAAAATTATAATATTATATTAATATTTTTAATGTAATTTTGACCAATGTTTGTATTTTTATAAAATATATTTAAAGTAATAATTTTATTGGTTTTTCAAATTAGGCACATTTTTAGTTGATTACAATAGTTTAAACGTGATGTTTTCTTTTAAATTAAATGGAATGAAATGAATTTACTACTGTCATGACTCTTCAATACATTGACGATTCCATTACATTCTTACATGTTTATTTTTAGTAAAAATTACTTCCATAATATTTTATAACTATTCAGATTTAAAGTAGTTATTTCAAATTGGAAATTTTATTTTCCTCATGAATTTTGTAATAATTGTTAATAGTTTTTATATTCATAGATGACAATAGCCCCAAATATTACACATTATTTACTATGGATAATATCTATAGATACCATCTTTATAATTTTTCTAAATGGGTTATTATAATTATATAATAATTTTATTATGCTAGTTTTTCTTCATGTGTAATACTATGATGAAATGATGAAATGTTTATGAATCCCAATTCATTTCTAGAAGATATGATTTTATCAACTCTTTAAAAAACGAATTTATTTTAATGGGAGCTAATAAGATGAATTTTTTATGATCATGTGGAATAATTGTGCATTGTTTTCATTATGTGAAATAGTTAGATTATATCCAAGGATGATTCTAACATTATAATAAAGGATAATGGTTAAATTATAACCAATGATGGAGTTCATGATATAACCATGGATTGGAGGGACCTATATCTCACTCAAATACCCTGGGTAAATATTTATGTCTCATGGGATAAATATGAATAAAATGTATTTTGAACAAATTTTATAATTTGAAACTATTCAATATGATAGTATTGGGAGTAAACCATAACTACTACAATGGTTTAAGGAGATTACCCAATCCTCTTTGATAATGTTTTTTAAACACCATGTCTACTAAGGGAATGGTTTTATATAATTTTTCTAATGGAAAAAGTCCATTTATTTTTTCAATGTTATGCTTCCATAGATTATGCTCTTTGATTCTTTAATTAATCTATTCTATTTACTATTAAGATTTATTCCATGGATCAAATTTGTAATCTATGGTATCTAGGGTATGATTTTAAAATGTTATTCTCATGTTCTCATGTCATATGTTCATGTAATAATTTTGTGATCATTGATGACTTTAACTTTATGGTTCATTTTCGATCACAATTTAATATGATTTTGTTTCCCATGTTATGAAGAAATGTAATAATTATGATATATCTAAAAATTGTCCTAGTTTTGATAAACATACTGGGTGAAAATGAAGCTATTTTATAAACTAGTTGCTTAAGTTTCCATATTTCTAAGGGAAGTATAACTATATGATTTTAGCATGAATAATAATTTTATAAAAAATACTCATAAACAAAGATGTTTTATCTATGTATGGACTGTCTAGGTCTCTATAGAAATCTTAATGATGTGATAAACTAGAGAATTAGTACATGGAGGTATCATTGTATATCCAATGGAATTTAAAAACATTGCAGTGGCACAAAAGGTGTTCTATTGTGAGTATGTATTGATAACACGATACTAATTAAATACCAAATTCAAAAAGTAGTTAGTGGGAAATAGTTATACCTCAAAATTGAGAATATGTTGAAAAAGTGTGGTTGTGGTTATTCAAAAAAATTAATATGTGAATCTATGATATATGTTGGAATATTATTATGTGAAATATAGTAGGAAACATGTAATTATAGATATAGTATGAAACTATATTTTCATAGTAATCACCATAATCATTTCTGTCAAACACTAATTTTCATAATCATTGATTGGTTAGAATATGATATCATAACATGTAGTATTCCATAAATAGGACCCTTGTAAAATTATTTGTGTCCTTCAACCATTATTTATTGCAATATTTTGTTTAATATGGGACGTATAGATTTATTTTTACTAAGAATATAAAAAGAATAAGAGATTAAATTTAAATTATAATAAATTTAAATAAGATACCAAGGATTCACCCAAACCACTCACTGTTCCATAGAACCATGGATGTTCATATTTCATTAGTACAAATCTATGTTTATAATGAAAACATCTTGATATTAACTATTTTTAAACAAATAAATATTCTCAAATATTTTTTCATAAAAAATTTATAGAATAAATATTTCAGTCTTTTGATGTAGTTACTAAAATGAGAAAACCCACTTACATTATAATTAATATAGAATATTATTTTTTAGATATGGCATCACATTATAGTCAGAAGAAAGAGGGAATCAATTTGATGAAACTTCTGATGAATTAAAATGATATAACACTACGTGATGTTAATCAATTTTGTAAGTAATTATCATTAGAATATGATTAATAAGATACATTCGATAATTCATATACATTCTATGGATAGTCTGAATTGAATAAAAGTTTCAAAATAAATTATTATTTTATAGATTACTTGAATATGGCTCCTATTTAATCTATAAGTTACATATATTATTTTATCAAGGAACTATTTGATCATAAATTCGAGATAGGTAAGGAAAAAAAATACTTGAATGCAGAATTTTAATTTAAATATGGAAGATTAAAACTCTCACTAATCATGAAAATTTTCTTTTGAAAAAAATGCAACTTTCCAATGAAAAAATTTATATTATTAGTGAACTACTGAAATAAATAGATTTGAGAAGAATGTTTTTAATTTTTTCCATTGATCTAATCAATTCCTCAGGGAATCTATAATAATTCATAACAATTTGTATGGATTCATAGATGGATTTGATGTCTAAAGATGTGAATGTTCATTAAATTTAAATTCAATATGATAACATTATTAATAAGATAGAAATTCAAATATAAATTAGGAAGGTATGATGATATTATTGAAAGATGAAAAAAACCCTAAACCTAAAATCAATAGACGAATGAATTGGACTAAGAAATAGTAATTAACAAACGTTTAAACGCTCCAAGAAATTATAAAGTTAAATTTCCACTTCTCACATTTTAGAAATTAATTTTTTGTCCAAATAGATTCATGGCGGCAGTAAATATTTATAGAAAATATATACAGAATCATCCATATCATGCTTCTATAAAATGGTATGCAAAATTCAGGATGTATATTCATGCACAAAATATATATTATTGACTATTTAGAGGTTAATGTAAAATTGAGAAAAAGTTTAGAAAGGAGAAAATTTCTATAAAACTGAAAAATATCAATGGAGGAAGTGAGTTATGGTGTTTAAATCAACTACCCAATTGAATCCGAAAAAATTTGGGGTTCAATACTTAACATATTAATAGTGTAAATAAATACATCCTGGAACTAAAAAGAATATAAAAAGATATTTTTTCCATTATTTTTTGTCTAGAGGTTTTGGTATATTGAATTATTTTAAGAATAAAAGGCATTTATTAAGTATATGAAATTATTATTAATATAGAGTGTTGTCGAAAATTTAGAAATGAAGTTACATAGAAACTGGATTCATAAAAAGAAGAATATGTTTTATAAATACTAATATTACAATCTATTGAATTTAGGAAATATAAATGAACACAATATTGAATAATGTTACTATACACAAACAGTATACTATTAAAATACTAGAATAAAGATACAAAACCTAAAAAAACATTGAATTGGTAAAAATACATCGTTGGGGGTAATGAAATTAAAAAATCTAAACCAAATTGTTACTCTCTTTAATTAAATAAGGACGTAATTTAATAATTTCAAAAAAGATAAGGTAAAAACATCAATTTTGGTTTTAAAATATATATAAAGGACTTTTTTAAAATGGCGAAGAAGGAAAATTTTTTGTGGATAAATATGAAAAGAAAATGGAAGAGAATAAAAGTAAGGAAAAATACAATATTTTCATAGTAGAAGGCATCATAGAATCTGATTTTGGGAGGCACAATAAAAATAGAATATAAAAGTATAATCAATAAGTGATTGGAAGGTGCATGAAAACATACAACATATATATCATATTGATGCAATTTAATTATTTTACAAAAGAGATGACAAGTGGAAAGGAAAAAAATAATAGTGATTTAATGTTATAATATTATTGTGGAAAAGATTAAATCTGAAATAAAAATGAATGGAAGGGAATGTGGATACATTATTTGAATGTATCACCTAATATGTTAGAAAATGATCAAAAGGGAAACCAGAAATCATTGAGACTGATCATGTTTCTCAACCGAAAAATCAATTTTTATTAATGAAGAAACTTGACAAAAAATGAAAAAATTGAATCCATAAAGTGAAATGATTTTTAGAATAAAAAATCATGAATGTATAAATAAATCTAGAAATTTTATAGCATTAAACGATGGGGTTTATGGGTTGAGAATGAAGTATCAACTATAGTGATAAAATTAAGGAATTGATATAAGTACCACCATATTTTCAATTTTTATTGGATTTTTAATCAAAAAAGGGAATTAATGGGGTTAAAAATAATTTTTTATGTAGCAGAACAAATGGACATTATAATTCCATTTAAAAATTGAAATTGTATTCTAACATTTCAACTGGTATTTAAATTCAATTGAAAACTAATATAAAATCATATAACGATTTATTAATGCATTATTTTTATTTTCATCAGGGATATATATTGAATGAATCCCTTGAGGGGGGATCCATCAATACAAGTATCCATAAAAATATAAATCATTTTTTATTAACCATGTAAATTTGAAAAATACATATAGAATTTGATGCTTCTAGTTTAGTTATAACTCTATAAATCTATTATAGTTTATGTGTTACATAATGTAATTGGGGAGTTGATAGTTATAGAAAATTGGGAGCAAGAATAAAAATAATTAAAATAATATATGTATTTTATGAGTTTGAGTTGTGGTTTATATAAAATTATGAATATATGATCAAATATTTTATATGACATGCATTGCAGAGTTCTTACAACATTAAATAATTTTTGTGGAAATGCCTATTGATTTGGTAAAATTACTCTTACTCTTAATATGGATTATCCCCCGTTGTATTAGATGTTTTGTAAAGACCCGTAAAATTCAAGGAACTTTTTTTCATAATTTTCTTTAAAATTTTACATGAACGCAGTTTCTGACGGCACCTGATTCTGAGGCCCGGTGTGGCCGGAATCATTTTCCAAAGTTTGGCTCGGGTACGTTCAGTGAACGAACGAGCGGGTTTTTCTAACTTTTGAACCGGGGCTCGGAATCGAATTCTGAGGGCACCGATGGAATCGCAGTGCCGATATTTGCTTAGAAATGCCTTTTTCGGAGTTGCGTTTGCTCGGGTGTGGTTTTTAATTTTTGGGGTTATGTTAAGAAATAAAATAAAAGCGGTGCGACACTTTATTTTATTTCACTTAAAGCCACTTAAAGACACTTAAGCTAAGTTAAGCAGATAGGGTGGAACCCAAAATATCCTACCCACTTGGTAGTATATTTGTGAAGTGGGGCCCTCACGAGCCCCACCATTTCTTCCCTCCTAAGTAACACACCCGCAACTCCCTCTTTAATGAAAGTCAACGGTGTGTTTTTCTGGTTAAGAAACTCCCCATTTAATTGGGCAGTTAAATTGTTACAATTAATTCATCAAATTAATGGTTTGTTTCTTAACTTTGAATTTCAAATCGTTGTCACGGGAATGAAATAAGACCAACAATTTTTGTTGAGGGGTTTCTTGTTGAGAGGATTTGGAGAAACTCTAAAACTTGAAGATCTTCATCCTCCTTCGTGAAGAACGCGAAGAACGAATCATCGCCGACGAAGAACGCCGGCCTCCGATGAAGGGCGACGAAGAGCGCCGAACCCTCAGAGATTGACGACGCGACGCTATGTAGCGTGACGCCGATGATCCTCCTTCCGCGACGTTTCTTCCGCGACGTCCCTTCCCCGTAACAATCTTCGATCAACAACTGATTGAGGTAGGGGATTGTGGTTCTTTTAAATCCCTGTGAATTATATCCTCAACATGGGTTTAATTGGTGCAATTAAATTTGTGTGTTTTTAATCCTCGGAGTTTGACTACGTGACGCTGTGTACCGCGACGACAGCGACACCCCTTCTGCGACACGACGATCCTCTTCTTCAGTGACGGTCAATTCTGCGGCGAACTCACGTTTTCCGACAATGTTGAGGTAGGGGGTTTTGTCCATTTTAATATATGTGATTATATTCGTGGTTTGATTAAATATTTGTGGTGAGTCTTTTAAATCCACTAACGCGGTGGGTGCGGACTAACAAACAAGTCCAAAACCACCGTCCTTTCGTTTATGGTGTGTGGATGGGCGGGCGACAACAAAGTAAGCCGCACGGGCAATGTGAGGTCCTCGCAGTGAAGGAAGGACCCCGGGAGGACCATTGGTGAAGACGACGTGAAATTCCGACCACAGGAACTCGTCTAGTGGTCCGCGGAGCAACACGCCGGTGCGCCACGTCGGAACGGCGGTGACCGGCGCGCCACCGGGGAGAACCACAGTGGCTGAAGCCGCGGCGGAAGGGTGGCCATCCCGCGACCGCGTGGGAGCGGCGAAGGCGGGACGCGGCAACCTGGTCGCGTCCGTTTGCGAGAGGTGGCCCCCCACGCGGGCCGCGGCACAATCAAGGGGGTGACGCCCCCCTTGCGCACCGCTCGGCCATTACGGACGAGCCGCCTGGCGACTGGGCCACGCCCGCGCCGGCCGGGCCGGGCCGGGTCATGCCCAGGCCGCGCTGGGCTGCGCCGGCCGGGCCGGGTCGTGCCATCCAGGTCGGCCCGGGCCCAGACCCCCCGTTTTTAGACCCTTTTCGGTATGTCGCCCATAACAACAGCTACAGGCCTCTGATCGATGTACCGTCAGCGGCGATGAGATCTTTGGACCGAGACAGTCGTTTTGACATATTGCACTCATGGTTTTAGAATACTTTGGGATCAGCCGGGTTGGTTCGTACACAAAACCAACCAGGCCCTCGCAGCGGAAACACTCGTAACTTGAGCTCCGGACGTCCGAATGACGTTCCACTGACTTTGTTGGATTCCTATAAGTGAGGGGGATCTTTTGGATTACTCCAACCGAGGTTTGGACGCATGTGGAGTACGATTGGGTTGGTTTTTCCTTAAAAACCCACCGGCCCCTGGAACGAAAAACCCAATAACTCTCAGACCGGGTGTCCGATTGACGCGCCGTCTGCGACGTTGAGTTCGTATTGATGATTCAGAACTATTGGATACATCAACTCCGGACTGTGTGTCAGTTGATGTATAATCCTCTCGTCTCGTGGAGTGGACCCTCCCGAACGAGCTTGCTGTGTGCGAGAACCCTAGAGCAGGTTGCGACTGCGACGACGACGACAACTTTACATAGATCCTCAGTGGATTAGACAACGACAACTACATCACTCAGAAATACTACATGGATCACTGCTAAAGAACCTGTGTGGGTCCGATCTTGTGTGGGTCAGCGCTCAACGGTCTTGTGTGGGCCAGCGCCTACATATCATGTGTGGGTCTGATCCTGTGTGGGTCTTTTCGAGGGTTAGTTACCTATCGATCCTGTGTGGGTCAGATCCTTTGTGGGTCATTGTGGGGGTTAGTTACCTATCAATCCTTTGTGGGTCAGATCCTTTGTGGGTCATTGCGGGGGTTAGTACCTATCGATCCATTGTGGGTCCGACGGCTTAGTTGAATCAGTGGAAAAATCTGATCATCTCTATCGTCATATGAAGAAGTATACCTGTGTGAGCTGAATCCTGTTTTTCTTTCCATTGTGGATTTTGTTGTGCTATCGTGTGTGGATTACATTTTTCTTTCCTATGTGGACTGGGTTGTACTTGGGCTCGGATGTTAAAGCGTACTGGATTTGATGACTTAGGTATATTTATGGGCATATACCTAAGCAGTATTGAATGTTACTTCGTGATTTTATCATTCCTTTTTGGTTTATCCTTTGTGGCTTCTGGGAGACCTTCGGGGGTCTCGAGGTCCCTACTAAGTAGCTTATACTCACCCATGCACGGGCTATGCCCGGACAACATTGTGTTGGTTTCAGAAGACGGAAAACACTGATCGTGGTTAAGGCTTGCAGATCAGGATGATACCTGGAGGTGGACCACTGGGTGGGATGTTCTCGGAGCGGACAGCTACACCCGAGGAGCTGTGGAGGCTATCTGTACTCACCCTTAATGTGGGATTTCCAGTGGATATCTCGACATTGCGGCTTTACTTTCAGTTGTTGTTTTCCCTTTCGAGTTGTACTTTACTTTCAGTTTGGGTTTGTATACTAGCCCACTTACTTTTCCACATTTACTATTGTACTCAGTTTTTACTTAGTGTTTACTTATACTGCTTGCTTGCTCTATGGTGTTTGTTTACTTTAAAAAGGAAATACCTTCCCTTTTACCGTGATTTACACCTTGGTGCTAGTCGCCAGCCCCTGGCCTATGGAAGGCGGGCTTGGGGTAGTCACGACACGGGCCCCGAGGACGGGTCGTGACAAATTGGTATTAGAGGAGTTCGGTTCTACCGCAGAAATTTGGAATCTGATCTTTTTCTATGTGAAGAAATAGTGTTATGCGTATTGGGTGTGGTTATCAGTCCAAGGAGTCTAGAGTAGGTGCGGCGGCCGACGTATCCGTACACTAGGACCCTAACTTCTGATTTTTTACTTAATGCACGAAAACAATGATTGCATGTGTGTTTCATGTTTTTATTGTGATTAATTTATGTCAGCTCACCAGGTATACTGTTTGACCATGGCGCACTTGTTTATTTTCAGGATGGCCCCACGATGGAAACCAGATAGGGTTTCGATAGTTGTACGTGATGACAGCCCACCGAGCGAGGAGGCCTCGGTACAGGGCCCTTGGACAGCAGAGGCACCAGTGGTACCTCTACCCGCTGAGCCACCGATGCTTCCGGACCCATCCGCTGACGATGAACGTCGCCTTAGTGCACTGCATGAGTTCCAGTGCCAGAGATCTCCCAGGTTCCATGGGGAGACGGACCCCCAAGCAACGGAGGACTGGCTAGAGGCAGTCGTATGGGTTTTCAGGTTAGTGAGGACACCAGCAGACCTCATGGTGATCCCCGCTGCGAGCCTACTACACACAGTAGCAGGAATATGGTGGAGCATGATGCTCTAGGTGCACGATAAGGCATCTCTTCTATGGACGGACATTGAGAGCCTCTATTGCTCAGAGTTCGTCCCAACCGCCCTCCGTCCAGTGTAAATCCGGGAGCTTCTACAGTTGCGGGAGGGCAGCGTGACGGTAGCCCAGTACTCAGTGAGATTTACCAATCTCTCGCGCTACTCGACAGACATGGTACGGGACCCATTCTTCCGGGCACGGGCCTTTGAGCAAGGGTTGAGACATGAGATCAGGGCATCATTGATCTCCCTCAGCATTACGACTCAGGCATGAGTACTGGAGTGAGCCCTTTTGATCGAGATCATCGGCTGAGATATTCTTGTAGCGGCGTCGAGGCCTTACTAAGTCATCTTGGGCATGGATTGGTTATCTACAGTCCATGCTCAGATCGACTGTATTAGGCACAAGGTTCGATGTGTACGCCCCGACGGGAGAAGGTTCACCTTCAACGGTGAGAAGGGAGCCTTCACAGGACAGGATGGACTTCCGCAGAGGAGAGGAAAACCCATCACTCATCAGTTGGCTAGCCTCATCCTAGGAGCAGTTGACGTGCAGAGTCCTGGTTTTCCTGCAGTGGTGGATCAGTATGCGGACGTCTTCCCTGACGACGTTCCAGGACTACCTCCTCGTAGAGAGGTAGAATTTTATATTGACTTGTACCCCGAGATAGCCCCGATATCCACCCCAGCATATCGGATGGATCTCGCCGAGCTTTGAGAGCTACGGGTACAGTTGGAGGACTTGCAGGGAAAGAGATTCATCCGACCTAGTGTTTCACCCCGGGTTTCCTCGATATTGTTTTCCAAGAAGGCGGACGAGAGCTTTCGACCGTGTGTTGACTAACGTTTCCTGATCCAGGTGACAGTGAGGAACAATTATCTACTTCCGAGGATTGATGACCTCTTCGTTCAGCTCAAGGGAGCACGGTGGTTTTCAAAGATAGAACTCAGATCAGGCTATCATCATCTCAGAGTTCGGGACGAGGACGTGTAGAAGACGGACTTTAGATGTCGGTATGGCCACTATGAGTTCATGGTTTTACCATTCGGCATAACCAATGCTTCAGCAGTGTTCATGGGCCTCTTGAATAGGATCTTTCAGGCATACCTCGATCGATTTGACATGGTCTTCATTGAAGAAATTTTGTTATACACGACGACTGAGGAGGAGCACGCCTACCACTTGCGGGTTGTACTAGACACACTCCGAGAGCCCCAGCTTTATGGAAAGATCTTGAAGTTTCAGTTCTGGATACGTGAGGTCCACTTCTTGGGACACATCATCTCTGAGGCGGGAGTTGTGGTGGATCCTGCGAAAATCGAGGGAGTGCTAGCTTGGGAGCCACCCAGGAGCATGAGGGAGGTGCGGAGTTTCTTGGGACTAGCTGGATACTATCAAAGATTTGTGCCAGACTTCTCCAGAGTTGCAGCACCACTCTCAGCTCTTACGAAGAACGGGAAACCCTTCGTGTGGTCAGAAAGATGTTAGCAGAGCTTCCAGGAGCTGCGATCGAGATTGACCAGCACACCTATCTTGAGGTTACCGGAGGAGGGAGTAGGGTACGTAGTATACTGCGATGCATCAGGGACCGGACTCGGATGTGTCCTGATGCAGGATAGGGCAGTGATCACCTATGGATCACTTCAGTTGAGGCCGCATGAGCAGAACTGCGCTACCCATGACCTGGAGTTAGCAGCAGTGGTGTTCGCTCAGAGGACATGGCGGAACTACCTGATGGGCGAGCGCTTTATAGTGTTTTCTGACAATCAGAGTCTCAGGTACATCTTCTCTCAAAAGGACTTGAAACGGAGGCAGTGGCGATGTCTCGAGTTCCTCTAGGACTATGAATTTGAGATAGTCTATACTCCTGGGAAGGAGAACATAGTGGCCGATGCTCTCAGCAGGAGGACGAGCATTCATCTACTTGAGGAGGCGACAGAGCAGCTAGCCACATGGCAGTTATCCTTCATGGATAGAGATGGAGCATCCTTCCTTTAGTCTCTCACAGTGACCCCTCCACTGCTGCAATGGGTCAGGGAGGCGCAGCGTGGGGACGCCGACTGTAAGACGCACCGTGCGCAGATATCCTCAGGATAGGCACCTGATGGATTCTCCGTGGGAGGAGAGCACGATGTCCTTTTCAGGGGACGTACCTTGGTACTAGTTTCTTTATGAGAGGAGGTGCTGAGATAGTTTCACACTTCCCCTTTGGCGGTACATCCTCGCATGGCAAAGATGTACCAGGATCTCAGACGACAGCACTGGTGGACGGGCATGAAGAAGGTCGTGGAGAAGTTCGTTTCTCGATGCCTCATCTTCCAGCAGGTGAAGGCAGAGCATCAGGTAGCAGCATGCTTGGTACAACCCATGGAGGTCCCAGAGTGGAAGTGGGACGGGATATCTATGGACTTCGTGACTGGACATCCACGCACTTCCAAAGGTCATGACTCCATTTGGGTGATTGTCGACCGACTCACCATGTAGGCTCACTTCATACCCATTAGAGAGCATGGATCAGTGGAGAGCTTGGGACGTCTCTACGTTCAGGAGATTGTACGGCTTCACGGTGTGCTATAATCCATAGTATCCGATCGAGATGCTCACATTACTTCCCAGCTTTGGAAGGGGTTGTTGGAGGCATTCGGGACGCAGCTACGTCTGAGCACCGCCTTTCACCCTCAGATAGATGGTCATACGGAGAGAACCATACAGACTCTCGAGGAAATTCTCCACGCATGTGTCCTCGACTTTGGTCGCAGCTGGGAGGACCACCTACCCTTTGTGGATTTCGTGTACAATAAAAACTACCACTCCACCATCGGGATGACACCATACGAGGTGTTGTACGATAGACCTTGAAGATCTCATTTGTTCTGGATAAACCCTGGGGAGTCAACACTTGTGGGACTGGAGATGGTCCAGGCCACAATAAAGAAGGTCTAGATCATCCAGGAGCAGATGAGGACAGCTCAGAGCATGCAGAAGTCTTATGCTGACAAGATGCGGAGGCCATTGCAGTTCGAGGATGGCGACCACGTCTTCTTGCGTGTCTCACCTCGATGTGGATTATGGAGATATGGTCGAGGCGATAAGTTGTCTCCACGCTTAATCGGACCATTCCAGGTCCTCAGCAGGATTGGTGAGGCGGCTTATCGCCTGGCTCTACCACCTCAGTTTCACCGGGTGCACGACGTCTTCCACACATCACAGTAGAGGAGATACGTGCACGACCCACCACATATCATTGACCATGGGGAGCTGGATGTTGATGATGGGGTGACTTTTGCGGAGGTCCCAGTGGATATAGAGGATCGACAAGAGCGGGTCCTATGGGGACAATCGATCCCTCTAGTGCGCATCAAATGGTAGTACGGGAACCTCTAGGAGAGAAATTGGGAGCAGGAGGATCAGATGCATGCTGAGTACCCACTTTTGTTTCCCTGGTTTATGATGTACCTTTACGGGGACGTAAAGCCCTGAGGTGGGAGTGATGTAAAGACCCGTAAAATTTAAGGAAATTTTTTTCTTAATTTTCATTGGAATTTTACAAGAACGCAGTTTCTAATGGTACATGATTCTGAGGCCTGGTGTGCCCGGAATCATTTTCCGAAGATTGGCTCAGGTACTTTCAATGAACGAACGAGCGTGGTTTTCTAACATTTGAACCGGTGCTTGGAATCGAATTCCGATGGCACCGATGGAATCACAGCGCCGGTATTTTCTTAGAAACGCCTTTTCCAGAGTTGTGTTTGCTCGGGTGTGGTTTGTAATTTTTGGGGTTAAGTTAAGAAATAAAATAAAACTGGTGCGACACTTTATTTTATTTCACTTAAATCCACTTAAAGCCACTTAAGCTATGTTAAGCGGATATGGTGGAACCCAAAATATCCTATCCACTTGGTAAGATATTTGTGAGGTGGGTCCTGTACGACCCCCACCGTTTCTTCCCTCCTATGTAACGCACCCGTAACCCCCTCTCTAAGGAACGTCAACCGTGCGTTTTTCGGGTTATGAAACGCCCCCATTTAATTGGGTAGTTAAATTGTAACAATTAATTCATAGAATTAATGGTTCGTTTCTTAACTATGAATTTCAAATCGTTGGCATGGGAATAAAATAAGACCAACACTTTTTGTTGAGGGGTTGCTTGTTGAGAGGATTTGGAGAAACTCTAAAACATGAAGATCATCATCCTCCTTCGTGAAGAACGCCAAGAACGCGAAGAATGCATCGTCACCGACGAAGAATTCCGACCTCTGATGAAGGGCGACGAACAGCACCGAACCCTCGGAGATCGATAACGCGATGCCGTGTACCACGATGTCGAAGATCCTCCTTCCGCGACGTTCATTCCCCGTAATAATCTTCGATAAACAACTGATTGAGGTATGGGATTGCGGTTCATTTAATTCCTTGATAATTATATCCTCAACATGGGTTTAATTGGTGCAATTAAATCTATGTGTTTTTAATCCTCGGAGTTTGACTACGCGATGCCATGTACCACGACGACAGCGACGCCCCTTCTGTGATGTGACGATCCTCTTCTTCTGTGACTGTCAATTCCGCGACGAACTCACGTTCAAGGACAACGTTGGGGTAGGGGGTTTTGTCCATTTTAATCTATGTGATTATATCCGTGGTTTGTTTAAATATTTGTGGTGAGACTTTTAAAACCACTAACACGGGGGGTGAAGACCAAAAAACAAGTCTGAACCCACCGTCCTTTCGTTCTTGGTCTGTGAATTGGCGGGCGATGACAGAGTAAGCCGCACGGGCAATGTGAGGTCCTCACAGTGAAGGACGGCCCCCGGGAGGACCATTGGCGAAGATGGGGTGCAATTCTGACCACCAGAACTCGTCCGGTGGTCCGCGGAGCAACCCACCGGGGAGAACCGCCGCGGCTTTAGCCGTGGCGTCAGGCTGGCCGTCCCGCGACCACGCGTGACCAGCAAAGGCAGGACGCGGCAACCCGGCCGCATCCGTTGGTGAGAGCCCCCCCCCCCCCACGCAGGCTGTGAATCAATCAAGGGGGCGGTGCCCCCCTTTCGCACCGCTCGGCCGTTACGGCCGAGCCGCCTGGTGACCAGGCCGGGCCGGGTCGCGCCATCCTGGTCGAACCCGGACCCGGGTCGGGTCGACCCGGTTCGGGCCGCCCCCAGGGGGGTTGGGTCGGGTCGGTCCGGGCCTAGACCCCCCATTTTCGGACCCTTTTCGGTCTGTCACCCATAACTTGAGCTACGGGCCTCCTATCGACGTACCATCAGCGGCGATGCGATCCTTGGACCGAGACAGTCGTTTTGACATATCACACTCAAGGATTTGGAATACTTTGGGTTCGTCCGAGTTGGTTCGTACACGAAACCAACCAGGCCCTCGCAGCGGAAACGCTCGTAACTTGAGCTCCGGACGTCCGATTGACGTGTCGCCAACTTTTTTGGATTACTCTAAGTGAGATGGATCTTTTGGATTACTCCTCCCAAGGTTTGGATGTAGGTGGAGTATGGTTGGGTTGGGTTTTCCTTAAAAACCAACCGGGCCCCTGGAACGAAAAAGCCAATAACTCTAAGGCCGGGCGTCCGATTGACGCGCCGTCTGCGACGTTGAGTTCCTGTTGACGATACGGAACTTTTGGATACATCAACTCCAGACTGTGTGTCAGTTGATGTATCAGCCTCTCGGCTCATGGAGCAGACCCTCCCGAACGAGCTTGTTGTGTGCGGGAACCCTAGAGTTGGCTGCGACTACGACGACGACGATGACTGTACAGAGATCCTCTGTGGATTCTACGGCGACGACTACAACACTCAGCAATCCTACGTGGATCAGTGCTACAGATCCTGTGTGGGTCTGATCCTGTGTGGGTCAGCGCTCAGCAGTCCTATGTAGGCCAGCACCTACAAATCCTGTGTGGGTCCGATCATGTGTGGGTCTTTGCAGGGGTTAGTTACCTATCTATCCTGTGTGGGTCAGATCCTTTGTGGGTCATTTCGGGGGTTAGTTACCTATTGATTCTTTGTGGGTCAGATCCTTTGTGGGTCATTGCGAGGGTTAGTACCTATCGATCCTTTGTGGGTCCGACATCTTAGATGAATCGGTGGCAACATCTGATCATCTCTATCATCATATGATGAAGTATACCTGTGTGAGTTGAATCTTGTTTTGATTTCTTTGTAGATTGTGTTGTGCTATCCTGTGTGGATTACGTTTTGCTTTCCTATGTGGACTGGGTTGTACTTGGGCTCGGATGTTGGAGCGTACTGGATTTGATGACTTAGGTATATGTATGGGAATATACCTAAGTAGTGTTTACTGTTACTTCGTGATTGTATCTTTCCTTTATGGTTTATCCTTTGTGGATTCTGGGAGACCTTCGGGGGTCTCGGGGTCCCTACTGAGTAGCTTATACTCACCCCTGCACGAGCTATTCCCGCACTACGTTGTGTTGGTTGCAGGTGACGGACAACGCTGATCGTGGTTGATCCTTGCAGAGCAGGACGGTACCTGGAGGTGGACCACTGGGCGGGACGTTCTCGGAGCGGACAGCTAGACCTGAGGAGCTGTGGAGTCTATCTATACTCACCCTTCACGTGGGATTTCCAGTGGACAACTCGACGTTGCGGCATTACTTTCAGTTGTTGTTTTCCATTTCGATTTGTACTTTATTTTCAGTTTGGGTTTGTATACTGGCCCACTTACTTTTCCGCACTTACTGTTGTACTCAGTTTTTACATAGTTTTTACTTCTGCTTTCTTGCTCTGTGGTGTTTGTTTACTTTACAAAGGCATTGCCATCCCTTTTACCGGGATTTACGCCTTGGTGCTAGTTGCCAGACCCTGGCCTATGGAAGACAGGTTTGGGGTAGTCATGACACGGGCCCCGAGGATGGGTTTTGACATGTTTCTTCCTTAGGGCTTCATAATTAGAATATGTTGGTCTCATCCTTCTCTCAGGAATGGAACTCAACAATATGTGTATTATATTTTTTCTGGAAGTTTAAAGGATAATATTTCCATCCATCAAATTTATAATATAAATAAATATAATTCAATTATATTAACTTTTACATTCATTTAAATTATCAGGATATGATTATTATTGTCCAAGTATGATGTTGAATATTTACATGAAATCCAGAGAGGGTGTTTGAAGTACAAAAATGGATTTTAAAGATAATGGTTGTATGTGTTGTTAATAAAATTTTTGAATATTCAAAATTTATTATGTATAGGTTCCAAATATCAATGATGTTAAAGCATCATATGTGTCGTTGACCAATTTAAAATTATATGTCTTCTAGGTGTGTCTCCCTTTAAATTATATTTTTTTATAGTACTAGTACTCATTGTAATGTAATGTGAATTTTGTTTTAAAATTGTCGTCCACTAAGGGATAAAATATTATAGTAGTGGGATAAGTAAAAATAATTATGATACATTATTATTAGGTTGAATGTATCCTTATATATTATTTATTTAAACACATTAATTTTTAGAAGAAATAGAAATCAGAAATTGGGTTTAACGATTTTAGTTGCTGTTGGAAGATTAAGATGGCGTGGAATAATCAAATTCATTTATTTATAGTTTTGAAGTAATAACGAACATATGAATGATTCTAAAGTAGTTATTATTATTTTCAATAATTTCCATAATTTTTTATGTGTTTGAGGTTTAATTAAATTGATAGAGAAGACACTATATTTTTTTGAGGAGAATCTTGAAAAATATCCATACTATATATTCACATAATAGAATTTGGAATAGTATAGCACCACAAAAATTTATCCTCGCTTAATGGGATTAACATGTACTAATTTTTTTGAAAGAATATAAGGCTAACTAATCAGTGTTAAAAGATCGAAATACTAGGATATTTACATATATGAATTAGTCATTGATGCAAGGAGTTCAGAAAAAGTAATGGTTGAGGTAACAGGTTCTAAAAATTGAAGATGACCAAATGGGGTTCATATCACATATGAGAGTCAATGTAAGGGAAATACCATTGATGTAATGGTATACTAAACTAAATAGTTCTGTAAGGATATTTATTTATTATTATAGGAAAAATGGTTTTAATTTATATAATTATATTATGAGGATTAATTTTATTAGGATGAAGAAAGATCTCATTTTTAAGTTTTATAGGCCAAAATCCCAAAAGGGAATTAAATTCATGATTTAGTGTTTTTATAACCAAATATATGTTCAATAAATAATAATATCAGTGAAATAAGGTTTCTGGAATTAAAATAAACTAAAAATGGATAAATTGTAGAAAATATTTAATAATCTAGAAGAACTAAGATTTTTTTAATTATATATAAATTTAAAAAAAATAATTTTTGTTAATGATGAATAACAATGTTTTTATGTTTAATATGAATGGGAAGAATAACATGAAGTCATTAATGTTACTATTTAAAGATCTAATGAAACAAAAAGTGTGATGTAATACAAATCAGAATTATATGTGATTTTAGTACACTGATGATAAATACCTGTCAGCATATTTCTATGGAATGATATTTTAAAAAATAATTTATGTATGAACTACTCGTTTAATATTCTATATAATAGTTTTACAATAGAAAATGATATGTAATTATTTAAAAGGAAACTCCCTAAATTTCATAGGAGATAATCATTAGAGGTAAATGTATAATGATATTTTGCGATACCCTTAAAGACATAAAATATTATTTAAAATGTAATTACATTGTATCCATAAAATATATATTTTTTCATTTTATATATTCTAAATAAAAGAGGAATTATTTATAGTCACTAATGTACAATAAGTTATATATATGGTTAATGTTTTTAATATCTTGGGAGTTTTAATATAACCATAAAACATCATGAAGGAGGATGAAGGAACATGAAAATATTTTATAGAGATTACTATAATATGGTTCAGACAAAAAAAAAGATGTAATGGAAGTCATACAACCATATTTGGTTATATAATGTGAGCTAAATTAGTGGGATGATGTTAGAAATTGAATTAATGTTATAAAATGAAACACACAGTTGTATCATATCTATTTTTGAAGACTTCCTTAAATTTTGGAGTTGTTTTAATGCATAGTATCACTATAGAGTAGTTAGTTGATAAATCCATGCTAGTGTGTTCTTATAATGACGTGTAAGGTTAATCTAAAATTGATATTAGGTTTATGTTAGTTTATTTTCTAATCCAGTATCATTTTTATTCTTCTTTTGGATGAGGATGTATTTTTATTAAAACGATATTGTGAAATTACCATAGAAATCATAGATTTAATTCTAGGGGGAACATGATAGAAACATTAATATATTCATGTTGAGAATTCAGGGACCTATTTTAACTTTTGGTATGTTATAAATTAAATTATGATGAAATAATATATGTGGAAATCTATTTTGGTGGTGTCCAATGGGAAGCTAGCGTTTATGAATTATCTAAAACACTATTAGTGTGTGAAGAACAATAAAAAATTTTGTTTTATGAAGAATTATTATGGAAATTATATGATTGGGATATATAAACAATCATGGATAGATTTATCGTTATATACGAACATTGTAATCATATTTTTTCATTGTTACATTATTTATTTCACACATCATTAGCGATAAAAGGAATATTGTTTTGGGGATTTATTATCCAATGTGTTGTAGAGGATGAATTTAAATTACAAAAAATTAAAAAAAATTGTTTTCTAAATTACCCCTAATCAATGATCTACAATACCTGGGAACATAACCCATTATTTAGAATCCTCAGATTCACTATAGTATTAAACATCATACACCATTATTTTAAACATGTTTGTGTATTTTCATTCCAAATCGTTCCATTCCATAATTTTCTTCTAGAGAATAATATGTTCTATCTTTTAATAAAAAATTGGAATATGATATAATTCGTGAATAGATAAATAAAATATATCATACAATGTATAAATTATTATGTTAATATATTCCTATAGGATTCTATTCATTTTTTTTGATAATAGCGGAGTCTTAAAACCTATCCCCAAGACCTCTAATATTCCCAAAAAATTTCACTCTTATGAAGTAATTTTGAATATTTTATTCATTTTATATCCTCACAAATTAAAAATACTTTATCCATATTAGTATCTTATCTTTATTTACCTTAACATTCCCTTCAAATATTTTTCACTATGTTTCCAAATAACCTTGATATTTTCAAGTCATATTTACGTTGTATAAAAATAGTCTGTTAATTATGTATATATAAAATTCCTTTTCATTCAATCAAAAATTTTGTTTAAAATATTATCAAATATACTATGTGAATCATTTTCAACTAGTAGAAATCCTATAGTGGTTAAATTTTTATTTTTCAAAATAAGTAAATAATGATTATGAATTAATGTATTCATTAACACATGATAGTTTTTTGCAACAAATTTATAGAATCCTTTACATTTTAAAAAATATTATTAAATATATTTCAATATGTAAAGATCATTTAATGAAAACCATGGTGTCTCTCAAAACATATGATGTTATTAAAATTATAATTTAAAACTACAAAAAATTTGGGAGAGTGAGGTTGAATCAGGTACACTATTTTATAAATTTCTACTTGAAATTAACCATAATGACATGATTAGTTATTGATCTTACTTGAATTTCAATGTCACCCATACATATATGAAACATGAATATAAAAAATCATAAATTAGATAATTGTATTTCATTTTTTGATCCCAATATGTGTATCTATGTATTATTGGGTTTTAATTGACTATGAGCCATATATTTTTGAAATAATCAAATTTTATTTATATAAAATGTGAGGGAATATCTTACTTGACTCAATAGATATATGGGGTGGGAATTTATTATCCATAAACATTGTAAATTTATCATGATTTACCAGACAAAATGTTTTTGTTCTAGATGTTTGGGTATGATTCTATAGAACCTATCATATATCTAATAATTCTCCAATAAAATATAATTACTTTTATATATAGGATTTTTATATATAAAAATTAATAAATATTTTTATGAGACGTATATAAAATTAAAAATAATTTAATTCTATCAAAATTAATACATATTGATTTTCTTTCAGAAATATCAATGCACAGAATATATTTCACAGATTTTTAAATTAACTGTCCTCATAGAATTTTGGAACTAACATTATATTAAAAAATCCTATAAAAATAACTCTAATTTTTATCGACTTAAATAGAATTAATAACATAATGTCTTTCTTCACATACATGAATCAATATTTTCAACAACAATGCCCTTTCCCATTTATACTCATCATATAACTTTTTTTCCTATAAATATTGATATAAATTATTCATTCATTTGATTTTATAATTTAATCTAAAACTTATATAATTTATATTCATCCACAAGATTTTAATCAATGAATACCAGAGTCTCACTCCACTAAGGATTCCAAAAAACTCTCCACAATAGATCGTTTATTCATTCAGAAATTATTGATATAATCATGGTTTATAAATATTTATAATTATATTGTAATGTATAAAATATTATCTTATATCCTTACCTTAAAAAAAATTTGAATAGTTCAAAAAATATATCATAAACTTCTTCTGGACATTGTATAATTAACATAAATCATGTTATTATGGTAATTTACATTTTATACCATTCTTCATGACTTATTCATGGTTTGGGTGATGAAATTTCTACCACAACCTATATTTCTAGAACTACCACTATCAATATATTTATAAGTTATGTAGATCAATAATATTCCACTAATTATTCTTCTCTTGGCTCACATATGTTAATTTTATGCATTACATTTTTTATCTTTCAGTTCTATTTTGATGTTTAATTTTTTTATAAACATGAATAAATATGTCAACTTCAATGATGGAAATTTATTAAAATTATATACGAATGATTAGATTCCTTGTAACTACTTGAACTTTAAAAATTTTAATATAAATTCCATTTCATGATAATTCACCACTTGTATTAGTAAAACTATACCTACATTCCACTACATAAATGAATAACTATTAGAAAATAGTCATGATTTATAATATTAAGTGGAATAAAGATTCATATAATGATTAAAACCCCATTATTATCCATGATGAATATGTTCGACCACTTAATCTAACACTCTTTATATGTGATTTTGGTCATAATTTGTTTCCATAAAAAAATTTATGTACTCATATATAGATGACAAGATCTTATATTTTTTTGTTAAAATTTATAATATTAAATTCATTCATCGAATTATAGTATTCATGAAGGATCAAACAAAAATGTTCCCATCCATTTATATGTAGTTTTCATTTATTTAAAATTTTTAACATTGTTATATATAATTGATCCACCATTCAACACTTAAGAAAGAATTCTGTATCCAACAGACACTTTCAAAACAATTAATATCATTTGAACCATCAATTATTTCTCAAAAATATTTTCAAGCTCAAATCAGAAAAATATAATATACTTTTAAAAAATTATAAGGAATTGTTTTTGGGTGTACCATCCCATGAACTCAATTAAAGAATAATAAAATACCTTGGATGAAATAATCACACCATTAGTGGTTTTATTGAACATTTATTATCCAATATATGTGGTAATTTAAAATTATAATCAATTAAAATTACAGATATGATGGAATGTGATTAACATAAAATAATTATTGATTTATAGTTTTTATAAGATAGTAAGTGTCCCTGTCATAGATTCATTATAGAGATTGACATCAATGATTGTGATTTCATACAACCTGCCTTTATCAATTAGGTTTGTAATATTTTTATATTGACTCTCTTTAGAAAAATATGGATTAGTAAATTAATAATAATTATTCCATATTTCCATATATTTTATGAAGTGAGGTATGGGTGGTTCATTAGTTGGGACCCGATTTTTTAACATTGAGTTATGTTTGATCATCTAATTTCATTTAAAATTTTCTTCAGGATAGTGTACTCTAAAAAATATTAAACATCATTTGGTTTCTCATGTGATAATTCATGCTTTAATTCTTATACACTTTTTCATGAAGGTAGTTGAATTTTAACTCCCTAGTTTTATTTATCATCTCGGTTTCCATGAGACACCATTTTCCATCACTTAACTCCAAATCCAAGAGAATAATGAGTGTCTCCAATTTCCATTTCCTCAGAATGTCTAGATGAAAAAAATTATTCATATACAATAATGTCCATAATTGAATATTTAAATAAAATAGTTTATTTCGAGACACTATA
The DNA here is from genome assembly GCA_963277665.1 of Viscum album. Classification (NCBI taxonomy): domain Eukaryota; kingdom Viridiplantae; phylum Streptophyta; class Magnoliopsida; order Santalales; family Viscaceae; genus Viscum; species Viscum album. The sequence continues at coordinate 260,807,158 of OY728161.1, forward strand.
GTGAAATGAAATATTAAATTTAAGAACTATAATTATAGGATTCTCATTTAAAATAATTATATTTTATCCCTTTTTTTAATTTATAGGAAATATCACTCTATTTATTTGTATTGAGTTACGTGAAAAAAAAAATTCAAATATTTTCTTAATATCATTCAAATCTATGAGGGAATTTACATTTATTCATCATGTGTTTTTTATCAAATTATAGTATTGGTGTACCCCCATCCAAATGATAAGATTTTTTTTTATTTTCACACTCTAGTAATTAAAAAAATAAATAATATATTTCCCATTATGTTTATCCATTACTCCTTGATTAGGGTATAAGAAGATCCCCTAAATGATGGTGGTAGCTTACAAATTTTAGACATTATATCATGTTTATCGTTCTTTGGTGAATTTGAGAGTTTTACATAATTCTAGTTCTTATTCATAACCATTGACATCAGGAATATAAAATTTTTCATACCATCACTTATCCCATTTTTTTCATTTGGATTTTTCGCACACATTCCATCACATTCATTATTAACTCAGTCCTTCCTAGTTCCAACCATTTAATATATACTATGGTTTGTAAAAATTAATAAAAAAAATATCTCAAAAAATCATAGTAAAAAATAATACAAATATAATGATTTGAATATATAATCTTTTTCCTTATTAAAATTTCACATCAAATTATTATAATTTTATTATAACCTGTATATATTTTACTTTGGTTCTTTTATTCTTAATAACCTAATCTATAATTATAACTGAACAATGATATGATAAAAAGTAATATGTAAAAATAAAAAATGTATATATTTTTCAAATGTTCTGTAGTAAAACATTGTATATCACAAATAAAAAATAATATCATAGATACCAAATTTTTATTTTCCATAGATATTAGTTCTAAAAAAATTATCACACATTATTTCATCAAGAGACCCAAAATATTTTTTCACAATTTAATATATCCATTAAATCCTCTTGAAATTAATTTCCATGGGAAATGGGAAACATAAGGGGAGGTAAGATTAGATGATCAATAATGGGAAAATGTGTTAATTAGTTATAAATTGTTATCCATTGACTGTGAGGGAAAACATCAACATTGGATAATTACTATGTTAAAGATAACATAGAATTATAATAGCTGATTGTATGGGATTAAAGAGTAACATACATCCCGAGATAAGAAAATATAACATCAAAGGGAATTTCATAAAATTAAGGATATTCCATGTAATAGTAATGTGGTAACATGAGATAATAATCATGAGAAACATGGTATTACATATGAAAGTAGAATAAGAAAACGAATTGAAAATGATAACATGTATCATGTTTATACCCCAAGTCCCTTACAACATAGTGGATCATGAATCGACATCTAAATCTCATATTGGATCCAAAAACACAACCCACATCCCATAAAATTTTTTTACCACGAAATACTACCTATTCCATATAGTGTGTCGAGACTCAATACTAAAGTCCTATAAAAATATCATGACCTAAAAATAATAATAAAATTAATTTGAGAGAAATATCATACCCAACAATCACATTATGATAAAACATACGTATACAGTCTATATAAAATAAATAATTCATAAATTCTTCGCTATCATGAGAAAATTAACGGTATTATATTAAAATTTAATTGATATTTCAAAGTAAGAACTCGTGAGTTTGATTTATTGATACTCAAAAATTAATTACCAAAAATAAAATAACATACTATTATATATAGTTTGATACAATAATCATATATCAAGAAAATATCATTAATTTAATGATATCGATGAAAATATAAGATAAATCACAAAAATACTATTCTTAAAAATTTTGGAGCATTGGCATAAACATAGTATCACATTTTAATTTCGAAATCAATTATATTGTTGTTAGATGATGAAATTTGATGCATGTTTACTATTGGAGGAATATTGAAATTAAATTAGATAAGATTAAATATATAGAAGAATATTTAAATAAATCTGGATGTGCAATGAAATACAATTGATGAATTTTAAAATGGTTTTCATAATAATGACATCAATAAAAATAGTAATATTTCTTGTTGATTATAAATAATGATTAATATTAAATTATTGAAATAAAATTATTATTAATTATTCAAAATAATAAAAGTACATATTTTTGGTAGAAAATTGTAAATGGTAATGTGAAAAAATGATTGGAGTACAAAAACCATAGACTGATTTTTTTTAAAATATTCCTTGACTTATTGATTGTTGTTCTAAAATATGTAATTTTTAAAGATATGAAAATCATATTAAGTAAGATGAAGTGGATGTGTTTATTCAATGTTGGATCCATACACATTGAACAATAATATGATTGGATAAGTAATGATTGACCAATGCTTTGATGGACCTAATTTGGAGAACATATGATGGATTTTTCAATATTCATTCAACATTATAGATTTATAAAAGATCGTTAATTTATGATTTATGATATGAGGGAATAATTGATAAATCAATATATATTTTCAATACATATTATATGATGTTGGTTCTGGGATGTACATTTGAGGAGCCTAGAATATGTTTATCATTCCACTACTGGATGAAATAAAAATGTCATTGAGAATCATTGTTGTCAAATCTTATTTTTAACTGTGTGTATTTTTTGGTACAATTTTACGGAAGATATAATCTATATTAGAATTTATTTATTACAATTGAGTGGGAAAATATGTTAGTTATTTAATTAAATTGCAGTGTAATGTAAGAGTGAATATATGTGTGGAAATGTTGAGCTACTGTCAATGATTTAGTGTACAATGATAATATAGTTTAGTATGTTATTTCTCTAGTAGGTGATTCGAAACCCAGGACATGTTTCAGATAGGGGTCATTAAGATTAGTGGATATATTATTGTTTGGAGATAATAATTATTGAACTTAAGGAATGATAAACCCCTTAGGGTTATTATAAAATATATATACATGTTATTACAAAATTGGATGGTTGAGATTATTCTAGATGAACACAAATAGAAATGGCCTTCATCTAAATGAATTATAGGCAGGTTGAATATTTTTCACATAAAATTATTTTTGATGATTGAGTTTGATGTTAATAGAAAGAAATTAATGTAAAAATAATTTAAATATTATTAGTATAATAGGGATGAAAGGGGATATTTTTTATAGTAATGTAATTTTTTTATTTAATAATATATTAAATATTGGTGGGAAAATATAAAAACTTGATGAAATGTAAAAATAAACTTTCATAGAATTACATACTATTATACTATTACTTATATTTACTAATAATGGTTAAGGTGTTTATATTTTCATATAATAGTATGAAATCATAGTTATATATTTTACAATTTTGTGTTGTAGGAACTATTTTGATGATTTGAGTAAATGGAGGAGGCCATTATAAGTATAACTTATTAAATTTTTTAATAAAATATTCATATTGTAAATATATTATGAGAGAGTGTTGTTTTTTTAGTATTGATGAAATAATTAATGATAGAGATGGATGAACAGAAGATCCACAAAACTGAAAAAAATTATTTTATACTTCATTGTCTTTTCTAAAAATATTTTAACATGTATTTCATACAAATTTATTTCTAATAATAAAAACGAGTTTTTATAAAGTAATATAGTGGAATCATATTTAAATGTATTCATAATTTTATATTAACATTCATGTTTAAGTCATTATAGCTCTGTTTTTTTCATTGCAATTTTTACATTGAAAAACATATTGTTGTAAAATTTTAATGTTGACTAAATAATTGACAATTGATAATAAAAACTTCAGTCAACGATTAATTAGTTTAATAATATATATATATATACTATGATGATGTTCTACGTGGCGAATAAAACATTTAAAACAAAATATCCTCTATAACATGAAATTATTTCACGGTCATATTATCTACATTTATTCTTCTACCAATTGGTGGTGAGTAATGGATTCATAACCTACGAGGTTTCATTAAAATTAATAGTTGGGAAATGTATGATCGAATAATGTTTCCAGGAAGTAATAATATATACATTTAATTTTGGTTTAAAATTTATTATCCAGTTAGAGGTAAGATAATAGTGTTATAGGTGAGGCTTAGTGATGTAATTCTGTAAAATTTATTCATATATTTTAATTGAGACACATTAAAAAAAACGGTTATTTTTTAAAATATTTTATTCAATCTAATTTAATATTATTTATTTTAACCCATAAATTACTCAATGTCATTATTATCTTCTTTCTAATTTATTTTTTGGACAATTTCATTCATCTCATTATCATAATTTTATGAGACATTCATAACATGAACACTAATTCACATCCATCTTCTTAACTATGTTATAAATAATATTTTATAATCCAATAATTATACCATGATAAATATTCAATACAATAAGTTATTCACTGTAAAAATAATATTATGTAATAAATAATTCTTAATAGATCATGAACCTATTAAATTTTTTGAATCACTATTGGTGAAGGTATCAATGTGTTAGTAAAAAAATATAGAAGTATAAAATTATAAATTAGAAAAAACAATGAATCCAAAACCTAAAAAAATAGAATGTTTTGTTATTAAAACCATGAAATTACTCAATACTATTTTTCAGAACCCTGACTATCATTATTCAATTTTAAAATTTAATGGATACATTATAAATCATCATTACTTAAATGTAATATATTATTTTAAAAAATATTACTAATTTAATTAAATAAAAAATTTATTATCCTTTGACTTATTTTTGTTGAATGTTTTGTACATATTTTCTGAGTGTTCTCATTTCACTTGTTCTAAGCATAATTCTCCATTCACACAATTTTTATTGAATACTCCGTAAAATTCTACCAGAAAATTCAATAAAAAAATCCTAATGTGTAGAAACAATATAGTTCAATAAGGATAAAAAATTGTATGAAAATGTAGAATATTGTGGAAAGGATATATCAGAGCTAAAAAATAGTATTTTTATCACTAGTATTGGAATCAAGTGATTGATTGGTTTATATTTTTTAGAATATTAACACCCTATAATTTCATGAAATCATTCTTATATTAGGCTTTCATAATGATTTTGAAATTTTGAACTGAACTTATCTTACATTTCACTAAATCTATATATAAATAGTTTACACAGTGAGGTGGCGATGTCCAAAAATAGTTTTTTTAGTGACGATCAATATCAAGGTCATCAAAAATGTGAGGTCATGTGTTTATAATTAATGTATTTCCTATTTTATAGAAATGGAATGTTATGATTTTATTAAACTATTTAGAATGGAAGATATTTTATCATGGGATAAATATTATATCAAATTTTAATGAGGTTTTATGAAAATAGATTGACAATACCATTGAGAAATAAAATTAGTATATTATTTTAAGATTAGAGTGATTTGAAATACAAGGAATGAGATAGGTTCTGAGACATTCATATGAAATATTTAAATCACTTTCATTATTAAAATATTTTATGTTTTCCCATCAATAATGGTTTCTAGATGACAAGTAAAAATTTGGTAGACTGATCATCATGTGGAAGATAAACAAATAAGTCAGCTGAAGTGTTATGAAGGAGTTACTAGAAACATAATAATAACACAAAACCTAAAACATTGAAAAGAATCAATGTTATAATAGAATTAAACCACACTAATTTACGGATGGAAATTACTTCACATCATGGTGAAATAAAATATAAGATTAAAACATTGATGACTCATTATTCTATATAGATCACCTCTCAAATTTAAGAGAGGATGCTCAGTGTGTAGTTTGAATTCCATAGACAAAAGGGGAATTTTAAACCAGTTTTTCCCAATCAATCAAATTATCCTACAGAAAAACAACAGTGTTAGCTATCTAATTCTAGGGATAATCAAAATGTTGAATGTAATATTTTTAAAAAAATTATAATTAAGCACCAAAATAGTGATGAAATTTTTTCTAGAAATAAAACATGATTATGAAGCCACCTACTACCTCATGCTAGTCTAATTACACTAACAATAAATTTCAATGAGATATTTCACTTTTTATATTAGTTAGAATTCATAATTTTTGATGCATCATTTACATAATAAAAAAGGACCCATAAAAAATATATAATTATAAAAAATGATGAAAATATCTATAAAATACATACAATTGAATTATAATTATGTCAAATGGAATCTAGATTTAGTCAAACAGTACAGGATAATTTTTTAAATATAATTCAAATAAATCCAAAATGAAATGGTATCCTTTTCGATACATATATTATATAAATACTTAGGAATATTGAAATTATGTGATATAGTCAATATAAATATTGAAATTTGAGGAAATTTATATCGTTAAAATAAGTGGAAAATGATTAAGTATATTTAAAAATTGAATCTCCTCTAAATATAGTCAAGGATTAAATGGATATTAAATAGGATTTTGTTAATGAACATAATAATAAAGATTAAGGGAAAAAAATTAAATGAAATGAACTATTATTCTCTTCCCATTACATTCCATCAATATATTAGGGAAAATAACAACTATCCAATATATCTTATATTCCTTGATATGTTTCAAAATCATATTATGAATTTCGCATTATTCTATTATTTGGTTAATATGACTTTTATTAATAAAAATTTCACTAATAATATCAATTATGTGATGACTATAGAATATTCTGTAACATTCCTCATTTCTAATTAATGTATTATTGTCAAACAGATGAAATTTTTTCTTATGTAAAAACAACAATAATGTAATAACATTTCATTCGAGATATTGAGTAGTCTAGTAAAAAAAAATTTAGGACCCAGGATCAAGTATTAATGTCATTATAAAATTCTTATTTAAATATCTATAAATTATAGATCATAACAATACATTAGTTTCTCATCCTCTTGATGATATGTAAATTAATCCTCCCCATGGGATGGTAGATGATCTTTTAATAAATGTTTGTGAACTATACATACCCATATAATTCATAATTATTGATATGAATTTTTATAAATAGGTATCTATTTATATCTTTAGGCTAGTTCAATTTATAATAAGGCCATGAATTGACATTTTTAAGGGAATTTTTCTTTCAATGTTTATGAGGAAAATGATGGTTTCTAGTTTTTATAAAATAACTAGGAAACCCACACTCAAAGATTATTGTTTTTGAGAATAATTTCTAATGTAAATTTCACTTAATGATATTACAAAATATTCATAATATTCTTTTGAATATATTATAGTCGTTTATGATAATGATTTTTTATATTCAGTTTTATAGATGCATATGGTGGATATGTTTTTATGGATCATGATAGTTTATAAATGGTTGTGAGGTTTTTTGTTTTAAAAACCTGAGTATTATTTATGTGATAATGTGTTCCTCTTAAAACCCTCCCTTATACAGGTAATTATGTCTTGGTAAGTCAATTAAATTTATTTGTGAGGATTTTTCTTCATCTGAAAGAATATATGATTCTAAAGATAATAATTTGTGTCCAAAAAATAGATTTCATAAATAGGAACCTATTATATTTATTAATTCACATACTATTATAAACTCATTTTTTAGAGATCTTGGTTTTTATAGGTTGGTTTGTACCGTCATATGATTAATTTTGAGAAAAAATATTGTTTATTTTTTTTTCTAATTACATCAATTATTTGAGAGAAACTTTTGAGCTATTTTCATTATCAATGAGTACAATTTGTTATTATTTAGGAATAGAAATTGAAGGTGAAAATAGATTAGTTCTAATTGATATAGAAATTTTATATTTGTTTTTCTTTATGTTTGGAATAGAATAATTCTCAACAACATTGGTTAATGTGTTACTATATTAAAATAATGATACAACCAATAAGAAATCGCCCATTTATTTTTATTATAGGTCACTTATTTTGAGAATAATTACCATAAAGAATTAAATTTAACACTGTATTGAATAAAAGACACAGTTTTTTTTATTATGTATATATTTGCATTATTTAATGTTATTCATAGATAAATGAAATAATATTTATCAAGCCAAAATTTTTTAGTCTATTCCCAACATTTTACAAATATAAGATGATGAAAAACAATTTGATCTCGTCTTCACCATGTGAAAATAATTTTTTTTTATCCCCTAAAGTATTACTAGATATATTTCATCGGTGTCCTATAGATTCACTGCCAGATGTTATAGCCATGAAAATGGGTTCAGATTACTATTTATAAATGTTTACTTAGTATGAATAATTTATTATATTCTTATAGTATCTTAAATAGGTTAAACCGTGTAAATTTAATAATGCAACATAAGGATAATAATTAATAAACTAATAAAATCATGTGAATTGAATTCTTATGGATGGATATGGATATCACATTAAAAGAAATTTTATGAAATATTTTTTCTTATATATTTATTAGATGAAATACGGTTTTCTTATCAAGCAATGTAATTTCTCAATGACTTTCTAAAATAAAGGAAATAAAAAATGTAAACAATTCAAGAGATAATAGACATGTGGTGAAGTGTCAAAAGTGTAATTCCAATATTTAGGGGGAAGTAATTTTTATATTGTATTGATGTTTCATCTACTAAAACGAATGCATGTTTCCCTAAAGAGATTGCAGAATTTTAATTTGAATTGATTGCCTAATAGTGGTTCGAATTTCATTAATTTTGAAATGAGTTTCTTTGGTTATGTTTTTTAGTTATGAAAATGTTTTTTTGATATTCCATTATTATCATGGAAGTAAATAATGAAATTGACATGGATTTATTTATGTTTTTTATGGATAATATGTTGTTTTGAAATTTATTGTGAATGTTGTAAATTTTGTTTTCTTATAATGTAGTGAAATCGTTTTGAATTTTATCTATTTAATATATCTCACACAATATAGTTCACTATTGTGGTTACTTTTTTTTGCGAAATATTACATTTACTTTCAAAATTATTTTTTATGGAATTCACAACAAAAAATTTCCTACCAATTTTTTAAAATTTTATTCTAATGTATATGTTCAAATGATCCCCGAGTAAATATTTTTTAAATATTTTTTTATTGTTTAATTCAATTAATGTTTTTTGATTATTATTATTTTTTATAGAGAATTTATATAAAAATATATTTTTATTTATCTCATTAAAAACCCATGTTGTTGACATCATGAATGTATGTTTTTCAATTTAAAATGAATCATAAAATTTATATATATTTATATATACTTGTAAATAATGAATTCACATGTTCTCGAAAATGAACTCCCATTATAGGGTTAACATATTTGAATTTAATGTTCAAGAATGAATTTTCTTTTAATTATGATGAGTTTCTATATATTACTTGGATATACTCATCCATCATGATTTTAAGATACTATTTATGTTCAATTATATTTATATAATATTAAGTTAATATTTTTGTTGTGTGTGTGCTTAACTATAGACTAAAAGTTTGTTTTAATTAAATAATTTTGTATATGGATATTTTTAGATCAATTAAATTCGTAATTTTCTAATTTTATCAACTATTTCAAAACAAGAAACATATATTTATTAAAATATATAATTTAGATAGAAAAATAATCCATTTTTACAACTAACTGTTAATAATGGGAACATTTTTTAAAAATATAATTCATTAATTGTATTACTATCAATTATATGTGATATTTATTATAATATATCTGAATTGTTCCATATTATTTTTTTAATATAACAACTATTTATGTGTTGGGGAATTTTTTGTGTCATTATTTTTTATTGGTTCACTACTTCATTTTTATATTAGTTTTTGGTATTTTCGGGATAAATCAAGGATAACTAGTTATTTGTTCATTTATGATGACCTATTGAGTGAAATTGTTTTTATTTTAATTATTAATTGATAATATTTAGTTTTGGATTTTAATTATTGAACAATCTTATATTTTTATTTTAATATATTTTGCAACATATTTTTTGATGTGTTTTTATGGGTTTTAATTGAAACATGAATAATTTAATGTGTTTGATATAAAAATATTAATTATATATGATATAGGTGTTAAATTCATAATATTCTATGTCATGTGGTGAAATAATTTTTTTTATTTCACAATTTATCATGCATATTGAATTTTTTTCGGATCCAATTTTTAATAAAAATTACATACTATTTCACAAGTGCAATTTTAATTTTATTCCATATAATATGTAATCTTAATTATTTTTTTAATTCATATGAATATTTTTATTTTTAATAGGATAAATAATATACAATTGATTAGTAAAATTAGAATTCTATATACACGTGATACTTTTTGTAGTATCAAATTAGTTAGGTAAGAATAAATTTCCTCATTGGAAGTGTAATTCTAGATAATTTGAAATGAAAATATAATGAAATTATGACACTGAATATGAATCAACTTGTTAGTTAACTGATTCTTATTCATTGTAGGAATAATAAAATGATATGAATTGAAAATAAAAAATTCCCTCGATATATATGTTGGTAAACTAGTATTTAGATGAATATGGTCAATGAAATAAAATAATTTCATAATAGTATGTCCATTTCTCTATAATCCTTCTCATTTAGAAAAAAATTTAATGGGAATTGAAATAGATTTCATAAAACTAAATCCATAAATAAATAAGCCCATATGTATGTTTGTAATAAAGATTTAGAATACCAAATTTGGCCAACATTGTAATTGTCTATGACAAATCTATGTCACCATAGGGGATACTCATCCAAATCCTTGGTTCACCCATTCTCGCCTATAATAAATATATAGAAGGAAGTTGTATATTGATAAAAAATACTATGAAGATGCTAGAAAGATAGATTTCATGAGACTATCACAATTAAAATTTATTACAATGACTAATCCCTAGGTCCCAGATCATATGTGATAGTGAAATTGTTACTCAACTAACATCTAAGGTTTTAACCATTATATGATGTATTACGTGAGATTATAAGTGAGACTTGATACTCACTCCTTGATGTATCATACTAGGAATAGAATAATAATAAAATCAAAAAGTATAGAATAATTATTGATGAATATATTTATACATATATGAACATTGAGGAATTCCATGCCCAAAACCACAATCAAATAATCGACCAGAGAGACTATAATCATCTCCATCGCTTGTGAAAGTTTATTTCACCATTGGTATCATTTTTATGGAAATCATCCCCATATATAATAATCATTGGAACACCGTCACTGAATCATTGATAGCATAATAATCATCCTCAAACAAAAAGTCAAGGATATTTGAAACATGATTATTAAACAATAAATCATAGAAAGTGGAATCATCCTAAAAACATCAATAGTTATGTGAAAAACAAAAAAAACATATACAAATAAAATGTTTGATCATAAGAACCATATTTAGGTATCCCAACAATATCAACAAATGTGATCAAATATTGGGTCCTAGGTAGCTCATCTACGATCCCCAATATAGAAAATAAGACAGATCTTAGGATGTAAATCATCAAATCCCAATGATAGAAATCACATAAATTCGGGCTCATCGAACTCAATTAATGAAACACCTCTTTTAATTATAGACGCATCATCAATAAATATATAAATTCAAAAATAAAAGAGTCGAGGTATAAAAACACAAAAAACCAACAATACCACCAAACCCCCTTGGGAATAAATGTTCGGCATAGGTTCTATGGAGATACTAGAAACCATATCTACCAAATCCAGAGGTCAAGACTAAAGAGAAGTCAACCATCAGGGCACTGACTCGTTCCTCCCATATCTAAAACCTTAAAGAGGAACCCTACTTTGGAATCTCCTGGTATACTCAAAAGTGAAGTATTCATACGTGGGATCCTGACATATGAAGGTAAAATGTGGAATCCAACATGTGATCCTCATTAAAATTTAATAATAGTAATATTAATTATGTTTCTCAAAATAGAACACATGAAGATGCATCCAACATGGGAGCTATATAATAGTGCACATTGAATGTGGAATCCTACATGATATCCTTAGAATGCTATATAGGTAATGGAATCCTAAAAGTTATTTACAAAGACATCATTAATAAAAGGAAAAGATTAGGGGGTCCATTGTAATAGTATTATTCTAGAGGAATCTTGTATATGATCATCTAGATTGAAGCACTTGTAGAGGAATCCTACATGGGTGTACTCAAAATATACTAACCACATATACTCCTAGTCTATAAGGGTAGTGTATCAAGGAAGATTCCTTCAATAAGTAAATCTATAGAGGAGTGGTTCGGGAGGGATTTGAAAATTATTATATTAGATCAAGTGGCTAACTCTCACTAGACAACTGGATTCAATTACCCGAGGAAGAACATCTTCATATAAAAAGTGTCTGAATTGTATCTAAGGAGTCCTCAAATCACCTCAAGGATTTTACCATAATTATATATATATATATACGCATAAAAATTACTACAATTGTTTCCAATACTAAATCCATAGAATATTGAGACTAAATACCTTAAGATTGTAGCAACGGGATTTGTACAACATGTACTACGAAATCCCCAGGTAGGGATGTACTACCGCTAGTCATGCCATTTAAAAACAAAAGGACAAGGAATGATTATATTTTACATGGAGTGTACCCTACAAGGGGTACCTTCACTTGTACCACTCATTGGATATCCATGTACTTCTCCGCTAAGTGTAACTTTACATGGCCTATAACTCACACCTAGTCTAGTTATGTATTCTACATAGCCATGTTACCCGACACTGGTTGTCTGTATGGGTACTTGACAACATGGTTGAGCCCTAGTAAATATATTTTATTCCCCATACATGTAATATACTTCTGTAATAACATATTACTAATACTTTTAGAACAAAATGTGTGTATTTCGAATATACACATAATCTGATTTGGATTTACGAACATGAAACCCCTCAATTCACCAAGAACCACAATCCACCTAGAAATAGATTTACCCAAATTGTGTCCTAAGTATCAATAATATGGGTGTAAAATTATGAAATTTCCAATATATTTGTATATACATTAAAAAAACAGACTATCTTTTGGGAGAATATGAAAAATATTCACCCATTTTTGTGATCCATGACTACTGAATTAATATTTCCCTTATCCCGAGATCTGTGGAAATACCTTTCTTCTTCAATATAGATTTTAACCTATAAATACCCATATCCCGCTTAGAATCATGAAATGGGAGAACCATAGGGTGGTGTACGTGTGAATCTAAAGTGTATGAATATGAGTGAATATAGAAAAATAAAATTAATAGAATATAATGAAAAAGAAAAAAGGGGCCCCACCCAGACCTGGTGGAAATCATGGGGTTATGTCCTACCTTAGAAGAAATCTACATTATGGACAAAATAGAGAAGAAGTAATTCTCATATTATTATTTATTAAAAATATATTAGGAATGAAACTTTATGACTAAATTAATATTTAATTAATTATATATTAAATATTTTTCATTGCGCTATAATTTGAGTGGATCATAATTCCTCCAAAGTCCAATACTAGGATAAACACTCAATTTTGGGAGCAAAAATGTGATCAAAAAAATTATCTAGGAACATAGTCTAGTGTAAAATGGCCATTTCACCCCTTATAAGAATCTAAAATAAAAAAATTACATTTATTATAAAATTCTTGTACAAAAAAACAAGAGTATTTCTATAAAGCTAATGGGAATTTGGATGGAACAATGGAAAAAATATAGGAATTATTATATAGCCTATGGTAAAATGAATCATTAATTATGTAATTATATATTGGGTACTCTATGGATATGGGATCAAATAAATTGAGATAATGATAATTAAATCATATTCCTGGTAATATGTAATGATCTACAATATTTGAATGATTTAATATATGAGAAATATGATTAATATTGATGAAATTTATGGCTAGACCCATGTTGTGAGCACTCTATGTCACCCTGTTTCATGAAACAAATATAATATAGACACATTGAGATCATTAATGTGAGATTTTAATTCTTTTATGTTACCAGAACAAAAATAATATCATATTCATACCAATAATAGGAAATCTGAGTTTCTATAAAATATTTCATTAGATATTAATAATATAGTAAACCCATTATTAATTTTGTGACACCACACTAATGGAATTTGTATAAATTTGATATTTGTGGTTGGATATATGATATGTTATCTATAATACACTATATATTTATATATTATGGCTATGAATCAAGCCACACATTGTTCTAGTAAGAGGAATCTAATGGTAATTTTATTTTCCGAGTGTGAAAATATGGTCAACCATTGTTGAAATATCCATTGATTCCACTAAGATTTAAATAACTTATATAGATTCATTTAATAAATTGTGGGATTCAATTAATGATTAGATGTCACATTAAGTAAAGCTATCTATATGGTTAAAGGCTAAGATAGATGGGATAAACTTAATATTTTTAATTCACTAAAGATATAATATAAAAAATTCCTTTTAACATAATGTGAAAATTAATAAAATAAATGCAGTTTATAGTTATGGAACAAAAAAATTAATTTCCACTTGGTTAAGTTCATATGATTTCAATCCTTATGAACTTCTCATGATGATAATAAATTTATTTCACAACACAACATGAATTAATGTTAAGTGTGAGACACTCTGTATCTGTTAAAATGAAGAAAAATTAATTATTGGATTAGACCTACGTATGTTATAATGTTTTCCCCTGTTTAGATCATTGTTTATTGTTTTTTTAGTATCATGGGATTTATCTAATCCATCAAAATTTTACCAAGGATAAACTAACCAATTTAAAAATTCATATTAAACAATTTGGAACAATGATTTATATTTATTTCATGTTTATTTAATTTGTGTATAATATTCTCTTTGAGTTATTACAATTCATTATTCTATCTCATAATCCATTAAAAATCCTAGATTTTATATATGGTGGTGTTGAAATGGGAATAAAATTGTACAAAAAAAGGTATGACAACCTCTATCTTACAAAAATAGCCACTAGAGTTGGCGTTGTATTAGAATTGATCTGGTTTTGATAATCCCATAAAACATGTATAATTATAGTCGGAAAATATTTCTCATTTCTGTGCAATGTATTTTGAATAATATAATATAGTTTTTTGTAAAAGGAATATATTTTTCAATTTTCAACATTGAAAAAAGTAGCATAATCTATTTCAGTACGTATCATACATAAGATACACATTAATATATTCAGTAACAAAAAATTCGTTGATTTTCAAATCAATAATGTGTAAAGGAAAAATTAGTAACAATATTGGTCATTAGAAAAAAAAGATCCCTCAATCAGATGTCCATGATATATTTTCCATTAAACAACATGGAGAAGAATTATTTGAAAGTATGTGTATATACGAAATTGATAGTAGTGTCTAGGTAATATAGAATAATGATTTTTTTCGATTGATAAAAAATAACCATTTTTATTTGGGGGTGTAAACTACCTCTTGGTGTTGATGGATGAATTTATCATGTATATAATATCAATGTGAATTATTTGTGAACTAAATGTAGGATCTCATCCTTAGTAGTGGAATGTATACAATTATATTAATTTTATGGAATATCCTGAGTATATAATTTTGTGGAACGTTTCTTCCAAAATGTATTTCTAATATAAAAAAATGGTATTTATAAATTTGTTGAACATGGATATAATCATCCAGATATACCTTCTAAGGAAAAAGAGGAGATATCGAGTTTTCATAATGGAACAAATTTAGATCATGATGATCGATCTATTAATTAATAAATATGTTCGATGAAATAATCCACATTAGAATATAATAAAAAATGGGATACATATATCAAATTATTGGATCAATCATAAATCATAGAGGTTATCATTAATCAAGTGCTTTTCTAACCAATTTGGTCTCTTCTATATCATTATTAATGTAGAGAAAATCATCATATGATATTAAATCCAAATAATAGTCTTATTTAGGTACAAATATTCTTGGGATATTTTTTCACTAGATATTTCTTTCCATTGGGAATCAAGTGAACATTGGATGTGATATAATGTTATTCTTTTAGGGATGTTTTTCTCTCAACCGTATATATAATCACTGATGGGAATTAACTATTCTTTAATTATGGTCTTGTCGTGATTTATTTTGATGATTGTTTACTTTAATCAAACATGATAAAATCAATCAAGACACATGTATTAGTGGGGAAAATTTTAAGGATTCAATTAGGTATTGGTATTATACATTATTGTTAATATATCTTTCTTATTACATGAAGGTGTAAGAAAAAAAACAAGTAGAAAAATTTTATCCTAATGTTTACCAGGTTGAACTTTCATCTCCCAATTTTACATATTTAAACCTGTGTGGGACTATTGAAATATATCTCTAATGAGTTGGAGGTTTCATAGATGGAGAATGCTTCTATATCCAGATGTTCCATATACAAAAATTAACTTTTGGTGATAGGTTGTGTTGTATTGAAGTATTATATTTCTATCTATTTAACTACCTTTTGATACACAAAACAAATTATATGGTGCTAAAAAATATTTCTTGTAATTATACATTTTAATTAAACACCATAAGAATAAGGATATATTTAGGAATATTCTTACAAAAGTATATGTGGGCCATATGTTGTGGTAAATGTTTTCTATGTTTAATTATTTTATTGATCAGTGATTGTAACACAATTTTAAAATTAGATAATAGGTTCTTAATATCTAAAATTATCCCTGTGAGAAAATATTTTTTTCCTAACCATAATAATATTTTTGAGTGATAAAAGTGAAAATAATTATTTATAGGGTCACCACATAATGGATGAAAGTTTTTAATTCAACTACAGGCATCAAGACTGGTGGATGTATATGCTAATTTTCAAGATTATGAATAGTCTTCTGAAAATTATTATCTTAATGATTGCGGAACCATTCGTCATATAATTTGTAAATGTTAGTAATTTTTAAGTGGTGGTGGCTTCAATATGCATATTATAGAAAAGAAACCCTTATATTTATATGAAATCGTATATTTTTTAATGGAGGTGGATATCACGTATCACATTTATCATTTTATGGTTAAATATGATTCTACTAATTTCAACGAGAATTTTGGGAAATTTTTATGATGTTATTCTAAATGGGAATTCCATTGGATTCATATTCTTATAGTTTGGTCAAAGTGTGATAAAAAATTTTGAATGATCATTAAGATAATTCTACAGTTATTGTAAACATTCCACTAGATCATTTACATAGAACTCCTTGGACATCACCAAAAGGAAATGATTATATATTTGATTTTATGTTGGAATGAATATCCTTAAAAATTCATGATATATGGAATTAAATGATTACAATATTTTATATTGTAGTGAAATGAAGGTAGTTACCTCTCTATATTTATGGACCAATTGGGTCTTTTTATTTTCAAAATACAAATCTATAATAGAGGGGACCTATAATATTGCTATCAAAATTGTAAATAACTCATTGTTTATGAGTGCGAAATCGTCAATTTGAATGTTCAAGTTGTTATCCCATATATTCTAGAAGGCAATGATTTTATCTTTATTTTTCATGAAATGAAAATGATCTCAATTTATTTAAGGTGTAACAATTCCCAAATGAAATTGACCTTAATCATATTCACAATTTAGTTTTACTCCTATAATTCATATATCAAAATCAATATATTTATAGGATATTTATAATCATGGTTATTTTCCAAAAACCCAATATAATCAATTGCCTCATTGGGATACACTCTCATCATATTGTTATAATAACCTAAAAATAAATCTATATATTTCCTATATAATGAGATATATTTAACATGTTCCTTAGGGCTTATGTTAATGTTCATTAATATGGGATACAAATCATCCCCAACTCATACATTAACCTGAGTGAGTTCAATTAATGTGGTCAAATAATTATCCTTGAATACATGAGACACATCCCTATTTTTTATTCATTATGTTATTTTTATTTCGGAGGAGATTATTTGTGGAAATATGGATATCATAAATATGGTGTGGTGAAATATTTTAAACCATTGGCATGACATACCTCTAGTGAGTAGTTGCCTTGATCTAATCCATATGATGCCTTGGTAATGGGAGTGAATGATCACAACCATCATTTACTTATTCTCTGAGACAACATATCTAGAATATCGAAGAGACTTGGATGTGTCTTATGAATATAATGAAGGCCCACATGGTAGTGGAAATGCATAGAGGTAAAATTGATTTATAGGGACTAAACTATTATATTCTCCACAATTATAGGTGATGACAAAATGGAGTCATTCACATACCCAAAATACAAGTGAAATATAACCATGTGGTTTAAAGAGTGGTCTAATGTGACCGACATGACATCATTTCAATATAGATATAAATGTTGAGACTCAGTAAAATTTGTTTGAAAACAAAATCTCTTCTTTGAGTTTTCTCCATTTATTGATAATAGAAGTTTAGAATGCATTGTTAGAAAAAATTTGAATAAATATTGTTTACCACCAAATAATTCCCATCTATTTTATATAACCACGCATCTATATAACGAAATTCATAGGAATAAATTGTGGAATTTTCATTTTATAGTGCAATTTTGTTCCCATAAATAAATTATTTCTAATTTTGATGATATGATAAGGAATCTAAAATATTCATTCATAACCATGACTTTCAAAAAAGATGTTGAAAATCAATTTCTGATGGACCACCACTAATTTCGATTAAGAAATGAGATCTTTATTTTGATATAGCATTGAAATATATTCTAGGGATCTTAAATAACTATTTTTATGTAATCCAATATGATATGTATAGTTTATTCATTATATATTACATTAAGATATAAATAACATAATCTAAAATAATTTTGGAGGAATTCTATCTTGGGGTAAATACAAAGATATCCGTATAACATAAAATAGTGATATTATGGTATTATTTAAAAACATAATTACATGATCATCTATTCCTTTAATATTTTAATACTGTACAGGATAACCTAAGTACTTGTAGAAGAATTTTGTGACTTTTAAATCCAAGAAATGGAATATTCAAATAATAATATAATGTAAATTAGAACATATGATTCTAGAGGCATAATAAGAATACATAGAAATGTGAGAACCATTATCATTAAAATCAATTCATGATGCAATAAGATAGTGTCACACCATAACTTATCAATTTAATTTATTTTATTATTTCCATGGGGTTTTAAATCTTTTTGTTCGAGTTCAGGTTGTGTCTTAGATGAAAATTTTGAGTTATGTCAAGAAGTGGGTGTTTTTTAGTGACGTCATTGGGTGCATGGGTGGGGAGAGTTTTGGAAACCCCACGCGGCTTCGCTCAAGCATCAACACGATCTTCTCGTCATTGGAAAAATAAAATGAGATACTTTTGAAATTTATTCTATTATTTATAAAATTTCTTGTCGTTATTGATTTTGTAATTATTATTAATGTGAATTGGGTATTCTTATTAATAATATTTTTATCTATATGATTATTAATGTACTTGTTAGTATTATTATAAATAAGATTTGATTATTATAAATATTATTACTATTGTATTTAAGCAATTATTTTTTAAAATTTTTTATTACTACTTTTGATATTAGGGATGGTGCGCGAGTTCCACATGACTAACAGAAGGCCTGCGGTTAGCCCTGGAATCTGAGCAACTAGAGAGTGTGAGTCAGCGAAATAAAAATAAATTAAATATGTTGAAAGGAAACTAAAATTTAGTAAAATAAATAACTTACCAATGTAATGATAATATTATTTTTTCATGTATAATAATATTATATTATTATTAAAGATTTTTTATTATTAATGTTAATATTTTTTTCATTATTATATTAATATTAATTATGTATTTTTTATTTTCATGGTATTATTAATATTATCATTTAGAAGGGTATTTATTAATAATAATAATATTATTAATGTTTTATTATTATTATTTGGCGTCTTATAAATATTATTGTTGTTAGTGTTATTATTATTATAGATTAAATTAATGATTATTATTATTGATATTTATATTAACATTACTATTATGGGTCAAAGTTACTATTATTATTATTATGTATATTGATTTTTTTTGTGTGGTTTCCTTTTCCTTATTTTCATTTTTTCACTCTCTTTCCTAAAACTAGCACAATGCCTCTTTTATCTCCCCCTCTATTTACGCACCACCACCCTCCCTCTTCCACCCTCATACTGGCCCGCCACCCTCTAGCCGACACCAGTATTGTGCATTCTCTTTGCTTCCACCTCAGGCCACCCAACACATGCAGCCGACCTCCCCCTTACAACGCCTGCTATAGCACCCTCTGAATCCACCTCTTTCCTGCTGCCACCTTGTTCTATCTAGCATTTCCTGTCATGCCCTCCGACTCTTCAACTACTGTCGGTGCGCCCCCATATGATGGCCTACCCTCCTACAGGCGCCACACTATTAGAGTTGTTCCTGTCATGCACCGACACCACACCAACCACATCCACTATCTATCCAGCAGCTGTGTAGCATCCCCAGTTCCCCTTCCCTAACCAGCTCCGACCTTGACTCCCTGCTCCGCACGGCTGACCAACATTCCCCCTCTCCCTACTGACGATTGTTTTCTAGCCGTTACACCTTCGACCAGCCACATTCTAGCCGGCGACCCCTCTGCCTGTGATTCTTCCACCACTTTCCAGTATGTAACATTTCCAGAACACATCTCCTCCTCGCTGCGCCTCTTTTGCAACAGTCATGAGAGTTCCCAGATAGACAACACCCACTTTCAGCATCCTCTCCACCTCTTTTTGACTATCATGTGACTCGATCGATCAGGCACACACTAGAACTACCCCTAACCCATTAAATTTAGAGATATTTGAATTCTTGCATGTCTTACAAATAATTAATATTAATTAAATATTTGTAGTTTTGAGTATAATTATTTTATAAAATTTTTTTTTTGTCATATATAATTTTTGTTTGATTAATTTTCTCACCAACATTATTGATTTTGGCATGTTTTTTGAAGATTTACCAAGTGTGAATTATTTTTTGAAAACATGCTAAGTATGTTTATGCACTGGACATTCGTTTGAATTATTTTACCTAAATGTTTCTATGTTTTTAGCTATTTTTGCGTTGTTTAATTGTTGAGTAATTTTTTTTCATTATTTCTTTGTTTTAGATTGTTTTACTTTTATTGAACAAATTGGAGAGGTAATTACGTGATACTGCGGTCATCACCTTTCTCGTGCTTGTGTGCCTGCTCAAACGGTGTCACAACATCGTGTTTGGACTGTGTGTTGAGGTAGGTCCCCCACTACAATTTCCATTGAGTTTTATAATTTATTTATTCCATTTCATTTCAATATTTTGTGTTAAATGTGAAATAATATGAAATAATTAATTTTGAAAGAATGATTTTCATATACGAGACTTTATTTGTATGAATCCCACTGAAATTATTTTTTTAATGAATTTTCACACAATAGTGAAAAATTCACTTTGATATTTTGAACATAATTCATGGGGTTTCAATTGTCGTTCTGGTTTGATGATAAATCTATTCTTTGGATGCATGATCAGGTTTTTTGATTTCTCTTGAGAAATGAGGTTTTTTATTAAGTATCGTTAATCCCCTTTTGGCACTTTAATATAAATAAATTATTTTGAAAAATCTATTTGGTGTTACTCATGTGTAACCTTGTTGTGCACATCAATTTTGAGGGGTGTTGTGCATGATGTTTGTGCATTGGAATTGGTTTCTTGTTTGACAATGTTAACTCACCCCATTTTTATTACACATGTTGTCATGGGAAGTTGTAATGGTATGTTTATCTTCTGAGAACAATTGATATACTAGATTAAAATATGCATTGAATTGTGGCCCCTAGTACGAACATTGCTTTTCTAGGGTATTGGGCCCCTCGCTTAGGCTAGGTAGGGAAACAACAAGAATTAAGGCATTATGACATCATTGATTAGGGTATGCCTTCTGGATGAGTCAAACGTATAATGCGTTCTAGATTGTTGACGAGATCCTAGGTTCAACTAATGTTTCCTTTAGTTCTTATTTGTATGTGGTATACGATTGAGAGGTCCAGTTTTGTTGCTACTCCTCTTTTGCAAATTTCCCATTGCCTTTGTTGTGTGTTTATTGTTGTGTGTGGTTTTCCTCATGACTAGAAACTAAAATTTAGATTTCTAAATGGTTCTCGAAAATGTTTTTGAAATTTAATGCACCTTTTACCTTCAAACAATAAACAAGTTTTTTAATTAAAAAGGCAAATGGACTGTTACTTGTTTTATAAATGTACGTGTGGGTGGACACCCATATTTTATATAATTTAGTTCAAAACTAGAATTAGTAAATTCATTATTTAAAGGTATTTCCTTGGGGATAGTTTCATGGTCATGCCTACATAGTTTTAATATTCACACCTATAGTGTTTTAATATTTTTATTTTCTTTGGTAGGTTCGACTCGAGCTTGCTCGCTGTGGGCAAGAGATAGCGGTGGATTGGTGAGAGAATCATAGGATCGCGATGAGTTTTGGTCGTCATCATGTATGTATATTCTTGTTGGTTCTTCTTCTTTTTTTATCATTTATTCTATTTTTGGGGTTCTACTTTTCTACTATTTTTTTATTTTCATGGGAAAAAATCGATTATACTTTCAGAACATAAGTCATATGGACAGGAATGTTGTCATGAATCCTAGCTGGTCTTGATCCTTGGATTTCCATGGGTTTTTTGGGTTTGATTATTTCCATTGTTTCTTATGGTTTTTTGGTATTGGGAAGTAAAATGGGTCCCAATAAAGTCACCTCTATGAGCTCGTATGTCCTGGTAAGCCATATCGATCTGGGGAAATTACCCTTTGATCCTCTATATGACGGCGGGGTGACAAGCGTATGGCCGCCAACCTTATGTTTGAATCACCCGTACACACTAATTTCCCAATGTAAACCATTTTGGATTTTTTTAAATTTTGGAAAATGGTTTCAAAATATCTTTTTTTGAATTGTGAGAAGTTGAATTTTGAATGGTAATGACCATGTTTTGATTAAGTTCTTAGTTTCTATGTTCCATAGTGATTTCCCCCATGAATGTATGATTGAATGCCCAAGGTGCATCTTTGAGTGGTGCAACTTCAGAATATCATCTTGCATGTCAACTTATAGTATATGTTTGAGAATTATTGATATTGAACCATCATATGTTTTATGGTCATTAAGATCCTCTTGAGGTGGAGGAGTGGTTGTAGAATATTGAGATGAACTACAAATTCATTCGGTTGTCTAGGTCACTAAAGGTGAATATGGATTCCATTATGGTTGATGGTCCAACTTGGAAATGGTGGAAGTCCATGTCTCAATAAAATCCTCAAGAATATCTCATAAGGGAGTTCGTCAAGTGATAGTTTATCCAAAAATATATATTGTAATAGACAATGCTAAGGAAGAGGATGGAATTGTGTTGTGTTTAGAAGGGAATTGAATCAGTACTATAATTATATCGACATTTCTTATACCCAGTTCCTACGACTGACATTATGTTGAAAATGATCCTAAGAGGGCTTAACAATTTGAGTTTGGACTCTGACTAGAACTACTGTCGAATGTGGCAGAGCTCAACCTAACCACCTTCTCTATTTTTTTTGGGGAAAGCCTTTCTAGATAGAACTAATTTACTATGATGACATGAGATGGAGAATCCACCCCTATCCTTGGGAATTAATACAGAGGATGTCGATATAAAAATGGGAAGCAAAACATTGATGCTGTCTCGAATAGAGGAATCAATAGGCCTTCAGATCTGTAGTCATATTATTCACAATGCAATGTTGTGATCTATTACTAGTGTTGTAGGAAATGTCACAAGAGGTCGATGTTCCCGAGTGCTCTGAGACCCTACCACACCTTTGGAGGCCCCGATCACTTGCAGTGATTCTGCTGAGGTGTTTCTATGAAGCGCGCTGATGCTAGACCTCACTCGTGGAAGGTCACCTCATCTCCTCAGCAGGTGTAGGACAATGATTGAGATCCGTTTTGGGTTTCATCATTATATAAGTCCTTGGTTGTAGTGGTTGTCTCTTATAGCATTTTGTGGTGATTATTTTCCATCAGTCATAAGAATGGTCATTGTTGATCTTGTTTGAAACAATTATTATTTTGGAAGCGTGTTAGGTAAAATACATGTTCATGTGTTATGTTTGTGAATTTTTGTAGCTTGACTATGAGATAGGAGATGCTTCAACAATCAGTGCTCTAGCCATAGGTCCCGGAGTGAAGATAACCCATAGTCAGTTGAACCCCAATGGTGAAAAAGGGCCCTGTTTAATATTCATCCTTAGTGTGGCATGGTATTTGTTTCTGAGTTTGCGACATAGTTGATATATCGATGGAGATATTTTTGATGCCCTATCAGTTCGGCCCTTCCATTCTTCCTCTAATTGTGGGGTCATTTGGTCCATATGGAATTTTTTCATGTTCTATTAATCTCATCTGTTCTTATAGTGGGGAGACCCATAATGGGTATCAAAGAGTTACACTAGAAGTAATTTAGTGATAGCTTGATCCTTATGGAAAAGTATCCATTCGGGCCTCCACATGTCAATATCAGATATTATTTTCATGTATCGATTCGTATCAGGTGGTCTCGTGTGGAACAACCTAATCCTATTTTCTTCATCTTGAGTAAACACTGGGATTGGAGTACACCAAACAGTTCCGTTGGACTAATAATTTTGGAATAAGAAACTGAAGTTGTTTAGGTTCATTCCATGATTGAAATGGGTGGTTTTGGTATGATTGGTCATGTTTAAGGTGATCATTTTTAAAGTATGAGTTTTGTGTCATTGGTTTTCAATGTCTGATTGGATCGATCAACTAGAGGCACAAAATATTTTGGTGGGGGTGAGATGTATGAAGTTTTATATTTGTATCTTGATAATGATGTGGCTTTTCGGGGCTAGAAAACATAATGGTGGGAAGAATTTTCACACCCCAACTTATCTAATTAATTTATTTTATTATTTCCTTGTGTTTTTTAATATTTTTTTAGGGTTCAGGTTGAGTCCCAGATAAGAATATTGAGTTATGAAAAAAGGTGAACCTTTTTGATTTGACGTCATTTGGCGCATAGGCAGAGCGAATTTTGAAACTCCCATGTAGCTTCGGCCAGGAATTGACACGATCAGACCGTCTTCATAAAATTAAAATGATAAACTTTTATAATTTATTATGTCATTTAAAATTTTTATTATTATTAATGATATTGTTGTTATTAATAATGTGAAAAGGGTATTCCTATTTTTATATTATTATCAGTATGATTATTCTTGTTTTTAATAATATTATTATTAATAGGGTCAATTACTATTATTTTAGTTATTACTAATGTAATTAAAGAATTATTATTATTATTATTATTATTATTATTTTTAATACTATTGACATTTGGCCAGTGCACGGGCACTGAATGGCTAGCAGAAGTTGTGCAGTAAGCCCGGGCACCTGTGCGACTACAGAGTTTGAGTTAGCCAAATGAAAATAAATTAAATAAGTTAAAAAATGTAAAATTTATTTAAATAAATTACCTACCATAGTAATGATAATATTTTTTTTAAGTATAACATATATTATTATTATTAAGGAGTTGCTATTATTAATGTTACTATTTTTATCATTTTTATATTATTATTAAATCTATTTTAAGTTTTCTTATAGGATTTTTTATTATTGTCATTCACACAGGTACATATTATTATTATTATTATTAATGGTGTTATAATTATTAATATGTGTACTGTTAATATTATTGTTGTTAGTGTTATTATTATTAGAGATTAAATTTATTATTATTATTATTCGAATTAATATTAATATTATTATTTTTGGATCAATGATGCTATTATTATTATTTTGGATATTATTATTATAATTTTGTTTATATTGTTTTATTTTATTTTTTTAAATTTTTTTATCTCTTTCATAACCCTAGCTCAATGCCTCTTTTATCACCCACTCACTCTTCACCCCAACACCCTCTCTCTTCCTCCCTCTTTCTAGCACGACACCTTCCAGCTGGCACCACCGATGTGCCGACTCCTTGTTTCGTATGCATCACCGCTGGCCGCCCGACCTTCATACCCTGCGACGATGCTACACCAGCTCGTGCCTCGCCCCCCCCCCCCCATCGTCCTCCTCGGGCCTCCCTGTACCTGTGGCCATTCTCCCCCTGTAGCTCTTCCCGCCACTCCCTAGGACTCTACCTTTTTCCTACTCCTTCCTCACACTTTCTAGTTTCTCCTACAATGCCCTATGATGCTGCATCTATTGGCCGCACTCCCCCCAGTTGCTGGCCTACCCTTCTATCGGAACAGCACTAACAATGCTATTATTATCCGGCACCGACACGATACCAACTGCATCCTCTATCGATAACAGTGGTGCAGCTTCCATAGCTCACTTCCTAGACTAGCTTTGACTTCGACTCCCTACTCCACGTGCCTGACCACCATACCCCTACTCATTGTAGGCATGTTTTTTCAGCTAGCTCCTTTTCGGCCATCAACCTTTCTGCCGGTGTTTCTGTCACCACATCCCAATGCATAATCATTCTAGCACACATATCCACCTCAGTGTGCCTCTTGTTTGACAGTCGTGCGACCTTCGAGATGGACAACACCGACTTCTGACCTTCTCG
The DNA here is from genome assembly GCA_963277665.1 of Viscum album. Taxonomy (NCBI): domain Eukaryota; kingdom Viridiplantae; phylum Streptophyta; class Magnoliopsida; order Santalales; family Viscaceae; genus Viscum; species Viscum album. The sequence goes on from OY728161.1 coordinate 260,833,932, forward strand.
CCTCGTATTTTTGACTATCGCCCGACTCCGCCGATCAACTGCACCTAACACAGACCCCTATCCCCTTAAATTTAAAGGTATTTGAATTAATTCATGTCTTCAATTTATGTAATATTAAATAATTATTTTTAGTTTCAAGTGTTTTTATTTTATGAGAAATTATCTGGTATTGTAGATAATTTGTGTTTGGTTAATTTTTTCACCATCATTCTTGATTTTGGCGTGTTTTTTAAAGAGTGGGTCTGATGAAAATTATGTTTTGAAAACATTATGATGTGTATTATATTTTCTCCATCTTTATGTATTATTTCATGTTAGGGAATCTATGTTTTTAATTACTTTAGTGATTTTTAATTATTGAGTAATTTTTTGTCACTGTTTCTCTATTTCAGATTATTTTACTTTAGTTTCAGTACATTGGCAAGGTAATTCCGTGATAATACGGTCGTCAGCTTTCATGTTCTTGTCCCCCCACTCGAGGCATGTTGCGTCATAGTGTTTGGATGGTTAGTCGAGGTAGGTCCCCCACTTAACATCCCCTTAAATTTAGAATTAATTTATTTCTTGTCATTTAATTTATTTTCATTAAATGTGAAATAATATGAAATCATTATTTTTATAAGAATGGGTTTTTCTAACTTATACTGTTTATTTTTATGCATCCAAATGATTTTTTGTGGTGAATTATCACACAATTGTGAAAAATTACCATTTGGCCTTTGAAAATAATTCATGGATTTTCAAGCGTGGATCTAGTTTGATAATAAATATCTACTTTTTATGTGTGAGATTATGTTTTTTATTCACTTGAAAAATGATATTTTTCATTAAAGGTGATTTAGGATCGATTTTCACTTTAATAAAATTAAATTATTTTGAAAAACCTCTTTAGTGTGACTTTGGGGGTGACCTTTATATGAATGTCAATTGTAGGTGTTGTTGTGTGTGAGGTTTGGTCATTGGAATTAGTTTCTTGTTTTACATTGTTGACTCACCCCCTTTTTATTACGCGTGTGGACATGGGAACCATTCTTGGTAAGAGAATATTCTAAGAACAATTTCTACACTAGTATAGAATCTGAATTGGCTAATGGACCTTAGTATATACTTTTCTCCACTAGGGTATTTGGGCCCTTGGTTAGGCTAGGAAGGGAAAAACTGAGAATTAGGGTGTTATGACATTATTGAGTAGAGAATTCCTTCATGATGAATCATAAGTATATTATGTTTTAGATTGTTCATGTTCTCCATAGTTTGACCAATGTTTTATTTAGATCTTATTTTTATGTGGTGGACGATTGAGAGGACTAGTTCAGTTGTTGGTCCTCATTTGATACTTTACCATTTCCCTTATTGTGTGTTGTGTGTAGTTTTTCTCTTGACTAAAAAGTAAAATTTTTATTTCTAAATTGTTCGCGATTTTTTTTGAATTATAATTAAACATTTCCCTTTAAACATTAAACTTGTTATTAAATTAAAAAGAGAAATGGACTATTGCATATTTTGGAAATATAAGGATGTGTGGAAACCCATATTTTATAAATTTTAGTTGAAAACTAGTCATAGTTAATTTTAAATTTTAATGTAGTTCTTTGTGAATAATTTTTTGGGCATGCATACTGCCTTTTAATACTCACGCATATTGTGTTTTCCCATTTTTATTTTATATTACAGGTTATACTCGAGCTTTCATGTTGTGGGTGAGAGTTAGTGGTGGAATGGTGAGAGAATCTTGGGTTTTTGAGGATTTCAGTTGTAGTAAGGTTAGTGTGTTGTTGTTGGTTTTCATCTTTTTTATGTATCATTTATTCACTTTTTAGTGTTCTAATATTATATTTTTTTATTTATTTTCATTGAGAGAAATCAATCCCAATGGCTCTATATTGATGGAATAGTGCTAGTTTCGAGCCTAGGAGAATCAGGAACACCTCTTGGGCCATTCTACAGATCGGATTGGGCGACTGATTCAGGGTCGACATGGGTTGGTTTGTGAAAGAGATCTCAATTGCATCATATGTGGTTAAAAAACATTACATAATAATTATATGTTAATTCTAAACACTTAAACCCCATAACTCATCATTTTAGGATACCATTATTCTACAACACATGGTGCCTCAACAGACTAAAACGCTTCCAATGAATTTGAGGGGAATATAATTCCATACCCACACATCACATTCATAATATATACCTGAATTTGAGTGTAACATATATTTCAAAAATTTGAATATATTTATTACTAAAAAGTGAGGGTCACATATGTGGACATACCCAATCAATGAACGAGAGGTACAATAAAAAAATATCCTTTAATTGAAGTTTTGATAGATATTCATAATAAAAAATAAAGGAATGGAAAATCATGGTTTATTTTTGATTGAATAACCTTTATACATAAATTTTAATGGACAGAATTAATTAGAGTGTTATGTGGTCTCATGTTACATGGGAATCATAAGGATATTTTAATGATGTGTAAATGCATATGTAAACATGGAAATTTTGAAATTTCAAGGCGTAATAAAAAAAATAAAAAACATGGATAATGATGCTATGGAATAAAATTCCATAGTCTATATTTACTTTTTAAAGCTTCATATAATCTTATTAAGAAAATGTGAATACCTTGGATGGGATTTAGAGAGTGATATGGAGATTGACATTTTATGAATTGGTTTTTATTATGGTTGAATTGATTTATGTTTTTGTATTATTAGAAAAACATAGGGGAATTCTTTCTTAATATCTAAACATATTTTTTATCTAGGTAATAAATTAATTAAACCAACAAAAACTAATAGTTATTACCATTGTATTCAAAAAATAGATATGTTTTTATCAAAATTTTATTATTCTAATAAATTAACTCATTAATATTATACAACTCACCAGGTGGAATTAAGATATTATAATAAATATTTTTATTGAAAATATTAAAATAGATTATTTCTTTAGAAGGATTCCTTATGGGATTGAGTAATATAATATATCAAAAATCTAATTTAAAGGGTGTAATTTTTTCTATTTTTTATTACATTAATATTTCTTATTATATCACTATTATTGTTATTATTATTTAACAATAAATGCAGTACATTTATAACATACTTCATTTTACACAAAAATATTTATGTCTAGAAAAATATTGAAAAATTCACAATTTCCTAATTTCTATATGTTTCATTAGAAATTGATATTTAAATTAATAAAATATTATCTATATATATTATTAACACATATCATTGGGAGTAGGAAATAAATTAATTACTAACCATTATGTATAATTTGTTATCCCTAGGTAGCTTCCTCAATAATAGTGCATGGAAAACATTATGTCACTATTAACTGGTTTTCAAAAAAATGAATTTCATTTTTTAGAGAAATTAAAAAAATAAATCGTATTAATTGACTGATTCTAAATTAAATTTTGAATGTGTTGATCATAATTAATTTTTAAAAACCATGTGATATGATCTTATGGTTTACATTTGTTTCTATTTCTACTTCTGTTGTCTTGTAAAAGGTATATTTTTTTCTATTGATTTTGTTATTTTGATGGGTGAGATGGGGATGGTAAGGGAATTAAAAGTCATGTATAAATAAATTTAATCTCATTCATCTTTTAATTGTGTTTTAATGTGTTATTTTTTATAATTAAGGAAATTATTAATTGAGAATTTGTATTCACTAATTAAGTACAATACCTATCATAATTACATGTTGATGTTGGTTCCCAAGAAAAAACATATATGAACATTATGATAAAATTTATACAAGTTTTTAATATTAATAAACTCATAATGACCTTTTGATTGTTCTTAGTCAGAACATAGTATGTTATAAGGTTATAAGAATAGCTGACACAATAAAAGTTTATAGTAGTTCCCTACTATAATGAGAAGACAGTTGATCATGATAATACTATTAAATATATTATCGATTACTGGATGATTTCTTTTGGAATATAAAATTATACAGGCAATCCGGGGAGGAGAGTCATAGGAATTTGAGTGACCTTTTAACGATTTACGCCTTTCATAATATCTACTATAGTATGTTATGATAATGATAACCTCAAGCAGGAAATAAATGTATATATGTTTCAGTTGATGTTATGATCAATAGAGGTGTGTAATCGATCATATTATTTAATATTTTTAGTAATTATTATTATAATTTTCTTAACATGATGTATTGATGAAAACTATGATAACATCTATTCATGGAGAAGCTGGATACGTTGGGTGCATCACGGGTAACATCCACTAATTAATAAGTCAAAAAGGATTTATCCCTTCTTTTCTATAAAGGAATGTGATTCCTTGTTACCATTGATATAAATTATATATCTTAAATAAATCTATTGAAAGGGTGTTCTATATGAAATTTTGATTTCTGATAATTCAAATAAATAGGCATCGATCACAGAGGTTGATGCAACAACCATTAATCCTTCTTGATTATAGATGTCATGATTAAGGGATAATATTAAACAATGGACATCTATATAAGTTTTTATGTCATTTTGGAATTAACCACTTTTTCAATGGTTGCCTTTACATGTTGATAGATGCTAATTGTGGGCTTCAGGCTTATCTTCTGATGGAATTTAGAAAAAGGCCAAGCCAGTCACACACTAATTATAAGAATAATCTATATTAAAAAATATATTATTATTTATTATATAACATGCTGAATAAATATTATTACTGTTTGTAGTTTAATAATTATTAATTTTTTCGTGATCAGATATATTTCATTACTATTTATTTGAAAGAATATAATGTGAGATGAACATTTAATACATAATTGTTTGATATTTAGTCAACATGATATTAGTTTATTTTCTAGTGAATAATGTATTGATATTTATATATTAATAATATTGGAATTATTCAAGTCCATATAAATGATATGGAGGAATGGATGACCATGTTTAATGTTCTGGTGATAAATAATATAATTTCAATATAATTTTATTAAATAATATTTCATTCTTAATAAATAATTTAGCACATGTTGAGAAAAATCATATTAATATTATAATTTCCAAAACCCAGATGCCACTCAAGATTTCCATGAGCCCAGTTGGTCACGTTGACTCAAGTGAATCCCTCCAAACACTAGAGGCTACCGACTAGTAGTGGGGGCCTATGTGAGTCACTGGGGGGAAATTATCTCATTACTAGAGTATATCACAATGTGATTCAATCACATTTAATAGAGAAATCCTAAAAACAGGAAGACAACTGAAAAACGAAACAACATATAAATAAATAAATAAATAAATAAATATGAAAAGTCTAATATAATAAATTAACCATATGATACATGTATCTAAAAAATAGTGAAAATATTTACATGAAAAAACAACACAATATGTATCATAATAGAACAAAAGACCAAAATTTACTAGTATCATTACAAGCCTTATATTGGTCACATTCTCCATTGTTCAAAATTAATGATCAACAAACTGTGTTTGGATTCTTTCCAATGTTAACACCTATAACCATATAATATTATTGGGTCCCCTTGAAGGCCCAAACATGGTGTGAGATAAAAATACAAAAAGGAATTCAACCAAGGTCCATAATGTTATAAATTTATTGAATAATTATGGTAAAAAAAAGTATATATAATAGGTTAACAAGTCTATTATTCCCACAACACGTAACAACTATAAGAAAGTGATATAAAATAGCCTCTAGAGAATCCCTAAAAAACAAGTGTCAATATTTTAAAAAGTTAGCTATAAGAAAAAGAGTAAATAATACAACATTTTTTTACTCCCATACTTATCATGACTACATGACCTTACCAAAAAATTCAACCATAACAAAACCCTTAGACCTTACCGTATAACTACCATGCCATAAATTCCATGGGTGTCCTGTTTGACAAGTATCAAACCCCATAAGGTATGGATATAAAGTGTCAAGAATGAAGGGATCCTCACTGGGTCCTAGGATAATCTTGATGTAAACTCAGTATAGGAACCAGTTGTAGTCCTAGAAGCATGTTATACCAGAAAAGTCTTCCACAAGTCAATAATAGATGGATCCAAGGGGTTGAAATACCTAAGTCATCCTACGGTGTCAAGACTCAAGCGGATAATCAACAAAAGGTGTCTTGAAAAACATTTATGATCCATGGAGAGCCATCCATGGAATCTATTAAAACATTATTCCATTTCATACCATTTAACGAAATATTTATATATATATTTACCCCATCTTATATTCACATTCGTTAAATTCCGTATAATCTGTTTATCCACTCATTTATTACACATCACAACAAATCATCACCAGAGTATACCCACTCAGGTATTATATATCCATTTATTCAATTCACATTGGTATACCAACCCATTTATCATCATTCAAAATTTAACATATCCCATGGGTATACCCACCAATTCAATAAATTCCATTTATAACATTTAACAAAACACAGTTAACATAACACATTTTATCTATTCCACAATAAACCAATACATGTTCAACATAATATATCAAATAAATGGAGGAAAGACATCTCCCAAAAAACCAATTCAACACATTCCATTTAGAATTATATTCATATAATAAGGAAGGAACAAAACACACCCCTTGGGTTGTTTAATTTGGACTAGTCAATGAATTTAAAAAGGTGCACACCATGGGTGACATTAATTCGGGAAATGACCACCAATAACATCACAACAGATCCTATGGGAATCTGTAATAGGTTTCATTAAATTTATTCCATGTAACGCATTCAAAATCAAGTTCTATATCTAAATTCTATAGGGAAGCATAATGGGCAACAACCCTGAAAATCACCAAATTAGGCAATAAAAGTTCATACCAACTACATAAGTTTAGTAGTGGAGTGCTTATCCATTATTGACTCTAGATTCATCCTGGTTTATAATAAATATAATGAACATATTAAAAAAGTAAAATTAGGACATAGAAACATAAATTCACATAGATCAATCGATAGTCATACGAATCAAGAACAAATAAAAACAATGTCCATCTTAGTGTTGTGGTTCCTATAAGACAAGCCATGCTTAAATAGAAGGTTGGATGAAGTGTAGATCTGAAATCCAAATTTAGGATTCCAATGGGGATCTCAAATTCTCCACCTATTGTCCAGAAAAAAAATTATAATATTTTATGAATAGGATTTAATTAATAATTTACAAAATAAAATCCTACAAAACAAGGGTCACCCAATTTAGGTGCATGATTTTGGAAAAAGTGCATAGACCATTCATAATTACCATTACGCTAAGGGGAACCATTATAATTTTCATACCATACAAAAACCATACACTGGACCTATATCATAGTCTTTAAAAACTAAAGACCTGGTCGCACGAGGGTGTGCCTTTTCCTTCGCAATTTCTTCAACCCATGATGCCTATATTCTCCCTCTCTCCAGCCTTGTATGATTTAGTTAAACCCTAAGTCCTACATTGAAAGGTTTGTAAAAACTGTGTTTTAGGCTAAAAACATTCCAAATCTAGTTTTTGGTCTCTTACCTAGACAAAAACACCCCAAAACACCTTTGATTCAGTTGAGCACTCAGAAAAGGCCATATTAAATAATTCAAATAGAAAAATAATGGATATATAACTCATAAAAAACTCATGTAAGTACAATATTCCCCCTTAAAAAAATTATCCTAGAATTTCTTCATGAAGTGTGGTGAATATTCTTTTGAGAACCACTCTGGACACATAGCATGTATGATGAACTCCCACTAATAAGTCTCATAATGTAAATGGTTTTTCTTCTAAAGAACCCATACTAGAAGAACAGATTGGACACTAAAAGACTTCATGATACTATGAATGAAAAAAATCATATGATCCTCAAATGATGGATCAACCTATATCTTACACTCCTCTGGATAAAAATACTGTGATGGGTCCAAATGTTTGTAATTGATGTGAGAAATGTAGAAGACGACGTGTATGGATTCACATGTCTAAGGTAACTGCAATAGGTTGGCTACTCACCTTACTCTTTCATGAATCTTGAATGACCTGACATATCACAGTGATTATTTACCACGTATCCACGTTCTCAAATGTTCCAACAATAGTGAAAGATCCAATAAATCCTAATCATATACTAGAAACTCTTGAGTCCTTCACCGATGATTGAAATATGATTTTTGATGACATTGTGTCATATCCATCCATTTCCAATGTAGTTGGACCTGTAAAGATGTCTTCTAAACAAGAAACTATCCTAGTGAAGCTGTATCAGCTACCTCTACCTAGCCCATGGGTGATCTACATAGACTACTATAAAAATACTCATATGGTTTCATTTCCCTCGTCACATGGAAACTGTTATTGTAGGTGAATTCTTCAAGGGGTATATGCATCTCTAATGATCCCCCAAAATACATGACACGTGCTAAAAAATGTCCTCTAGAACCTGTATCGTATGCTATGACATGGCATTAGTCTAAGGGTGATATGATATGCTCAAAATCACTATTGTACCCAGCACCCTATGTGGAGTCTTCCAATATCATGATGTAAACCACGCCTCCCAATTAGAATCTATATTTCCGGTGTCACCATGATGTCATTATATCTCAAATATATAAAACATCCCAATGCCATGAACACTAAATGTCTTTTTAATCTTCAGTAAATGGTCAACATTAATTATCCTATCTATAACATCCCAAAAAACATCATTTCCTATTGGGGAACTCAGTAAACCATACACAAAATCAATTGTGACATCATCCCACTTCCATTATAGAATAGTTAACTCCTATTAATTTTTGATTTGAATATGATGTTCCACTTTCACCTGCTGCTAGGTGGAACATCTTATAACAATTCCATCTACCTCATGATTTTTACATGACAACTAGTACTGATAGAGGAATTCATGGTACATCATGGTGACTCTAGGATTCACTGCCCAAGACGACGCATGAAATTACCAAATCAGCACCTTGTGTATATCCACTAGAACCTAAATGTGACCAGGGACACACAACATCTCGTAATCTCCTTTGGACCAACTAGAATGTGGGTCCCCACTATCCACACTATTCCATAGGACTAGGCCCTCAGAATCTGATAGGTATATCATCATCAATGTGTACAGTATGGTAGATGTGACACCTAAATGTTTTCACGAAATAATTTCATTAAATAATTGTTTAATAGAATTCCTTGCACACAATCATGAGTATAAACAAACTACAAGATTATATTAATATAAAATTACCATTGTAACCATGTCTTTATATTATATTGATAAAATTTGACTATCTTATGAAAATATAAGGTGAATTTTTTTACTACCAATTATTTATGAAAAATAAAAACCAATTAAATGTAAAGGTAATATAACAAATTTCTTTTATTAAATTAAGATAATTAAAATTATTCCATTAAATTAATGAAATATATATGATATATATTTAATAAAAATTTCTTATATTCCTGAAATATATATTTTAGCCTTTGGATATGAATGAACTTTGTTTTATGTATAATAGTTTTATATTTTTCAAAAGGGAAATTTTACCGCCTTTTAATGGGGAAACCTATTTAAATTAAAAATATGACATATTAATAATTTTTATATAAAAAAAATCATCATATTTTGATAAAGGATATAAAAATTTACTTTTAAATTTTTTTATATATTTTTTTGATAACATTCTTTTTTTGTTGATTGGTAATAATATACTAAATTTGTATGGAAAAAAATTATTTTTTCAAAATAATTTTTGGGGTTATATTATATCATTGAATGGTTTTAAAGTATAGATAAATTATATTTTTATCAGTTAATGTATTTTAGATTATTTAAATTATAGTAACATTTAATTTATATGTTAAACCATTTAAATATTTTGCAACATTTTTACTTTTGTAGATTTTATTAACATGTTGAAAATGTTATTTATTTTAAATTAATTACCAATAATTCTATGTTTATAATTTTTCAAAATGCATTCAATATTTGGAATTAGTAAGAACATCTTTTTCAAATATATTTATTTTATTTTTTTGTATTATGAATAATAACTTTGGTAATATTTATTAATTTTAGAAAAGGTTAAATTTGGTAATTAAGGGTTAAAAATATTATAAAATTACTCTAACAATAGTCCGAATATCATTGGATTAGTATGATTCTACCTAAATCAGCGTTCGGTCAAAATTTTCTACTTTTTAAGTCACATGAATGAGATTAAGGCATATAATTTAATTTATTTAATGAAAATATAAAAATGACATACAAAATTTTAATTACTATATCATTTCTAATATAAGGTAATACAAAAAATAATTTTGAATATAAAATCTCATTAATATAATATGTTATTCATTAGAATGGTAATTTGTTTTAATATTTTAGGAAATTAATAATTAACTTAAAAGGATTATATATTGATGATGCATAAATAATTTTACTGACGATAAATCAATAAAATATATTTTTTTAAATGATAATAACCATTAGAACCTAAAAAAATCGAAAAATATATCTATAGAGTATATTGTTCATATATTTATCCAATTTTCTAGTTATTGAAAATTTAATTCCACATAAAAAAGATTATCTCAGTTATAATATTTTATTTAAAGTGTTGTTAAAGTTTTCACATTTATGTTTTAATAAATTAATCATTTTATGTATGCTTTTACAGAAGATATATTAGACAAGACGTATTATTATTACAAAAAAGGTATTTATCATAGTCATAGTATTTTATTTAAAATTTCTATTCAATATGAAATTATATTAAATAATTAAACAGTAATGTTGTTGTAATTGTTTGATTTGTAGAGATGAAAAATAAATGTGATTAACAATATTAAAATGAATATAATTTTGAAAAATTATTATATATAGAAAAATTATATATGACATTATCCCCTTTGGAATATATAAGAATATTAATTTAGATGTTAACATGTTATCTTAATATTTTTAATAATCAATGCATTGAATAGTGTCAAAATTGACACTCTTGATTTTTTTATCAAAATAATGTATTATTAAATTATTTAAAAATCATAAAACATTTCTAAAAATATATAATATTTATGATATGGTCTAAAATATTCTAAATTATTAATTCAATGCCCAATTTATATGAAATAATAAAATATTTCACCCTTTTAATATTGAAATATTTGTTACCATAGTTAATAATTAAATATAATAATTAACTATTAATTGAAATCATAATGTATAAATTGATATAAAAACTAGACTAAAATGTATTTGATTATGAAATTATAAAAATATCTCATATCATATTCTAAATTTTTACAGTTTTTTGTTTTTTGGATGTGGTTTTATTTTAGTATAAATTAATATTTTTAATGATTCCAAAATTTCCCACTCACCTCAATTATAGAAGGCCACATCCTACCTCACTTATTCACTTTACATTAATACATCAATATCATCAATCCCATGCCCATTTTCACTATCAAATTCTTCAGTCAAATTCTTTAGGGAATTGTTTTCTACAAAAACCAAATATAATGCTTTAAAAGGATATCTATATGGAGCATGTAGAATATGAGGTAATCTTCTATACTGATTCTTGGAAACTTTTTTCATCATAAATGTCATATTCATGATATTTTACATTAAAAAGTAATAAAAACTATATAAATTATATACATATATTTTAATATGACTATGTAAAAACATTGTTCAACATTTTATCCATCCTATGTAAATCAAAATCAACATTTTTTATAGGTACGACTTACCGTATCCACGTCATGGCGTAATATATTTTTCAACACCACCTTACCTAGATGGGTATAGTGATGCAAATTATATGAAATTTAAAATTATTATAATATAATATTTATTATGAAACAAAATATATACCATACAATTTCATATGATTTAATAAATATGTGAATGATATCAACGCTCATGCATACATACGACCTACCCTCTTCACGTTGTGATATGATTCACTCGACATGATATCAATTAAATCATGATTATATAAATGTATATAATTAATAAGAATGATATATATTAATATAATTTTAGAAATGATTTTACAATAACATTAAAATGGTATCTAGATATTTTAACAAATCATGCCTAAGAAAATAATGTAGTTAATACCCGAAAAATGAGTAATAATGAAATTTAGTTAATAAACGGATAATAATATAATCATATATGATATCATAAAATGGACTATGATTCCGTAATAAGTAAATTGAATTATTAAATTTATTATACACCATTATTGGATATATATAAATGATATCAAACCCAATGTAATGGAAAACTTCACAATCTCACTATTATGCGAGATTGTTTATATTTATGTATTTACTGGGGTATATTTATCATCCATGACCATGTGTATTAAATATAAATTAAAACACGTTTTTATATTATTAAAATAATTTTTAACTTCAATTTTACTCGTAGGTGAATTATTTTTAGACGATATGATAAGATTCTATTGTTGTTTTCGATTCGGGGTACATTTTTTACTTAGGAAACAAAAGTACAAGAGATTTTTTTTTCATTAAACTTAAATGACATGAAAAACTTTTTATGTTTCCATTGAAACATATTTAAATGAATCGTACATTATAATATTTAAAAATTATTTTCAAATAAATTGTTTTCTTTTAGAATTTCATGGCATTTTTAGAAAATAAATCATTTTTAAAGAAGAATATATATTTTCCTCAATAATAAATCTCATATGTTCATTGAAAATTATTTTCCATCTAGGAAAATATTATTTAATGGGTTTATGATTCAGGTATATTATCCCTATTAATCCAATGGTTTATTATGTTTGGTATGGACTTATATTTAAGAAAACCATTTTATTTACATGGATTATGTTATGGAGGAATGTTGTATAAGAAAAAAATTTCATTCTTTTTGTTAGGATACTATGAATGATTTATTTCTTTTCAATATAATGTATGAATGACTCCATTATGAGATGTTTGGGATCAGTATCTCCATAAAATGAATTGTTTAAAATTCATATCTCATGATTTATATAGTTCTAGAATGTCAAATGCCCTCAGTTTAATAATACGTGGCTAGAAGATGAAATAAAACCGTTTCAATAAGACAGGTATAGAAGGATGAGTGAACTCAGTTTAGTTATTAACCTTGTTTACTATCATAGAATTGGAAATGATACTAAATAATATGAAATAATTTTCAATAATTATGTGTATTCCACAAATTCAACGTCTTATATTTTGAATTGTGGGAATATGAACAATGATTATTTATGATCTTTTAGGATTTATCCAATGAAATGATATCATGGTCTTTCATACGTGTGATATGGTATTAAAATTTAATGTTATTATGTATTATGATTTTTATATGATATATATATCCCTTTTATACACTCTCTAAGAACCATAGGTCACAAATAATTATATTTCTTTTCCCTATGTTTTGAAGAAGAGTATTATGTAAGATATGTCAAAAAAGTGTGTAATTATAATGGAAAAAGGGGGAGACAATTTAGATGTAGAATGAACTTGTTTTTTATGTTTCCTAGTATCTAATGAAACTCAACCTATACAGTACTAGAATTATTTTTTTAGTATTTTTAATGATTATTCATCAATTTTTATGTTATATTTATCTATGAAAAATATGGGTCATTTTAATTGGTATTAGAGACATGGATAGTTAATCACTGAAACCAGTATTAGAAATCCATACTAAGAACCCTAACGATATGACCAAGTATAGGTTACAATCCTAGTGCTTTAAAACGATCAAGAATAAAATAGGATAAAACCTACAGTGACCTAAACTGTTAATTTATTCATGATTATATGGTATTCCTATTATAATTAATTTTTCTCAAACTATGATTTTTGTTTTAGTCAATGGTTGGAACCCAACAGAATCACGTTAATAAAAAATGTGATGGAAAATGAAAGGATTGTCCTCTAGAGAGACTGAATGTTATAGGAACTTTAAGGATAATTCTTATCTCTATGCTAAAACATCTTTATCAAGCTTTGAATCTAGCAGAAATTTCAAATGAGAAATAGAGGGGGCAACATTTTGTTGAGTCCATCATGAGACCGAATGTTATGGGACCTACAAATTATTATCCTTTATATTCAAATTGTACTACCTCACAAATGGTGTCACTATATGTTAAATTATGTTTTCTAGGTGTCCTATATATTTCTCAAGGTATAGACACCAATGTAGTTTTGACTATTTCCTACAGTACCCAATTCATGTTAATAGAGATCATGAGATGGAAAATCAGAGTCTTTAGTGCACTCCATTTCATGAATCTAAAGAGAACTTGTTCTATGATTTCTATATAATTATGGAATACCCTGGATTATGAAACTAGTCAAAAAATGTGATGGTTTCAAGAACTAAATATCCCCTCTAATTATTTTCCTCAATAATAATTAGTGGTTAAATACATAAATGGAAAAAATGAAGCTCAAAAAAATAGGAAACCATCACATTATTGAAAATACATAGATATTCATCGAATTAGATATATATAAGACAACATATGAAATAAAAGGAACTTAATTAGAGTATAATATATACTAGAAGATACTTCGAGTGGAGTAGAATATTTTCTTTCTAAAATAAGAATTAGTTTCTCATTACTTCACTTATACTTCATTGATTCTATCATGTGTTCAATGTCTTATATTTCTTATATTTTAAAGATATGATTTAAAAATTATTTGGGGGGATTTATATTGAAATGGATTAATGATGTTTTTAATATTATTTTTTAGGATATTATTTAGATATTTCATTATTCAAATTAATCATCATATCTCGGAAACTCTTTTCCCATTATTGTATAATGATGAACTAATTTGTATTTAGTAAATACTTAATTCTGAGAGAAATTTATTTAATCATAATTGAAATATAAACTATAATGAACCCTTTTCTACTAGTACCCCTCATGGACAAATTGTGAAGTGAAGGAGTGACCACAATGTCCTAACACCATTGGACATAGGAATGATGAGTAACACCATGAGTATAAAAATGAATAAATGAGAGGAAATGTCCCGCTAATTCCATGGAAATAATATATAAAAAACTACCCAGACAACTCCATATTACAAAAAAATCAACATTCATTACATCTTAGTTTTTAATTTAAATAAAATTTAATATCGATTTAATAAAATATACATAAACTAAAAGAAATAAATCCAAGAAAACTCCAAAAAATATTTGAAATCTAACTAATTAACCGGTAAAACAACACAAATCCTAGTTAGAATATCCTGAAAACATAAGGAATCTATAGTGGTGTTAGAAATTTGGTTTACTAAATTGGATTATCCACATAAAAAGACATTAATAAATGTGAAATAAATATAATGATACATAAAATAGTAAATCATCAATGTATATAAATGTATAGAAATGTATACGTTACCGAAAACGAATGAATGGAATAATAAACAACCTAATTAAAAATACACAATGTCCAATCCTTATATAAATAATATCAAAATGAGAAACATCATCCGCCCAACTACCTAAAAAACCATATCAATATCCTTGAGTATAGAAAAAAAACATCTATGCTTCTCCATTCCTACTGATGAGATCATCATATAAAAATGGTAGTGATATAGTAGGATCCCATCCACTCTGAGTGTAAGGGTAATAGATTGAAACAAATATAATGAAATACCATCAAACATCATTATTTATAACACAACCACATTCCATTTATATCGATAACAGCACCAAAAATACCACATGTTACAGAACTAACTACATGTCACATACCACAACAGAAGGAAAATGTGGTATATAACTTGAAGGAATCACACCAAGATATGTAACTAGATACACATCACAAATTATATTTACTACCATTTATCCCCTTCAAATAATTCATTAGTAGTGTAATATTAACATTAAGGAAATAAAATTCATTCAATCCTTCTTTTGTGTACACCTGTGACCAAAACATAATCTCTTCTATTGTAGTGTATAATGAACATATGGAGAATCAAGTACATTCCATCCCCATACCATGCACAACCCACCCCCATATATAATCATCATCCCATGGATTTACATTTCATAAATCCTCATAATAGGTATCAAATCAATGACATAAATTATATCATGAAATATCAATAATATAAAATAATTATCAATTTCTGTATAAACAATCATAAAAAAATATCTTGAAATTTACATATGATGGAATGGAATAAAATAATTAATTAAAATTAGAAAAAAATTCCTTAACATAATTTAACATTCTCAAAAACATAATTATATTTTATATTTCATTCATTCACTAATTAAACTATACCAAATTAATTAAAAAACCATACAGAACACACAAAAAGAAAATAATCCTTATTCCACAAGTACTATAAGTAACATATGAAAATTATAAAACAAGATACACATCATTCTTGTATTACATTACAAACATTAAATTAATAATAATTTTAATTTTATTTCCATAGAATCCATATCTTGAAAAATTAATGTCACAACATGAATGGAATTGTAATAAAAAAATGGTTCATTGCAGATGTCGAAACATTAATGTATTAAAATTATTATTTTTTTGGTGTAGTATAATTTTTTAAATGGTGATAATAAAAACAATTATTGCAAATAAATCATGGATATAAATTCATCATTGAAAATAGAAGATATAAGACAACCTTAATTTTCCCAAATCCATTTCATCACATCTATTAGATTTTATTTCTCTTAGAGATTAAATTTTCATATAATATATCATTTACCATAAACCAAATAACTCATAGAAAATTTATAAGCATACATTGGTGAAAAAACAACACATAATTCAAGTATATTAATTCCATAAGTTGGATGATAATTTTTGGGATTCCTTTCTCAAACTGATGATTCAAATTCACTTTGAAAATTATGTGAACTTGAAGAATTATGATTCCAATAGATCTTCCCCATATGATATAATCCATAAACACTATATCCACAAATATTCACCATCAAAATAATATTCCAAATAACCTCAACAGGAATTAGTGAGGATACTGAGAATTTACTTGGGACATTTGGAATGAAACCCATGGAATAATAGTTAATGTCACCACATATCTCCAAATATAAATTAATATTAATAAAGAATCAATGCAATGTGAAAGGAAATATAATACTTCCCAAATATCCTCATATATTTATAATTAATGGATAAAAACAATATAATATTGAGTGAAATTAGAGGGGACCTAAAAGTCATAGATTAGACCAGAAAAAACAACTCATGATGTGGTAAGGGATTTCACCTTGTGAATGAATTGAGTCTAACATATAGTAAAAATAATGATTCATGTATATTAGAAACCATGATATAATTAAAATTGTGAATATAGACATAATTCCATGAGTATTTAAAACCTATAAATACATTAAATATAGCTAGTTTATTGAATGGAATGCCAATTTATTTATGTCTAGAAGTAAACTTGAATCATGAATTTTTTCTCCAACTTGATCTCTTCCTCCTAATATTCTCACAAATGGTATCTTACACCTATTTCTCATAATGTTACTGATCTGTAACATCATGTCCATTAAAACACATACTTCATAAATTATTTTAATTGTTGAGAATCATAACCAACCCCTCTAAGGGAAAAACTGATACAAAAACACAATCTAGGTAGATACATATAAATTTGAAGAAAAATATTACTAAAAAATACCATATGAGTTAGAACATTATCCAATCCAAAAATTTACATGGTATCCCTAATAAAAAATATAGTTAAATCTCAAATAGAATTCCACTGACCAATTAAGTCAATGTGGTGGAACCTATGTCAAGCATGAACAACTCGCTCTAATAATAATTTTCAACACCACTAGGTTTCACAATTTAAAAAACATGGTAAATAATTTTCTAATAATGTTAAATAAATCCATTTCATACTATAATGGAATTTATAAATATTTTAATAAAAATTTAAATAAAAAATTTTCATGTTTGTTAAAAAATATTTAAAAACAAAATTCAATGTCTTTTATAGATCTTCTTTTACTATAGTAGTGTTCTACTCAATTTTCTACCTCTGAAAAGACACTATATAATACTTTCCAACATGAAGAATCATGGTATTTTTATTGTAATAGTTTTAAAGTGTATTAGATTAGAAAGAGGTAAATTAGTAAGACATTTGAAACCTCATACAACTAAACCCTATATAATTATTTTAATATTTAGTTATATTGGATTACCTCACTCTCTTATATTATGAAGATAGAGACACACAATAGATAAAATAAAACAAACCATCCAAAAAACCCTGGAGGGATCATCAGTAGACCCCTCCTTAACTAAAAACCATCTCTACTAATCTCTATGAAAATTCTTAATTTTTCCCTCGATAAAAACTATATAGTAATTATGCAACACAGAAAATATGGTCTCAAAGTGGATTAAAAATGTTCATCTCATTCCCTCTCTCATTAAATAAAACAATATACAAACAAATAATTAATATACATTGGACCCAAATATTTGGACACTATTATCCCCCCTCAAAATATCTATAATTCCCTTCATAAATAATGAATCTCCACTATAGTAGAAACCACTTTGAATAATTCATCAAATGTCCCCAAATACATATCTCCCATATCACAACACATTATCTAAAACTGTCATTGAGATCATTTTTGAAACTATAAAACTACCAATGAAACATCGAATTCATCCAGGATCTAGGAAATCCAAAAATAAAACATAACCTCAATATACCAATCCTCATCATCTGGACCACGGGATCTACAATAAATCATTAGTACTTTATTCATATATAATTAAATAAGTATTTTTCCAAATATCTCAATTTCTTCATCTCACAATTCAATAAAAAATAGAATTTCAATGATATAACCTTGTATGGGGAAGAAATATAATATCAAAATACACAAAATCAAAACCCTCAACACAAAATGAAAAGAAACACATCACAATATGAACATCCTATCAAGACCATATTCACCATTAAACTATATCAAAAAACTCCCAAAGTGACCAAATCACAATTCACTATAAAGAGAAACCCAAGACCATCTATATCACACATCATTTGCATCACCACAAACCACATATCTTCAACATAACCATTGTAATGACCCAAATTTTTTTAATGAAAATCCCTCTTGATCTAATTAAATGTATTATAATGTAAAATTGTTATAAAAAACATATAAACATCCATGGTTTTATGTTTTTGAATTTCTAAATACCATTATGAATTTTTATCATTACTAATATAGACATTGAATAGTGATCAAATGATTAGTATAAATATAGGGTCTTATCAAATACAATTTACTCGGACATTGGAAGTGATGTCCCCATCTAGTAGAATTTCTTCACACAAAGCCCATTTTTCGTAGCTTCATAAAAAGGTATAATCCATGACCTTCTCAATCGAACAACCCCAAGATGAGATTAAACACATTATGCTTGAATGGAACCGCCTAAGGGAGATGTGGAAGTTAATAGAGATTACCTCCTGAGTGATGCAATCTGAGTCCCCCCAAAGGTCTGTCACCATCACACACCGTACCATTATTTCTTATGTGATTGTTATAAGGGGTTATTTAACAGGACTTAATCCCTATGATTATGTGAATAATTGTTTTATATAATAATGAATGTATATTCATCTTATTATTGTTACATTGTATGTGATTTTTAAAGCACAAATTGAATTTTAAGATAATATTCAAATCCAATTGAGATATAATTTTTTTAATTAATGGATTTTTGAATTAAATTATATTTTAATAAAATGTTTTTATTAGATTAATTTTTATTAGATATAAATTATTTTATAATTATTATGAATACAATTGTATTATATATTAAGGATTGAAACAGTTTTTATCAAAAACCATGAATTTTAAATAAATATAGGGTTTTATTATAAAAGAGAAAATAAACATATTTGTAAAATTATATAGAGAAAATGAACATTATTTTTGGTTTCATGACATTAGAATAATCTATTGATTATTTTTCCATAATTTCTTAAGATAGTCGAATTTTTGGGTAAAAAATAAATTCCAAATAAATATATAATGTTTTTTATAACATCATAATGAACCAATAGTGATGTAATAAAATACAATAAAATTGAGATTCGGTCAATAAAGGCAATAACATTATAATAATGTGATTTTATATTTGTTTGATTAATTTTACAATGCCTTAGTGGACCCTCCAAGACATATAAAATATTTTAACATGATAAAATGATTTACATTGGAGTGTGACTAACCTCAACCCAAGAAAGCCTAATATTTTAATAAGATGGGAAATTTTCCTTAACCAATAATGTTTTCCAATATACTTTGGAAAAAACCATTGGAAATCCCATGGTATTGTTTTTTGTTTTGATTAGTTTAATTTGTATTGTTGAAAACCTAAATAATAAAGAATTCCCTCTACTTTCCTATATAAACCCACTGAATCTCTCATTCCTCTTCACTCAATAAACTTTTATATAGACCAAAATCTATCTTCCACTATTTATAAACCTCCCAAGGCTCCTTAATCTCCCAAGATGGCTCTCTCAAGTCTCCCATAAGCCATTGGGATCACACTTCCAAGTAAAGGATCCTTACATTCCTTCTTTAGTTATGTCCAAGGTTCTTTATATTGTTATACCATTTTATTTTAAACTAAAAATGTTGAGATATGATTTTTATCCTCCCATATACTTACCTACTTATGTTTTAATGATTATATACCTCTTTCACTCTTATTAATCCCTCCCTTTTACACATGTAACCATTCCATAATTTCAAAAGAGTTATTCCATTTCCCCTCTTTCTCTCTTATTAATATTCATTAATATGTTATGAAATATATTTAAAAATTATATGTCATGGTACATGAATTTATATGACCCCATTAATGAAAATTTCATGTAAAAATGATGATATACTCTTTCTCTCCCATCAACCATTTTTTTGAATTTTTATGGCACGCCGTTAAGCTGCCGAATTTGCACAACATTTTCCCAAACCAAAATCATTTTATAGTGAATATCATACCCATTTCCCTATAAATTTTTTTCACCTGTATGAAAATATAAATATTGATGGGTACTTAAACCTATATATTCCACATTCCTATATCATGGTATAAATGATAATGTTGAATGATTCCATGTTATATGTTTCATGTGGCACAGTTATTCATGAAATGAAAATGTTTATAAAGGGCACTCCCTTATATCGCTTCAATGAATTGGGTAAAGATTATTATCATGATATATCATGTGAAATGAGGGTTTATTCATTCTCATTCAATTTCAATGAGGGTTAACTCATCCTCCAGGTTAAATTTGCCTTGTTTCAGGTAAATATCATGTTAAATGTTGATTCCATAATTCCATGTTATGATTATCATGATATATCGTGCCATTATGTTTATGTTTGCCATAAAATAAATTTATATTACTATTTACAAACATGTAATTTATTATTAATGTTATGCCTTTATTAGTCCCTTAATTGATTTTATATTTTACTTTTTTCTTAGGTATGTCCTCTGGTTATCTCATGCAATGCAATGTTAGAAGAATTGTATTGGTCATCTAAAGGGCATTTTCAATAATGTTGTTGTATTTTAAGTATTAAATTGTCATTTAATGTTTCTATTTAACCGATCCACTAGAACTATTGATTCCCAAAGCTGTATTAAGTGGAATTTTATGTAATAAATCATGTTTAAGTGTGTAATAAATAGCAGGGTTATTATAGTTTGTTTCAGATGAGATTTTTAGTTAATTTTCGGATAAGGATTAGAAAACCCTAGTGAAATTCATAGGGTTAAGACAGTGAATAATAAAAACATCCCTATATTTTGGTATGTATAAAGTAAGTTTTATATAATAAAATACAACAATTTCTAGATACGAACAATTAGAGGTGACTCTAGAAAATATGTATCTATTAGTAAAACCCGAAAACACTGCTTGGAGCTAGACTCAAATGGGAAATAGTGCAAAAATGGTCCTTGTTTCTCTATTGGTTTAACACTATCATGGTATATTCTATCACAAAATCATAAGATTAGTATGAACCATTATTAAGGGAATAAAAAATTTCCACTCAGAATATATGCTGGGAAATAGATCATGGATAACATATATTAATGTTTATAAATTCATAAGTTAATGAAATAAATGTAATTTATAGGTTATCAATTTTTTTCATTGGATATACCTTCATGTGTTGCTCTTAACATTCCTATTATTTCGGGCAATGTCTGGTAATAGGATAACTCGGGGTAACAACCAATGTGAAGCTCAATGTGATAGCTGTTCTATTGAGATGCACAATCTGATGGGAGTGGGAATTGAAAAAATTTTCATGATACTCTCTCAGTTAACTAACCAATTGAATAGAACCATGGTTCATGATGAGATTACAAACCCCGTAAGAAATAACAAGTCAAAATAGAGATCTTCAAGACACAAAGGCCTCCTACATTTAATGGATAATATGATCCCTCAATCATCAAACAATGGATCAAAACTATTTTTTAGATCTTTTCCATCCTTTAATGTTCCAAATAAGAGATCATTCTTCTAGGTGATTATCATATGGAGGGTGAAGCTTATCAATGGTGAACATTGATCAAAAAATAAAGCCTAAAAAATTGATTGAGGTGTTAAAATGGATTGATTTATGGAAAATATTTTTTGATAATTATTTTTCCCACACCCTATGACATAAAATGAAAAGGGACTTTATTCCCCAAAACCAAAAAGATGACAAATACATCAAAGAATATGAGGAAAAGATCAAAATGCTTGTATGATATGCCCCCAACATTTTTTTACCCCCAAATTAAAGTATGGGCACTTCTTGGTGGGCTAAAACCTATCATATGTAAAAACCTTACAATCCATGACATCGACATCTTTGAGGAAATCATCTAATGTGCCCTCAAAGTTGAAATTGGGATCATAAAATCTTAAGGTTAACATGTGGATAGAATGAAAAAAGTGGACTTTAATTACTCCAGTCCAATGAGTAAAACCAACAGTGCTAAGAAATTCCAGCACCCCACTTACCAAACTTGTAGAAACAAGAACCATGAAAATTACTAAAAGGGGGTGAGGAAATGATTTAGGTATAGAAGATAAGGGAACATGGACATTAATTAACAACAAGAAAAACCCGCTATTGATAATGTGGAGAGGAACTCTCCATTCGATCATTGATGCATTGTTATTTTATTCAACTATAATGTAGATGTTCACATTGAAATCATGTTCCCTAAGCCAATAGTTTTTCGAGGAAACTAAAAACATCAAAGGCATCTAGGGGGATAATTTTCCTTCACTACTATCGATGTGATCCCTAACTACCAAGTGGAGATATGTACGATAGTTATTCATCCAAAAATAGTAAATTTAATTTCTTATCCTTGCTCTATGAATTATTTTATACCCCAAATGTATAGTAGAATAATCCCAAACACCACCAAACATCATAGAAGTAGAGATGTTGGTGATAATATAAAATGGGGAAATTATTGAATCCCATTAATTTAACTCCTCCCCTTTCACAATTTGAGGATCAAACATCCAAGAGAACCTCCTCATCATACATCAGGTATAATTTTATAGAATTATATGTGTGGATTGGATTTCCATATATAGAGGAGACCAAAATTTTTGTGAGAGGGAAATCACTCTCCATATGGAGAATCAACCACCAATTTTGTACTAGTGAAAATAGGAGGATGAATCATCTTTAGCACCATCATCTCAAGTCTGGATATTAGTTCTAGAAGATCATGAGTATCTTTCTCAGATAATGGAGTCTAAGGATGCAACCATCCTTGAATAAATTTCTATTGTGAAGTAATTCGATGAATATTTTCTCAAGTAATTTCCTAGTCTTCCTTCTAGAAATTATCTGCATTTAGAAAATGATCTTATATCTAGGGATTTTCCAATATAAAAGACTCTATATAGAATTTCTTTTGTGGAGCTTGATGAGCTAATGAAAAAACTATTGGAGTATCTGGATAATGTGTTTTAGTCCCAAGTCCTTCACCCTGGGGTGGACCAGTCCTCTTATTCAAGAAGTAGGGTGAGTCAGTGTTTCTTTGCATTGATTATCATAAGATCAAAAAAAATCCAAATAAATAACATGTATCGTTTGTCACGAAATGGTGACTTTTTCAATCAGATACATGGATCCCAATACTTCTCCTATGTGGATATGTGGTCGAGATATTACTAAGTAGGGGTAAAGAAGGAGGATATCCCTAATAATGCTTTTTGTACAAGGTATGGGAAATATGAACTCATAGTAACGACTTTCAAAGTCACTAATGCTCCATAAATCAACATGTAAGTGATGAATAGATTCTTTCAAGATTACCACAATAAATTTGTGGTAGTATTTATAGTTGATATTCCAATATACTCCAATCCCAATGAGGATTATGAGGAGAATCTGATAACTTTAATAAGGACCTTGCGAAATGATAAGCTCAATGGAAAGTATAATAGGTGTGAGTTCTCGTTGAATGCGATATCATTCATGGGTCATATTATCACAAGAAATGGGATATATATAGATCCCACTTAGACAAATACAATTCAGGGATGGAAGAGGCCAATATTTGTAATAGATATTTGTAAGTTCTTTGGGTTAGATGGATATTATTTCCGATTATTGATAAATTTATCATTATTTTCAAACACTATTACCAAGATAACATGAAATGGAGTCAAGTTTTCATGGAGTGAATAATGCATTGATAGATTCCAAGAGATTAAAAGAGTCTTATCAGTGTGCCTATCATCACACTACCCACAAGTGGAGAAATTATTGGGGTATTAAGTGATTCTTTGAAAAAGCTAATGGGATGTGTGTTGATGAAAAGTGAAATTTTTTGGCAAATGCTTCAGGGAAATTGAAATTTCACTATAAAAACTATCCAACACATGGTCTGTAGATGGATATATTAATCTTCACCGTAATAATTTCATGTTATTACCTCTTTGAGGAGAAGTGAGGAATATATACGGATAAAAAAAGCCTCAAGTATATATTCAAACAGAAAGAGATGAACATGTGCCATCGAATATGGTTAGAGCTGATCAAATACTATGACTGATCAACCCATTACCAATTTGGGAAAGTAAATATGGTGATAGATTCTCTTTGTAAAATGGAACCAATGATTTTATCATTGATGAGAATTTAAAGGGATTCAATCTTCATATATTTTATGAATATCGATATAGGAATCATAAATAATATAACACAGTTAATAATTTCACAAATTATTTCTCAACTGTATCTTTTGTAAAGGTTAATTTATGCTCAAAATGATGATATCAGAATTCATAAGATAGTGGATAAAATAAAAAAAATGGAAATCCTCAGAGTTCAATGTTAATGAATAAGGAATTGTGTGATTTTGGAGAAGTCTATGTGTTCCATTAATTCTGGAATAAAATAATGAACTTTTAGATGATGAATGTAATATGAATATCTCCATTCACCCAAGAAAAACAAACATGTATTGAGATCTCAGAGAGAATTATTAGATGGATAAAATGAAGAAGTAGACTGCTAAGTATACATCAATGTGTCTGGTATGTCTGTAAGTGTAGGCTATAAAGAAGAATTCTAGGGGGATGATGAAACCATTTACCATACCAACATGGAAATAGGAGAACATCACCATGGATGTTTTCAAAAAACGTTTAATTACTTCAAAAGGAAATTATTATATCTATGGTGTTGTGGAACATCTTATAAAGGCATCACACATTATTGAAATTCGAGAGGATTTATCAGTGCATTAATATGAACGGATAAACATAAGAGAATCGATAAGGCTGTATACACTACCACTATCGATTGTATTCGTTTGAGAACCAAGATTCACCTATTTATCAAAGGAGGATGGGATCAACATCTTCCTATGATTGGGTTATCTTTCAATAACAATTTAATCTCAAGAATCCAAATGGATCTTATGAATCCCTTTATGGGAAGAGGTGTAGAACACCGACATGTTGGGATGAGGTTTTGAGAGAATAATCCTAGGTCCAGATATAGTCGAAGAAATTGTTGAGAATGTTGAGACCATCCAGTATCCCATTAAAGATGCTCAGAGTCGACAAAATGGGTATGATGATTATCATCAACGAGACCTAATGACTTTTTTCAATGAAATGGTATTCCACTTCATATCACCATGGAAGAGAGGTATGAGATTTTGGAATAGGTGAATGCTTAGTCCGAGGTACATCATCCCTTTTGAGATCCTTGATTGAATTGGAGAATTATCCTATCTACCAACACTCCCACCAAACATGTATCAAGAACATGACGTATTCCATGTATCACTCTTGAGGAAGAAGATACCTGACACCTCTCATGTACTCAATCCATAGTGGTACTATTAGAGAATAAAAAAACTATGAAAGAAACCCGATTAAGATCTTAGATCATATGAATAATGATATTAAAAATAAGATAATACCCCTCATCAAGGAGTTGTGGAAAAACCATAACTGTGAAAAAGCATCGTGGGAATAAGAGGATGTGATGAGGGGGAGTTACCAACATCTATTTGAGTGTGTGAAAACAAATTCAAGGGAGAAATTTATTAAAGGGGTAAGATAGTATTGACCCAAAATTTTATTAATGAAATTTCCTCTTGATTTTAATAAATGTCTTATTATGTAAAATGTTTATATAAAAATATTCACTTTATTGTTTTTATGTTTTGTGATTTGAAAATACCATTATCAATTTTAACTGTTGTTACTATATCCATTAAATAGATACCACATGATTAGTATAAATATAGGGCCTCATGAAATCAAATTTACTCAGACAATGGAAGAGATAGCCTCAAACAGTAGAATTGATAAATACGAAGACCATTTTTCGGAGCTCAAGAAGGAGGTAGCATCAATGGGCTTCACTCTAGACCAAGCCCAAGATGATCTTCAACACACTAAGCTTGAACATAACCTCCTATGAGAGAATTGTAAGTTAGTAAATATTACCACCCAAGCGATGCTATCGAGTCCACCCCAAGAGTCAGTCACCGTTTGACACCTTACCCGTAGGTATTATACTTGAGTTATAAGTGTTTATGTAAAAAAATTGCAGTGTGATTATGTGAATCATTTTTGTGTAGAATAATTAATATTCAATCATTTAATTATTGTTACTTTGTATGTGATTTTTAAAGCAAAAATTATATTTTTATTTTTTATTCAAATTCAATTGAGAAATTTATTTTGATATATTAATGTATTTTTGAATTAAATAATATTTTAATAAACATTTATTATTAAATTAATTTTTATTAAATATAAATTTTCATATAATTTTTATTAATACAATTGTAATTTTTATTAAGATTTGAAAACTGTTTTTGTCAAAACCTGTGAATTTTAAAAAATTGTCAGTTTTTATTTTAAAATTTAAAAAGAAAATATTGAAAAACTTATTTATATAAAATAAATATTAATTTTGGATTCAGGAAGTCAAAATTATCTAATGGTTATTTTATTATAATTTTATGAGAGAGTCAACTTCTTGAGTATAATTTAATTACCAACTAAATATATATAGTGTGTTATGACATCATGCTAACCCAATAGTGATGTAATTATATAAAATAATTTTTTTTTCAATATAGGTTTTACCTATAAAACAATTTGATTTTAGAATTTTTTTGATTAATTTTACAATTCCATAGTAGACCCTATAAGACATAGAAAATATTTTAACTTTTTAATGTGATTTCCTAAAAGGTGTGACTCACCTCCATATAAGAAATCATAATATTTCAATTAGTCATACATTTTCTTTTTAAGCTAATTTTTACACTAAACTTTGGAAAAACCCATGGTTAAAATGTAGGGGATGGTTTTTGGTTTTGATTAGATTATTGTGTAGCATCCAAAATTTAAAAAATAAATAATTCCCATTAATTTTCTATATAAACCCACTAAATCTCCCATACCTTTTCACTCAAACCATTTGGAGCTTAACCAACCTATTCCTTAATATCTATATATTCATTACATGGAACCCCATGATCCCATTAATCCTCTATAAATCTACTCACGAGCCTTTTTGATCACACTTCTAAGTAAGGGATTCTCACATTCTATCCTTCATTATTTATGTCTATGATTCCTTATATTGTTATGCCCTTTTTTATTCAATTAAAAATATTGGGGAATGAGTTTTTAACTCCTCTATACTACCCTCAATATGTTTTAATGATTATATTCCTCTTTCTCGCTCATTAATCCCTCCCATGTACACTTGTTACCTTGCCGAATTCACGTAATAGTAATTTTATTTCTACTCTTACTTCGTGTTTAATTTATTATGTTATGCCTTCTAATTCCACATTACATGTGTTAGGACTTGTATCTATTTGACCCTTTTACACTAAATTTCATTTTTATATGTTTAGATACCCCTTTCTCTCTTATCATCCAATTTTTCAACTTTTTTTGTCACACCGTTACGGTTCCATAATTGGACCGTGATTTTAAAAGCCAAAATAATTGAGTAGTGAAAACCATAACCATTTATATATGAAGGGTATTCACCTTTTTGCACACACACATATATATATATGGTTACTTACAAGTATGTATTCCACATTCTTGTATCATGGAAGAAATTGTGATGTTTAAGGATTCAATGTTATATTATTCATATCGAACACTAATGAATGAAATTAAGTGTTTATAATGGGTGCGCCCAGATAGCCCTCCAATGCATTGAATAAAAAGTAGTATCCTAATACATTAAGTTAATTGAGGGTTTACTCATTATAATTCATAGGATATAAGGTTTTACTCTTGATCCATCTGCAACGAGCCTTAGATAAATATAATATCATGTTAAATGATGTTGACACATTTCCATATTATGATAATCATCCTATATCATGCATTTTTGTTCATTTTTCTCTTATGCACTATTTATATTCCTATTTTATAACATGTAATGTATTATTCATGTTATTACTTGTTTAATTCTTTACTGGACTTTATAGATCCCCATTTTCTTATGTTTTTCCTCAGGTTATCCCAATTAATGATATGTATGAAGCAATGTTGTGGTCATGTAAAAGATGTGTTAAATAAATATGTTGTATTTAATGCCTTAATTTTCATGAAATGGTCCTCAATTCACAATACACAAGACGTATCAATACACGGAGTTTTCTAAAGTGATTGTTTATGTAATAGATCATTTTTAAGTGTGTAATAGAGATCAGGGTTGTTATAACCATCCAAAAATCCATTTCACCCACTATATAGATCATGATAAAAATCACAAAAACATCTCTAAAACATCTTATCCCATAAGAATGCTCAAAAAATTACAGATGTAAGAACACAAATCAAGGGAACCCAATCAACACATCCAGATATTTTTCAATTTTAGTGGAACTGACTCTCTCACATAATTTTAGAACATTTCATTAATATTATTCACATTGATTGGTATGGGGTTTCCAACTATTTTCATGAATCCATCACACACATTACCATCATATAATCTATAAAAATTTCCCAATAAATTATATATAGTAATAAATAACTTATCATAACATATTTATAAAAATATATTAGTTTAAGGTATTATCACATTCAATATTTTTAATAATTTTTGTGAAATTATTCTTATTACCATCTTTTTTATTTTAATCATAGATGTGTGGTGGTCGATCCATTGATACAACATATCATACCACATAATCAAAATAACAAAATATGATCAAAATATTAATATAAAGTTCCTCAATGATAACATAGTTTCAATTTTGAGTTGTAAAATGATTCATGGCATAGGCTTCCTTATGGGAAATTTTTATCCAAAAAACTCCCACAATAAAACATTTTATAATTCAAAAAATTGGTTTTCAACATGTTATATACACACTTAAATTAAAATATCAATTAAACTGAATCCAAAAATATTACACAACATTTTAATATAATTTAAATAGAATAATATTTCCATGAATTTATGTAACTCTATAAAGAGGCCATGGTAATGTCAAACACTACACGTTTTGGGGTACTATAAATGGAGCTTCACAAACATAAATTTCGAATTTGTCTGCAATAGAATCTTCCTTCTGAAAGATCAAAAACATCATATTAATTTTTCTCTTACATCATGTTACCGACAATTAAATTATGTATTTCTTAAATATTTCATAATGTATGAAACATTATTTTCGAGTTCATATATGACATGGTATAACATAAAAAAATTTAAATTAAACTTTTTTATCATTATTATCATGAATGAAATGCACGAACACAATAGTATTTTAACATTTTATCAATAATAATTTTTTTTATAAATAATAAAAAAGGTAAAAATACAATAATTAAATATTTATTAAAAATAGTGATTTCAAATCATAAATAAAATTTACTAAAAATGCTACTTTTTCAATAATTAATCACAAGAAATTTCATAATAACCACATATTTTTTATCAATAGAAATTCTCCCCATAATAAAATAATCATGGATTATCGTACTTATCCCCATTATTTAACAATATTATTGTTTTCTATTTTTTCTTGAATTGGTTAAATCACATAAATAGTTTCAAGTATCAACGAGTTATAAAAATAATTCTTATCATTTTATAATAAACAAAATATATTATAAAAAATTTAATAAATTTATATCAAATGAAAACAAAATATAATAAAAATAAATTAAACACCTTGATTAACATTCATATTATGATGTTAAATATATATTAATCAGAAATATTACATAACAATTCCTTATACCATACTTCAATGATTAGATTGGTTTATATATTAATAAAAAAATAAATTTTTAACGGTTCTAAATTAGAATGTCTATAAATTTCGAAAACCAAGAAATGTATGAAAAAAAATACTACCTTTTAATAAATTTACAACACATTAATAGAAAATATATATTAATTATTACCAAAAAAACTATTATCATATTTAACATTTAGGGTAAGTAATTGATGTAATTATTTTTTATTAAAATTATTTAAAAAATTTATAGTTTTTATTTTTTTTATTAATTCATGAATTTAAATAACCAAAATCCAATTTTAAAATATGCCCAAAGTCATATATATGATACATCATGAATAGAAGAAAATAGATTTAAAAAAATAATATACATGTACTAGAAAAATATAAATCATGGTAGAAAAATTATTTATTTTTGAATTATAGGATGGAATATACTTAAGGTAACATGTATTTTTAGAGGTTCTAAAAATTTATAATAAAGTCACATTTAAATAAATAAATCCATATTTGGTAAGAAGTATAAAAATTTATTAAATAGTTTAACATTTCATGAATTTTAACATTAAAAATTCTATTTATGAAGTTTTATGTTATATCATGTAAGGGAACATAACATTGATGTCTCAACAAGGTATATGAAAACCCATTCATGATTTATAATTACCATTTTACTATGTTAATTTAGGTTTTATGACAAATTTATAAAACACATACAATTTATTAACCTATATAACACATTCAATGATAGAGGATGGAAAATAAATTTAAAGTGTAAATGCTCATTCAACTAATGATCATTATTAATATACCTTTATATAACTGTACTTGTAGTTGTCACAATTCATCATAAAATGTTCAGTATGTTGTCAATTTTCTTTCACCCGATCATAGGTCCCCCAACATATTTTTTCCAAATATGCTCTGATTGGTCCGCACAATTTGTTATCCATCAGTTTCACCACTTCCCTTGAAATCATGTGTAGTCCTCATCTATACCTAACTCCAATATCCAAAAGACCTCTCAACAAACACCATTTACAGAAAAATATCATTACAATCTCCCCATCAGTACCCATCTAATGATGTCAGTATAGTGGAGTGACCCCCACCTCGAGACTCGCCTCTACTTGGACCTAGGTTGGTGGATATTATCTAGGTTAAAAATATTTATTAAATATGAGGTATTACCCTATTCAGATCAAAGAACAAGTATTTCGAAAAGTACCATCCCATCTATATGTAGTTATCAGACCACTATAAATCCATATTTGTCATTATCATAACCCAAATCTCATTTTAATTCCACAAAGTAATCATAAAATAAGATTTGGATATCCATGAAATCTTAAATCATCCTCTAATGCTCTCCACGATACCAAACAAATCTCAAATCCCTATCATACTATCATAAATACTGTATAAATCTATGATGTAGTGAGAAAAAGAGATTACTCAATAAATCCATCCCTCTAAATAAATAAACATCCATTATCAATAAATATTTATGAATAGGAAAGAGTGAAAAAAATCCATGCTAGGAAAATTAATACCATGGATTCATGAAAAAATAATAATAAAGGGAACTATGAAATCAGAAATCAAAATTTCACTTCTATGAACCATTCCTCCTCCAACATCTATACGAGGAATATCATCAATTACTCAAAATACCAAGAACAATCAATATCATTAGTCCTCAGAGAAATTCATCTCAGGTTAAATCTATATGATCTGTGGTTGTCCATCTTAAATTGGTAGTGATTCATTAGGATTATCTCCATGCTAAGTGAAGGGATGAATATATGAAACCAAAACTATATGATATCAACAGTCAATTGGAATTCCCAATCTACCACCTTATTTGTACTCCAATAATGGATGGAACCATATATTACATCTTGTATAAACAATAACAAATCTAATATCATGAGACCAACCCCATATCACATATCACATCAAAGAGTTTCCTCTAAATAGTCCATTAATCATACATGACATATCATTTCACCAATCAAGTATCATCTTCGAAAAATTTACTAGTAGGTTAATTTAAACATTATTGATAATAAACTCATACCATCATCCATCCATGTACATCCCCTATAACATAACCATTCATATGTGAAAAAGTATCATGAAAAAATAGGGAATCAACCTATTATATGATCCAGATATTATTCATAATTTCCACCATATATCATTATAATCCATTGAATTTATATTTTATTGATCTACCTTATATTTTTCAAATTTTGACTAACACATATATCAGGAAACATCAATATCATAAAGATAATAACATTCCATAGATTAATATCATCACAAACAATACAAAATGAATTTAACAAATAATGAAATGTAATCTATAATTAAAATCAGGAATATTAATTCAACCAAAATTTTAAACATTTTAAAAAACATTATTAAAATAATTATTCTATTCATTAGATCATGATAAACCTACCTATTTATTACCAAAAATTACTATATAAACCTATGTCCAATATAATATAGTCAAAATGTCTCACAAGGCACACACAATATACAAAAACGTTGTACACATCATTAATCCATTAAATTATAGGCATTTGGTTTTTATTGATTTTAATTGTATTTAAATATAAGATATCATATCATATTATAAATTCAATACTAGAATGAGATGCTAATTACAATAGTTTTCAAACAATATTTTAATATCTTATCATATTAAATAAATTTATAAATTTATGAGGGGTGTAGTTTTTAATGATAAAAATAATATAAAACCACTAAAATGGGAATATTTCATGGAAATAATTACATAAACGGATAATAGAATCAACAAGATATCCCAAATATTACCTTTTCTAGATCATCATATATTTTATGATTAATTAAACTTATATAAAATATTTTCAAAATTTATCCTATTAAACAAAACCCAAATCACCCATAGAAAACATAAGATCACACAATGGAGAAAGTACAAAATGAAATAAAAAATATTGTTTATAGAAGGTACAAGATAACTCTCAGCATCATGTAACTTAGTTGGTTCATCAAAATCTGGTTAGAAATGATGAGAAGAAGCAATAATGGGACACCCGAAGATATGTCCCCCATGATAGAAACACAGAACAACCTCAAAAATTGATTCTCCAAGAAAATGACATGCAAACATTCCTAAAAAACTTTTATATCAACCAAGAATTTCATTGTATTATTGAAAATAAATCATAGAGAATGGATGAAAAATCACCTCAAATATCCACACACACACACACAGATATATATATATATATAAATCCAATCCATGGATCAAATCCATTAAAAAGTATTGTGGGACACACATAGTTATCCCATGATTCTTTTATGAAACAAGATAAATAAAATGAAAAGAGGGAAATAATAGGGTCTTTAAAATTTATAGTTATGGGAATAATAATTATTCAATATGTGACATGGTATTTCACTCCATGAATGATTCATGTATAACATAATCTAAAAATTATGGTCCAAGTATTTTAGAAATATGGAAATCATTATTTATGTGAATATGTCCTTCAACCAATGAATATTCATAACTCTTAATTACATGAGATCTTCATATGCCATGTTCAAGTAGTGTTCACACTATAAGTTCCTCCTATAACTATAATTTTAACTCTATCTTGATCTCTACCTCCTCAAGCTCTCAATGGATGCCTCCAGCACGACAAAAATGAAAAATAATTGACCTACAAGTTTCAGAACAATACATCAGTGGTGTAAAAGCAAGATATTTTTATATAGAATTTAACTTCTGAATAAATATTGGTGTTTCTTATTTAATAATATAGTTTAAAACACATTAATGAGAAAACAAAAACCAAAATAACATTTTTATATTAAATTATAGAATAAAATATAAAGGATTATTATAAACAATAAAATATAATATGGAAATTATAAAATGACTAGAATTGGTGAATTTGTAATATTTTGGACAGTAAAAATAAATACACTGATAAAAACACCTTAAAATAGAAACAAAACATTAGTAATGTAATATTTTTATTTTTTAAATGAAATAAATAATATAAAGATTATTTGATGTAAATAAAGATTAATATAAAAAATTGACCACTAATGAGAGTATAATACCATTAAAAACATTGAAAATATGAAGTTAAAAAGTAACATGACCATTGGAAAAAAACCATGCCACTACAATAGTAACATCACTATTGTATTAGTTAAAAAACTAGGGGTCAAATTATGTAATAAAATTATGATGTTATATAATATGATAAATAAATAAAATGTTATATATTATAGAATAAATATTTAACCCAAAAATGTGATTAAAAAAAATATTTCAATTAAGATTAGATGTTATAATAATTTTGAAAATTTTACCTGAAAGTTTATTTAAATTTTTTTTAATAAAATACAATATACGATTAATTAAATGGAAATATAATATCCTGAAATCATGGGTAATTTTTTAAGGGTTATAAATTTAACTAGGTCATAAAAATTAACACCATTCCAAAAATATAGATCTCATTTGAAAACTAAAAAATACTTATTTAGAAAATTATTTTTATTAAATTTTTTTTTGAATCAAAAAATATCTTTTTAGTTTAGGTAATGTTATTTAATTTTCTTAAATATAAAAACACCAATGATAAGATCTAAATAATCAATAAGTAAAATATTAGTTTTTGTGAATAAAATTTTCTAGGATATAGAAAATAGATAATAATTTACTTCTTATTTATTTATAAATTACAATATTATTAATATTTATTCCCATTTTAGGACACTTATTGAAGATCCGTTATTTTATTTTAATATTTTTTCATAAAACACAAATATCTTCCAATTATAAATAATGTTATCCACTACTGATTTCTCTTTATAAGGAATACACCTTTCCATTATAAAAATGTTTCCTAAATTCCTTCATTACTAAATTATAAACATTATAGATGTTCTAAACTCAATAAAAGAACAAATTATGTAGTTTTAATGTGTAGTTTAATGGAGCCCCATAAAATTGATAATTTTTTTCTTCTATGTCATACACAATTCAATTTTATTTTCTTATTTATTAAAGAAGAATATCCTAAATATCATAAACAAATGTTTTTATATAATTAATAGTATTATTATCCCATAATTAAAAATATATAAATATAGATTCCTTACAATAAATGTTAATTTTTCGGTAGCATTCCCCACATCATGGTCATTTTAACTCACTGTATAGATGATTTAATAAAATAAAATTACCACCTTCATTGATGGTGATAATAAAACATTGACAATTAAATATCGACATAATATTGATATTATATTTTGATTCATTTTCTGAAATAGGTAAATAACAATAAATTATTAAAAAAATTATTTTAATAACAGACAATAAAACTAATTAAATGAATAAACCCTTAACTAAAAAGTTTATACATAATTATTAATATCCAGATCCATATAAAATTATTCTAATATGTTATCATCATATAACAATAATTATATCATTATTTACAGATTTGATTAGTAATTTTTTCATTTTAAATGTTTATGATGAAGCCACATAAAGTCATTTATCCTCTGGGTTGTCAATGTTCGGAAACTATTTTAACCATACACACACTGACTACAAAGCGTATAATGAATGAATGTTATGAGGTTATTCCACGATAAAGTTGGAAGATTTGTGATATTATTAAACTAATTATCAGGTATTAGTAAAATTTTTTCTGTCTGAATCATTGAATATATCTAAAAAAAATTAAATTTTTTATATTTACTAAAAATCAACTAATCTTTAAACTAAATTTATGAAAGGTTAGATAGAATTAATGTAGGGTAAATGATATCATGGGTTTATTTTTATCAATTTTAATTAATTAAACTCCATTATTGTCTTAAATAAAACTAAAATTCATGAATGACATTGAATTTACTCTTTATAGATCATTTCATAGACTACACAATCTAAGATAGTCAAACCCTCTCTTGAGGTTTTCTTGCTAACCTAAGCGCAGTTGGATCAATCTCTTAGTGATTGGTGACATAGAGTCTTTCCTCATATTCCAAAAAGTTCAATATCATTTCATTTCATCACTTAATCATCATTTATCATGTTGGGATATTATGGTATAAATGAAAAATCACATGAAAATAAATAAAATTTAAGCTATAGAAATTAAAAAAATTAGAGAATAAAAATCATTATAGGAACAAACCCACCAATCTAACCCACCCCTTCTATGAAATAATTTATTCATGGTGAATGGTTTTTTAATTTGGAACATGATAATTATCTTTGTAGAATTAATATAAATGAATCTTAATGAAAAAATTCGTGAAGCCGAAAAATAATTACTCGAGTTGTTGTTCACAATCAAAATATTAAATGTGTAATTACACTAAAAATTTAGAATGAAATTAAACATTAATACATCTAATCTATTGGTTTTGGTAAAATCTATAATACAAATATCTAATAGTTTAGATTACTTCACATGAAGTATCTTTATTTTGATTTAATTTTCTTTTACGAAACTTTGTTCGTATGCCTTTTCCAAATCCCCTACCAAACACCCTTACTTTTTGAACTCCTAGAAAATTAGAGATGAATATTGGAAAACTATATTTTTGGACTCTTATATAGTGTTTTCACATCAAATATATTGTAGTATTATTGAGTACATTGACATACCATCTACCATATCTCCTAGGTTCAGTGAAATAATGAAACTCATAAATTATTGTAAAAAATACATATGAAAACCCTCGAAACATGTGAAATAAAAAAAGTTATCCCCATAGAATATAGGTAATGAAATATTTCATGTATCTCTATGGTAAACCTTTAGACAACATACCATTCCACTCTCTTTTTTGGCAGAACCATAACACAACTAAAACAATGTAAGGTAGCATGATTATCCTAATCAATATACCCAAGCTACCTTTCTACAACACTGTATGTAGAATCTCTATTGAACAACATTATTTCACAAAATTTTGATCTCAATGTAAAAATATGCCACATAACCAGGGATTTTCAATAAAAACATTATAGAAAATAATGTCCCAATATTTCATCATCATTATCCATGTTGATTCCATTCCATAGCTCATAGGGGAAACTGTTGTTTTCTATGGTGTTGTAGTGATAGTTGGAAATCGATATAGTGAGAAAGGGTGAAAAAGTGTGTAAAATTGTAGAAAAATGGGTGATCTCGACAATCTAAAATATCTTTTTAAGTAGTGAATAGTACATGTATTCTGACATCCCACATTGGTTCAAGATTATATGCCTTTACTGTTAAAATATTATCACATATGTAACCCAACAATGTTGTAGAAATGGGGCCAGATGAACTTTCCATAGTTGTCAACTACTACACACAAGTGATACTCTCTTCCGACTACCACATTAATTTTTCACTTGTGTAGCGGTGCTAGATCCTTCATGTAATCTCACACACATGACCCTACACTGAGCCACATAGGGTCTTTCCACAAGTGCATGGCCATCTTCTGTCTGTTTTTATTTTCATCTTTATGGATGAAATTACTATATTGAGTCCCTTGGTTATAGAATAACAAGAATGAGGATTAATTTATTGGGAAATTCATTTTATATACATTTTTTAGAATCATAAGATGTATATATTTACTAATTCTAGATGAATGTTCAACATTTCACCTACAGAAAAAACTAAAACTCAATCAAAGTCATATGAAATTATTTTAATTCGATAAAAGAAAAAAAAATTAATTCCTACAAATTAACAATAAAATATCAATAAAAATAGTTACATTAAATATATATAGACAATAGTAATTGAACACTCCCACTCACATACCTTTGGATTTCCTCAAGAAAAATCATTATATCATAATGATCCTAAAATATGAAAGTGTTATTTTTATACAATCTTTCTATAAATTTTTTTATTATAAATTAATATGTTTAATAGAATAATTTTCAAGAATAAACACGTCCCATTTTTATGTTTCCTTTAAAATTTCAAAATCATGAAATTTTATATCTTTCACTCACATTGTTTAACTGTTTAATAAAAATGTATGAATAAATTTATTTACCTCATGAAAATTGATTTCAATCATCATAGATTTACATTTTAAATGGTACAAATATCCAAATCAAACATGTTTAAGCTATCCATAGTCATTCTAGAACTCTCCAAATCCACCAAAAAGTTAAACTAACAAAACTAAGAGGAATTTTTCATTTAAGTTATAATGCTTATGAGGCTTATATTTAGTATGTAATGATGTTATAATTAAATTTTAGAGGCTGAAAATAAGCTAATGGTTAAAAAACATAAATTAATGATTTTAATTTATAAATCAAATAATATATGATTATCCATTAATTTCTTATAAAGAAAATATCCCATTTTTCATTCTTCTCTTCTCAACTGTGGAATAATTTTAAACAAAAAAAATCAATGAAGTATCAACTTTTTTATCATAATTTTTAATAAATTTATTATAATAAAAAAATTTAACACCTTAACTAGAAATAAAATAGCACATTGATCCCCACCATTAATTTCCTACTGACACTAATTTGAATAATAAGTATAATAAAGGGGAATGTGTTTTTTCAATAGGTCATTTCTAGGTACCCACATACTCAATTTCCCTCTTTCTAACTCTATATATATATATTTATATGATGGATAAAAAGGAAAATATAAAATTGGAATACTTTGATAAATATTACATGATAAAATACCATCAATTTTTTATATCATTAATATCTTTATAGAAAACTCAACTACCCTTTTAATCTCATATGAAGGACCATGAATTAATTTCAAAAGAAATAGGGTATTGGGGATATTTTTTGGTATTATAAATTCTTGTCCATAAAATAATCATGTAAATGGCGTATAAAAATAATAATTTATGTAATACCATAGGGTAAAATTGTATCAAATCAAATGAACTGATTCCCTAATCATATTAATAATTCTCAAAATCAACATTTGTTGAACAAGAAACAATAATTCTATTATAGTGGCCCACATCCTATATTTTATGAAGAAATTTGATAATTATAGTGAATATATCAATATTAGATCATAATCCTCTCATGAATGGGGTGTTATAGTATTTCAAAAATAATATCATGGAATAATTAGATTAATTGTCATAGAAATTACAAGTTTTAATGAATTTGTTTCAATAGTTAAAATAATACTAATATTTATGTTTTATCAACTCAAAATGTGTAATATGCATGTGGATTTCATAAATTTTACATTATTTATTCTCTAATTATATGTTTCAAAATTTCAAAGTATTATAATATGTGGAAAGATATATCTTAAGTGAGGATGTATGATAGGTTAGATCAAAAGGAGACATAATCCAGATTCATTGTATCCATGAGTTCCACCCCCACACAAGGATTGAACATTGTCACCGATTATTAACCAAGTTTATGGGGTCAATGAAATTTTGTAACTTATATTTAATATTAGTAATGATTCAGAATGATATGAAATGATAAAATAAATAAAATTTCGTTATATTTTGAATTGTTTTTCTTCCAGGATTATTAGATTCAGAAGATTTATCAATGAAATTATTTGGTGTTTTTCTCATATGGTTTCAATGAAATATTTTACTCTCTTTTATCCAATTTTTTTAGCCCTACAAAAAAAACCTAAACATGTAAATGTGAATATATTAATGTAATTAAATTTAAAAAAAATAGTGTGAATGTATTCTCAAAAATAGTACATACGTATATTAGAATATTTAAAACATAAATGGGAATTAAAATAAAATTATATAATATATGTTATTAATAAATCTGTTTTCATCTAAGAATATAAATACATTAAAACATAAATTTAGACCTTTTACCTTTGGTTTCATATAATTAATCATTGAGAAATTTTTACCACATCCAAATTGAATAAGAAATTGAGATTTTTGTATCTAGGATAAATTATCCACTCTTGTATCTGCACAAAATCATATTAATATCAGTTTTTGGTGGAATCCAAATAGTTGGAGGATTAAAGGAATGAACATGTATGTATATTTCTTTCCATATTTTGTATCTTTATTCATTCACTACTTCATAATTTTTTTTCACAATACTACAACTAATCATTTAATTTTATAAACATGCTCTGCTTTGATATATGTTGGAGGTGCTTCATTTTCTATGAACCCAACAACTATACAATATTATTACAATTTTTTAGTATCATATTTTTAAAATTTACTCATATAACCCCTAAAAAACATCATGTTTCACATATTCATGTAACAACATGTTTTGCAAAAAAGATATTGCGTATTCTTCATCTTGCTTTAGTGTTTGAGTTATTTGATTAAAAATTTTCTCATCCCCCATAAAACCAAACTATTACACATCATCTTTATTTTCTATATTCACCTATATAATATCATCACACACCCATGAGACATTATCTACTATAAAAACTAGATATTCGTCTCCATTGATGTTTGGGAGAGACTTTATAATTTTTACAAAAATTTGATCATTGTTTGTTTCATGTGTTCTTCTTCCAATAAAATAAATTCATTCATATGATTCCCCCTTATATCCATTACTAATTTTATTAATTCTTATAATACTTTTTAGGGGTAGGGATATCCAAAATTATGACCTCCTAGGATTATGTAGGATGTCCCTGTTTGTCTATCAAACTAGTGTATGCACTATTGTTTTCATCTTCAATGGTTGTCAAGGATTCTATTCCGTAAATTTGGCCGAAAATATAATGTTATCTTCCATAATTAAATCATATATATATTCCTCAATGAATTTTTATGAATAATCAGGGAATTTTATCATCATATTCCCCTTAGTTCACCTCTAAAAAATTGGGTTTAACCCAATTTTTACACTATAATTTAAAAGAAATTTCATTGATGAGATTAAAAATGGTCTCATAATCATTTCATTATAATTATTAGATGGAGTCCCTATATTATTTATTTTAGATAATTCCAATGAATACAAATAACATTTTTTTCTAATATCTTCGAATCCATTTAATATGGTTATTTTTTGTTTATATTATTTATCTTCAGGTTCCAAAAGATATTCATTAATGGTGGATGTGTCGACTTCTTCATTATTCCAAAGTTAAACATGTCCCAAAATATTTTCGATTTCATTTCTCATGTATCACTCATCCTAGAAGAACTACTATTTTTCAGTAACCATTTCTTTAATGTGGTCTATCACCGAAGTATTTTATTTCTCATACAAAGTGAAGAGTACATATTTTATTGGCATCCTCAAAGACTTATTCTAAATCCAATATTGATATTGGATGTTCATCGTCATCAGTTACCTATTTCTATTGAATAAAATCCTTCCCAATTTGAATATCTCCAAAATTCTAAATTACACTAAAAACGCATTTTCTTCCTCTAGTTTCCAATTTTAATTATATATTGTAATCATTATGATATGGATATTCCCATATTATTTTTAGATTTAGATCAATATTCTTCAATTACATTGTGAATATACCCATCACCTCATCCTACTCCATGAATATCACTCTGTTTATCTTAATGGACTTCAAGAGTGTCTCTATAAACATATAATGTATAATTTTTTATTTTCTCCCATTATGATCAAAATTCACCTCATACCTATATTTTTTTATTAATTTTCTAAAATTTATATTATTATTTACAAGGATAGTAATATTTTGTGGCAATCCAATGATAGTTCTATAATTCATCCTACATATTTGGGATTGAATTATTTTATCAAATTTCTTATTATGAATATTATGTTTAATTTTTTAAATCACATGGGTTTAAATACTTTTGGTATCCATAATAATCTAATAGTAGTTTGGAATCAAATTAATACCCTATATATCCAATTATTAACTCTACTATGAGCACCAAGTATGTAAAAAATAAAAAACAATAGAAAAACCAATATCAAATATATAATATAATCTAAAATATGGAAATAGAAATGAGGTAAATACAAGAATGTAAAAATTAGTATGTTATTATCCTCTAATTGGTTTTTATTTCATTCTCTAATAATTGATAAAATCATGGGGAATAATTATTATAAAATTATTCTTATAAGTTTTAAATGATTAGAAATTATTTTAACATGACTAACACTAAGAAAATTAATTTTTAATAGTGTAATTTAGATGGTTCATTGTGTGACAAAGTAGATAACCCAATAATTATTATAGAATTTGTTTAGCAATTTTTTTTCATGAATTAATAATTGGAACTAAATAAACTAAATTAAAACATTTAAATTAAACTAATAATCAATTATAGATTATAATAAATTTGATCCATGTAATAAAAGGTGAAGAGATGGGAAGTGATTTAATTGATTGTTATTATTAATTTAAAATCATTAAACAACATTAATTATTTAAATTAAATTTAACTAAATCAGAAAAAATGAATTAGTTAATCTTACCTAAAAGCACATTCAGGACTACCTAGGATAGTCAACCGATTTCAAAGGTGATCTATTTATCTTTGTCATAGTAATAGCTATATCTAGGTTAAATGTGATATAGGTTCAGCTATAAAATTCTATTTTACTAAATTAACATGTGTTATATCACCTATAAATTAATTTTTTGACTCAGAGATTATATGATAAATTAAAAAATAGGTCTAAATAACTATAATTGTTTCTAGAAAAATTCCAAAATTCTGAAAACTAAAAATCAGCCAGGTCATGTAACAATGAATCAGAACACCCTCTTCTGTGAAATTATCTATTCATGTTTGTTGGGGTTTCATCGATGAACAATATTTATATCATATAAAAAGGAATATATATTATGAATTCAATAATTATGAACAAAAAATAAGAATATTAAAATATTACATAGATAAAAAATATATCTGGGTGGTCACCCACTATTACTACTCATTATCATAAAGTTATGATCCCATAAAATGAGTTATGTATCTTTTTTTACACTTTTCAAGGTATGAGTTACTCATGAACATTCTAAAAATACTAGTCCTATGTACCTCATTTTTATAACACATTGAAAATAGGATTTAAAAGTTTTAAAACTAGTATTTGGATTATTTAATGGAGTGTTCATTGTAACAACATAATTGGATTCTCCATGGAATGGATATTTTTTAATTTTGGTGTATAGGAATATCAACAGTTTAACTCACAGGATTAAGTGATGCTAATATTTAAAAAACATCAATAGCATATCCATTTAAAACATTGAAATCATAGATCTAAAACATGATATACTCATTCAACATTACATCCAAATGAGTTTTAGTGTAGATTAGGGATGATGGTGTGGATCCCTTTATAAACACGCAATCCAAAATACTAATCCAATACCATTTTAGGGTATTTCATGTCAAATTAAAAACCATATATTGAAATATCATTATATCTAGCTAGAGAGCTAGGAACCCATCCTCCTATAGTGAATATATAATGTCTTTGATAAAATATCAATTATTTTTGTTTTGAGATCAATGGATTATTACATTAGATAGACATAGTTCTGAAAAAGAAACACTCCAAAATAGTTTCTCGAGTAATCATTCGCATCATCCTTGGAAATTATGTGGTGTAACTCAGGGGAAATAATATGATTTGATTTAGTTATTATG
Source organism: Viscum album (assembly GCA_963277665.1). Taxonomy (NCBI): domain Eukaryota; kingdom Viridiplantae; phylum Streptophyta; class Magnoliopsida; order Santalales; family Viscaceae; genus Viscum; species Viscum album. Next base: position 260,878,506 of record OY728161.1, read on the forward strand.
GTGGTTGAGAATCCATATTATCAGAATGAAGGAATCCATATTTCTATTTAGATATAAACAGGTACGATAATAAAATGAAAACATTTTAAAAAGTGGTAACCAATACTTTTATGTATTCCACCCATGAAGTTTTCATTAGGATTGTAACTACTCTATTTGAAAACTGTCTTTGAATCATCCTCTGTATGAAGATGGAATAAAGTCATAGGCTCTCCAGGACCACCATGTGCAACCCCAAACCAATGATCCTATCCTCCCTCAATGCATTTAATATTCTTCTTTGTGTTAGTGATTTATTATGCATGAATTCTTTCACACCTTCCTATAAAGCGACCTATGATAGGGCCTACCCACAAACCCGACCACCCTATGGGGATTGGATAACATACCTATGGGTTGGATAAGTGGCTTGATATCCTTAATTGATGTCTCTCAAGGTGGTTTCTCCATTTTTTTCTCGATTCCTTATAAATACATAGGGAAAAAATTATGTAATAATTAAAATTAAATTTTTTTTAAAAAAAATTGTTATTTCACTTATAAGAACCAATAAAAAACTATCAATCTCAAATAAACATATTTTACTAACATAAAAATGATAAATTAAAAATAAAAAAATAAAAAAAATCACAATAATAAATTAGGATATAATTTATATGAATAAGAGTTATCAAACACCAAATGACATTAACCTTTTACCATCCTCAATGAAAACTCAACATCAAATAAAATGGGTCAGAAAACTATAAGGGATATTTCAAAAAAATATATATATATAAATATTATTTACAAATTATGATCATTAAGAGATCACATATAAATAAAAATAATTTGAAAATATAAGTAATTATTTTAACATTTAAAATCAAAAAATTTATTTCTCTCTGTAAAAAATTATTTAACAACACATTAATAATCAATGAAAATACCAATTTACTATTCCAAAATGCATTTGAATTTATATTCTAGAACAATTTAAATTGACTTATCTTCAATATTATGAATTTTTTCTTTATCAAGAAATTTTTAAGACCTATTGATATCCACATAGATGTTGAACTAGATAAATCAGGATTCCACATTCAATAATGTATGAATTCCACTAATGTGAAACATGATCTTATTAACCTAAGGGTAGTTTTATAAATCTCTAGGTGAATGTCATGTTGGTTCTTAACAGAATTTATACTTATAAAATTTTTCACGGATTTTGTCCCCTAATATTAATTTCAGTTGCTAGGTGATAAGGGGATAAATTAAAAACCATGTGAATATAAAAACTATTTATGTTATCAATATTCATAAATATTAAATAACAAAAATCAAGTAAATCACAACCCATAGATCTAAAAATCCATATTCTATAGAATTATTCATTTATGGTTGATGGTATATTGACCACAAATGAGATAAAAAATATAGAAGAAGGAAGAAATGAAACAGAAATTAATGTTTCATGAAATGATAAATATACTTACATGATTTGTTGTTTATAATAAAAAATTTCATTCATCAATCACATAGTGAAAAAATATAACTACATAAAATATCTAAGTTATTGTCCAATATAACTTATCCTTCACTAAACTTTTTTATCCATTCCGTAGAGGCATGTATCTAATTTTATTCTCCATGAGGGGAAACGATACCATGATCCTTTTAAAAAATTACATTCCAAACTACCTTAAATTTAAAACTCCAAGAGAATATATTTTTTCAATTGGAATGGTTTAATTGGTATTATTATATAGTGATGGGATAGTAACTATGCCTTAGTCTTATTTATTATATGCCCATACTAGGTTTTTTTATAGCACAATAGTATATCCATGGTGAATATTATATATTAGAGTAGTACTCATATTTTAAAACCCTGGAAAACCACAATATCTAACACTTTCTCCTGAAAATAATACTACAGATGGAATCTGATAATGTTACAGCAAACTAGGTTACGTCAAAACTATGGGATGATGTTATGGATCCATATAACAACCCTCAGTCCAACATACCAAGAAACATCCATTTTCTAATATGTCATGTAAAATATGAAACTATATGTTACATTTTCATTGAATCAATACAATTACCCTTGATCCCATTTTCTAATAGAATATGATAAATATCCATGGTAGATAATTATTTCTCATTATGTTGAGCACAGTGGTGGACTACGCTCTATATCCATTATCACAAAATAAATTCATCAGAAATTTGTAGCCACCAAATTCATCATCATTGGCCTTAATGATTCCATGATATATCTTGTTGAAATAGAGGGTTCCAGTGTTGTTGAACTAGTTGTCGAGTATCATGATGTTGAGCGACAGTGAGAGGGTTTTTTCATGTGGAGAGCAATGAGGGCAGTATCTAAATGCTATTATTTTGATAAGGGTTGAATATTTACCACATTCCCACATACCCCATATTTTTCATCAATATTATATCACCTAATTTTATGAAAACCCATGTCATCATCCCATGAATGAATCCAAAATGGTTTTGGATTACCCATGCAATAATCTCACGGCACCATGTACTGGAGAGTCTCTCCTTCATCTACAACACAAATTCACTTCTCTTTTTTTTTGTGGTCAATTCATTATGAATGATCACACACATTCCCCAATACTAACACATCCAAGTGGTTACCACCCCTACAAAACCTTCATAGTGGGGTTTTCTCTGGCTACCATATGGGCTATATAAGTGGATTGATCCCTTTAGTAGAGTTATGACTATGGATTGGATTATTTATTTTGTCTTAAATCCTTTAAAATACAAGACAACAAATCTAAAAATAATTCAATATACCAATATGGGAATTATAATTTTAATTTCACCTAGAAGAACTATCCTAACTATATCAAGATCCTATAAAGTTATTTTTATAACACAAAGGAAAAAATAATTAAAATTATGCATTATAACCCATTAAATATCAATCATATATAAGGATATTATATATATATATATATACAAAACTAATACAGTTATGGAACCATGAAACACCATCCTTGGGATGGTTAAAATGAATATAATGATTTATTAAAAATATTATAAGTGATCATAAGTGAAATATTATAAATCAAATATATATGAAAATGGTTATTAGTCATGTTTATAATGATATTTTTTTTAAAATATTTGTATTTTATAAGAGAGTCTGGTCCCTAGAAAAAGTATTTCCAAAACCACTATATTTTTTATTTAGTTATTATCTATATTTTCAAACAATTATTTATCTGCCTTTTATTTACATTTTCGTTGTATATATTTTTTAAATATGTTCCATACATATATTCATATTCTATATTGCCTCTCATATTACGTTATATATATTTTCTTCATGTTTCCTGATCAATCATTTCTTTAATGTGAACCCAAAAAGGGAAAAATTATTATTTTTTTATTTCATTTAATTTACCACTTATTTAATTTTTTCAGTATTTATGATTTATATAAAAAATATTTCTTATTTTTAAATTTCGTATAATCCATTTTTATTTTTCATTAAATCCATATGCACTTATTTATTTCAATGGTTTTTCCATCAATTCTTATAATTTCAATTATAATCTTCACTACCTTGCATAATTATTCAACCACTTCTCAAAAAGTATTCTTAAATTGAGTTCCATGCCCACTGATTTCATTTATTTATTCTCATATACAATTTTAGAACCACATCATCTATATTTTTCTTTGGTATAAATTTATAATAAATTTTTTCACTTTAAAACATAATTATGTTACCCTTTTATTTCTCACATGATTTACTTTTTCTTATGATTTACCTGTGATTTAACTTTATTGAAGACATGTGAATTTTACAATCATGAAATGAGATGTTGAAAAATAATTTTAAATCCACCAATACAATGGGTAATTATATTATCTCTTGAGTTACCATCTATATAGACCATGAATTAATCCCAAAAGTAAATATAATGTTGTCTTATAAGTGTTACAAAATAGAAGATAATGATGTCATGATTTATATTTTTTTTCTAATTTACAATTATTCAATTATAGTATGATATTTACACCATTATTCTACTTTTATAAGTGGGAATATATGATCATCCCCTTCCATATAAATATGTTATACCTCTTGTCGCATATATTTTACATTATTTTTTTAACTTACTATAAATTATAATCCAACCATATTTCTCTATATATTTCAACACAGAATCTATTATAGTAATAAAGAAAGGTTGTGATATATGAAAACAAATTGGAGATCAGAATAAAGATAATTTATTTTAATAATTATTAATATATTGATTTTCTAATCCCTCAAAGAATATAAATCAACTGATTTAAAGGGTGTGATTTATGTATTGATATGTTATAAAACATGTATGAAATTTATAGGATAATAGGGTTTCTATTGCTAGAATCATTGAATGGACTAGTTATTTTTTGGGGATTTTTTAGAGAATCCTAATAAGAAATTCACCATGTATAACCTAGACTGCAATATAGAAATTAATAATATATGATGTACATGTCATTTTCATGTCATATTTTCAATTCTAGTATATTTAGTTTTATAATATCATTAATTTTATAATCCATTAACCTATTTATTTTTTGGATATACTAAATGATTAAATAAATAGTCAAACATCTATAGGTATAACTAATGCAACATACGATGATTTTGAGAAATCATTGTTTAAAATTAATTTAACCTTTTTGATATTTCTAAACACACTCAAGAATAAAATTATCTTTTGATACATGAAATAACTATGTTTAGTTGTGATATACGATCATCGAGTATTGATTTTGGTATACGCAACAATGAGTATTGCATGAGCTACACACAATGCTGAGTTTAAAAAAAACAGAACAATCTATTGAACTACTATTATTTAATATAATACTAATATCCTATCAATTGTAATATTGAGTATGTATATGAATAACTTAATTATGAAAAAATTGATTTCTAATTTATATATTATTAATTTTGAGGGACTAATTAAATATAAATAAAAATAAAAGCATTTTGATTATAAAAAAATTCAGTACATGGGAATGTATTTTTGTATGAAAAAATGTTTTTTGAATTAGTAAATTAACAAAATAAATTATAATGAATGAATATAATGATATATGAACAATATATATTGTTCATAATGATCATATTATTTTTTCAATAAATTACATAAGAATGAATCCAATTTTCTTCATTAAACTATATTTTTTATAAATTTAATTTTGTCTCCTTCGAAAGAAATATACTTAAATTATTTATTTACAATTTTAGATAATTTATCTAATAAATAAACATTATTTTTTTATTTAGCATGTAAATATTATTTGAGTATTAATTTTTTGGGATTTTTTCGAGAATACCAATTTTTGATGAATAATGAAAAATATGGAATTTAAATTGAAAAAAATCAATTCTTTTAACTTATTTATATGCATAAATCATATTATATATTTTTTAAGGTAAAAAATATGTCTATTATATATCTATAAATATAATTTTGGTAATTGGAACCAAATTTTTATTTGATTTATATATTAAATCATTTAACTATTTTGAAAATTTTACCTTTAAAAAAATTCATTGTCATTCTATATACAAGATTAATTTTAAATTAGAAATTTCCAAATATATGAATATAATTAAAAAAAATTAGTCCATATTATTAATCAAAATTTTGTATTTAATGGAGAGAATTTATTTTTTTACCTAATTTATAGTTAAAATAGTAGAATGTTTTGACCGCCTTTATGTTAACTATAGGTTTTTTTGTTGTAAAAAAATTATATAAGAGTTAATATGCCATTAAATATTGTCAATCACAAATTATCTAGACATATTAGCACCCTTATAACCATATCCTAGATTCATATTAGTTTTTCAGACATTTTTCAATAAAAATGGACTATATAATTAGTTATGTAAAGAAATTGACAAAATAAGAACCTTCTTTTATTTTAATATCAATAATGATTTAGGATAGAGAAAAAGACAACATATCATCAGTTATAAATAAAAATTTGGTAATTAAATGAGTTTTTTTATCACTATAATTTATTTTTGTTTTTAATAAATAATTTCATGACATTGAGTTATTAAAAAATACAGACCATGAAAATATTTTATTAATTATAAAATTAAATAAATGATACTAAAAATATTTATAGTTAAGTAAATTGAATTATTTTTTCTTTAAATAATTTATTTAAATTAATTAACATCATTTAATATAGTTTTGATAATTTTAAATTCCAATTCCATTATTTCCTTGATATTTTTAAATTTTGAATAAATGAATATTATCCAAATTGACAATAATATTATTTTATAATAAACTATATTTTATTAAAAGACATAAAAATAGTAAAATATTATCTCCATTTATGTGATATTTATATATATAATTAATACAAACTATATTCAATTTATAGAACAATATTTATTTTATAATGAATATTTTGACCAATAAATACTAAAAACTACAGTAGCTTATTTATGGTTTAAATGATGTTTTTCACATTGCATGCGCTTGTCTTAAAATTAATTACAAAACCTCAAGAAATTTAGTTTTATAAATATTATTTCATATCTAATCATTGGAAAGAAAAATTCTAAAAATTATCAATTTATTTAATCATATTGAACAAATTACGTGGGTTAAAAATATTTTTTACCATAGTGAAAAACCAAAATGGTAAATATTCAAAAACATTGAAATCAAAAAAGAAAATTATTAGAACATGTTCTATATTTTGTGGTGTAGGTGAGGCTTAAACATATCATACATTAACACCTTTAATTATAATTTTTTTCTCATGTGAGTTTGAGTGGCCTTCAAGTATTTAACACTTTTTTGTTATTTACAAAAATGATACTCTTCAAAAAATATAAATAGACACTAGCTTCCCTCAACTAATGAAATATATCAATCCATTTTTCTCAACAAAAAACTACCAAAATAACTTCTTAGATTCTTTCAAATTGTTATATAAGAATAATGTTTTATATGAATCCAACCATGTATGATTGTTTGGTTAATCTTAATAATGATACCTAAAGAAGACATAATATTAATCAATGTGAATTTTTGTTTTCTTTTTTCATCCACCTACTATAATTATTATCACCCCCAGTTTATATAATAACATTAGTATCTTCCATATACTAATATTTTATTCTATTATAAAAATTCTCTACAAAGGACTCCCATTCCTTAAAATGGATTACAAAATCATCAGTCTTTTTTATGGTGGACTACCCCTACACAAATTGATATTAAAAGTTCATCCATTACATCATCTCTTTGGTGGAAATTAAAATTTATTTTTTACCTATATTTGTTATCTATATATATATATATATCATATTAGTAGGATTATATAATTATTTTATTCCAGACATTATCATAGTTTACATTTTGTGGGAATATGATAATATCTATCCTTTGTACGGCTGACTATAGCCCCACGAAATGATATGATTTATCCATTCATTGCATGGATGGAATTAATTATGTGTTTAGTTAAAATATATTTAATATATGATAGAATAATTATTATGTAATTATATTATATCATTCACCCTTATTTCATTCTTTCCAAAAACAAAACGGAAACAATGTTCATGCAAACCTATTACTAACCATCTCCAAGAAAATTTTTTATTATTTTATATTAAAAAATTTATAGAATACTCAAAATAAATATACAATGAATATATATGATACTTATATCATTGTTAAAAATATTACTATTAAGAAACCAAGATTTAATATATAGAAACACAAACAAAAAATTCACACATACATGAAAAAATTGTTTTTATTTTCCAAGATATAACATTAACATGGAATAGTAATAAAAGGGTAATAAAATTTCATAATTAATTAATATATGATAAAATTTATATAATTATTTTTCTACTATATATTTATAAAAAATTAATTTTATTGTAAAGGATTATTAAATGTGGACGATGGATTTCAAGATGTACGGTATGATATTTATGTCTCACAATTATTTTTAATGAGATAAAATTCATTTTCACGAAGAATTTTTTTTATTTGGGTATATATTTCCCCATGAATGTATATTCTGTTTCTTATCCTAAAAATAATTTGAGTTTACATATAAATTTGAGTATATATATTTCATGGGGTTTATATTTCATTCATTTACAAATAAATAATGAATTTCTTTCTCAAAATTCCCCTCACCGAGATATAAGTTATTATATGTTAATATTTTTCTTTTATGATATGTATATAATTAACATAGAAATTGTTTATCTGGAATATTAAATTTCATGACATTCCATGGATATTTTAATTTTATTTCTTACATGGGGGCTATGATTCAATGTCACAAATGTGGGAATAGTATTATGTAAAAACTAATCATTTGAATATATTATCTATGATAATGTTTTAAAATGATGAATCGTATGATATATCTCTCAATAAAATCATAAATTTTCATCTACTATATTTATCCAAGGAGAATACTTTTATCCATTTATTTTCATCTCTTTATTCGTTATAGTGATCAAAAGGAATTATTTAAATTAAAATCTGGTTTTTTGTTGAAAACCTATTTTCATCACAAAAAAATGATTTCCACAATTTTTTTCCAAATTATTTATGTTTTATAAATGTTTTCAAAAAATTTAAAGGATGACTTCATCAATTATTTTTAATGATTCCTTTATAAATTTTCAGGTTTATTTTCAATGAAAATAATATTCGAAATGTTTTATTTTTTAAAATATTCCCTTCAAAAATTTAATGATATTTCATCAAGAAATGTGTTAATTTTATAAATCATGCATTAAAGGATTATAATGAATTTTTTTAAAGAAAAGGATTTCTAAAATTTTTTATGTTTCAAAATATTATTTTAAAATAACTTTTATCTTCTTCAATATACAATCCATTTGATTTTTCATTCAGAATCATATTACATATAAGATGAAAAAATTATATGTAATGTATGATATATTGGGGATACGATTAAAAGATACGATTGTTAATATTTATTTAAATGGTTTATTTTTATAATGAATTTTTTTTTATGATAGTATTTTCTAATCCGTAGATTAAACCGTGATAAAATTCTTATGAAACCTGCTTCTCTTTCTATGGATTATGCTTTGATATAATGATCAAATGATTATGAAACCTGATTATTCTACATAGAATTTTTATAAAAAAAATTAATTGTGAACCCTTTTTTTCATGGTCTTTATTATGGTGTATTTTTATGATCATATAGAAGATTGATTTTTTATTTTCAAAATGTGATGGTGGTTAAATTATATTCATGTATGGTTGTATCTAAATATCCAATGATAGGTGGGACCTATATCTCCATCCAATGAATGGGGTAATTATTTATATCTCATTAGATAGACATGACTAAAAATGTGAGTGAACCCAGTTAAATTAGGGACATAGTCCACTTTAATTCTCTTAAGACAAATCCTTGACTACTATAATGGTTTAGGGAGTGAACCCATTCCAATATGAGGAAAGAAATACCACTAGGGATGGTGTGGTGTCTCACCCAAGAGGTTTACATGTTATTGGATTGCCATGCTAATTTTTTTCAAAGTTCCTTGACTATTAAGGAAATGATTTTATATAATTATTTATATGCCACAATTCTATGTATTATGATCGTGTTATGGTATCATAACTCATGATATTATATTTCATTATGATTAATTTATTATGAACGTACTATATTTTTGGAATGACTCAATATTATGATTTTTTATATGAATTGCATGGTTTTCATATGTTATGATCATGTACACATGCACATATATTCATGTTATGATTTTATATCTCGATTTTTGTACCCATATCAATCATATGAGATCACCCTTTATAATGTCTCTTTTACACATGATACAACTAATATATTATATTGAGTATTTTTTTGAATATAACTAATGGGATATTTCTTTATTTTTTAAAATGAATATCTTTCCCCATATTAGTATATTTTATTCATATTATCTGAAGTCAATATACTATTGTTATTATCAATCATTTGTTTGTGTAATTTATTAAAAATTCATCTAAAAATATGTAATTTATTTGTATCATATCCCTAAGCCTCTATTATTGGTTTCAAGGATGAGAAACATTTGTGACTGTCTTATGGATATATCTATAGATATGTCGAGGGATATGACTCCATATTTGTATATGTTTGAGTCAAAGTATTTGATAATGACCTTGAATTTTAGTAAAGGATACCGTGTGGGGATTACATGAAATTTCATTCCAATTTATATACAATAAGGGGATGCAGATATAGATTACTATTACATATGAGAAACAACTTTGAAAGGGGAAAAATTATGTAGAATTGATTATTACATGGTGCATGATAATGGACCTTGCATCACACCATGTTTGAGAGGCCTAGGGGATATGCTTTTTAAATTTACAAACACGATACAAACCATTATGAAAGACTAAATATATGATAATAATTAAATAAGTAGAATAAACTTATGGTTTCATATATTAATATATAAATTTTATGATTTACATAAGGAATAATTTTTTTAAATTATTATGTGTTTTTCACTATTATTTGTGTTTCTTACACAATGTGCATGGTTTTAGTCATGTGATGGAACCATGTGGAATCATTTTATAAAGAAACATGATGAAAAATTTAGTGACAATGTGCAGAAAAATTTGATACTCACCTAAGGGAAAGATATATTGATTATGCCTACCCATATATCAAACTATATGATTAAAAACATTATCTTCACTGAGATTCATGGATCATCTTGTATATGTAAAATTGAATTTAATGTGATCATAGATTAAAAAAGATTAATCTTCTTATATGCTTATATGTTGGAAATAATATACAGGTGCAATATCTGATATAGAAGGGATGAGGTAATCTATGTTGAATAGAAGGTAATAGAGTGATAAATTATTGTATAATTCAAAGTCTTATGCATGGGGAACAAGGTCATTATGAAACTTAATTCCTTGACCCAAGAAATATCACTTAGACCTTGTAAGGGCCTATTCATTGCTAATCATGTAACTGTACGTATTTATGTATTTATATATTTGGATATAAGGATTTGTTTACATTAAATTTGTAATATATAATGATTATTCTATATATTTTTCTATAATGATTTAAATTAATATTTCAAAAGATAATGATGGATGGGAAATGTGATTTATTAGAAAATTGGTATTTTGATCATGGAAAATATTACACAAAATAGGTACATGATGATGAGATAATGATGTTTTTACAAATAAATGATTCATTTGAATAAATTAATTTGGAATGTATTCAAGATCTTGGAATTGATTCTTGATTTGTAGACAAATTGGTTTGTTCTATATTTGATGGAGTTTATACCAGTTTTTTATTTTGGGAGTATATCCAATAATATTTGTTTTATGTAAGGAAAGTGAAATCATTAATTTTTTAATTAGTTTTAATGGTAATTTAGGTTAAGGAAAATTTTCAAGAGAATATACTTTTTAGGGTTTCACATATTTGTAATGTGACAATCAAGATCTACATTATGATATATTGGGGATTAAAATTATGTTTATTTTGAAAATTTTAGCAACCAAATTATAAATATAGAATTTTTAAAGGGTTATATGGTTAAAAATTTATGGAATGGTTTATGTTGGACTTCAGATGATGTTTTAGATGTAAATATATTACTTCTCCATATGGAGATTTGTCAATATTTGATAATTCTTTATAGAATTTTTTATTATATATGTAATTACATATCATTATATAGTAGATGTTAAATTGTTCTTAATACAGTTAAAATTTATCTCAGAGAGTAAGAGATGATTTAAATTTTTTTAGGAAATTATGTTTGGAATTATTCATTTAAAATAGAATGATATCTAGTACATACATTTTCTCATGTTCTTATTATTTATAGAAAATTAATTCCCATAATTAGTAAAAGGATATTGAAACAAACATTATCCTTTTACCTTCATTTCAGTTGAATCAAATGGTCCCTTACATCAGCAAACATTTATGGTTTTTCACTCTTTATCCTTCGTTACGTCATAGAATTTATTATAATCAATGTTCTATGTCATTGTTCATCAGTATATGGGTTTTAGTTTTCTCTTCATTGAAAATTTTTTCACTCCACAAATATGTTCTCTTATTTAAAACTAATTATGTGTTATTTCAGATGATTTTAAGAAAAATATTTCACTTTTTAAAGTGGTTTTTTGGTTAACCCATACTATTATGTTGGTTTCTAGGAATGAATTTTTAAATGATACAGTATTGATGACTGAGGTAATTTTTTAGGGTGAAATTCATTTTATGGGGGGATAGTATTTATCTTCACGAGGTTTTGTGAAATATTTTTTTGATTTAATGTAATTGTTCTAATTTATCTCATTTCTGGAATCACTAAATTTAGATTTATTTCAATAATGAATATTTTTTTTCATTAATTACATTAAATAATAAGTTTTCATGTGTTACACACAAAATTGAGTGTAGGTTATGTCACATACAAAAATAAGTTTAAAATAAATGTTTCATAGTATTGTTGTATTAATATTTAATTTAATATTTATTGGTTTTTTATTGGATTAGTGGGTTTGTCTAGGATTTTCAAAAATACAAAAATATTTTTTACTCATGTGTATATAAATATTTCTTTTAGGAAAAATAATTAAGAAATGAATATAAAAAATCATTGAATATAATGAGAATCTATTTCAGAAAAAAAATCTATTTTTATCAAAAAATGTGTTTTTCATCAGTAAATAAAAAAAATAGTGAATTATTCTAATGAAATTTATATACTATATATTCAATAGAATTTTCATATTATGTGTTTTATTAGAAAACCCCTAATAATTAATTTAATATTTTCTTACAAATGTATTTTTATAAAAATCATTTTTGTCGCCTTTGGAAAAATTATATTAAAATTTTTATATTTACAAATTTAAAATAATTTTTTTCCAAAATATACATAATGCCTGAAAAAATGCCTTTAAAACATTATTATGTTTATTTTTTGTGGATTTTAGGAAAAGTTTCATTTGTTGATGAATAATAAAAATTACCAAATATTAATTTAAAACTACCTCTTTGTTTAAATTATTTATAAATATAAATTATATTTTTATTTTTTAAATGTCAAATTAGATCATAAAAATATATATATATCCAATTTAGGTCATTGTAATCATTTATAATATTTAATTTATTATAAAAACATTGAAAACATTTTATAATTCTATCAATAAAAACATGATTTCTCTTCAAATATGTTAGATTAATCATAAATTAATAATTTTAACGTATGTAAAAGTAATTTAAAAAAAATTATACCCTAATTTTAATTATTTTCATTTATATTATTCAATAAGGTAAATTTAATTTATAACAAAAATGAATAATAAACAAAGTAGAAATTATTTACCATGGTTACTATAAAAATATATTTATCAACGGGTTAAATAAATTATATAAGGAAAAAAATTACCTAAAAAAATTTCCAAAACCCATTTTCTGAAAAACTATAACCCATAATAGCTTAGGATCAATTATTATATGTTTTTGTGATAGTTTTAAATTAATGTGACCTATATAATAAGTTACAGGATGAAAATGGAAAGATAACCTTCCTCTCTTTTAATATCATTAGTTATATGGGATATGAACAAAAAATATAAATTTAGTTATAACTATTATTTTAAAATATATTTTTTTCTTTTTAATTTAATTATTTTATTTTCGATATGAACTAATTACTTTAAATTCATAAGAAACACCAATTTAATAATTATTTAGTTAATAGTAAAATAAAATAAATTAAACTATAAACATAAATGTCAATTAAATTGATTTAATAATTGTATTAATTTAAATTTTTAGATTAATATATCATATTAAATAGTTTTGATAATAATAGACTAAAACACCATCACATTTTTGATAATTTTAAATTAAAATTAATTAAATAATTTCAACATAGATGTTAATGTTATTTTATAATATATGATATTTCACAAAAATTTTAAAAATTAAAATAAATAATATATTCCACAAATTGGTTTTTAAAATTTAATAAATATAAAAAAATTCCATCTTGTTCTAATTGTTCATTTATAATGATTATATTTATCGCTTAATAGTAACAACTTTTTTAGAGAGGATAATTTTAAAATAATGTTTCTTCATGTTAAATGTTTTTCTGTTAAAATAAATATCATCCAAAAATTGATTTTCATTTTTTAAATTATATTTTTTATTTAATAAGTGGGTCCCAATTATCTACAACTATTTCTTTCATATTAATGGATAAATTACCTAGAATAAAAATACTAGTTACCATATAAAACAACACATAATGATAAAAAGAAGGGAACATAAAATTTTAGGAATAAAATTATTAAATATTGTGTTATACTTGGTTTTATAGGTTTGGATTGATAGTATAATCCCTTAATCCATTAAATTATCATTTGTTTCATAAATAGAGGTATGACTGACCTTCCAGTAGTTAGTATTTTTTGGTACTTAAAAAATTACAATCATCCACAATGATAAAAGGAAACTCACTTCACTCACATATTCACAGCACCCACGAAATTGGGCTAAAAACCCCTCCAAAAATAAAATCCAAAATTATACCCTCTCATTAGCTAAAATATATATTTTACATAAAAAATATTGTAAGGGTTTTGGTGGAAACTTAAGGAATATGCCTGAAGAAGAGGTAATATTCATAACGAGTGTTTCAATTTTATTTCTTCATCCCCCAAATTCAATTATTATTATAAAATTATGATATATTAACCTAATTATATTAAATATATTCCTTTTAATATTATGTTATTGAACTACAAAAATCTATTCTTTCATAAAATGGGTTATGAAATTATAAATTTTGTGAATGTTGGATGACCTCCTCACGAACCGATATTTTTTGTTATTACATAACCTCCTCTATCATTTGGTAATATTGATGGTTTAATTGTTTATATATTAAATATATGATATTTTTATGATTTATTATTATTTATTTCACAGTTACCATCACGATTTCTTGTTTTTGGGAATATGAAAACATCGGTCGTGTGTACGGAAAACTACCTCCTTGAGAAGCTATCTAATTCCATCATGTTTTACAAGGGAAATATTAAGTATGGGTTTAATTATGATATTTTATATATATAACATAATAGTTATTATGTATTGATTATATTTCATTCAATATTGTTTCATTCAATATGAAATGAAAATGGAAATATCATTCATGCACACATATATGCCCCCTTCACTACGATGATTTTATTTCAGTTTCAATCAATAAATTTTATCGAATAATAAAAATAATATTATAATGAATATATATGATACTTATATTATTTATAACATTTCAAATAGGATTAAATTATTATTAAATTAATAGTACCAAAAATAAAATATTATATCATTCTTAAACAACGAATTGGTTAATACCAGATACCAAATAAAAAAATGTAATTGTCAATTAATGGGAAATAAAAGGTCAAAAGAAAATAAAATATGGTATGATCTATATCATTATTTTCATAATATATTTACAATAAAAAATATTTTGTATATTCATGTTTTTAACATGTGAGAAAAAAAATTTGACTTATGGTAAGGGATTTCTATCACAGAATTATTTTCTATAGAACATAAGACATATTCACCATTTACATCTTCTTTGGGGTGTATATACATTGTATGAATATTTTTTATTAATATTATCGAGAAAATTTTTGGTAATTAAATATATATTAAATTATTTATTCTTTATAGGGTTACCGATTAAAATTTTATCAAATTGGTATGATATTTTTGTGTCTATTTTATTTATTTGGGACATAAGTAACTATATGCACCTGTTTTCCTCTATATGGTCTGTATACAACCACTTGAAATTTTTTATTTTGAATATACGTATAATTAAAATATTATAAAACTCATTTATTATAATTATTTTAAGGTTATTAATATTCAATCTTGAAAATGTTGGAAGATTCTTATGTCACAATTTTTTCATTTATCAAGACTATATATGAATATTCTTCCAAATAATGAAATTAATGATCTATATCTCTAGACACTCATAAATTTTATTTTCCTATACTTATTTCATGATAATACATTTTTACCATTTTTTCCCTATTTCTTTATTCTATAGTACTAAAATAATATTTTTAATAAACATCAGTTTTTCAGTCAAAACCCAGTTTCATTCCAAAACCATGTATTCTGAAAAAACTAATTTTTTTATGTTTTGAAAAATATTTTTCAAAATGGGAATGATATTTCCCCCAATTAATGTTTTAATTTGTTTTTAATTATTACTTTAATTGTTTTATATTTATTTTCTATGAAATGTATTTATAAATTTTTTTTGTTATAAAAAAGTGTTTTTCAAGTGGAATTGATATTTTCCGTCATAATTTTTTTAATATAATTAAATTTTATATTATATGTTTTCAATGAATAGTTTCAATGAAATAGATTGCAAAAAATATCTTTTAAGAATTAATTTACCTAAAATTCGTAAATCCACAAGAAATTTTCCATGTAATTTATCATTCAAAATAATTTTCCCTCTAAGATGACATAATTTGACATAACATACTATTTATTATAGATATGATACTCGGATATCATTTATTATTATTTCTATCAATTTATTATGTTTATAATGAAATTTTTTTCATAATTACAATTTCTATTCAATGGATTAGACTATGACAAAATTATTGTGAATCTTGATTCTTTTTCCACTAGTTATGGTTTGAGGAAATGAGTAAATAAGTAAATGATTAATAAAACTATTTAATTTTGACCAAAAATGTTTTAATGAAATTTAAATAAAGACACATTAATTTCATGCGCTCTCATATAATAAATATATTATGATCTTATGTCACATTTATTTTTTATTTTCATCATGTTATAGTTGGTTTTTATTACTAATGATGATGGTTATGTCACAACAAATGATGAATGGGACCTATATATCCATATTATGTATTAGTTATATATCTAAAGTCCATGATATGGACATGACTAGTATAGGTAGTGAACTTAGTCCAGCATGGTATTTTATAAAATAAGATGATCTTGGGAGTGAACCTTAACTACTATTACGGTATGGGAAGTGATGTTTCAACCATGAATAAAGGGATCCCACTAAGGATGGTGGTGTGTCATTCCAAGGATGTGTATCCACATATGGAGTTCCTTGATATGTTTTTTAAATTTTAATAATCTAGTAAAGAAATGATTTTTTTTATTATTTTGATCTTTCATAAGAAGGATATGGCTTACATATATTATGTTAATGTTCACATACCCTAATATTAATGTTGTAATTATTTATCTCCCTTTTTTACCCTCAATGATAATTAATCTCTCCCAGTATTAATTTTCTTTTCCCTATGTCATGAAGAGTGGTTTTTGTAGGGTTTCTCTATGAATGGTAATAATGGGGATGATCATTGTGGGAGAAAATTAATATATATCACCAAATTAAAATATTAGGTTATTTGTCTCTAAAGACGTGAACTATTATGATCCTCAAAAGGGGGTTTTTCTAATATATTGAATATTCATCCAAAAATATATAGTATCTTCAAATGATAATCTTGGGTCTCTATACCTATAATACATTTATTAACAATACATGTCATATTTGATTATGTTTCTATGCATCTTTTAATATCATATAATATTAGTTTAAATAATCCAACACAACATCATGACATGTAGTTTGTTTTATTATGACAACACAATGTGGTGAAATGGATTTGTCTGTAGTATATAACTCTTCCCTAATTATAATTTTTGGGGAATATTTTATATAAATTCATGTAATAATATTTTTAGTGAAATTCATTACTATTCAATTAATGGATTGACTACCTGTATTCCAATCCAACATTAACTAGCTGGAGATGGAAATCAAATTCCATATCTCAAATCATCATCTAAATCATTTAAAATTCTATAATCATAAATAATTTCCCATGAAAATAAATTAAATGTTAAAAATTATTTCCTTAATTCATATAAACAAGAAATAATTAAGAAATAGATGCTTGTAAATATTTAATGTTTTGTAATTGTAATAGATGATATTGATGTTCTGTCCAAATGTGTTTCCTAATTCTGATATGGGAAGAGTGGATGAGTTCTAAATTGAACATATCACTATATCTATGAAAATATCTATGAGTACATATTGAATGGTACCCATTTACTAGGATAAATTTACTATCAAAATAAATGTGAATTTATAGAAGGGTTTCATAATCCCATGGAGTTAATCCTGGGGTACATTGATCCTCATTTTCAAGAACAAGGAGGTCAAATGTGATTCTAATCATAGTATTGTGAACTCAATCATATAATAATGTAATAATTTGTCACTTATAATTGATTGATAACTTGTTTCATCATTGATTTGGTGATAATTACATCTCTCTCGGTAATCATCAATTAAGATATCATCCACTGAAAATGAAAACTCATGTCACATATTGGACTGTATTTTATATAAGGAATATACACTATGAGTTCATAGTGATTCCATTTAGTCTAAAAAATAATCCAATAATATTTGTAGAGATGATAAATAGTTTTTTATGTATTATGTTGAAATTTTTGTAGTATTATTTATAAATGATATTCTCATATACTCAAAATTAATGGAGGAACACATGAAATAATTCAGTAATATGACCATTATATTAAGAAAGAATAATTGATAGGACATGTACAAAACATTTACCTTTTGATGCTGAAAGTTACATTCATGGTCTAAGTTATCAAAATATAGAATACAAATATGGATCCATGAGTGAAAAATGACATTATAGAATTGAATAAAAGAAATTTTGTAACAAATATATCTATTTTTCCTATTTTATAAGTAAAATAAATGATTTATTGATAAATTATCATAATTATCAAAACAAAATCATTTCAACTTTAACAATGAGAAATGTGAAAATATCAAAAATGAGTTGAATAGGAAAATAAAGACATTTATACTCACACAACCTTGAATAATGAAAGATATGTGATATACAGTTATGCATAAATGAATTTATTTAGTTGAATACCAAGAAATGATGGAAATATAAAAACATAATACTAATATTAATATATGTTTTTATGAAAAAAATTGATTCAAATGTTTTTAATGTTAAAAATCATGATGGAGAGTATACGGGTTATCATTTGATGATATATCAAGATAAGTTGATAAAAGAAAGAATTTTTGTAAAAATTAAATCCCATTTTATTCTACAATGAACATATGTCATGTTGCATTAATGTGAAATGAAATATGGAACATTATTTAAGTATAAACAGATAAAATTTTCGAACAAACATTGTTTTCCTTGTAAAAAAGAGTATAGAAGGAGAAATGATTGTTTGGAAATGTAAATTGGCGATATTCACATATTCACATATTCATTTAGAATTAAAATTGACTTTATTGATAACAAATTGAAATGGTTTCATTGAGAAGTCACTTTTTTATGACTTTTATTTTTTTTAATGATAATAATTTGTTTTTGAAAATGGTCAATAATACAGGTATATTTTATTGTTGTCAAGTTTTTGAAGAAGATATAATCAAATAACTTGTTTATATCTTAATTATATCCAGGCCTGATAGAAAATATAATTTTCCATGAAAAATGGATGCAGAACAAAGTACTAACATCTTATTGTATTGAGGCAGTTATATTAATTATTTTTGGTTAATAATTATGATGATTGTTGAATATGACTAATGTTCACTATAAATATTCCACTATATTCATTGAAATTAAAAATTATGTACTAAAATATATAATTAGGATGATCCATCCAATGGTATTTCTGGATTGGATGATTCTTATGGATTTTAATTTAGTGTAATTAAATATGGTGACATACTATTTCAATATTTCTGGAGTTCAATGAAAAAAGTTGATGATTTTAATGAATATTATGAAAAATTATATTTTTCATGATAATGATGAATTAGTCAATGTCATCTAAATATCATTTTATGAGAATTTATTTGAATACCATAAATTAATTTATAAATATCCGGTTTGATTATCGATACATTATATTCTTTTTTTGTAAAAATTATAATTATCATTATTTTTGGGACATTTTTTAAAAAAAAATCCATCCATTTCCACCCAAGGAGTTCCAACTCAAACCACACAAGGGAGTATAGTCTCAACCACTTTGGTGGAAACCTATACATGGGGAAATCATTGAACTATACTAGTTGGATTTCATAGAACCCACTTAAGAGGTCATGGTATGTGAATAGCTAGCATGGATGTGCCTAGCCGGGACAACATAGGTGAGATATATTCTATAAAGGGAATCTGGTATTGTTTTCCTAGGTTCTAACCCTAGTGCCATAGCATGAAGTGGTGTCTAAAAAATTGTAATATATGGGATCAGACGTCTAGTGATCATGAATGAAACTATATTTATATATCCCAAGGCATATAGGATCATTTGATCTCAATTATTTGAGATTAATAAGGAATAAATGTTCAGGAATTCATGTCATGAATTTCATGCATAGGATTAATCGAAGAAAAATGATTGGTTTAATACATAGGATGTATCAATGGACAATCTTGCATCTGAATAAAACATATAAATTTTCATTTATGATAGAG
Organism: Viscum album; assembly: GCA_963277665.1. Lineage (NCBI taxonomy): Eukaryota > Viridiplantae > Streptophyta > Magnoliopsida > Santalales > Viscaceae > Viscum > Viscum album. Next base: position 260,899,265 of record OY728161.1, read on the forward strand.
ATTTCATTAATCTTAACCTTTATATTCACTACATCCAGAATGAAGAGAATAACATTTCATAAAAAATGATATGTTTTTATCTCCATAAAAAATATGTGTTTGAAGAAAAAACATAGTTAACAGTAGTTTTATAATTATATATAAGATGTGGAATATATTTCAATGATTTAACTATGGTAATGAAAAAAATATAGGTGATACTACTCACATATAATTTCTAAATCCCCAAAGAGATGAATCATAGTTACCAGTCACCTTATATCCTTGAGATTTAATATTTATTAGAGAATAAAATTTTACTCGATCATTTATTTATGAAAGGATGAAATATCCATGAGGGAGCTTGATATGAAAAATAAAAAGAATTATATAATCATTTATTGTGTGATGAACAAAAAAACTAACTTTTCTGAAGAAGATGAACCTAAAACACTTGAATTCTGTTAAAACGCAATAGATGTGTTTCATGAATAATAGTCTCACAAGCACGTGCTTGAGTGTCATACTCCAACTAGTTTACACAAAGAAGAAAATAAAAACTAATTATGTGTATATAAATAAATTCATTATTATCATTTTTCTGGACATTATTTGTGTGGAGATGAAATGGAATCCACATTCTCACATGAAGAGAAATAGATAAATTCTATAATACTATTACATACATAATTTATTCTCATAGAAGAAATAAATAAATCATATACCATTTTTGTAATGAAGAAAATGAGATTCCATATACTATGTTATGAGAATATTTGAGAATGTTCTACATATAATTATATGAAATAATTATGAAACTAAGTACATAGTTGATGATTTTTCATGAAAAATGTATGCGCCTCCATAAACATTAAGATCCAATGAATCTTTTATAAGGTGTTTTCATGTGTAACCGAGTGAAATAAGTTGATGCTAAAAGCTTCCACACAGTAACAATAATCATAAAATTGTTCAATGAATGTGTTTCACTAAATACATACTATTACTATAATTTGAAATTTAATTTACATGTGACATTGAGAAAAATATATTTCAATTAAATATTTTATGTCTATTTTCTTATAAAAAATTATAATAATTAATTATGATCATGTTCAGAAAAATTAAATTATTATAATAACCACGAAAGACCTTTTTTATTCTAAAATGAAGAATAAATTAATGTTTGGTATCAAAATTGATATCTTTTATTATCATTAAGTATGTAATTGAATGTTGAGATACTCATTCCCCAAAATATTCATGTTTGTGACTGAAGTTATATGATGAATGAAGGATTATAAAATCTATTTTCTACAATGAATTGAAGAATGGTAGTTTTTATGCCACTATTTTTTTAATAAATTAAAGAAGATGGATGTATAAGAAAAAAAATCATGATCTCCAAAAAAAATCTCATATACTAGAAGATATTATTGGAGTGAAAAATTTTCTTATAAATAAGTTGAATAATATATTTATAGGTATTATAAATAACCATCAAATAATTTCAAAACATGATTTATAATTTGACAATATTTTAATGTAATTTAATGGTTATAACCTTTAATTGTAACAAAAAATAAATAATTATTTTCTTGTGGTTGTGTGATATTGGATTATTTCAAAATATAGAAAAGGAATATATTCTCTTATTATATAGTGAACCTTGTAAAAATAGAATCTATCATCATTACCATCATTTATATACATTCATTATATAAATAAAATACAATATTATAACCATGATCTTATTAGGTATAAGAGGTATACTAGATAAAATATATAACAAGTGAAAATATTCTGATATCTGTTTCATCCCCATAATTTTTTACTATATAAATTATTGGGCTTTCCAACTACTTTTATATCTCTATAATTCTCTAATTGACAGATACTTCAATTGTGATTATGAATGTAAATGATTGTACAAATAATGAGGTGCACAATTCTAGATTCTATTTCTGAAAAAAACCATTAACCCACAAATCCTTAGATTCTTATTTTATAATTAGTATTTTTTGGTCTTATTTATAGATGGTTGGTCTAATTATATGGATCCATAGTCCAAACTATATTTCATATATACCCAATTAATGGGATATGAATATTATCTTCTTTCTTCTTCCATAATTTTATATATATTTTTTCGAACATAATATGTTTATGAAAACCAATATTTTGAAGCCTTACTATAATGTGGTATGGTTGGGACCTATTTCCTTAATAATTCGTGATATAGATTATAAAACAAAGTCATTATATTCTTATCACATGTGAGATCTCATTTAACCTTAGATTTTTCATATGATTATTATGTCGAAGAATTAATTTATCCTTCTTTTGTGAAGTCTCAACATGTGTCTTCTCAAGATTGTACAATAGAACATCTAGTTAAATAAATGTCATATTGATGATGTTTTTTCTGATTTTCAATAATAATAATATTCTCTTCAAAATACTTTATAATTTTTTCAATTTCATCCACATTTAACTTAAAATTATTTTCTAATAAATACTTATGTCGATTGATATTCTTGAATTTTTATTCCAACTATTTTCCTTCACATAGATGATGTTTTACAAATTACATTCAAGTGAATGGATATTTTGTTTTAGGTTATTCTTGATTCTACTTCTAATTATCTCCTTTGATAAATTTTTAAAACAAAATTCAATGTCCCAAAATGATTCTCCAATGGATCAAACCTATATGGAGAGATTTAAAAATTCTTGAATTTTTCCATGTAATTATTTATCCATTTAATCATCTTATTCTTCCATATGGGTGATTTCATCTTGTATTATTTGAAATGTTACATATAAAAAGAAACTAATTATTTTGGGATAGAATTAATAATGTATCTTAATATATGAACTCATATATCTTGATTATATTTAGATTAATCATCATTACCACTTATTCTAGGATATTATTCTTGAGGATAGTGTTGATGTGAATATAAAAATACCTCATCATAAATTTAGGTAAGAGTGATATACCTCTCCTTGTTGGAAACACGATTTACCTTATATTTACATTATAATCCTGATATTTTTTCATTATTGTCATGGAATAATCATACTGATACATCCACATAATTATATAAAAGGGTCTTATTATTAAACATTATTTTCACTTCATTTATTATTTTCTAGGTGGTGTTGCTATAAATAGAGTTATTCCCATATATAAATAAATCATCACTATTACATCAAATAAAAATTATCACTAAAAATAAGCTAAAATATTCAAAAGAAATAAATAAAAAATATATATTCCAATAGTGGTGAACCATTGATATAATACCAATTTGGAGGACCCCATTAGGATAAAATCAAAACTCTTAGGTGTTGGGGGTAAATCTATGTTTGATTCATTTTCATAAATTATAATATTTATCACATTTACTTCTTAGAAAGGTACGGATATTGATTCCCTTTTTATGTTTTCTTATATATATAACATATATGAATGTAAGAAAATATAAATGATAATAATTTTACTAGGATCACTATTCAGTAAGATTATCTAGTACAATTAATTTTTTCAAAATAATACTACACCACTCAACCACAATAATATAATAGATTGATTCTTGTCACATAAAGTATGAAATAACCAATAATTTGTATTATAATTTAGTTAAATGAGACTGATTTTTTCATATTGTAGTTGTATCTTTGTACAACCTATAAATAATACCATCACCTTATATGTAATGGAGCATGTAATTCCAATATGTTCTTTAACTATATAATAATTCTGTGGGATATCCTAGTACTGATTTGGTCTTCCAAAAACATCTTCTTCAAATTGTTACATTCATCGTAATGTGAAATAAAATATAATCCTCACATTAAATATATTAAAATTATATGACAATATTTTTTTCTTCATCTAACAATAGTCATGGTAATTTGAATATTTATCAGACCGAACATCTCACAATTCACCTTAAAAAATGATAATCAATGGATATAAATTTTTTCACCAAATCGCATTCAATTATTCTTACTATAATTAAAAACATCAATAAATATTAGTTAAATAATGAATGATCATCCAATCATCAACACAATTATTTCCTATGTTATTTTCTCTTTTACAAATAACATGAGATATTTAATAATAACGTTGATTTTTTAATGTCACATGAAAAATTCAATCACTGAATGTAGTATCTATTTTTATTTGTTATAACCCATTATTTAGAAAGTTGAAAACATATTGATATTTTTAACTATCATATCACATCAACATATTTCCCCAAGGAATAATTACAAGAACCTTTTCCTCGAGATATTGAATAATAATGGGTTTTAATTCAAACACATCATGCATGAATGTTCATACACTGTATAGGTTGTGTCAATATACTTTTCAATAATTATATTTTCTATATTTCTCTTATTTTCTCATAATTTACAATTTTTAATCCCAGTTTCTTCATATCATAAATGGTTATGTATGATATTTTTCTTCTATATGTAAAAGTTATATACACATTATTGTTATAACATGTATGTATTATTATATGAGTGAGTAAGAAGATGTCGATTCTTATTCATGAATATTAGGAAACAAAACTAATAATACTAAATTATTGTATATACTATAACATTTTATATGAATATTATTATGATAAACCAATGATAGTTTGATACTCAATCCATGGATCACAAAACAATTCATTAGAAAACATGTCATATATGTGTTAACACATGTTGTGTGTCTATAATTATTATTCTTCTACCCATTCATTGCATGTTTCAACCATTTTTTATTGATGAGGGTGAAATTACCCTTATTTGTAGTGACAAGGAGGATAATGGATCATTCATTTTAATATGAAATAATTCTCAGTGAATGCCAGATTTTTTAAAAAAATGAGACATCTGGAGGAATTAATGTTATCAAGAAGCTACATTTCATTGTGTTTTGGATTTAAAATTTATAAGATAGGGGCACCAACTATCATTCAATCATCCATTAAAAAAAATTCGACAAAATATGGCATTTCCTTATTGTCATTAAAACGCTAAATATATCAATGTTTTATAATATGAACATGGGTTTCATGAAACTGATAATCAAATAACTTATTTGTATTCAACGGGGATCACATATTTCATAGAGAATATAATGTGAATGTGATGATAAATGCATGATCATATGTATCTCAGCCATTATACATGAATATTATATTCATCAATGTCCTCTATAACTTTATATATATTAGGCCAACCTTGTGCTTAAATTTTTTATGTGTATGAAATGTGTGACATTCATGCATGATCTATTTTTCTATAATAATTAAAAAAACATTATCTAAAAATTATCATAGTCTCCATGGAAATTATTGATTGTAGTTTATCATTGATCCTTAGTGAACAGTGGAATTTTCATCCTTCGATAGTTTAAGGATAAATACCATAGAGACCGAATGGATGAGATCTCATAGATCAAATGGTTTATGCAATTTCTATATTTTTTTAATAGGTTGGAGAATTGTACAAAATTATCAAGTCCCCTCAAAATATATTTTTATATATTTTTCAAATGAATCATTTAAGGGAATTTTTTAACCAAAATAGAACAACATGATTCCTCATAATCCACACCCACAAGGAGACCATTACAACATCTTTCAAACACTTCAATTCAAATTTCAGAAATCAAAATCCAACATAACTGCCATCCATCACCTCATCCATTGAGTCACACGACTTCCAAGAACCAAGAAACATCAACCGTCACCCTCCACCTGAGAAAAAAACCCTTTAACACCTCACTAACACCGAACACCTCACCGCCATCATCACCTCATCAGATTCAATCGCATCAATGACAACCACTATCACCATATTTATAGATCCAAACACACCCATTCCATCGATGATCATTTTTTCATCCCTGTCTGTATCCTGACGTCTCCCATTCAGACTAACAACCCAAAGACCCTTGAAGTCCACCACACATCTCCACCTCAGAGAGAATGGTGAAATCTGGATCCAGAGAAGAGAACCGAGTGGGAATGGGATGAAGATAAATAGACTGGATCTGCCGAAGAATGTCAGTGACCATCGAACCATTGGAAAACTTTTCCATCATCTTCTAATTTTAACTGCACCAGAAACAATGATCACAAACACTAAAAACACAAACAAAAACTTCAACGAAAAAGCATAAAAACCTATTTAATATGTGCCTGGAGAACTAATATTTGTCAGGACTTGCATCCCAAAGCCTCAATGAAATACCTCTTAAGATCCTATTAGAAATGGTGCAGAAGAATGTGAGGCCAGAGTAGTGATTTGAGTGGCAGTGGACACTGAATCAATTATGTGAAATTACTAGTTGAAAACCAGTAGTAGATGAATGAATAGAAGAAAAATCTGGTAGCTCCAGGAAACCCATCGACCGCCAATATACATAACACAATGCCACATCATTACCATAGATCCTGCTTCAACAGGGATATGATCAGAGGAACTTGAGGCCAGAGTGAGGATTGAGTGGTTAAGGGATTCCATTGGACACAACCTTCAACTAGAATACCGAAAGCAATAATGAACAAAATTCACAGCAACAAGCACCAAAGAAATGAGGGATAAATAAATGATAAGATGGAATAATCATGGATAATGAGAGAATGATTTATAAGGAAAGAACTGGAATGGAAAATACTGAAATGGGAGAACCATCACCGTCATAGAGGACTCTAGTAACCCTAAGATAAAAGCTAATAGGGGAGAGTGGAGCTATGTGATTCGAGTGTCATCACACACAAGAAACATCAAATTCTCTCTTCCAATATCAAACATTAGTAATTCAAGTGGTTATGTGCTCCAATATATTTCATACCTGGCCTCTACCACATTGACCCATGGCATTAGGTTTGACACCCAAAAAAATTTCATATACACCCTGTATGAGTGTTGCCTCACATATGTTGTCCCACCCAGGAACCTCCATGTGCACTCTACATATTCCATATTCACCCATACATGAGCTATAAAAAAGGTATTTATTTTATATTTGTTTCTGGTAATATCATGACAAACAATCATAGTTGTTAGATGATTCTAATTATATTTAAGAATCATTGGTTAAAGAGGTTTCTATATTGAACACACTCCAAGAACATTTCATTGAAAAGGGTGAACCAATATCATTTAAAAAATGAGTATGATTTGAATATTTTGAAAACATTAAATAAAATTTCTCTGATAATGTTTTTGTTTGGAATTTTTTATAAAAATGTTATCCATGAACTAGAAATTATTGAAATTACATCTATTAATTTTAAATTAATTTAGATGGTTGTTATAAAAAATGAATCATAGAGTTTAACTATTTATTAGCAAAGGGAAATCCTATTCATAATGATGATTGTAATTGTATAATGATTTAGATGGAAAATCATCAAATCATTAAAAGATGATAAGATTTATCTCAATTTAAAATGTCTTGAATTAGATGTGAGTCATGGGGGTTTTAATTGACACACGGTGAGACATCCTCAAATGCTGAAAAGAAATGTACTACCAATAATTATGAATATATGTGATCTAATTTACAAAAGTGTGAACCATTTGTCAATAAGTGCATGAGATTGTATAAGGAGAAATCTATTTTAAACTCTTTAAAGTAGGTAACTCATTTCCATGATAAAACTATGTGCACCAATATTTTTTATGAATTGTATTTATTCAGCTTCAAAATATAAAAAATCCTAGATAAAGAAAAATACTCATAAATACACTAAATCATCAATGGAGGATATAAAGTAGAACATGAATTCTTATTCCATTAAGAAATTTAAATAGATGAAATTTCATACTCGATAGCTGAAAAATTTCAAATTCATTCAAAATGGGTCATAAAATAAGATATTTTTTTTTGGTTAATATTGGTGATGTTGTAAATTTGGAAATGATGAAATAAATTGTTAGAAAACATTTTACTGTATAAAAAATTTATAATTATTGTATTTATGGTTATAAAAGTTTATGAAAACGAAAAAAACCTGATGTAGAAGAATTATTCATTGAAAACAAATTGGTATATCATGGACTAATGTGAATAATTTTATTCATTTTTTTATTATTGCAATAGAAGTGGTAACACTTATGAGTTCTAGTTTTTACCATTAACATACTAAAAAGCTATTGATGTGAAAATTATAACATTGGAAAAGGGTTGTAGGAATAAAAATAAGATGAATGTTCCACCTTTCTAGGTTAATAAACAAATAATACTATTCAAAAAATAGACCAATTTTTTTTGAATAATTTTGAGAAGCTTGTCATATAAAATAAAAGATACATCTATTGTAGATGGAAATGTTAAAACATAGATATTTATGAATTGGAAAAGTACATAAATACTAAATTTAGAATGTTGGGATCTATGAAATAATCAATATAGAAAATAATTAATATGATTGATTTGCTGAAATAAATATTCGATGAATAATCTAAAAACTTTCCTATAAAGGATAATTATTGAAGGATAATGATTTTTGTGAAATTATAAATATGTCTATTCATTAAGGTAACAATGTTTGACATAGATTTATAGAAAATAATACTTTTTGAATAATTTATGAGAAAAACATGTGAGTTATTGAAATTAAATAATTATTTGGTAAAATTGGTATGGACACAATTTTATGACTAAACATGTTCCTAAAAAGTTCTTGATCATATGCTCGATGAGTTTGAAGGGTCAAGATAGACAGTACAAGCACTAAAAAATGAATATTATTTTCTAGTAAATATGAATAATTATTTGTAATTGAGGAGGGAAATTAGGTTAACATTCATTAATTAACTCTATCTATTGAACTATAAAGCATTGATGGACCATTTTTATTCATTAATATTTTACGTGTTTTGGAATAACATGCAACGAATTGAAGGTTATGATTGAGGTTTTCACTACTAGAAAACATGTAGTTATTGTACTTCATGAAGCCTATATACTACAACAAAATGATAAAATAATAACTCATCAATTAAAGGGGATTAACCATTCAAGTATATTTCATTTTATTAAATTCTACCGAGTCTAAAAATTATATTAATATTTAAAACCTAATAGTTGAGGCATACCAATAAAAATTCAATCCCTCATTATTATTTTCACATATCATATTAATTAATAGGGAGTCACTAGGTGGTGAAAAGATGTGGTATAGGTGGTTATATATCTTTTACGCCTTAATATTATGATTTATTTATTGAAGTGTGAGCATGGTTTTCCATTTTATTGATAAATATGATTAATTACATCCCCTAAAATGAAAAATAAGGATTCATCATGGATTCATATGAAATTGAGTTTATTGATATCATGGAAAACCATGGTTCGGGCTCTCATGTTTTCCTAATTGGGTAATCAAACATACAGTTTGATTTTATAAACGAATAAGTCTTTGCAATGAAAATCATATATGATCATACAATTTTTATAAGTGATAAAAAATTCATATAAGGGAATATATCATGTGTTTGGAAATAAATATAAGATCACATGTCCCTATTTTAAAATTGAATTTTATTTTAAATATTGTTGATAATAGCTTCAACACACATATGGAATTTTATATTGTGAATATAAATACAAAAAAACCTAATAAGGAGGAGGTTATTGTTCGCAATATTTTCTTTTATTTATCAATGATGTTAAAAAAAATTTACGAGTTGAATACGAAGGGATGATCCTCGGAGAATTTCAAGGGATCTCTATAATGTAAATGGATGTCATTATTTAAGAATTCACCTATAAAATATGATGTTTTTCGAAGTGATTATAGTTATCAAATACATTTCAAAAAGTGATTTGAAGAAGTGGAACATTTTTTCCATCATAATTTTTTATTACATTATTTGGATAACAATTATTTCAATATGTCCATTAATATTATATTATATTAATATTTATCATCAATTTTAATCTGGTGCTAACTTGGATAAATATATTTATTATCCTACACAAAAAAATATTACCAACTAGATAGGTAGCAAGGGGACCCCAAAACCACTTCATTGGTGAGACTGGAAGACCTCCAAAAAAATATTCTTTTGGATAATAAATAGATATTGAGACATATAATTGGAAGGAGAGTTTGCATGTAGAAGTGTATTGAAGAAAAATTTTACTACTGTGTGGGGTGAAATTATGGTGGAGAAGCGTAAATTGGTTGGTTCTTGAATATAATTAGGTGTGGACCATGTTACTCACATATTTCATTTAGTGGGGAACGTTTTTTTTTTGAACGAGGTAGTGCTCAACTGAAAACTTATTCAATGGGGGAATTATAACTCTAAGGTATTGTTACTCTATTTATGGTATATGCTTCTAAGGCGGGCCACATGATGTGGTTGATCTGACCCGTCTGATCTTCCTAGCTCATCTCACTTACACTATCGACAAAAGAAGACTGCATGTACCATGAGAGAATATAGTGGAACCTCCATAAATAAAGAATGAGGTTTCCATTAATACTTTGATGATAATTTCATATGGATATGATAGTAATAACCTCAATGAATTCATTCATTTTCTTGTATTCACGTTGTTAACTAAATATGGTGACACTGTGGAATTCAAAGGGAGCTGTAGTAGGATTATCGAGCATATATATTACATTTATGTGATCGACCTTATAAAAATGTTGAAACATGTGATATTTATCTCATTTATGTGAGGTGTTCATTGAATAATAATATATTACACAACTATCAACATCACTATAATTTAAAAGAATGAAATCTATATTGATATCATCAGGAATTAAAATTTTTGACATACATGAACATTTATAGTGAGAGTTGATATAGTATTAAACATAGATCAATGGATGATTGAGAGTGTGGAACTCAGCAAATAAGTAACTAGGATATATGGATGGAATGTTTTTTCTACAATTATAAAGAGAAATGTTAATTTTTTATAAGAAAAATAGATCATTTATCGATGTAGGTTTTATAAAAAAATGATTTATACGATGATTATTACATTTTAAAGAGATTTTCATGCACTCATGTTGTTATTTCCAAAGCCATCACATTGAATATTGATATCCCACTTTCCATGAGATAGAGTAATATCTACAATGTGTTTCATAATGGACAAGAATATGTTACCATGATTACTATTATGTGAATGTTTTTTAGATACATATATGAAATGATATGATTTTATAATATTGGTTGATTTTTTATAGATCATGTATGATAGAATAGAATATGTTTATGATATAACCTATGATATATATCAATCATCTATTTTGGTTTTCACAATAGAGGATAGAAGTCATAGTAATAACACTGTATGGACCCATTAAAGAAACACATGCAGAATTGAGTATAAGAGTATAAATAATCATAGAAAAATAATAAATCTAATATAACACAAAATATTAAGGTAAATAATATTTTTAAGATAGGGATAAAAGAATAAAAGATCTTGGGTGGGATCTTGTTGAAAATTTTATAACACAATGTTTGGAAATTATATTAGTCTATTCATATATGTGATGAGTAAGAACATGTTTAAACTATATGAACAAATATTTGTGTGTCTTATAGTTCAAAATTTGAAGGAATAATTTTCCCAATCATAGTACCTCAATAATTATGATCACCACTATCTGATCAGTTTCCTCGGTGTAAAAAATGATATGGTTACTATTAAATCATAGAATTGAATTTTAATTCTCACTAATATTTGTGCAAGTAGTGGAAAAAATTTCAACATTCTTATATTCTATCGTAAGGGATACAATTTTTTAGTAAAATCATTCTAATTTAGTTCTTATTTATTTCATTCAAGAATTCACTTCATGCATGATTTGCATGAGATTTGAAAAAAAAATCTAGCTCACAATATTATTCATTATTATTATTTTATTTTTTAAATTTCATTTTATATTTGGGTTCTATTAATAAGGATTTATATATTTATGTATGGATTCATTTAAGTAAACTTTTAATAACTCTTCTCACATCCTCATCCATTCTGCTCCTTCTTCAATTCTCTTCATTGTGTAATTATACATCACGATCATTAGTTTATTTCAACAAGATTATTACTCCATCCCAAATATTCTACTAAAAATTTAAAAAATATTTTCCTCGTGTTTTGATATGTTTATCAAATCTAGGAATTATACACATAATATTATAAAAATATATCGAATGGATTCATGGAACATGTTATTTATTATGCAATTTTAGTGTGCTGAATAGAATTAAAACACCATGGTTTCTTATCCTCTATTATGGTTTATAACTACTATGTGTCTTATCTTAACTTTGTGGAATAATTTTATTACTATGATAAATTTTTCATTGAAAAAGTGATATCCTCTCAGTACCATAGTAGCACATCTGATAATTACTAATTAAACTTTTATAAGTGTCTACCCAATTCCTCATATATGATTTTGATGAAGTATTAAGGATGACTTTATTCTTTGAAAATAATTAAATTCCTAGGATATTGATAAAAAATTTGGGGTTTTCATATTTATCTATGACAAAAAAATGAGTGAAAAATTCCAAATAAACTCTAAAAATATTGAAAAATTAATATTTCCTTTACATTATGCTCAATGTGTGGAATAGAACGTAGAGGAAATTATTTTAGGGTAACTAATAAATTATTTATCGGTGGGAAAGATGGACCTTAGGATTATTTTAACCAATGTAATGGGAATAAAGTGAAAAAACCTGAATTTAACCTCCCACAATTATGTTTTTAAATTGTATGGAGTTTGGACATTGATCTATCAAGTTCCCTAATACAAGGACTAATGTGTAAGGTAATCCTTAAAAACAACTAAGGGCAATGGTCAAAGCGAAAGCATACGAAATCAAATTTCATGAAGTAAACCATGATAATTATGGAATACATGTCCCCAATTTTATCATGGGGAATATATTGAATGATTTTTAATGAATAGTCCCTAGGAAAATATTATTTTTCATCAATTATTGTAATTGAATGTGATTAGTAACAAAGATTCTGGAATAATGAAACCACATATTTTATCGGTAAAAGGATGAACCCAAACATGAAATGATTTTTTTGTATCATAAACCTACCAATATAAGTGATAAATAAGAAGTTTTGTATTTAAATTAGTAATTATTTTTATTACCATGTTTCCTGAGAATACGAGATGATGTACTTTACATTATTGTTATGTGACAACTTAGTGTAATTTTAACTTTTTTTGGGAATAATGATCAGTTGATTTTGGATATTCCGTTATCATATTTAAAATATTTAGGATTTTAATATTTTTGATGGTTTATAAGGGTAACCATTTTGGAAAGTTTTTATTTTTAACTTTGGATAAGGTTTTATATATTAATATATTATAAGACCATATGAATATTTATGAATACTGGATAACCCATGATAAATCTTTTGTTATGATAATAACAAGAAACTAATGTAATGATTTTATCCCTTTATGGATCATATTATCCAATAGTTATTCTGTAATTTTGATTTAAAACTCATTTCTTGCAGTAAGAGATAAAGTACAATTTGAGTGAGGCATAACTGATAGATGATATTGTTATTAAAAAATGGGAATGAAATCATGTAACGTTATATCTGTGTGAAAACTATTGAAATATAAGAACATTATAATGAAAAAAAATGTTTCATATTATCTTCATTTATGTAGAAACAAATTGTTCCAAGATAAACATATATTTATCATTTTGTAAAGGTTAACTTTATAATGAACATGTTCTATATCAGTATCTATCAAAACGTGATAGTTTTAATTCCCTTCAATTTTCTTGTTTTTACAATCCATTAATATTATCATAATCAATATGTTAGTTTTTTTTGGAAATCCTCACCTATTAAATTACCTATTTTATGTTAATTTTTTCTTGACCCCTTTTCTAATGTGGGTTTCCCTCTATGTTAGTTATTAAAAAACTATCTTTTAATTTCTAGTGAAATTTCAAATTTGTGAGGACATCATTTTTTTTAATTCATGAACAAATATAGATGATATATTATTGATTATATATTTTATAGAATATCTCTCAAGTCAATGATATGTTATATGAATCAATATTTAGGAAACACATTCCCAACCATTCATATGTACTATTCTCAGTGGTCATAATGGAAGAGAAATATCACTCTTATAAAGAATAACCAGTTAAAAGTCCAGATCATACCAAAATGGTTCTATGAAACACAACAAATAGTACTGTCAATGTTTTCTAGAGAAATAACTAGTTTGGAGAAGATTTATGTAAACTCGTAGATAAGACAAGGCATATATGTCCTCATTTTTTCCACTAGAATGATTAATTTTGAGGGAAAAATAATTTTCAAGGGTTGAATGAAACACTAGAAGTTTTTATGGATTATGTTTTTCCAATAAAAAAAAATTTGATGGATTTTTTTTCAGGATACACAAATTCATGATTTTTTTGGAGAAGGATGTACTACATGAATCACTGGATTGGATTACATTTACTGAAACACTGATTTTTTATGGCAAAAACAATTTTTTATTATAATTATTTAAAAATAATAATTATAACAAAGTCGTTATAATGAAAGGTACAATATGGATTAATAAAATATGAAAATATGGTTTACCCATATAATTAATTCATTGTTCAGGAATTAATCAGAAGTGAATATAAAATCTACTTTAAAATACATATTTTTTTTCCATGGAAAACATTTTTTATTACAGCATAATAGTTTTATGATAGTAAATTAAATTAATCAAGATAAATGAATGATCAAAAATAAATATATATATTTTATATTTTTATAGAATTTTATTAAAATTAATATAATAGGTTTTATAGATATACAATTTGAACAAATCCATTTTTAAGAAAAAATGATGTACTTTTTATAAAAGTGTGTTGTGTTTCCTTTTAATAGAAGAATTGTTTAAAAAATATATGTTTAAATATTTATAAACTTTAATTGAAAAAATCATTTTTTTGTAGTTGGAGTCTAAAATTTACCTTCCTGTAAAATTTTTGTACTTGTATAAAATGCTTCATCTTTTTATGAATAGTGAATGTACCGACTTTTAAATGGAAATGGTATTTTAATATAATAATTGATAATGATACGTTATATTTAAGATTTTTTTGAAAGTCAAAATAGTTCTATTATACAATAATTAATCAATTTTAGTTAATTAGAATAACTTTTATACTAAATTTTGATATACAAACGTAGTGACATTTTGAACATTATCATATAAAAAACTATTTTCTCACCCCACCTACATGATTAAATATTAATTAATTTTATTCAATTTTGAGTTTTTAACATTTATAAATGGAATCAATATTTTTAATAAAAAAATACATGTATATTAACATTGTATCTTTTATTTTTGGAAAATATTAATAGTAAATATATTAATTTTTAATACAATGGTTTAGAGTAAATCAGATAATTAATGGAAAAAATAATATTATAAATATTAAAGAATGTCCTGAGAACATGTACCAATTTTATTGGAAGAATATTTTGTGTCCATTAACATTAATTGATAGATTACGTGAACATTTATGTCTATCTGGATGAGATTATAAACATTATAATATTTTATTTAATGAAAAGTCAAATATGTCACACATTAGCTTTTACCAAGTTAAATATTTTTAGTATGGGGATTTCTATGAGATATTTTCAACAATAAATAGTTCCTTTAAATCTAAAAATGTAATATTTATAATATAATTTTTTTTAAAAAATAATAATTACCATAAATGATTATACCATGATGGTGATGTAATTATTGCATAACTAAAAATGAATTAAATGGTATTATTAATATTAATAGAAATATAATTTGAATTAATTAATGTAATACAAGAATTATATATGTTCATATGAAATTATAACAGATTATAAAATTATTTTTTTAATATATCATGTGGTTAATATATTCATAAATTCAATGTAATTAATAGTTTCAAAATTGACAATAATTATATTTTATGAAAATAATATTTTACTAAGATATATAAAAACCCTAAAATATTAAATAAGAACATTGGGATTATATATGCTCATAAATAAATTGAATTTTTCATTCATTTTCCAATATATACTATATAATTAAATATTACATGCTATTATATTTGAAGAATTTGTTACCATATTTAAAATTAAATTGGATTAATTAAATGTTAATCCTAATGATATGTTTTAAAAAATCCCTAAACATGGATAAAATGTATTGGTTGATGATATTACAACATTATAATATATTATATTATAATAAATGTAATTTTGGACGTATTTGGATTGATATTTAATTTATTATAAATTAATCTTTTGAGAAATTCCAAATGTTCCCCTCACCTCATTTATAAAAGGGATCTTCTTTTATATATTATTCACACTTCAGTAAATTTTTTGATAAGTTATACCCTATAAAAATATCCAATATTATTTCTTCTATTTACCCTAAAAACCTTCCTATTGTCCTAAATCCAACCAAGGATATCCTTTGGTGCAACCCAAAAAAAGATTCCTAATGAAGAGAAAGCATTCATCAACAATCAATTTTTTATTTCATCCATAAACCCTATAAATTAATTTTATTTTATTTATGTATAATAATCACATTATATTCAATATAGTTGTTTTTTTTTATCTAAAACTTCCCATACGTCAATCAAATAGGATACACAATCATCATTAGTGTGTAAGGTGGACTACTACCTTATGAACTGATGTCATCCATTCTTCAATTACATTCATTAAATTTTGGTATGAATAATGCATTAATTTGTTATATATGATATATTTTATTATTATTTTTTGATGATTCGTCAATTTTTAAATAACCAAGCCATTATGATTTCTAGTTTGTTGAGATACAATAACGTTTTTCGTGTGTACCGCAGACTACCGCCTCCTAAAGCAATTTGATTCCTTCATACATTAAATTGAATGTATGAAGGATGGTTTTAATAATATTATGTGATATATATGGAACACAAATTACTTTATAATTATAATATATTATATATTATTACTTCTTTAATCATATATGAAAATGAAAACAACATTTATTCATATGTATGGCCTACTATATCAATGAATGATATATGTAATTTTTTTCACATATATTTTAGGAATGAAAATAAATAAATTAAAACTTAATATTTATGATATTAATTTAAGTGATATAATAATTGATATTATTAAGTCATGATATATGTTATAGGACCACTAATTATATGTCAAAAACATATATGAAAAAAATGTTGTAACTTTATCATGGTTTTTTTATAAAAATGTAACATAAATTCACATGTAAATTATATATTGTAATATATATATATGAATATGGTTTTGGGTTGATTTATAATAAACTTATATTTGTTGAAAATCAATTTTTAACATTTATTATCGAATTAAATACTTATGGTAATGGTATTTCTAGTCGTAGTTTTATTTTTGCATGACTTTTGTAACATTCACCACTATTTTACATTTTATGATTTATAAACTACCCATTAATGTAGTATGTGATCATTAGACTTATATTTATGGTTCCTTTCATATTCATTTTATTATCTTCATTTCATGGGGTTTAAAGTTAAAACATTTCCAAATTTGTATGACAATTTCATCTCATTTTTTTTGAGACACATGCTATGTTATGAGGCTATAATCTATTATGAGGAGTATATACTTCCCATTAAAATGGTGTATCACGAATCACATTAATATTATGATTTTTTAAGAATCATGTAACATTATTATCTCTTAATTAGGAAATAAGTTTTATGGAAAAACATTTTCTTCTAAAAATGACTTAAAATATGATTTTTTATATGATCATATATATATATATTAAAGGAGAATGATTTCTAAATTGTTTTATGTGTTTAATTTTTTCTCTAAACAATATTTATATGTTTTCAAGGTTTTTTTAATATAATAATGTTTCAAAATATAATATTATTTAAAAATTATATGATTTAATAATAGAAATGATATTCTCTCAAGAATTATTTCATATGATCTTTTAAACCCTATTTTTATATAACATAACATTGTTTTATGTTATTAATTCATTATTGGAGTTATGATTAAAGGATAATATACTTATTATTTATATTGTTTTTTTATGATTGATAATTTATGTTCCTTTAGAAAACATATTTATGGGATTCATTGTGTGGTGGGTGGGACCTATATCTCCCTCCCATGAAATGTGTAAAGACAGATAACTCATGCGGTGTGTATGTACTGTCTGGATGGTTTTTCATGTTCACAATTCTATTTGTGGACACAGTTTTAATGCCCCTAATTTCTTGTCATAAATTGGTTTTCATGTATATATTTATGCAATTGTATGATTTCATGTCCTTATCTTAATATCTGAACACGTCTCTATTTATACATGTTAGAAGAGATATGAGTTTTTGTGTATTAGATAATTTTATATCTTAGGTCAATGATATTATATCATGGATTATTATTTTTTATTTCCTTATGATTCAAATATTATAAAAAATCATTCTTTATTCCATTACAATTGTATATGAACATTGATATATAGTGTATGATCTTCACATGCAACGATTAGGTTCTAATACCATTATGTTTATGTAATACTTACATAATAACATTTTTTAAACATAATGAATATATGAGTTCACCCTTTCTTATTAATCTATTATTGATTATATTAATATATCTGTTATGTATGATATATAAAAAATGGTTCATTTGATGAAGAAATATGTGGGAGATGATGTAGATTCATTGTTAACTAGTTGTTTGAGTTTCCAAGAATCCAATATCAAAACAATAATATATTATTTGAGTGTATGTTTTTATAATGTATAAAATATTCCCAAAAAATGAAGTAATGGCTTATTACATTAATCCTGAGTCATTAAATGGATACAAATGCACACCGAAATATGGGTTGTGGCAGAAATATTTTCCCTTTTCACACCACTTATGAACCTATGAGTTCTATGTCACATAATCTAAACCCATGTGCCTCATCCACAACCATTTGTTCTCATACCGGTGCTCATATAATCTGTCCCACATTCTAGCTGGCTCGACTAGCTTTGATGAATGGTTGTATATTCTCCCTTAATTAATGGTTGAACTATCCAAACTAGTCAGCCTGGAAACCCAATTTTATTCTAAACTCCGTTTCAATTTTTAAAATAATTATCATATTATTACAAGAAAATATATATTACTTAATCAAAATATTCTTCATAATTAAACAATATATATATATATTTGTTCTTTCATGGAATTATTTTTCTTCATTTATGAAATTATGTTATTTTTTCATAGAAACCATTGAATATTATTTGAAAATAAATTCAGTATGAAAATTAATATTTACATTTCCTTGTTCAAATATTCCTCACCCAAAAATAGTATGGAAACTTTTTCCATTTTTTTCATTACATGGAACATATCTATTACATTTTATAAAATAAAAAAAATCATTACAATTATAATGAAAATTGTTCAAGAATTAAATATGATATCATAACGTGAATCCATAAAAATTATACAAGAATCACAACATTATGTTAAAATAAACAAACACATTTTTACATATTATATAACTAAAATGAAACACATAGCCCATCAATCTACTGAATTGTATTTTTTCCTCAATATCCGTTTAAATATTTAATAGTCAACATCACAACTCAAAAAATGCTCCACCTTATTGCAGTTCAAATTCAATGTGTAATTGTAGGCATTATTTAATTTTTTCCTCCATGAATAGTTTTTATTGAACACTATTGAGACATGGATTATATCAAATGGTGGTCTTTGGAAAAATCTTTTAGTGAATCAACACTAATCATACATGAAAAAACATAGTGTAGACAAAAAACAGATATATAACCTAGGAACTATATGATATCCATGAACTACCATTCATGTGAAATAATTCCGATAAAAAATCAATTATCATTTAATGGGCTGTAATGAAATAAAATACATAATCCTATACATGTTTTAACAATCACATCAAAAAGTTCGTCTGAAAAAAATATATCCCCCTTTGTCTGATCATTTCATTGATGAATAACCCCCCTTAATTAATATTATTAATATAATTATGAATAATTAAATAAATTTTTATTAGATTTCCCCATCTATCATGTTTTATATATGTCTATAATTTCTTATTTCTATGAAATTTAATGAAATGACATCTTATTTTCAAGGATTCTTTCTATTAAGCGATTTATTATTTCTTTATATTACAAGGAAGTTAATAGAATATGTGAAGGTAATATGTTATTTATCACTAATAGTAAATTACTAAATATAAACCTTCAATTTGCTACACATTAACATAATGAAATTATAACAATAGGGAATATAGAGAGACCTTCATGTGTTTTAGGAGTAATCATCCAACTAATAACATCTCTCAACATGGGACAATATTTTTCCCCATTCTCTGGCAACATTTTATTAGGTGGAATAAAATTTCCACCATTGTTTATATAGTGACTTTGTTCCCTTTATATTTAGATATATTTT
The DNA here is from genome assembly GCA_963277665.1 of Viscum album. Classification (NCBI taxonomy): domain Eukaryota; kingdom Viridiplantae; phylum Streptophyta; class Magnoliopsida; order Santalales; family Viscaceae; genus Viscum; species Viscum album. The sequence goes on from OY728161.1 coordinate 260,919,831, forward strand.
AATCTTTCTACAATTTATATTGAATTTTAGTTGAAATTTCAAAAAAAGAATAGTCATTTTATGCTATCATTTTTTATCTTTTCAAAATCATTACATGGAGATCCAATTAATTTCTTATTGATGCCTCTAAAATTTATAATAATAATTAATATCACCTAGAATTTTCATCATATAGATCTATGTTGGGTGACTATTCTGCCAACATCTTCCAAAAACTTATTCTAAGAGTTCATATTAGTTCTAAAACATTTTTCTTTTGAAAAAGATTTTGTGAATCCTTATATTTCATTATAGTAACTTCATTTCACCATCATGTAAGCATTCACCATTAAACATATATGAATTTTTTAAATCTAAATTACTTCTCTTATATTTTTATTTTTTACTTGTAAATATAGTCCAAATAATACTTTCATGAATTGTATTGGTATACCAACATTCCAGTGTCTTGTGATCAAACAAATAAAAACAACAAAAAACGATTGTGAATATATTTCTCTTCTATTATAGTGTAGTATATTCATAATTTAGAAATTGAGAACCTTTTTGTTTTTGAATGATACAAAAAAAATTTTTGACAATTCCTGGGGATAACTTCTTTATACAAATTTTCTCCTTAACCCTCTCTTTGGTGGGTTTTTCGGTTTCTAGCATCATATATATTATTCTACAACTTTTTTTAGACCCTATAAAAATAATTTTAAAAAAATAATTACAAAATATATTTATTGGAATTTGTGATACCTTCTAATTAAATGATACTTAAAATTATTAGAGAATTATATAATTCTATTATTTGATTCATGATCCACAATGCTCACTTATTGGGAAAAAATATTCTTCTATATGTACTGTAAGTGTCAACATTAGGTGATTTCTGAATTTTCCATACCCCCACCATCAGTAAAAAATATCATGTTATGGGAGTTCCTTTTGTCTTTGGTTATTCTCATATTATCTTCCCAACAACCCATTATCTTTTTTATTTGATCTTCATGCATTTATAATAATTATTTCAATTAATTTTAATGATTTTTGATGTAGTCGACATTATCCTTTATTTTAGAAAATTTGAAATTCATATAAATGTAAGAAATTTTTAATATTTTTAAAATGATTCTACATATGAAATATAACTTAATTACTTCTGAAAAAAAATTCCTTATAGTTTTTTCAACAACTTCATCATATCATTCGTTGAAGAGATTAATTTTTTTAATCTTTTCCTTTTTATGTTCTTTGGGAGTGTAGGTTATACAATCCATTTTATTCAATGAATCGTCAATATAATTTTATTATTATTTGATCAATATTGTATCCTCTTTAATACCCTTGATTTGTTAGAATAATAGATTTCTCAACTTCTTCAGGGATGTTCATCATATGTTCCTTTAATAAAAACCAATTATAACTAAGTGATACATCATTATAATATCATTAATGGAATCATCAAAAAATAAAAAATAAGAGAGTTATTCCATTATAAAAAACATTGATTACCCTCCTTCAATAGTGTCTCAATCGTTATGGTAGGATACTTCTTTAACTTGTCTTTTTTTATTTTACTTATATTATTATAAGTCTTTGTATAATTCTTTTGATTCAAATATTTATGAGTAACATCCTTTTTCTCTAAATTAGTTATCTAAATCATTAATAGGATTCTTCAATTCATAAGAACTCATTATTATCATTCAATGAAATCAATTCTTCAATACCATTTTTAGATTCTCATCCTGAATTAACCAAATATGGGTGGTGAATTAGTTGTGTAGTTTTTTAATTGATGTATTTTGAATTATACATATTTTTCGTGTGAAGGTTATGGATCTATATAACGATTTTACATTGTCAATCATCTTTTACGTGAATAATATGTTAGATATAAACAAATGTTATTTACGATGTTTACCTGAAAGGTCTCCTCGTTTCCATGTTATTTATACCTCCCTACAGGTATTCTCCACTATAATTTTTTTATCAATTAAAATGGTTGAATCAATATCACACCATATCATAAATCCTAAAAAAATATTTTTCTCTTCATATTGAATCACATAGTTAAACTTGAGTTTATATTGTCCTCCTAATAATTCTCACTAGACCATTTCCCACGTCTTATCTTCAACTGAGATACTTACTCTAATCCTCTCTCAGACTGACCGAATACATACTTCAATTTACAATTGAAATTCATCATATCTTCCTTACTTCAACCAAAAAGAAGATAATTTTCTTAATGTAATTATCTAATGAATAATTATACTTTTATATTCCACAATGTGATTATAGTATCTAACTGGAACATGTACACTTTATGTCCATTCAACATCTATAGATTTATTTATTTTATCTTTCGCAATAATTCTGATCACATGTATCTGGTCTGTTTCATGAATATAACAAATTATCAATCTATTAATCTTCATTTGGATTGACGTACCAAACATGATAATATGTTTAGATGAAATTAATATATATTCCTATCTATTATTTTATGTGAGAATTCACCTGAAAAGTCATCGTAAAATACTTATTCATGAGTTCTCATTTTTCTCATTACCTTGTTCACTTCATGGATCAATTTCATCGGATCCTCAACCAAAACCATAAGACACAAAATTCATCATTTATATTATTGTATGATTCCAGTTACATTGTATATTTATGTAATATACACAATTTATTATGGACTCATGTATGAATCCATAAACCCTTATCACTACCTCATGTATTCTTCTCATTTGTGTATGGTCTTCTTTTCATAATAGTACATGAAAAATATCTCTTTAATTATGTAGTTATAATGAACTATTTAAAATATTCCAATTCACACACACCATAATAGGTACATAGTATTATAGTAGTAACATTTGAACCATGATTGATATGCATATTTGCATATTGAAATCCAATATTTCTTCACGGAACAAGTTATTCATGATGTTATTTGAGTGTATTAAAAAAATGTAAAAATCCAATGATTTAATAATCACATTTTTTGAAAAATATTTTCACGTGGATTATTTTCCCTCAATAAATACATGTTTCAAGGTGATAATTTATTGATTAAATAATGTCCCCTTTAATATTGAAGATTCCCCTCACAACCCTCTGTTTTTCTCATTATATAGATGTGTACCCACCATTTCATCTCCAGTTATAAATTCTTGTTGAGGCTAAATTAATTGATATCCAAAAAAATATATGTCCAATCATTTATTAACCATGACTCTTCAAGAATATTGAAATTATCTGTTCCAAACAATATGATATCTTCCCTTATGTCTGTTTGAGTGTTCTCATCAGGAGGTGCTCATGTTCAAGATATAATATTGATCATGTTATTTTCATAATTTTATAGGGAGAAATGATCCATGAAGAGAGAGGCCTGAAAAACATTTTAAAAATCAATATCATCCTTGGAAGTATCATTTCCTCAAACACATCATGAATAATAGCTAAATATCTCAATAAATATGTTCTTACATCTCATCGATTCAGTATCTCAACCTCGGAATAACTATGGAAAGCTCAGGTTAGATCAGTGGAGGATTAGTGGTGATATTTAATGAATGGAATAAATTGTATTTCCCTTGAGTTACATGACACTGTGAGATTGAATAATTGGTCTTGATCAACCAAATATGATGGTTGGGGAAATTTTTATAAAATTTAAATTAAAGGAACAACATCATGGTTCTGTTATCTCTCATTGAACCATGAATTGGTATATATCTCCAATATATTACATGTTTTAACACTTCCCATTAAATTCATGACACATATTTCTTAATGATGATATAATTGAACACACATACATGTGGAATTACTAAAACCCTCTCCCCTTTTAGTTAAACCTACAAACTGGTGGGTGTTATGCACCAATGGTCTTCACCTATGTTTCTCACACATATAATTTCATTCAAATATATGTTATTACATCTTTCTAAAACTATACCGCCAAGCTATGATGGGTCCCATGTGCAGTTGGAAATTTTCACTCAGTATATGGTCAAACTGGCCTTGCTATTTGGATTGGCTATCTAATTTTTTGTGTTTCTATAATCCCATGAGATAAAAGAATTATAATATAATTACAAGATAACAAAAATATGTACTTCAAAGTATTATTCATTCTTATTTATGTTCATAAATTCTCTTCCTCTTCTTATGTCATGAAATTATTATTATATTTTACAGAATCCTTTCAATCCTCATCAAAAAAATATTTATCATAAAAATTAATATTTTTACAGTCATATTCTATTCATCATCACCAAAATATGGGATAGAAACATGTTTCAACATTTTTTACCCTTATCACATGCCATTAACATTTAATATCAGATAAAAATTCATCACAATTGTAAGGATTATTGTTCGACCAGGAAATCAAAATTTACAAAATGAATCTATAAAAATTATCAAAGAATCCCAACATCATCATCAACTCACCATACGTATATGGGAACATCAACAAACACGAATTATACACTAGGTCCAATTGATGGAATATGAGAACTATTATTTGACTCATGATCTAGAGTTTGTTATATTAATCATTAGATTGAATATTTATACTCATTATCTCTATATATTAATGTTGTAGACACACACACACACACCCACACACACACACATACACACACACACATATATATATATATATTTTAAGAGATTCTAGTGTAAATTCATAGATATGGATATTAGTATGTGCAATGAAGACGCTCAGAGTTGATCACAGATAACGAATACTCAATTTATTACCATCCATGGAAGGTGAATATAGTCAAATATATTATTAGTAGAAAAGATCATAAATAATTATCCACAATGAGGAATGAGAAGGATATAGTTTTATAAGATATGTAATAGATGTAAATATGAATAATAATGAAAGGAGAAACATCCAACCTTTCACAAATGATTTCTCAATAATTAATTTCCAAAAATATAAATAAATTATGGAGTGTGTATATTTTGAATTAAAATAATATTGATGAAATATTTTTATAGAAATTAATAGTATTTATAAATGATAAATAAAGAGTTGTGAGAAATTATTATTTTTTAATTTCATCATTTAAATAGATGAAAAGCATCTATTTGATCATTTTTTATGATCAACATTATCTATCCCCTGAGTGAATATATAGATTTATATAGATCACTAAGATAAATTATAGTATGGAAATATGAATACAGAGATTTCCATATAGCAGTCAAACTATATGGTATTCAGACAAGTGAGGGAATGAATGACTAAATCCCTGGAAAAGGTGAAACTGTTACTTATAACTATTTTAAAAATTGAGAACAACATTGTGGATTTTATCGTGAGTCTTACAATGAAATCCAAAATAAAATAATTCCATATGGGTTGAAGTTGATAATATTACAAAGGATATAAAATTATCCTTTTTTTGGAATAAATCTCACTCGATCAATATGGTATCGTATATATAAATGATATAGAGTGGTTTCATGGAACACAATTAATGATTGTACTTGATTGATATATGAGGGTTCAATTCATGCTATTATAATGATATCAAAATAACATAGATATAATAATAAAAATTAGTACATAATATCACCTCTATAAATATAAGAAATCTAAAAGAACCATATATACACTTAAGAATATTTTGATATCCATTAATATATACACTAAAAAAGGATGGTATCAACTTATTTCCATATTTGAGTTCTAATACAACAATATATTCAAATAAAATATCATTATAGATCGATATGAAACCTTATATAAAAATAAATTATTAAAATTTACATTTTGGAATTAATTTTGAATATGTAATATATTAAGAATAAATCTGGTCGAAGAATAGATGAAAACGAGGATGGGTATTCCGCAACACATCAAAGTAGAATAGTTTCAAAATAACTGCAATATTGAAAATCTTCATTAGGAAATAGATTTTTAATTTTGAGATAAATTTTACCCTATTATGTCCAGATGCAAGAGACTCATGAGTTTTAATAACAAGTGATATATATGACCCGTATATATAAGTAACACTATGATTATACATAACATTAGATCTCTAGCCTACTTTATCTAAATCCTTCTAAACCTACCGCATGTTCTTGAACATTTCCATGTATCCCTCTTGAGATTATTCACAATTAATAACTCTTCTTAACTAAATATAGAGTTTCTATTTTTGGAAAATTTCTTTTTCTAGGAGGAGAATCTAGTGAAGATTAGTTACTATTGATAAAAAGTAATATAGAATTAGGAAATTCAAAATAAAAAAGTACTACAAAGAAATCATAAGTATGAATAAGAAACATTCGAACCTGATAATAAAATGAATCAAAAGTACCCATATCTATTTTCATCTAATTAATTGAAACAAAATATCAAGGATGCACTTTCTAAAGGGGTTAGTAATGTAATTCTATGGGCATTTGTATATTGAATTCAACCTCTAAATAAATATATCTATTTTATATTTCCAAATATAGTATATAACACTTCCACAACAATATAAGAACAAAAAATTTACTATATTAATTTGGAAAATTATAATTATTAAATAAATGAATCCAAAAAATTTTAAAATAATAAAATACAACATTAAGAAATTTAAATAGAAATGTTTTTTTGATAAATTTGATCTCATATAATAATCACACTCATGAAAATATCTACATAAAAGGAATGACTCATTTAAAATATAATATTTTTTTAAAAAAATATAACCATGAGTGGAATTAGTTGAAAATATAATTATTGGAAATGTAACGTGGATATTAAGAATTATAATCTTACATTTATCATTGTAAAATGATTGTTGGACTAGTAAAATAATATTTTTTGTTATAATCTATTTAAAATATATGAAATTTATATCATTAAATAATTTAATAATAGTGCTTAATTTGAAAAAATACATATTTTTCCAAATGTAAAATATTTTTTTTAATATAATATTTTTTTAAATTCCATAAAATATATTTTTGTGAAATATATTTTAATTGTAAATTAATGATTTTTTTCAATGTTTTTATATAAAAACTTTTTATTTTTATATAAATAATAAAATATTGTTTTGAAATCAATATAATATCTTTATGAATTAGATATTTGATGTTTTAATAAAAAATAATATTTTCAAAATAATAAGTATGTTATTTATTAAATAGATTTCTCATATTTATAATTTTTTTTTAAAATAAAATGCCACTGTTGTAATCAACATGTTAATATATTGTTAGGGTTGATCTTTTCTAATTTTCTATAATGAACAAAATATGGAGGTGAATACGAACATAATGTTTAAGAAAAATTTTATGTAATAGTTTATAAGAATTATCATTTATGGATTCTGGAGTTAATAAATATAATATAATGTACCATCTAATGTAATATTAAAATCCATTCACTATTGAATCACATATTTGACCACAGTTTTGTGATATTATTTTTTATTCTAATATTTTAGTATAAACCACTCAACTCCTTCTGTTATAACCCCCACCACCTATACCAATTTTTCAATACATTCATAAAACCATTCATTATTTAGTCTCTTCATAAATTAAATTAAATTTATCTTATAAATAGTGTGGGTGTTTAATTATCATCAAAAGTATAATTTATGTAGTATATACGTGAGGGTTAAAGTATCCACATAAATGAGATAAAATATATTTTTTTGTTTCTTAGAAAATTTAATTTATTCTTCATTCTTTCTATATCCTCTTCTCACAAAAATAAAACTAAATTTTATTATATAATTTGGATGAAAACAAAAAAATAATATGAATTATATTATCATTTGATTCATAAAATAATTAGTAGTATTTATAACACTCATCCCAACATGGTCGAAATTGACCACATTTATAGATTATGTTATAAAAAAATATTACCAACACCAAGGATGGTTATAATAAAAATCAATTACTAAACATATATGAATATAATAATGATATTATAATGTGAATCATAATATTAAATGTGTAAATAGAAATGTTTATAAATAAAAATATAAGTTCATAATGGTTTGTAAAATTGTATAAATAAAAAAACTGTTAAACGATAACATTTTTACTCAAATAATCATGACATAAGAAAAGACCAATAAAGATGTTTTTATTAGTTTAAACTTATCTAATAAAATTAAATTTCAAATCATGACACATATAGAGTTATTGAATCATTTGACCTGAAATTCCCTCATTAACAATAAACAGATGTAACCTTCTAAGCATGAAGAAAGTATCCTCCGGAGAGTGAACATTAGTGGAGTTTCAAAATTAAATTATTACATAATAATATAAAAAATAATAAAAATTTAAAATATTGATGAAAATGGTTATGAAAATAGTATTTAATAATTTTGTTTTGTTATTATTGAGATTAAATTTATATACCAATCATGTTAAAGCCCGAGGCAATGGAACTCAAAAACAACCACTTTTACATGTTATGATTTATCACTATTTATCTCATTATCTCTATATATTGTTATAATATATGTCTTATATATTGTATATATATTTTCACTATATATAATTAGTTTATTTTCCCTATTCTTATTTGGTGAATTATATGATTTCCATGTTCCTTATCAATCATTTATTTAAAGTAAACCTGAATATTTAATAATATTATATATCTTGAATGATTTAATTATAAAATATTTTAATGGTTATAATACGTTTTTATTTCTAAATATAACCATTTTTATATAATTTTATTTTATTATATTTATTATTTTATAGAATCCCATGTTCATTTATTTACATTAATGGGTTTTAACATAAATCATAAAATATATTTCTTAGAGTTCATTACCACCCATATTAATCACCCTATTCTCATTATCATTTATTCATCTGAAATGTTTCCTCATTAACCAATTTACGTTATTTGGTTATTAATGTACAAAACACTTATTCCACAGTTTAATGGGGAATTGTTTGGATATAGTACTTGGATGGTCTTAAAAACATGATTATGTAACCCACTTATTTCTCATGTATTTTACTTGTACATATGCAATTGGTATTATTTTCATCCATTCCATTATTATTACTGTACATATTTGTATTTGGTATATATTCATTGAACTATACAACCATATAATGCATTTGGTATTGTTTTCATGTCCTGAGATATTACATAAGGTTAACAACAATTAATGGTAGATCACTATGATATATTTTATTAGTAGTATTCCTTACCATGTTCTAATGATGTGACATTTTTTATTATTATCAAATTTTTAGATTACAACAATCTTATTATATTTTATTCATTATACCATTATTACATTTGATTATATATGATCATCCACTTCTATAATTTTTTATCTCTCTTCTTGACTTATATATTTAATTCATTGAATTATTTATTACATTATAAGGAATTATAAGCTCAAAATATTCTTTTATGTATGTCCTGAGGATATCCATTAAATTACTTGAGAAATAAATAGACATAAAATTGTGTTTTGGGAGTTGAAATAATGATGATGTAGTCCATTTATATGGTGATATGTTATTTATCTAATCATATGTAGACAATTGTCCACTATATATAAGGGTTAGGATTTATATATATTAATATTTTAAAGTATGTAAACATATATTTAAAATATTATCGTTTCATTAAACATATTATCTAAATGATCTTGTATGTTAAAAAATATTGATTTTCCATTATCATAATCATTTTCAACTCTATTATGAGGATATATTGAGTGTTGAATTAAGTATCAATGGGTGATGAGAAGTATATTCCTATCTTTATAAGTGTTATACATGTAAATAAACTATAAATATTTTTCCTTCATCATTTATATTAAGGAATAACACATTAATTGAATTTTGGTCGATAAATTAATATTTAATGAATCAAAATAAAAGAAAAATTATAACCTAGTGATATTGAGGATATTCAAATATATGTTTAAAAAAATTCAAATTCCATATAGAAAATAGTAAAATAAGAAATGGTATGTCTTAAATATAAATCAATATATTTTACACTCACTCATAAAATGATCACTACAACTCTTGTATGATTTATTCTCTATTAATGAAATTGTTTCATCGAGTAGATGTTTTTATTAATCACAAACATCTATGAAATAAACTATAATTCACATCACCATTTTTACATATTATGTTTCATAAATAGCTTTTTTAAAAATTCAGAAAACACACCTCGCTTTTACTAGGAGTCTATCATACATTACTAATAATTGTTGGAGTGGCTACTAAATTATTTTTATTTGAAAAATGATATTTCATTCAGTAAAATGTGTTCCATTCTTTCTATAAAATATATTATTATCATTTATTATTACATTATATTGTATTCACCCTACTAATATTTTTTTATATATTCCACCACTATGTAATGGGATTATTTGATTTCTATTTACATCAAAAACAATATAAACATATTCATACATTAATACATAAATATTCATAAAATGAAGACTATAATTAAAAAAAATTAAAGTGACCCCAAATATTATATACATAAATTCCACATATTATGCGATAGATATCCATAATATACCATTATATTATATTCCATTACATTAATGTTTTATATTCTGTGTAAACTGCAACACGTAAAAAACATAAATGTAAAATATCTACATCATATCCATCTAAGATCTCCATAACTCAAACTATTTTTAGACATATCATACTGCAGTCTATTCCACATATCCTGGGGAAATGGAAAATAAATAAATGGTGAGATAAAATCAAAAACATGGTTAAGGAAAGTAGATATCAATCAATGGTCATATGTATAAAAATCATGATCATAATGATATGAGAAATGAGCATCAAATTAATTGTTCAATGTTTAATAATTTTTATAATTATGAGTCATATAATAATGTATATTATCCAATATGTTATGATTCATAAAGGATAAAATAACTAGATCCACAACATAATTACAATTTCATAAGGTCATTTCATAAAAAAGTATCATAATGTGTTTCATAATCATAATTAGTGAATTTGTGTGGAAAGGATATCTTCCATGATATTCATCATATTTTAAATTTTTTGAAAACTAACTATGTACCTAATTTAGTATTGGGATGACCTCCCATGTACACTCATTGGGGCTTGGGATATCCTCATTTGTGAACACTATTAGGTTCTAAATAACCTAATGTGCACCATTTCATATGATAAATCATTAATATTTGCAAAACTCATTAGAGGTATACAATAATCCAAATTTCAATTTAATAATAATTAATTAATTTCTATTCCACAGGAACACGATAAAAATTTATCATTGATTGAATGGCTCGAAGGCCTAATTTTTTTTTATTTTTAGACAATCCCCCTTTTATACAGAATGGGGGAAACCTTACATGACATCGAAGAAATAGATACATAACATAACCCATTACCTAAACTGGACTACTAGAAACACCCCTCCCCAACATCAACATCATTATGGAAAGCCTCCACCAATGCATTGCTACTCAGAAAGTTGTCCCATGCAAAGAAACATGGTGCATGTTACCGATGGCTAGCCCATACCCTCTCAATCATTCATATCCAAATAACCATGCATAGTGGAAGAAACCTGTTCTGAGACCTCATATGGGGCATTAACTTCTAGAATTTCTGGACCACACCAACATCAAAAAATACAAACCATCATTGGAAACCATATGTTTTTTAATCCACACAGCAGTCCTCAAACCTCCACTTCCAGGACTATGAATTCCATTGCCCAAAACCACCTCTGATGAGCAAAAAACAACACCAAAATTCCAAATTGGAAACCAAAAGTTATTGAATCCATTGCTACATCCCTGAATCTATAGAAAAATCATAAAAACTACTTCACACCATTCCTATAACCCGAATACACACACCAAACACCGCTAGAATACTAAACACAGCCTTGGACAATACCCAACTCCAACAACAATCAGCCTCGAATTGAAATGAAACAACATCCAAAACAACATTTTGACTGGCCACTTAGAGGACTAAAACCAAAATCAAAATAAAAAAAGGAAGAATATTAAACCATCACTAGTGTGCTGAAATAAAAATCTCGTCACGAACCAAATGCTACCCTGTCACCACCAACCAAGTCACCCGCAAAGAACCCGACACATCCCAAAGAACATCATGTGATGAAACAACACCCTCAGACCGTGAAATTGGAACTCAGCCATTGAACCCACATCGTGCTACCAAGGAAGACAGATCCAATGAAAATGAGTTGAGCGAGAAGCATGCCAGCAGCAATGTAAAATTCCATGATGGCCGAGTCCATGAAGCCAAACAACACCACATTGGAAAGAAGCCGCCATCACGAGGTCTTCGAGAATGAGGAGTTGAGTCGAGCCGTGCTGGAACGATTGAAGGAGGAAGCAATGACAAAGGTAAAACCTAAAATTCTAGCACCCCTTACGGGCTCGTCCCCCTATCCTTAATTATAGTATACACATTCCATCTAAATTAGGATATTTGATCATTGGTGGTGAAGAGGAGAGTTATAATTTGTCATTGCATCTTATCATAACCCCTAGAAAGGAAAAAAAGTTTCATAAATATTTCCGCATCATAATAAAAACCCATCTTTAAAGGTGAAAAGATAAAAATATTGAATCAAATTCTCTTTAAATAAAGAGCAACAATAATGGAAGTTTTTACAGATAAAAATACTTTTAAAATCACTAGAGAATTTTGTCAAGAAAATACACTTCAATTTTGAAATTATATTTTTAAAATATTAATATTTCACTAGTATTAATGTAAAAAAATTCATTTAAAGGAAACATGGTAAAATTTATTATAACACTAAATGTAAATATTAGGAATTATGTAAGTAAAATTCATGTATCCAATTTATGTTAAATCATTTTTTTGCTTCACATTTTTTATAAAATTTAAAAAGTAACATATTAAGAAAATGAAAAGATTATTCCTTAAAATAGTTTATATATAATTAATACCATTAAAATAATGAACATAATAAATCATTTGATAATACTAAGAACATTCATGGAATAATTTTATATAATTAATAGAAATCGAAGAAACTATTTTATATGGAATATAAAAATAATTTTGGTTTTCTTTAAAATACATTATTTGACACTATATAAAACATAAGGAGACAAAAATTAATGGAAAAAATTGATATTTGAGAAATAAACATTGGGGGAGAAATAAATATTTATTTTTGAAAGATATAACCTATAATTTCCATATGTTACCATAAGTATAACCATTTTCATTAAGAATAATATTGTAATAGAAAACCCTTCACCTCTTTTGTAACATTTGATTCATAACCCACAATGAAATAAATAAAAAAAATTAACAATAAAATACCATAATGATATTTTTATTCCTAATAACACATTATTAGGAGGTATTTTATTCAATATATAAAATAATATCATTGTATAACATGAAAAATGTCTCGAAGAAAATAATTTGAGAAGATAAATCCCTTCCACATTAATAATATTCAAATATTATCCCATTACATTAAATATTTGAAATTAATAAATGTAACACCATAAATTATGATGAAAATAGATATATAATTGAAATTTTGATGTAAATACACTTAGTAATCATAATTATGATTATAACATAAATCGTGTCTCAATGAAATAGAATTGAAATGTGGAAACCTCAACTTATATCTATGTTGAATCGTATGTGATATACCATATAGTAAAATAAATTTTCATTTATTATACATATATAAAAAATTATTTTAATAATTATCCCATAATATTTTATCGACATACATCATTACAACATAATTTTATGCACAATTATCTAATAATGTCAACATTTATTGTGTTAACTTCTTCGTTTCCCATGTATATTTTGGTTCTCTGGTTCCGACCCCAATATATCTATCAAAAATCCATAATATATATAATCAAATTAATTTTATAATTACAATATTTTGTTAATTTATATTCCATTTAACCCTTCAAATAATTTGTTTTCAAAAATAAATAGCATCACTTCATTGAGACTTTAATATGTATGTACACTCAAGTGATGTTTCAACTTTTTAATAGATGGAAAAAATAAAGTGTGAATGATAAGTAAATTTTATAGAATCACTAATATTTCATTAGTAAAATATATATAATTTAAATATTTCTATACTACGATTCATGTAAAGAGGGAATGAAAAATGAATCACATCACTTTATGGAGATCGTAGTCTACGTATACGCATGAGTGACATTTTTATTTCTTAATTATTTGGATGGTAAGAAGTTGTAAAATATATAAACTAACCTATATATTTTCAAAATATATTTTATACCTTATTATATGATTATTCATTACGTAACATTAGAATCCAAAGAAGAATAATATACGTTTATAGTCCTTAGATACTTGTTTCTATAGGAAACTGGTTTATAAGAGATTACATAATATCCCATTAATCTATTCACAATTAAAAATATTCTTAAACATATATTTATTTAAACAAAAATTTATATCACGGGGAATAGAATCTTTTTCAGGGTTAAAATAAGATGCTCAATATAGGTAAAAATGGGGATATCGGTGAACTATTAAACAAAAAATGAGAATAAGTGTTTGAGAACATGAACTTAATTTTAGATTGCAATGATTTATATTCTGAATATCATAATTTTGAGTTTTAATATACTATTTTGAACATCATATTAACTGAATCATAAAAATATAACATGAATCAATAGAGACTAATTTTGCAATATGTAAAACAATTATACACATAAAATTAAAAACCCATTTACCTATAATCTAATCCTCACTTCCAAGAAAATCATACAGGAATGGGTTTATAAGAACTAATTATTCATGGATTACTCCCAAGTTTATAATAGTAAATTGGGCCCACTCCCCATTCTATATTCATGGATAAAACCCAATACAATTATATTGGATTGGGTTCACATCACATTATGTAGTCTAGGATTACTCCCCGCAATATCATAGTGTATTGGGTCCACTCCCTATTTCAATATAAACGATAATTCAATGACTATAATAGTGGACAAATTCCTATACCAAACATGTTTTGCGTCTAATTCTTGTCCTGTTGTATCTCTTAATATTTTTATTGTTACGCAATTCATTAGTGTTATATATATATTTTGACCCACACAACACATAACCATATTCCATTCATCTTTTTACCTCAATATTATAATAAATTATAATATATAATAACCATTGGAAAATAAATGTGTTTCATAATAATTACTACATTTCATTATAGAATTACCCATATAAAATAAATAGGGTTCATAATAATTTCATCATCATAATTCTAAAACATGAAAATAAATAACAAGGATTGTATACTAGGATTATATACACATTTTAGAAAAATTAACATTAATTAATGTGGTCCAAAAAATAATTATGTTAAATGACCATATAGAATATTTATTAAGGAATCTATTCATTTCAATTTTAAATTACATCATTAAAAACAAAAATATTTACAAATACTTAAAAAACATAAAAAAACATTGGAGACTTATAAAGGATATATCAGTGAATTGATCAGACATGGTGATGGAAAATTATGCACATGTTGTAAAATATAGAAGAAAAATTTTGTTGACACTTTTGAGATAATGTAAAAAATTACCTCTTTTGGTATATAATAAAAATATAAATTTTAAAATATTTTATTTAAAATTAAACAATATGTAAAAGTGATTTAAAATTATCATAGGTAAATAATAAAACTATTTTGGAATTTCATTTTTAGAAAACATAGATATCAAAGAAAAAAATTGAATGAAGAGAGAAATAAAGTCATGAATCCATAAAAAAATCATTCCTTATATTACGATCATAAGGTGTGGAAAATTAATGGAAAATTTTAATATCCTTAAATGAATACATTTTATTATAATTTATTCGAATCTTTATAGGTAGATCATAGATGTTAATCATCAGAAACATCATCATAAACAATCAAGATAAACTTTTTGATTAAAACATAAAACCCCTATCTCTTGGATAATCAGTGCATCAAGAAAATATCCAAAGGATTGATCTAGATTGATTTTTATGTTAACATAATTTTCATTAAATTGTAAGAATATTTATTACTGGGTAGTAAATACACCAAATATAAGAATAATGTGGGGAATATAGAATAAGTCTCACCAAAATAAAATTTAGATATGAATCCTTTACCCCAAGTATCATCATTCCTTGAATGAATTCAAATCTCATCCACAACTAACATAAAATTATCATTCATATTTTATATAGAAATATTCATATATATCATAAAATATATTATTTTTTATAAAATATTATCACAATTTTTCTGGATAATATTTAATAAAATTTTTGTTTTGTATGATAACTCATTCATTTTTCTTGTATGTTTCAGTTATGTAGAATCGACGTTTATACATTGATCATGGTTAAATCATCTATATAATATTTAAATATATGTTAATAACATAGATATTAAATATATATATATATATATTCATCCATGATATTTAGAGATAAAAAATGAATTAATCTGTTCAAGGAGATGGTATGTCGTACATTCTCATGAACATTGTTTTCAATTATCAATAGATGGACTGAATGAAAGGAAATTAATAATTTAAATTAATATAAGATATAAAAAATATTCTATATTTACTAATGATACATTATCCGGACTAGTCACCATATCAACTAAAGTGCTCATCCTCATACGATAGAGGTTGCCGACTAACTGCAATGTTCTAGTAGTGGTATGCTGGGGAGACTATACACTCGAGATTAGAGTATCACATAAGCGTTGTCAGTTTATAATCAATAGAAAATATATGAATTTGTAATTATAATGAAAATATTTTAAAAAATTGATGTATGATATTTCATATATCATTACAGTTATAAAATAAATAATATCTATCATGTGTTCCTACATGGTTCTACTTGAAGAATATATGAAACCAAACAACAAAACCAAAATGAGACTCAAATTCCCCATTAGGAAATCCATCACAATGTAGGTGATGAATTTTATTAATAAATAAATAAACATAATTATTTATGATAGTGTAAAATATATATTCCTTATAAGTTGTTCCCAAGAAATTAAGATTATCCATTGTGTCGAATAAAGAAAATGATATGATCCCGATAAGGATCATTTAAATCTAGAGTGTTTTTTGTTAATATGATGTTCAATACAAATACCTAGATAGATCACATCTCAATAAAATATATGTATAATTTACAATATTATCTAGTCTATTATGAATTTAATTACCTTGTCAATTGATTTTTTGGTTATAATCAGACACTAGTAAAAGTAGATTATTTTTAAAAATAAATATTAACCCATCCCTATAGAACACTCTCCTTTATCAATATTTCTTTTGGCATGTCTAATGCACCAATAAAATTAAAATGGTATATAAGACATATTTTTCATCACATTATAAGAAGTTCTTAGAAAATTTTACCGACAATTCTTTTTTCTACAAAATACATTGATGTATAATTTCATAATTTCAATATAATATTGATTGGATGTGATTTTTTTTGTTATTTTAAAGTAAGAGCTGTTCAAATTTATGGAAAATACAAATTGTTTTGGGACAAAATAATTCAAATGGAATTGAGGTTGATGATTCTAGAATAAATTTAATAAATTATCTATGCGAAATGAATATAGTTATGGAAATTCATTGTATTTTATGGACTTGTGAGATTATACCCCCACATCCTCAAGGATATGTAAAAATAATCTTTCTCGCACACATACATATTGGTGATGGATATCCCATTTCATTTAATTGATCTTTTATTAAAGATGAATCTATTCTATAATAATATATAAGACAACCATCACATATCATAACTCAAAACTAGGGATCTAAAATTGAATTTTTTTTTTTATTAATGCAAAATTTTTATGGGGTATTTATGGGGTACTGGGCGAACCAAATTTTTTGACCCATCTCTTATTCTAATTTCACACTCAATGATTCCTAAATAAATTATTCAAATATGGATAATTCTATTTTGTATGTGGGTTTTAAATTATTAAATTGTGTTCTAATATTATTCATTATAATCATATTTTTGAATGACCAGGAAACACTATGATACGAGTTATATAAGAATAATTACATTTTAAAATAAACATAGTGTCTCTTATTATTGTATGATTTCAATATGATAATCTTGTAAAAAAAAGTGATCAAGGAGTTTCATTTCAGAAAATTTTTCATTAATATTGTTTCCAAATGTTGGGGATGAATAGGGGTATGAAATTATGAGAAATTCAAATATAATAAACTAATTTATGTTCAGTTTCAATCCATGTCATTTTTCTGACATAGAACCACACAGACTCTCAAAAACATTAACATGACTTCTTAGTTTAATTAATGAAGTATTTTCTGACCATCATAGTTCATACTAGTAGTATAAATCCATATTTTTAAATATGTATGGAGAATACAATATTGGAAGGGGTAATAAAAAATTCTAGTTTCAATATATAATCAAATTTTTTAGATATTTACCAATAGGGATATCATTGTACTTATAGGATAATTACGTTATTATTCATAAATTATTTTCTATCCCTAAATATAACATAAATCTATAGAAAATTGAAACGTTGTGAATGATTCTAAAGATCATGAAACCATTGAGAATAGTATGATATACCACAATACAAAATCGTAAAAGAATATTTTTTGGTTGATTGAGTGGGACCATTTAGAATTTATTTAGAAAAAAATTAAAAATATATAATGAAATGGTTTATTTTTAAATATTTTTTGGAATTGATGGTTAAAACTCTTAAAACTGCCACATTGGTGATAAAATTCTTGATGAAAAACTTTTTATTAGTTTTTTTATTCCATGTTCACTCATTTTTCATCAAGGAACTCATATAAAAAAATTGAATGAGGACACCTCAAAGGAAATGTATATTAATGTATTATACTGATTCTATTTATCCGTATCAATCTAGCTAATAAGTGAATCTATGTTAATTTGAGATCATCTAAATGTTGGAGAAAATAGTGATTTAAATATGGAATGGTTACAACAAAAAATTTTAAAATTTTGGTTTATAAAACAACCTATAAAACTCAAATAGGATTAATTCCATTTATAATTTTGTGTGTATATCCTTTGCACCTATCTATGGAGCTATAACCCCAAGCATTCATGGATTTTAAAAAGATGAATATATATTTTCTCCGTATGGGAGATTAAAGACTACTAAAAAATTATGAGATAGAAGAGATATGATGTTAACCATATGAGAATTATGATATCTAAAAATAAAATAATATTTAATTGAATTATATATTATTTTACCAATAGTGGTATTCACCTGGATATAATAATATTTATTTCTAACTAAAATCCTAAATTCATTCTTGATAAAATGGCACTGTGATCACTATGCCCATTCATGCAGATGATGGTTTTCCCACATGGAAAAATCAAGACTCCATTGGGATATTAAGTATTTATCATAGTTAATGGTATGTAATTTAGGCAATACATGGATCCATTCATGGATGGTATTGTTCTCATCATAAAATCTGACTAAACCAATAATGAAATGATTCTCTCATTATAATAAATTAATCAATTACTAGGTGGAAACCTAGTTACATACCCAATATACATTTTTTCTATATTTAGTTTGAGTAATATATGTTTCTCTAAGGATTACAGACATTCCAGTACCATACCAATTTTTGTGAATATTATCATCCAAGAAACGACACACAATTTGCATCCTTTCACACCAAGAGGTTTTATTTTACACAATGTATGATAAATTATTTTCTTATTATTACTATAAATTGGATTTAATCAGGGAATATCCAGTCACCCAAATTTATATATTTACACAAAATTCATTACATGAATATAATTCATGTTGTCAATTCCATATAATTTTAAAATTGTAGGTCATAAAAAGTATTTTTCATTTATACCCCTTCATATAAATAGCCCTAGGGACTCTAAAATCAGTTCCTATGTCACACCACCTCTCTTACTTTAATTTTATAGTCACTAACCTCTATTTAACCCCAATTTATTGCATTCCCTTCCCACTAATATTTGTATTCCCATACCAGCCTATCCTTTCTCCATCAATTTCCGAACACCAACCCATTCCCATAAACGATGAATGTTCCTTCTTACCTAGTCTTTCTAAACATTAAAAAACCACTCACTCGGTATCATCCTTTTATTCTAATTATTATTGTCCACCTAAAACAATTCTTTAATCAACCACTAGAAATGAAATCCCATGAAATACATCATACCAACCACCCCTCTAAATCAAAAACATAATCAAAATATTACTAATACATGTAACAATAGACTCTATAATACAAACATTATTCTAGCTAAAACTACTCAACCAAATATTCTACTATACCCTCATCTCTATCCAAGTCCTCTAGAGGGGAGGCACCAAAATCACACCACGATACCTTCATCGAATTTTTTAATCTTATACATCTGAGTCCACATGCCTAATTTTAGTATATGATAGTGTTTATCAATAAGAAATTTTATTGTAGGTGATGTAAACAATATATATCAATTATAGATTCATGGTATCCTTAAAACAAATTCATTTAAAAAATATTGATCAATTCCATAAAGATTAATTTTGTGAATTATATATGGAATTTTCTAATAGTACTTGAATTTAATATGGGAAATATTCCATTAATAATTTGTTATAAATAGAGAAATATTTTTTAAAAATAAATGGATGGATTGTTAAAAAATAGTCAATTCTATGTGGAAATAGCCACTAGTGGTTCATTTAATTTTTTATCTTAACTTGGTTGTGGCACAAATAGAGTGGACAGATATCAACAGTGATTCTAATACACCCCATTATCCAAATACTACAATGAAGACCCAATTGTATGGAGTCTATTAGTGTATTTTCCAATATTACCGTACCCACACATGGTCATACAGAAGTTTATTTTAAAAACAAATTTCCCATTTTTTGAATACCTTATTTGATACCATAATTTATCCATTGGGAATAAATATCAACTCTCAATTTTCACATTACTAATTGGGGTATGATAGATAGATCTATAGAATGGTCATGTGTGATATTTTTCTCAATATAATGTCATCTACATTTTCTATTTTTAGTTATTCATTTCCTTTTAATACTCAGTTCTTATTAATTTCAATGTTTTTATCTTTTTTCATTAAATGGGGTTTCTCACAAATATTGGGAAATATTTTGATTTTGTGGCTGCTTGTTCCTTCATTGAGCCAATGTGTTAGAGTTGGTCCATTAAAAAGAAACACATTGTACCTTATATTTTATTTAAATTTATGTATTTGAATAATAATATATATAATATCACATAATGAATATTGTTTTTCAAACATAAATTTTTGATGGACGTTGGATATTTTTTTCATTAAAAAGGCCACAGAATATCCCCATTATGATGTGAGAATTGAAGTTTCATGATAATATATTCAATAATTATTTTTTCATTACATAATATTATATGATGTTAATAATATTATATTGTTAATTAAGTCTAAATAATCATAATTGGATGAGAATTTATTTGATGATGTTTTAACTTGTTAATCACCAAGATGGATGATTTTGAGAAATCAGCCACTTATAGAAAATCCACATGTTTAGCTATCATTGGATATTCTTATCATTGAGTGTGAGTGATGTTAAATTGAATTTAATATTATGATTAATTCATATCATGACTCATAGAATTTTATTTTATTTATATAAAACACAATGACATATGTTTCTAGTGATGTTGGTTATGTTGGTTATATAAATAATGTTTAAGGTTAACTATGATAGATACCCTGAGAGGGGGGGGGGAAACATGGTTTGAAAAATTAAAAAAAATTCCATGTTGATCTTGTTTTTTGGCTAAAAAAACTCTCTTATATCTATTTCCCATCACAGATTATGAACAAATATTAAATAATGCACATTAGACAACAATTTTACATGGTTCACCCTCACTAGACAATGTCTATGAAGCATACACCGAAAATGTGCCGATATACCAAATCAAATGTAAGTTCACTAGTCGTTTTCTAGTTCAAAGTTGACTCATTTTCCCTCTTCATTTAAAAGCATTTACAATATGAAATTTTACTACTCTCTCAGAAATAGTGAGTCCACAACCTCTTCAGGTGATCCAATCACAGTTAAAACACTTATGGGTACTTTTATTATCTCTAATGACTACATCCTTCAAAGTGTGTAGATGCACTACTGAAGTAAAAATTTCCTCCATTGATTAATAAACCTTTTACACAAATAACTGAGCAACAATATTTGAAAATATATTTTCAAAAATCCATACTTCACGATGCTACCAATTTCACAATGCTCAAAAAAGCCTTCGCGAAGTCCCTACTTCTTCACAAAGCACACACCTTCACAGATAATAGGACATCAATAGATGTCTAAACATTTCAAAGAGACTTCATTAATAAAGATCACTATGCCAATGTAGAACACACCTCTTTTTTAGAGCTATATATGCCTCCACGAAGATCCTACATTTCACGAAACACAGTCCCTCCGTGAACCTCCATATTCATTCGAGAACTAATAATTTATCTTGAACAAATATACACTCTTATCATGGGGTTTGGGGCATATTTATAGGTGATTACACCAAATATATAACCCTCCATGCAATGTATGTCCACGTCTCTCTCCCTCAAAATTCTCTTCACCCTTACTAATTGCAAATCATGTCATAATTGCAGAGCTCACTGTCAAAATTCTTCATGTTTTTTCTGAAATAAAATTCATGATGCCCATAATTGAAAATCTCATGTAGTTTCCATATTTTGATGAGATCTTAAAGAGAATCTAATTTTCTGGATGCTTACCAAATTCCAAATTTTGGACCCCAAAAATATGGAAGACACTAGAAAACGGTGTCACCTTGTATCTATTCTTTTGTATTGAATCCCTATCATTAATTCCATTGTCATGGATATTTCACGACATGGATTGCAAAAAATATGTCGGTAACATGAATATTCCCCATGAAAACCTTTTTTGTCAATAAAAACACCAACCATGCGATTCTACAATTGTACCTTATGGTATTTTTCCCAACAAATTATTATGAAAAAATTGAATGTTTCAAGGAATTTTCCCATCCATAATTTTTTTGGTGATATCTCATCACATTGATTTAAATTGTATCATCTTATTAAATAATAGTTCCATTTTTTAATGATGATTTTTTTCAGATAGTCTCTAAATTACATAACATGTAAATTAGCCGGTGGCACATGTTGGGAATCAACATTATGAGACATCGAGGTGGAGAGATTATATTAAATTGTGAGAGTTTATAATTTGGAGTTGTTATTAAGAAATCTATATGGGTAACATACCATATTTTATTTGTGTAATATTATACATAGGAAAAACCCATGTAATTAAATTGGGTAAGTGTCATATAGTATCACACCAAAAAAATTAATTGATTTTAGAATAATATATTTTATTTTTAACAATTGAATTAAAAATTATTCATAATTATAAGAAGAAATTATTATTCATGAATATTTGAATTTATAATAATAGTAGATAGATAACCACTCTCAATATAACTTGTTTTGAATATATAATATTTAACTGTTATGATTAAAATAGTGATATATATTTAAAAAATTATTTAATAAAAAATGAATTATGTTATATGAATTTTTCATTAAAATAATTATCATGATTATTGAAAAATATTTATTTATTTTTCAATGAATATTAGTTTTTAAAATAATTTTTTGAGATCTTAATAAATGTAGTGATGGACAAGGGGAACATATTTTTTCTTTTAATAAATTTTCTTACATTATTGTATCATAAAAATATAATATTTTGTATGTCCGCACAAACCAGGAAATAAACAATTATGTATTATTTTTTAAAATGTAATGATGAATATTTTGGGTTTAATATCTTATTTAGGGCCATTGAGAAAATATTTTAAAATTAAAAACTAACCCTTGGGAAATAAATATAAAAATAATGATAATTTCGATCTATTGGTTTCATACACAACATTTTACGCCCTATAGAATTCTCTTTTAAAAAATAATAGGTCTAAAATTTTTTATCAATATTAAGGGATTCTATCATCATCCATTTCTCTCATACTATAGAGATGAAGAAATGATCATTTATTGGATAACGGGATTTTGGTTTTGATCATGGGACTGATTCATAGTGAATGGTACCACTGGGTAATCATCCTGTGTTCTAGTGGAGATGTTCTAAACTCAATAGAGCATGTGAGTTTCATAACAATATGAAATCTATATTTGATACTGAACAATTCAATGAAAATAAAAAAAATAATATTTAGATAGTCAAATCCTAAATTTATGAAATATATAACCACCAAGATTTTTATTTATTAAGTATCAATAAAAATAAATTTACATATAAAAGATCACTTATTGGTTTCAGTGAAAAATATATATAATTATTATTTTTTGAAAATTAATTTTTCATGGGGTTAAAATAATATATATTACAAGATAGGAGTTTCAAATTTTCTTAATAGGTGTTTTCATTGAATACAGAAACAGAAAACTATATCTATTAAGTCAGGTTTAATTTATTAATATTTATTTACTATAGATCCTCTAATTAAAATCAAAATTCAATAGATTTATTAGTTTTATTCAATTTCTATTATTATTGTCCCTTTTTAATGAAGGTTAATAAAATATATGAAATCAAGATAATAAATAACAAAGAAAATCAATATAATTGGTCAGTATATATGAGGGGTTGGGAATGATATCATAGGAGTATACATCATGCTAAAGGAATACTCCCTATACCGATTTTCAATGATCATGGAAAAATATTGAATTAATTCAAAGAATCATGTATCAATTACAAGAAATGTCCATTAAATGAACATATATGTTGATCGGGTCAGGATATCACTTTTTTGGCCATACTAAATGTCATTCAAATCAATAAAAATCTGCATAATACACAAATGTTTTGGAATAAATGAATTCTCCACATCATGTTGTGTATTTTTTACATGGCACAGGGATCGAATGATGTGTCACTAGAACATTACAAATATTCTACTAGTTATAAATGATGGGTTACCTTAAAATTCACATTAATCTATACATCCATAGTCCATATATGTGTACAATGAACATACAAGGTTTTTCATATATGTCTTGTGTATTGATATATATGTTGTTAACCCAACCTGTTTACACAAAAAATTAAAATTTAATATGTTACACCATTAATTGTCAATAACTTGTGATTTTTTTTCTTTACATTACCCATAAAATCAATCTGATAGTGTGTATATATATATATATACATTTATAAGTATAAACATATATATTAAATTCAAAATTATTTTTTATAGATATGTTTTAACTACATTCTATGTACTGTTGTAATATGTTGACTAATCTAAGATAATTAAATGCATTGTAGAATTTTTTAATTAAAATATGTTTTGTATTCCATTTATTTACTTATAAGGATGATGTAATTACATTAAAAAGGTAATATATATGTCACATGATTATACTATATAAAATCAATATAAACATAATTAGTTGTTCGAATATGTACATGTCAATTTGCTTCAAATAAAAAGTTATAAACTTATATTAGTAAACTTTTTTTAAAAAAAAAATATTCAATTTATTTAAAGTCTTATTTAATGTTTATATTTTGGATTTATATGATATGTATTGAAATAAAATTAATTGATTTATTTATAAGTTAAATAGTTATTGTACTTTTTGTGTGTTTAATCTTAATAAATGATTTAATTGAAATGAATGCTATTAAAGTTTTTAAAATTTATAATTAATGAACAATTATATGCTCATGATAACATAATTTTCTTAGGATCTATATGTTTTCATTTAATTTAATTATTAATCTGATTTCATTAATTAGTACGTAAATTAAATTGTTAAAAAGAAGTAATCCACTCCTTTTTATTTTTCATTGTTCTTTTTTTTGCATAATTTATTTAATAGAAATACCATTTTTGATTTTCATCACCAAACAAATTTGTGAAATATTTGTTATTGATAAAGCTCCCATTCATAATGTTTTAGTTATATATGTAAATAAGGTGAAATAAAACTAATGAGATATAAATATCTATGGTGGAATACGGAAAACATAATCCCGGAATAGAACATATATTTTTCTACTAGGTCAATGTTATTTTTGATTATAATAACAATAAAGAAACATATAGGTAAATCTCATGATCAAGTCATGTTTTATTGATTATTATTATTTATCATCGATGATTTTTATTGTTGATTAATGTCCATAGTTAAAATTAAAAGGATAAATATGAAATTATGGAATTATAAAAAAAATAATTTTTAGCTGAGTATGTCATCTAGTGCAGCCACCTCTGCTAATTAGAGAGGGGTATGTGGATTACTATGTTCATTAGACCTTAGTTCATCCCTTGGAATATACTCCATATATTAATCAGGAATCTCTTATTGCATTCCTACTCACTTTTTCTACTATAGAACATCTGTCTATTAATTTGATACACTCTTCAATGGCTCTTGGGGTTTATAAGAACATCTGATTTTAGGGATTCTTAATTATCAACACATCTGTATATAACGTGCATCTAAAGAGGATTTTAAATTCACCTTGTCCAAATCTCTATTTCTCATTAATGATTATTCTGGATATGCTATTCGTTTTCAAAGGGTAACTTGAGACAAGGTTTTGGTTATATTGGATTCTCCATAGAGGTAGTAACATTAGATTCAACCATTTGTAGTTATAATTCTACCACATGTGTTAAAATTAACTTTTTATACTAATTTTGGATATTCTAGAAGATTTAAAAATCAAATAAGAATGAAATTGTTATTCATAAACATTTTATTGGTACATTCATAATGCCTTATATAAAATCCAATTATTATTCACATTAATTCTATGAAATAAAATCAGATAATAATTATTTTTTAAACAATACAATTGGTTAATATTATATCATTATACCTCACATTATCAATGTTACATATATTCTTATGTAATTTGTTATTCTATGATTTTTTGTATTGAATTATTAATTATCAGTTAATTGAAACTAAGAAGATGGTTCAACTTAACTAAACATGTAATGAATTCAGCCTCAATATCCCTTTAATTTTTTAGTAAAGGTTTCAAGATATTTGAGTTATGATTTCATGATTTGGGAGTCTATTCAGTGTAATAAGAAGCTACAATCCCATTAGTTTGTAATTCTAGCTACCCAACATATTTCTTATAATTTTGACATCATTTTTTGGATAATATTAAGGGGAATGATTACCCTTTCCATGGTAATATTTGGAGGGATTGTATGTGTTATGTAATATGTTGAGGGATATTGAGACATCTTAAAATAGTGGGATACATAATATAATTAAAATTATTATGTATCACAAAAAATAAAAATTATTTACAGTACTAATATATATTTTCATTTTAATTTAAAACTAGAAATTAAAACCTTGAATATACTAAGATATTTCATTAACCCATGGTATGTCTTCATATTAAAAAATTCCTATAGTGAAAAAGAATTCATTCACTTCTTTACTAATGTAAAATTTTCAATATATGTTGGAATCCATATTCTTCATTTAATATCACATAAAATTAGTGATAACTAGAATTATATCTATATTCCATTAATGGTGGATATTTCTTCGGATTTTTTTATCGTACTGCTACTTATATCTATAGCGCTGGTAAAAAACAAAAATTCATGAATTCATACCCCATAAACCCTCATTACCTTAATCTAAAAATACAAAAAGAGATATTTAGATAATATATATTTTATTACACCTAATTACTATAATCTAAAAAAAATTTAGTAGCTAAATATATTGTCATAATATTATGGTAGAACATTCATATGATAGAAATATGGTCATCCATTTGGAAAATAAATTATCCATTAACATCATATTATCATCCTCACTGAAAAATATTTAATAAATCATCCAATACTATACAAATAGTGTGGATAAATCACTCAAGAAAATTTTGACAATGATTATCTATAAAGATATTTTTTTAAAACAATTCCACATCACTTAATAAAAATGAATTGTAAAAAAGTTTGAAACTTATTTCCATTTTAAGGACAATGATTCAATTAGAAATTTCAAAAATTGAAAAAAAATTAAACGTCATTGCAAGTAACATGATTCTATTTATTTATATTGCGGAATGGAATGTTTATTGGATGAATTTTAGTAAATTAATGTAGAACTAGGTATAAAATTCTATAATATTTTTAATTGAATATAATACTTTCATTGGTCTTATTGAACATTAAATGTAATATATTTTAAATATTTTCTCATTAAAGATTTCAGAATATTCTGAAATATTGTAGAATGTAGATTTAACTTATCCATGGGGTGGGAAGGGTGATTATTATGTGTTTAGTGTGAAGATAGAAAATCTCAATTGTATGGATTGATTTATTAATGTTTTTAATGAATGTTACTAAAACATTTGTCATTGTGTCCAGCTAGAGAAAATGATACATTATTTCCAATTTTCAATAAATAATCTTATTGTAAAATATTCTAATAACATAGATCAACAAATATTAATTCATAAATATTAATTTTAATAAATTATAAATGTCAAATAGAGTGAAGTTACACAATTTTTCCTTGATAATTCATTATTAATGAAAAATGAGCATAGTTTACTTTTTTATACCAAGAAAATTATTATTATATTACAATTTAAAGTAATTGTTATTATAAATAACATAATCATTAATCTATAGATAAAAAAGACATTAGTATAATTGGTATTCCACAAAAATATTCTAGAATGAGTTTAGAAAACCATGTAAACTATTTTAAAGGTAAAAGTAAATTTAAAAAATTATTATGATTGAGTTAATTTTTTTTAAATTCTCAATGAGTTAAATGAGTGATACTCATAAATATAGGAGAGCCGCGATGCTATCACAATCGAAAAAATTCATCCACGTAAAAATTTATCATAATTATTGTGTTTGGGTTTTCAAAAACTCACATTTCATTTCACAATTTTAATTGAATATTTATATGTAATACATAACCAAATGTAAATTTTATTGACTAATAGATATCATATAAAATACAATATGATATGAAGCTTCTAGGTTATATACTCAATTTTGAGTTGAATATTATTAGTTAAATTATGGTTTTAGCTTTAAATGGATATCATAACATTTATTACATCATATAAAATAAACCACTGGACAATAATGGTTTCATTTTCTAGTAAGTGAAGAATATATATCCTTAAATGTAATCCTATTTCACTAATGATATTTGGAAAAATATTATATAGGTTCAATATTCTTATAAACATAATTTCTCATAATAATGTGAGGTTCTACTCAACTCAGTGCATAGTGTTTTTAGGGATTCAATTATTACATAGAAAGTCCTAACCAAATTGGGGGTTTATTTTAAAACTGGTGGGTGATTCATATATTATTATTACATAATAAATATTCTTATAAGAAAGTATTATATGGAAACATTCCAAAATTTAAAAGTATATACGAATTCAGTTAATGATTTCATGGATCAATATTTAGTGAATTTTTATACCAATTTTTTCTATGACATCACACCATTGGTTATATTTCAAGAGAAAGTGGGTGAAAATTGTATAAGATGGTACATATATAGGATTATTGTTAACTAAATGGTCTTTTCTATGGAAACACCAATAAACCCATCATCATGGAAATACTCATTTTGAATTCATATTCTAAAAGAATTCTTTTATGGTCTTCACATTAGGCTAATGGTTTTAAATCCCATCGCACTTAGAGAAAACTATATTGATGATTTCAATATGACGTGGCCTGATAGAGGTGCAATGGTATATTTCCAAATAATATAATTTTAAATTATTTTTAACATCAATAAAATCAAACAAAATACTGATATTAAATAAAAAATATATAGTCCAAAATTGTAATTATGATCATAGAATATTCAATTAGAAATAATGGTACCCCATTTCTATAACATTTTAATGGGAGTGCTATATATTTCAAGATATATATGTTGACGTTATATAGAAAAAATGTTTATGACTATGTGTTTTTACGAATATGGATTTAATCTCACCAAGAATTGATTAATGTAACAATAATTTTTTTGGGGAGAAGATCGAAAAAATGGGTCCACCCGGTAGCTAATTCTAGTATAAGTACTTATATTGACAAAATATTGAATGATATATGATTTAAAAGCTTTATGTCCAAATTATAGTTTTAATTTATTCATTATAAGGGAACATGAATAAGCATAATAATCAATTATTTAGATTAAAATACATACAAAAGATTAGGTGAACTAATTATTTTTCAAATTCAATGATTTTTTCATGTTCATTAATACTAATTAATAATGAATATTAAGATACTACTGAATAAATCTAATATAAATTTAGTGAATTTTAGTTAAACAATAAAATAATAAATGAATATTTAAAACTTTATAGGTTTCATATATAAATAGTATAAAGATTACTAGTTATTAATTGAATTGATTGTATTTATTTGTTTCGGCACTATCATGTATCGATGTAAGGCTATAGTAATATACACGAAAATCACATGAGAAAATGAGATGTATATATCTACAGTAATCACAAATATTTGGAAATCAGTTCTATAATAAAAATTTAATTAAAAACATCATATGCCTATATAGGGTTATTATCAAAGTAATCGTTTTATCATTATTATATGCTTCGAATATATGAAAAAAGAAGGGTTTTGGTTTTTTAAATTGGATCATGATCATGATTAGTAGTAAATTTATTATATGTGGGGCTTTCTCAAGGTAGCGAGGTTTTTGTAAGAGTATTAATGAAACATTAATTTTTTTTAAAACATAATTCCTAGAATCAGGGAAGGAACATTAAAAGTACTTAAACTTAGTAAAATCATATTGAACATGTTAGAATAGGTTAGTCATTAGTAGGTGGCCTTATTACTGGAGGGATTTTTTTGATTTAATACACAAGAACCAACTACATTATAATATAGTTTATATATAGATATGTATTTCAATATTAATAAATACATTATCACGTACTAATTATTATTATCTATAATATTAATGTGATTGTAACCTATAATAGCTATTTATTTAATGAGGGCAGAGAAGTTCTTCTCTATAATGATATTATTAAAAACCAATTAAAATATTCTAAATCATTGTTCTATAGTTAGATTAAATTATATGATGACATAAAATTTAATTTGGTCTTTAGGTGTGGGTACTCAATTGTAGATGAGATGTTCTTTTAATGTTTACACTTATTAATATCCAAGATAGTAGATTGTATGAAATAGCATGCCTATAAGAAATCCACATATCTATAGATCATTTTATATGCTTTTTATGAAAATGTGCAACAATAAATTTATATTATTATGATTAATACTATTATTATTATTTTATTATATTTTATTACATTTCTGCACTTTTATAGATTAATGTATAGATATAAACAATTCAGACATTTGAAAACAATAAGGTTGGGTACGATGTGTGATTTATACATGATATGTTGTTAATGAATGTGAAAATAATGTATTTTTAACTTTTATATTTATTAATGTTGATATATCAACCATTTGATCGAAATGGAAATATCCCATTAAATTCCATGTCTATGGTATAGTAATGAATATATTTATGAAATTGAATGAAATACATATCACCATATAAGTTAATGAAACCAGTGTATAACTTACATGATTAAATATATTGAAAAAATAATAATATTTCATTGCAATTATTAATATGATGTTGTTGATGTTTTTGTTGTCATAATTCGTATTTCTCTCTGAGTTCCTCCACCAATTGCTAAAAAATAATATTGGACTTCAGGGAATCCTAAATAATGCTATTATAGAAAAGTCATATGGGTCCCAAAATAAGTGTTTCTTTTGATCTAATAAAAATTATATTTATATTTAACAATTTCAATACATATTATTAGGCAAATAGATAATTAATATTATTTATTGTTCATTATATAGTAATAACTATTAATTACATATTTATTCATAGTGTAATAATTTATATACATGTATATAAAATATTTACCTTTTTTATTCATTTTTATCAAATAACTATTCAATTTTTTAATCGATATTTTATTTTGTTATTTAAATATTAAATTAATATTTATTCAAAAGACTATGAAAAAATATTTATTGGTTTATTTAATGAATAATATTTACATAAATATTGTTCTGAGTGGTTAATATATATTAACGTGGAAGATCATAAAAGATATTTTCATGGGATTAATATTTATACACAAAAAACTAAATAAAAATTTAATATTTTAAAATCATGTTCAGTCCATATAAATAATTACAATTATATTTTATTATAGGCATGGGGTTCCTTTGTATTTAACAAATTATAAGAGGACATTATGTAATTAATTAAATATCAACCCCAAACCATATTTTTATAAATCAATAATTAAGAAATCATTTATTGGTTGGCCATTGGGAATTAAATTATCCTACCATGAGAATTATATACTATCTAATATAATATATATTTTATTCATTCAAGCCTGTAATATCCATTCATACCGTACTTTTTCTTATTCTTCATGATATTCAATTGAATATGTTTTTAGGATGGGGTTTTAATTACTATTAGAGATATATCTAATTGGAGTGAATATATGATGTGTGGTCCATGGGTTCGGGGTAAGTCTCATGAACATAATTCTTTATTATTTACAATACCCATCGTTATATAAAATTAAAAGCTTAAATTAAAAAACCAAAAGAAAATTAAAAATGAAATTTTTTGAAACAAATGTTTCTATCATGGGTGATGTATGTAAGGGTTTTCCAAATAATAACTTTTAATTAAAATAAATATGTCGTGAAAAATATAAAAGGAATTTTTTTCATTATTTGACATTGTTCACAAGCCATTTATTTGAGTATGAGAAGTGGGGATATGACCTTTTAGAAGATTCTTTCATTGAGCCACAAATTTTATTATTAAGAAATTTATATTAGTGTTAAATCTCATTTTATTTAACTAAAACACTACACATCCTACCCTTCCTACCCAAAGCCTCCGTGGAATATTAAACTAATTGTATATCCCCCATGAATATCAGGTAATTTTTCTTTTTTAGGTTGGTTATTCTAGATGTTTCTAATGAATAATGTATGTAACATATAGTTCCAGTACATGATCAAATATATTTATTATATACCTGGAGTAATATAAAAACCTAAAAATAAAGTAGATCCAAAAATTGGAATAGGTTTCTAAGAAATTATCTAGTTACGATTATACAATTCATGGAAAATCAGAGTGAATGATCCAAATAAAGAAGAATGATAATGTATAATACGAATGGGTTTTTGAGGTCTTATAATTTTAAGATAATACATTGTTGTATTTACATGATTTCTATTCATCTTCCCATATTAAAATATTTGGGACACTGGTCCAGGGTTGAGATTATTACTTTTTCATTGAAATAAATTGATCATGCATAGGGGAATAAGATTTTTTAATTCATTCATTCAATATTGATATATTCTTTACTATTCTATTTTATTGTCAAGTCCTTCAAGTTCCTTTTTATGTTGGGGTATGATCTCTATATATATCATACTGATATTTTACGTTCTTATTATGAGAGACCCTATTTGATCTCTTGAATTGATTTTTTTGATGTTTAAGTGACACCGTTAGGCTACCAAATTTTTAAGGGGTTCTTTCACCCTTCTCGTTTTGAAGATCTATTTTCATGTAAAGTCTTTCATGTTCATTTTTATTATGTTGGGGTATTATATCTATATCTACCATACTGATAATTTATTTTCATATGATTAGTGACCCTATTTGACCTCGTCAATTCATTTTTTTGAAGTTTAAGTGACGTCGTTAGGCTGCCGAATGTTTAAGGGATTCGTTCACCCTTCTCATTTTCAAGTTCTATTTTCTGGTCATGACTTTCAAGTTATTTTTTATTATGTTGGGGTATGATATATATATCTATAATACTGATCATTTATTTTCATATTATGAGAGACCCTATTTGATCTTGTAAATAAATTTTTGGATGTTTTAAGTGAGGTCGTTAGGCTGCCGAATATTCATAAGAGAAATCTTATTTTTGTCTTCCTTTCAAGTTCTTTGTTTCATATGGTATATATTTAAAATTTAATTACCATGTTCTTAAATCCTTTATATTCTATCCCCCTACTGTTTTATGGATCATTTATGAATGGGTGACCCATGACCCCTCTCTTTTCAATGTTTTCTAAAACCTCGTAACATAGCTGTTATGCTGCAGAATTTCCTTCTCAAAATGTCTCTCTCTTATTCTCAAATTAATTTATTTTATTAAGTGAATACACAAATATCTTTCTTCTAAAGGGGTACTCACATATATAACAAAATTTTATATTTTAAATTCTGGTATTTACATACATGATACCCTCTTTCCCTTTCTTTGGGTTTAAAGTGTCATAAATATCATGTCTTTAAAGCAGTTTTTAAAATGTTATGATTATGAAATGAAACCAATTTCTTTTATGGTATATGGGTTTTTTATGAAACGATTAATGATGATATATGTGGATCAAATGATAATAACAACAAATTAAGGGTGTGCCCTGATAGTGCTTCAATGCATTGGGTAATGACTTAATCTCTAGAGATGACCATTTTTAACGACGCCTTGGTGAATAACCTTGGAAATTTTTAATGAAACCTTGGGGAAGGAACTTGGTGAAACGGAAATGATTATCTATATTAAATGTTGTAGACACGTCTTCAGGTTATGAAATACGTTATTTTTTTATTCCTTATGATTTCATTCTCATGCCTTAAAGTCCTTTTTCATGATATTGTCGATGTATCTCAAGTTCACATGTTAAATGTATCCCCTTGTTTCCCTTACTAGGCCTTCTTCTCACACTTTCTTTTGATGTATGTCCCCATGTTATGAGATGCAGTAATGAACCTAGGATGAACATAAAGAGAAGCCTTTCAAGTTTTTAAGAATAATTTTTTATGTTTTCATGTTTTATGTTCCTGGTTTTCAAGACACTAAACCTTAATGATCCTCAGTTTTGTAAAATTTAATGAAAGTTTATGTGAAAAAAAGGCGAGATGCTTTAGTTGGTATCAAAGGGAGGTTTAGTTACTTGTTGAAATTAGCATATGAAAACATTAGGAATAACCCTATAAAAAAGTTTAAATATAGGAAATCTTCCTGGTATTTTTTTGAGTATTGAGTAAGGGGTTTCCACGAAAATACATCCTTGTCTGGATACGAGCAGGTAGAGGTGGCTCTGACACATATGTACATAGGGGTAAAATCGGAAAACACTGCTTTGAGCTATACTCAAACGGAAACTGGTACATGAAAATAGTCCTTGCTACACTCTTGGTTACGACACTACCAGGGGATATGCTTTGGTAAATTCATAAGCTTACTATGAACCATTATTAAAGGAACAAAGATAAAATAAAATAAAGATTCACATAAGAATATATGATCATGGATAACCTAGATTGGGACCTAAGGGATCACAAGTTAGGGTATACATTTCTTCTACAAGTTTATCCTTATATGCTTAATGTTTCCTTTTAATGATTATTGGGAAAGTATTTAAGCTGCCTAATTATACATTCTTTTCATAGTTAATGGAGGGAAATGGAAAAGCATGTCCCAACAACCAATGTGATAGGAAATGTGAATATTTCCCTATTAATGTGACAGAGATGAAGAAATATCAGGTTGAACATATTGTGATTATTCCAAACCAGCTATCAAAAATCACAATTATTAATTGGTACCTAGTTGAATGCCCAAATTCATCAAGGAAGAAGAAGATAAAGTCTCAAGGATTTTTATCTGATAAAGTTGATAAGTGAAAGGAGACCCAATTTCTTTTTTGAAAAAAGTGTGGGAAGAGGTACCAAGGAGAATTTCACAAAGGAACCTAGAGATGTTTTAAGTGTGGTAAGATAGTGCATAATGTATCCAATTGCTTTTAAAATGGATAATGTGATTAATGGAGATAAGGTTCGATCTAATGTACCTTATACATTTCTATGTCATAAATGTGGAGAAGTTAGACTTTATCCAAGTCAATGCTCTCTTGGAATGGATTAGAAGCATGATGATAAATCTTCGAGGACAAGGGAATAATGAAAGTCTTATGCTGAGATGGATCATGATGACTGAAGTACATGTAACTTCTTCGCAATAATTGTCAATGTAATGTTATATTTTAGTTCATGCTCTATTATCATATCTTTTATGTTTTCTATGATCATCGAGTCAATACCGAAGATGATTTTATGTCATTAAGGAAACCATATATTTTTGTGTACCACATGTTGACGTAGTGATGTTGTTCTTCTTAAAAAAAGGGTGATTAGCGGATTAAAAGATTATTACTATTTTGGAAGACGTTCACTATTTTGGGAACCCTATTTGATCGAGGTAAATAGATTACTACGGTATTTTCTTTGAGGAGTAAAGGATGACTTATATTTTGATGAATCGATGAATTTAAGATAGATTTATAGTAATTTAGGAAACATATGGAAATGATTAATCTATCTTGGGGAAAATGTGATTTGGTTAGTTACTTTTTTTATAAGATGATATGAGTGGTTGATGTTGTTTGAAGATAAATGATAAAGTCTATCTTGGAAGACTATGTTTTGAGATCATTCTTATAATTGGGTTTCAATCATAGTTTGGTGTATTTTGAGGAATTTTAAGGACAGTAATTTATGGAATGGTCTATGATGAACATTTGGTAGTACCATGGAACATCGAAGATTTAAAAGTAGTTTCCCTTCTTATGGGATTATTTATATTTAAGAGTTTTTTTATCTTACCCTTTATGTTTTTGGGATAATGTTTAAAGATAGAAAAATTGATAGTTAATCTTTTGTGGATTACGTTACTCTCATGAAGATTATTCTTTTGTTTTGATGAGACCAATTATTTTTGAATGCTCATCGTTTGGAGAAAAGATTAGTTTTGGTAGAAAATTATTAAAGTATGAAACTCTACTTGAAGGTAGGTATGTTTCCTTATGTTTTTGTTCTAGGTAGTAAATGAATTCCTCAAAATTATGAAAAGGAACATAAAACAAAAACATTGTTGGTTTACGTTTCCTACTAGGTAATCAAAGACTATTGCACACATCATAAGTTTGTGATTTTCTCATGGTTAACTTTCACCTAATCATGTTTTCTATCACTCTCCCTCAGAACATGACCCTTTGTTTCTCTTCCATGTCCATGTTTCCCTACATGGAATCCTTGTCTAGGTTAACTCAGGAGACATTTGTACATCCCTTTATTTCTTTTAAAGTAATATTTTTACTAACTCCGTATCCGATGTGGGACTTTCAATGAAATTTCAAAACCCAATTTTAAAAATTGTGTGGACACCATTTCTTAAGGGGGAGATTGTAACGACCTGAAATTTTGAATAAATATTGTTTCCCAATTTAGTGTTTTATTTTATTTTTTTTATTCTCAAAAAATTGATTTCATTTGATAACATGAGTATAATTAAAATGAGACTTTTGGGTTTTGACTGTTATATGATCATTGGTCAATATGACCGCTGGAAACTAAACGTTTTGATTATTGTCTATATATACAAGTGATATTGGTTAATTAATATAGAAAAAAGATTTGATGGCCTCACCAAGTTGTCTTGGACCGATCAAAGCCCACCTTACAGAACTTGGGAAGGAGGTAGCACCACTGGGCTTTGCTCTGCACCAAACCCAAGTCGAACATCATCGTGTGAAGCTAGAACGAAATCGCCTTCACGAGAAGTTCAAACTGATTGAAATTACGACTTCTGCGATGCTGGTCGAGCCTCCCTCGGATTATCTCACCTTAGCACACCTTACACTTAGGTCCTATGCTAGTGTGATATGGGGCTGTGTAAGGAGACTATAACTACCTTGTGTAATCCTTTATTTTAAATAACAAATTTCATTTCTTCTTGTAATGAAGTTTATGAATTTTCAATTGTCTGGATAAATATAGTATGCATATTTTTGGTGAATTTTAGAGAAAGGGTATTTTAATAAATGTTTATGAAAACCTTAAATAATTAAAAATGTGTTATTATTGTCAAAAAATGGTCTTCTACAATTATGTTTAGTATGAAATTTAGAGTCTAATAAGACTAACTTAATTTTTTTATGAATTGTAAATTATGAATAGTGATTTTATTCTTAGGATTATTAATGTGGCAAAATGGATTAGTAATCTCACTTAAAGAAATTATTAATATAATCTAGGCACCTTGATTAAGTAATGTGATTCAATAAAATGGTTAGACAACAATTTCATAAATTATTAGCAAGTATTAGTTTTTTCGGGTGATTAGTGATTTTTTAATTAAAAATTAAATTAAAAATATTTAGAAAATTATTTTTATAAAATGGATTTCATTTTTGAACTCAGAGCATCGATATTATGTTAAGGTAATTTTTGGGGATATTTCTGAAAAAAATGAATTTATGGTGAATTGTGTATTTATTTAAAATTAAATTTAAAAATATTTAGATTATTATTTTTATAAAATTTATTTTATTTTTGAAATTAAATCATCTATATTTGGTTAATTTGAAATTTTGGGATTTTTCTGATAAAGTTGAATTTTCGATGAATAGTGAAAATACAGTTTTTAAGTTACGGGTGTTTAATGACATCATTAAATTATGAATTAAGTATTTAATAAATATGGTCAACTTATGAATAGTGAGATAAGGTATTAGGTGTCCCATGTGGCCAATACCATGGGAAAATACCATGGGCAAGCCCATGGTTTTGCCAAAACCACCAATAAGGTATCTCTTGGCCATTAATGCCTTGTCCCCTCACTTTCCATATAAATACCAAGCCATCCTCTCATCCATTCGACTCCGAACTCTCCCCCCAACAAATCTCTGGTCTCATTACCTCCCAAGGAGTCCTCCCAAGGTGACCCCAATCCCTCATGGTCCCAACCATTGAGTTTTAAGATTTACGTTTTAAGGTAAGGGATCCAAACTCTCTCTTTCTTTTCAAATACTCTCATTTAAGTCATTTCTTTTATTCTCCAGGTTATTATGTTGGAGGATGTTATTTTATATTACTCCTATTTCCCTTTTAATGTTCATATGATTAAAGATCTCCTCTTACTCTCATCATTTCATTTTATGAATGTTTAAGTGGCACCGTTAGGCTGCCGAATTTTTTGTAACAGATTCTTTCACCCTTCTCATTTTCAAGTTCTATTTTCTTGTCAGGTCTTTCAAGTTCCTTTTTTTATGTTGGGGTATGACCTCTATATCAATCATAATTATATTTTATGTTCATATTATGAGAGACCCTATTTGATGACTTCAATTGATTTTTTTGATGTCAATGTGACACCGTTAGGCTGCAAAATTTTTAAGGGGTCTTTCACCCGTATCGTTTTCAAGATCTATTTTCATGTAAATTATTTAAAGTACATTTTTATTATTTTGGGGTATTATATATCTATATATCATACTGATATTGTATGTTAATATTATAATAGACCCTATTTGACCTCTTCAATTCATTTTTTTGATGTTTAAGTGACGTCCTTAGGCTGCCGAATGTTTAAGGGATTCGTTCACCCTTCTCATTTTCAAGTTCTATTTTCTGGTCAAGTCTTTCAAGTTCCTTTTTATTATGATGGGGTATGATCTCTATATCTATAATACTGATCATTTATGTTCATATGATGAGAGACCATATTTGATCTCGTCAACCCATTTTTGGATTTTTTAAGTGACGTTGTTAGGCTGTTGAATTTTCATAAGAGAAATCTTATTTGTGTCTTCCTTTCATGTTCTTCGTTTCATATGGTATATCTTAGAGATTTCATTTCCATGTTCTTAAATCCTTTATATTCTGTACCCCTACAATTTTATGGATCATTTTTGAGTGGGTGACCCATGTCCCTTCCCTTTTCAATGTTTTCTAAAACCTCGTAACATAGCTGTTATGCTGCAGAATTTCTTTCTCAAAATGGCTCTCTCTTATTCTAAAATTCATTAATTTTATTAAGTGAATACTCAAATGAAATTATTATAAAGGAGTATTCACATATATACCAAAATTTTCTATTTTAAATTCTTGGATTTACATTCATGAGACCCGCTTTCCCATTCCGTGGGTTTAAAGTGACACAAAGATCATGTCGTTAAAGAAGTTTTTAAACCGTTGTGACTATGAAATGAAACCCATTTATATTATTCTATATGGGTTGTTTATGAAATTATCGATGATGATATATGTGGCTCACATGATAATAAATAAAATTAAGGGTGCGCCCTGATTGTGCTCAAATGCATTGGGTAAAGACTTAATCTCTTGAGATGACCATTTTTAACGACGCCTTGGTGAATAACCTTGGTAATTTTTAATGACACCTGGGGGATGAACCTTGGTGAAACAGAAATGATTGTCAATATTAAATATTGTAGACAGATCTTCAAATTATGAAATTTGTTATTTTTATATGCCTCATTATTTCTTTCTCATGCCTTAAAGTTCTTCTTCATGACATTGTCGATGTATCTCATGTTCACATGTTAAATGTTTCCCCTTGTTTCCCTTACTGGGCCTTCTGCTCACCCTTTCTTTTTATGTATGTCCCCAGGTTATGAGATTCCATAATGAACCTAGAGTTAACATAAGGAGAAGCCTTTCAAGTGTTTAAGAAATTTTTTTTTATGTTTTCATATTTTAATTTCCTAGTTTCCTAGACACTAAAACTTAAAGATCCCCGGTTTTGTAAAATGTAATAATGTTTATGTGATTAAAAGGCGAGATGCTATAGTGCATATATTTTTTTCACATTTTATACTCTGAACTCCTTTTCATGTTTTTAGTGATTATAAGATAATGTTATATTCTATTTTCACCACTTTTCATTAAATATTCAGTACCTTCCATGTAATATATTTGATTCTCAATGTTATTTATCTTGATTTGTCACACTATGTGAAGTCATAATTTATAGAGGATATATAGAATATTAGCTAAATCATTCTATTTTTGTGTATTGTTAATTAAGATATGTTTTTGGAGGTCATATGTTAAAGGATGAGAGAAACAATGAATTATTAACAATATTCAGGGCAATATTATTGTTTAAGAATAAGATTAACATTAGATCAACTTTTATCCCTTGAAATGAAATCAATATAGAGGATTTTAGATGGAAGAACCCTAAACGAATTGATTAAAATGAGACATGATCAATAGCATGTAATTATCTATCTATATATAGATTGAAGGTCACACATCTGATTCATTGATTTTTGTTAGATCAATAAATTTTTATGGTTTTATATCTAATGAGATAAATAAATGATAGTAAGATAAAATATTTTCAATAATCATGTGGAAGAATCATATTTTCTAGAATATCAATAATAAAAATGAGGAGTTCTTATAAAAACATCTAAACATTACCCAAAACAATGTCATAGTCAACTACATTATTAAAATTCATTACATTTAGTATTAATTGATCAATCATTTAGAACCCTATTTGACATATAAGTCATAAAAATATTAACAGTCACAAAAATAGTTTTTTATGGGATGACAATATAATTACACAATTTATGTCATTATAGATTTAAAACAATATTATTTTTTATGAATTCTTTCGAAATAAATAAGAATTTTTTGATATCATTCTTTACATAAACGCCATGTCTGAATAAAAAATTACATAATATATAATTTATAACATAGTCGTTGGATTGGAGATTATGAATATGATTATCAAAATTATAATATATATATACAGGTATAAAATTTATTTTTTTGATGAAAATATATTAATTAATTCCTAATATATAATCATTAATTTTTTTAAAATCTGTTTTATTATGGGATATCATATTTTTCAAAAAATATTATTCATTTTGGGTAATGATTTTTTGTATACAAAATATATTTATCAGTATTAAAATTTTATTTCAATGAAATTTATTTTTAATTTATTAATAATAATTCATACATTAGTCATTCAATGCATATTAGTGACTGTAAAATCATTTAGATGTAAATGGATTTATTTTTTGGAAAGTAATGTTAAATTAGTCATTGTTTCCTATGTTATTAAATTAAATAATAAATTTATTAAATATGTGTTTAAAATTTATAATATATATATCCAATAATTTTTTTTAACATTCCTATATGTTTTTTAATTTATATAGAATGAAGAAAAAATTATTATTTTTCTTGCAAATTAATTTTTTTCAAAATTTGTTTATGTTGACCTCACCTCTTTTGATAATCCCAATTATGATTTCACATTATTTGATAATCCCATATAATGTTTATCAATATATCAATTCTTTCAATCAATGACAATCTATTATCATGTTGATAATTATATTAAAATAATCTTTGAAATATTTTAATCAATGTTTTTCTATGTTTATATGACTTTTGAATTTATTCTAACTCAATCAGATATGTTTTTCATAAAACAGATGAGTATTAGGTCACTAATTTGCTTATAGATATTGATACAGATCTACCGGTACATAGTATACCGATAAACATAGTCACTGATAAGCTAAGGTCATCAATATGCAGAGTTACTGATATGTATAAGTCCACCGGTAATCATATATCTCTGATAGATCAAGTACACCGATACATAAAGATACCGATAGAACAAGTCTACCGGTATGAATAAGTCTACCGATACTTATATCACTGGTACGGAAGCGAATCTACCGATGTAGACAGTCCCTGATACATCAAGCTACTGATACAAGATACTGTTACACCACAGTTACCGATAGAGTAATTCTGCAGATATGAACAAGTCTACCGCTATGAATCTACCAATACAAAACGTGCTACCGATAGATGAAAATTCTACCGATAGATAAAGTCGCCGGTATATAGAGCTACTGATACATAGAGTAACAGATACTGATACCAGGAGCTACCAGTACATGATCAAAGAGCTACCGATGCAAGATCATAGGGCTACCAATACAAGGAGCTACCGATAATTGATCATAGAGCTTCCGATATAAGGTCACTGCTACATAATGTCAACTACTACCAACAGAAGGATACTGAAAAAAGCCCGACCAGTCATAATCTATACTGTCAATACTTTTTATTTATTAAATCAATGGTTATATTTTAGGATTTTAATGCAATTAATGTTATTTAATGATAGTTGTTGGCATTTTAGGGAACCGTACCTACTACCCATGAAAAAGTAAATTATCCTTTTTTCCGGAGCTGAAACATATAAAAGGAAGGACAAAGACCGAACAGTAGAGAACGAAGAATAAGGAACGTGAAGGGTGTAAATGGCAAGGGCTGCACATCATTGAATCATGGTGCATTCACACAAAAGGAAATAGCTACATTCCTACTCAAAGATCACTGAACATACACGAAGGCATTCTTCCTGAAGGAGAACACAAGATTCATCTTGAGTGAAGAACTATAATGAACTATTCATGCACTCATGTTCATAAATCTGAACCTAAAGACCATGGAAGAAAACAACACTCTATTTTTTAGACAAAAACCAGAGAAGGACTCAGAAGATTTTCTGATTAATCAAAAGAGTCCAAAGCTGCACTTCACATCACTAGAGCATTCTAAACTCTAACTACTCTCATAGTGATTATTTAATTTACATTTCGAGTTTTGTTTATACAATGTATATTTCTTACACACATTGTCTCCTGAGCTAATCATGAAGAATTATAAATCCTAACACAGACATTCTATAACTCCCTTGTATCCCACTGTGCATAGTGGTACTAGTCAAGTAAGACCTGGACAGCCTGTGTGCTACTATTTGTTTTCCCACATAGAACTGTGGTATAGGTATTTGTAGCTGGATAGTTTTATCACTTTTTTTTACCCTGATCCAGGGTGTGGATCAAATTTATATAAATTGTTTGAGAGGACTAAGACTCATCTTGAGACTGAACCTCTTCTTTGGTTCATCATCTTCTTCCTTTTTTACTTTAAACTATTCCTCGTACATCATTAACTTAACAATCATCAATTTAATAAGTAAATCAACAATATTACATGATTCTCTAATTGAAATAGATGTGCCTCTCCATCAGTCTGGAAAACATCTTAGTATCCTGAGATGGCTCAAATATCCCGAAGATTTAAGAAGTTCTATTGGAAGAATAAGTTCTTCAGGAAATCAAACTAAAAAGGTAAATATGACAACAAACTTCATTGGAAAAAGGATTGGAAGAAAACAAATAAGAGTGATGAGGTTGTTTGCTATGAATGTAAAAGAAATGGTCACATTAAAGCTGACTTCCCAAAATTAAAGATCAAGAAGAAACATGACTACAAGGATAATATGTACAAGAATGATATGAAAGCTACCTATAGATCTTCAGAAGACAACACAAGTGAATCTAATTTTTTTGACTCTGGATAGAATCAAGCTAACAAGTGTTTTATGAAAAACACATCTGAGGTAACACTACATACTCCTGCTTTAAATTCATATTTTTCTGGAGTTGATTATGAATTTGATTCTGAATATGAAAATATGTCTATTGAAGAACTATTTGAATACTATAATATGATAGAAAAAAACATGTAATTAACTTAAGGAAAAATATAAGTCATTGAAGAAACAACATGCTCTCAATGTAAATGTTAAATATTCACTTGTTATAGAAAAAGAAAATAATTCTCAATTTCTTAAGGAAAATAATGAACTAAAATTGTCTAATGATAAATTAAGGA
This sequence comes from Viscum album, assembly GCA_963277665.1. NCBI lineage: Eukaryota > Viridiplantae > Streptophyta > Magnoliopsida > Santalales > Viscaceae > Viscum > Viscum album. The sequence continues at coordinate 260,964,828 of OY728161.1, forward strand.
AGGAATTAAAAAATTCACGAAGGGAAAATATTATCTTACTCAAATACTAGAAAAACAAGCGGCGTCAAATTATACCACTTGTTTAGGCTATCAGTCTGGACAAAGACAATTTAATAAAACTATATTTATTTCTAATTATGAACAGAATGCTGCTAGTTCTAGTTCTAGAAATTCATATTTATAAACTAGTTAATCGCATATTTACAGATCAAATAAAGTTTACCTTTAAAAATCTACTGATTCTATAAACTATTTGAGACCCATAAGACAAAATTGAGTACCTAAAACATTACTTGTTAACCTATCTGGACCCAAGACGATCTGGGTACCAAAATCATTTTCCATCTAATTCTATTTTGTAGGAAACATTCTTAATGTGTTCTCATAAGAAGATGTGTTACTTGGAAAGTGGATGTTCAAGTCATATGGCTGGGGAATACTCATTCTTTAAGAGTATAATCAACGTTGATGGAGGCCATGTTAACTTTGGTGATAAATCAAAGCGCAGAATGATTGGCCTAGGCCAGATAGGTAACACTGATTCTGTTTTTATTTCTAATGTTTTATTTGTTGATGGAATTAAATATAATATGTTAACTATTTCTCAATTATGTGATGATGGTTTCAATGTTAAATTTTAAAATGATTCTTGTAATTTTTTTAACTCTAAAAATGTTTTAGTATTTTCTTCTTTAAGGAATGATAATGTTTATGCAGTTGATTTATCTTCTTTAGCCAAGAAAAATGTTACTTGTTTAAATGTTTTTCATAAGGAATCATGGCTTTGGAAAAGAAGAGTAGGACACTTCAACATTTATTCACTTAGAAAACTGACTAAGAAGAACTTAGTTAGAGACCTACCCAATCTTTAATTCTCATTATACAAAGTTTGTAATCCCTGTCAAAATGTAATGCAACATAAGGTTTCTTTCAAGTCAACGAAAGAAGTTTCAACTTATCAACCTCTCGAGTTGGTTCACATGGACTTTTTTGGACGTTCTAGAGTTTCTAGATTAAATGGGAAGCACTATGTCTATGTCCTAGTATATGAATGTTCTAGATATACTTGGGTATACTTCATAGCTCACAAAAGTGAAGCTTGTTCTTATTTTGTCAAATACTCCATGTCTGTAGAGAATCTTAGTGGACTTAATATTTAGACCCTATGAAGTGATCATGGTCGTGATTTTGAAAATCATGAGATTGAATCTTATTCCCCACACAATGGCTATAGTCAAAAATTTTCTGCCCCTAGGACGCCTCAGCAGAATGGTGTAGTAGAAGGAAGAAATCGAACTCTTCAAGAAATTTCAAGAACAATGCTTAATGAGTATGACCTACCAATTTATTTTTGGGTTGAAGCTATGAATATAGCTTGTGATATTACTAATAGAGTCTTGATTAAAACAATTCTTAAAAAGACCCGTTATGAACTATGGAACAATAGAAATCCCAATGTTAGTTACTTCAGATTCTTTGGTTGCAAAGTCTTTGTCCTCAATACCAAGGATAATCTTGACAAGGTTTCATACAAAAGTTATGAAGAAATTTTAATTGGTTATTATTTAACTAGAAATTCCGATAGAGTCTTTAACAAAAGAACCTAATGTGTGGAAGAATCTGTTCACATCGTGTTTGATGAAACTGATCCACATGAACCTATGCCTTCTCTTGAGAATCATGAAAAATATTTGACTAATCTGGACTTTAATGATAAAACTAATGAACCTGTTGTAAAAACATCCAGTTCTGGACAAATTCTAGAATCTTCTTCTAAAGAACCCAAACTTAGAGAAGATCCTGAATTTTCTAGTCCTACCTTTACTATATCAACTAGGAATTTAAATAATAATCCTTTGGATTTTGTTGTTTGTAATCTTGATAGAGGGACACAGACCAGAGCTTCTCTAAGAAACCAGGTTGAACATAAATCATTTCTTTCACAGCTAGAACCTAAAAATGACAATGATTCAATCGATGATGAATTTTGGTTAGTGGCTATGCAAGAAGAGTTAAATCAATTTGAAAGAAACAATGTCTTGTAATTAGTTGACATACCCAATGACACTTTGAAAATAGGCACCAAATGGGTTTTTAGAAACAAAGTTGATGAGTCTAGAAACATAGCTAAAAATAAGGAGAGATTATTTGCACAAGGATATAGTCATGAAGAAGGTATAGTCTATGAGGAATCCTTTGAACCTATAACTAGATTAGAAGCCATTAGGATTCTACATGCCTATGTTTCTCATCTAAATTTCTTATTATATCAAATTGATGTCAAATTTTCTTTTCTAAATGGTTTTATAATTGAATATGTTTTTGTTGAACAACCACCTAGATTTACTAATCTTCATTTTCCAAATAAATTTTTCAAGCTATCAAATGCTTTATATGTTTTGAAACAAGCTCCAAGAGCTTGGTATGATAGATTTACCAATTTTATTTTTTCAAAAAGTTTTACCAAAGGGGTTGATTATCCAACTATTTTTATTAATAGATTTTCTAAAGAAGTTAAAATAGTATAAATCTATGTTGATGACATTATTTTTGGATCTTTTGAAAATTATTTATGTACTGATTTTTCAAAGAGTATGCAAAATGAATTTGAAATGATATTAATGGGAGAACTCAAATATTTTCATAGATTTCATGTTTTTCAAAAAGAAAATGGTATTATTTTGAATCAAAGTAAATATACAAAGGATCTTTTAAAACGTGTTTGTTTGGATATTATTATGGAATGTGATACTCCTATGAGTACTTTCTATAAATTGGATGTAGATGAAACTGGGAAACCAGTGGATCAAACCAAATACATAGGTATGATTGGAAGCTTACTTTACCTTACTGCTAGTAGACTAGATATTATGTTTAGTTTGTGTATATGTGCAATATTTCAAGCTAATCAAAACAAATCTCATTTAATTTCATTTAAATGAATTTTTATGTATCTAAAACACACTGTAAATTTAGGTTTGTTTTACCCAAAACGTAAATATTTTGAAATAATGAGTTATTTAGATGCTGACTTTACTAGTTGCAGGTTGGATAGAAAAGGCACATCTAGAGCATGTCATTTTCTAGGTATGTCCTTAGTATCTTGGTGTAGTAAAAATCATAATTCTGTAGCATTGACTACTGCTGAAGTAGAGTATATAGCTACTAGTAGTTGTTGTGCACAAATTCTATGGATGAAACACACTCTTTTAGAATATGGATATGATTTTATGCATGTTTCAATTAACTGTGATAACACTAGTACAATAAACATTTCAAAGAATCATGTGTCTCACTCTAGGACCAAACACATCTTTGTAAGGCACCATTTCCTCTGAGATCAACACCAAAAAGGTGATATTATTCTTGACTTTATAGGTACTGAAAATAAATTAGCTGAGATTTTCACCAAACCATTAAGATTGGATCAGTTATGTTACATTAGACATGAGTTAGGAATGATTAATCTTGATCAGTAGATACCTCACCGATGTGAAAACCTCACTGATGTGAAAACCACACCGATGGAAAACATCACCAATGTGAAAACCTCACCGATGTGAAAACCACAGTTATGTAAAACCTCACTGATAGACCACACTGATTGGAATTCCCACCGATAAACCCTAACGATGAGTACATGTTGTTTTCAACTTCTGTCTGCCGCCATAATTTGTATCGTTTTTACTTCATTTTATTTTATTTTATTTATTGATTCTTAAATGATAAAACATAGTCCTAGTTACTTCTCAATCCACCGAGCCTCAAACCCTTTACCCTGAAGCCTTATCTCTCGAAGCTCTCGAAAACCCTAAGATCCTCAAACGAGAGACGGAAAAAACCAAAATCCATACTATCAGAGATGACATTGATGAGCCGAATGTGAAGATGCAGAAGCCAGAGACAAAATAAAGTGGTAGTATTGGTAGAACAAGATCAGGGAGGCGACCAGTAAACCCACATTTACAAAATAGAGTTATTGTAATTGAGAAAGAGATGTGTGCAGAATGGCAGATGTCTAGTAGATCTCTAGTTCATGATGTGCTGGAAGATCAAAATTGGGTAGAATGATTCTCAAATAAAAATGGCCCCTACTATACGAATCTAGTAAAACAGTTTTACGAGTTTGTGAGTTTTGAGAAATCAGAAGATGAGAACTGAGTGATTTCTTTTGGAATGGAAAGGAAATGTCTCTTTCATATGTTTAGTGGGATTATTATCAAAGAGTACCACATGAAGGTGTTTTTGGTTACACATAGAAGACAATACCACCTACATGTGATATATTCGACTTTGAGACTACCTTAGAGGAGCTCACGTGCAGTGGCAAGAAAGGAAAGGTGGTGGCTGCTGAAATGGATGGAGAGAACAGATTGCTATTCAAATTTGTTAAGCATGTCTTAATACCAAGGACAGGGGACTTTTCTAACCTAAGATATCATGATATCTATCTCTTACCTCTCTTGAGACATTGTTTGAAAGTGATTCTGTGCAGATTGATAATGTTTCAAATGGAGAACATGACCAATCCAAAATCAAAAACCAATCCCCTATTCATTTCCAAGATGATCTCAGTAATGATAAAAGGGAAAGGAGTAGCTGAGTCTCAAGATGAGACAGTGGTAGTAAGGAATATTTTTTGTATCCCTAACATAGTTTGCAAATACATGAAGATAAACTGGAATCCAAGGAGAAGATAATGGGTTAATGATGACACATAGATTTTTGATAAATTCAATCCTATGAATCATTCTTCAAGGCCTAATGATGTAAGGGATCCGGTTCTAGGACCTATTGAAGAAGAACCTAAGTACAGTGATGAGACTGATGAAGAAGAGACTTTTATGGCTGATGGAAGGTATCCAGACTTGCCTCTAAGTCCTGCAGCTAAAATTGTATCTTCAAGAAAGGAAACTTTATTAGAAGAAGAAACTCATGCTAATGAGGAAGACCAGCTAGTCCCTGAGAATGAAGAAGAAATGGAGAATGAATCTGGAGCCTCTAATTCTTATTGATTAAGTCTGATCCCATTTATTGGAATCTCTGTAGTGCTTGTTGAAGATGTAGTGAGAGAGATGGAAGGACCAGTGCCTAATCCAGAGGATCCATTTACTGTTTCAGAGATGGATTTTATTGTAGAAGATTCTTGTGAGGAAGAAAGACCTATTGAGAATGCTGTTGTTGTACAAGAAAATACACAAGTTGAGGGGGAGAATCAAACCAGGTTTTGGCAGTGTGTCAATGGCTGTTGAAACTGAGGATTGGGCAGAAGACCCAAGTTTTGTATTTTGTGGATTGAACTATCCCGATTCAGATAATGATGCAATCCTCAATAGACATAAAATCATTTATGATATTCAGACTGAGTTGTTACCTGAAGATGTGGTCAGAATACATGATCTGGACAAGCTCAAGTCTAATCTCAAAATAAGTTTTGTAGAAGAAATAAGGAAAATGGAAGCCTCACTGGTGTCATCCATTAAATTCATTATGAATGACACAGTGACGAGTATAGTATCTAGCAGAGCCCATGTTCTGATTGCTCTTGCTGATATGATCACCAGGGCTAATCTTGAATCCTTAAAGAAATAGCTGAAAGAGTCTTTTACTGCCTCTGTTGCCGAGTTAAAGTAGTACTTTGTGGAAGAAATGAGAAATTTTTAAAAGACTTTTGAACTCTCTCTCGGCTGTAATGTCTGTACTTTTGTGGCAGAAATAGTGGATGAAGTTACAGCTTTCCAAATTCAGTTCTCTAGACTGGAAGAGGATGTTGAGGCTCTAATGAAAAATGTTATCTCTTTAGAATCATATATGAGTTCTAAATCCCAAGGACATAAAGATTTAGCTTCTGTCAAAGGTGTTGTGAGCCAGATGGTATCAGTCTTTGAAAGTTTTAAAACCTCCATGAAATATCATGTCAGCTCCCATGATTCTCTGGTGAAAAATATTATCAGTGGGTTGACCAAAAACATCACTAAAATAATAACATTCTCTATTGGTTTTCTTGACTCCATACTTTAAATAGAACTAAATGAAATTAGAGCTATGATGATGGAGGAACTTGGTTCAGCATCAACCAGTGGCTCTGTGGACTCATCATATCAGACCAAAGTGGTGACTTCTACTAGAGATATAGCTAGAGATATAATGATGATTGTTCAGGACTATATAAGAGAATCTTCTGCCTCTCATAATGAAGTGAAAGAAAAGGTAGACTACTATTTCCAAAGGATTTATACCAAGAATTAACTAAATAATCACTTCAATCTTCTGTTTGAAAACATAAAGTTACCTCCTGTCAATCAATCCTTCAGAGAGCAAGTCAGCAAGCTAAGATAACTGACTCAAGACTTGGAAAAATTCATGGAGAACAAGGATGATTTCATATCTACTATGGAGAGAGGAGGAGGAATCATTATGGATTTCAGAAATCTCTTGTTTCTTTTCATTCATGTTGATTCTAGGCCAGTGATTATACCTCCAGCTTTACCTGCCTCTACCTCTACTGCTTCTATTGTTTAGATGACTCCATCCCAAGCCATTCGAAGGCTTACTCTTATGATCACTCAATGAACTACTCAGTACAGGCCAAGAACAGTTTCATTGGCTTAGTCTCCTATGATCATTTCTAGAATTCCTAAGCCTTCACCTGCATGCACACAACCAGAATCCTCTTATGATCCGAAGGGAAAATCTCACATTGAGGACGTTGATTGAATAGGTGGCTAAGATATTTGATAGAATCCCTTGTATTTTATTTCTTTCCATGTACCTTTTTTCAACATGAAATACAAATGGCTTTCTCTATTTTCCCATTCTTGTCCCTTTTCTCTTTATTGTTTCCCACTTTTTGATTATCACAAAGGGGGAGAAATACTATAAGGAATTATAGGGAAGCATATTTGGGCTTACTATCTTTTATGATAAAGGGGGAGGAATATTATCTAAGGGAGATCTACTATGCTCTGTACCATTGATACCACTGCATTTAATTATACCTCTGGTACATTGAATATTTCACTCTTATATTGTTTTCTCGGGTACAGTTGAATTTATTGATATATCCTCTACTATAATTACTGATTATTTTGAGACTATAATATCATAAGTTTTGATTTTCTAAAAGGGGGAGATTGTTGACCTCACCTATTTGGATAATACAAATTATGCTTTCACATACTTTGATAATCCCAAATAATGATAATCTATATATTAATTCTTTCAATCTTTGACAGTCTATTATCAAGTTGATAATTTTATTAAAATAATCTTTGAAATATGTTAATCAATGTTTATCTATGTTTATATGAGTTTTTAATTAATTCAATCTCAATCGGATATGTTTTGCATAAAACAGATAAGTATTAAGTCACTAATTTCCTTATAGCCAAAAATACAGATCTACCGGAACATAGTCTACCGATATAAATAGTCACAGATAAGCTAAGTTCACCAATACGTAGAGATACCGATATGTATAAGTCCACTGGTAAGAACATATCTCTCATAGATCATGTCCACCGATACATGAAGCTACCGATAGAACAATTATACCGGTATGAATAAGTCTACTGATACATATATCACTGGTACAGAAGAGAAGCAACCGATACAAATAGTCACGGATATATCATGATATTGATACAAGCTACTGTTACCCCAGAGTGACCGATAGAGTAAGTCTGCTGATATGAACAAGTCTACCGCTATGAAGCTACCAATACAAAACGAGCTACCGATATAAGAAAAGTCCACCGATAGATGAAGTCACCGGTATATAGAGCTATTGATACACAGAGTAATAGCTACTAATACCAGGAGCTACTGGTACATGATCAAAGAGCTACTGATACAAGATCAAATAGCTACCGATACAAGGAGCTACTGGTACATGACCAAAGAGATACCGATAGAAGGTGACTGCTACATAAAGTCAACTGCTACCAACAGAAGGCTACTGAAAAAAGCCCAACCAGTCAAACTCTATACTCTCAATACTATTTATTTATTAAATAAAATGTTATATTTTATGATTTTAATGAAATTAATGTTATTTAATGATAGTTGTTGTCATGTTAGGGAACCGTAACTAGTACCCATGAAAAAGGTAATTATTCTTTTTTTTCTGGAGCTGAAAGCTATAAAAGGAAGGACAAAGATAGAATAATAGAGAACGAAGAAGAAGGCACGTGAAGGTTGTAAATGGAAAGGGCTGAACGTTATTGAAATTTTGTGAATTCACACAAAAGGAAAAGGATACGTTCATACTCGAAGATTACTAAACATACACGAATCTATTATTCCTGAAGGAGAACACAAGCCGCATCTTGAGTGATGAACTAAAACGAACTCTTCATGCACTCAAGCTGATAAATCTGAACCTGAAAACCAAGGATGAAAACGACACTATGTTTTTATACAAAAACCAGAGAAGGACTCAAAAGCTTTTCTTATTAATCAAAAAATTTCAGAGGTTCACTTTACATAATAAGATCATTTTAAACTCTTATCTACTATCTTAGTGATTCTTTTATTTAAATTTCGAGATGTGTGTATACTCTTTATATTTCATACACACATTGTATCCTGAGCTAAACTAGAAGATTTATAAATCCTCACACAGAATTTCTATAAATCCCTTGTATCCCACTATGCATAGTGGTAGAGGTCATGTAAGACCTAGACAGCCTGTGAGGTGTTATTTGTTTTCCCACATAGAACTGTGGTAGAGGTCTTCATACCTGGATAGTGTTTTCACTGTTTTTTACCCCGATCCAGGGTGTGGATAAAATTTATATAACTTGTTTGAGAGGACTAAGTCTCGGCATGAGACTGAACCTCTTGGTTACATCTGCTATTCATTTTAGTTTAATCCAAAAGAATTCTATATATTTTATATTCCGCTACTAATTACTATGAAATACAATTTATTTTTAAAGTTACTTTTATTGTTAAATTAGTAACTGTTTATACTTATTGTGAACCACTAAGTTAGTTTCAAAAGTTAATTTAATCTTCAGATTAAATTAACTGAGACTTAATCAATATTTGGGAAACTAATTGAAATTTTACAGTCTATATAAATTACCCATAGTTTAACATGTTTTTAAATTGGGGGATTTTTAATAGAAATATTTTTAACATAAATTTTTAATTGGAACTCAATTAACCCCCCTCTTGAGTATCCACTCCAAAAAATAGTTTTGATTGGGTTTTAAACATTTATTTTGAAGTTAATTTTTAAAAATTATAAAAATTTAATTTTGGGGACTCCATATTTTAAATAAAATTTTTCAAATTACATAGTGAGGACAATTTAATTTTTTTATAAGGAATCGAGAAAATTATAATAATATGTTACTATGGGTATGGTTAACAAGGAATTACCAAGGACATTAAACAAATAGATAAGGGTAAAAAATCATATTAAGAATTTATAAATAATATTGGATACTATATATCAAACTTATATTATAATAAATTCTAATTTATTTCCATTTTTTCCACCATCGCATGAATGTAACAATAAATCATTTAAATCATTTGTGTACATCCATGAGTATCGATCTTGTCAGTTATAAACGGGAAAAAATTCTCCACTATAATAAAAAATGTATGTGCCTTATATCTCATTAATTAACTACTAAATACATTACTACATTCATTTAATTCATTTTTTTGTCTTCATTTTTTACCATAATTAAATCTTATAATGGGTTGAGGTTTTATCTAGAAGAGTTCCCTCAAATTTCTTGTATCCATCTTACGGAACAATTTTAATTTTATTTCCTATTTAATATCATATAAATTTATTTTATTGATCTAGAAATAATGAATCTAGTCTTACAAATATTATAACATGATATTTCTATTTTTAGAGAATAATTTTTGACATCTTTTCCATCAAATTGGAAGCTAATGTATTGCCCATGTGTATATGTGTTCTACCACCTTCATGTAGAAAAATGATTCATTTTCTATCATAACATTTGTTTCTTTATTATAATTTATTTAATATTAATATATATTAATAATGAAGTATTTATGAATCTTTAATTATAATATCTTATCCATTGTCTTCCCTTCCAATTAGCTCGGAAAGGATAACCTCATTCATACATACATGTACGCTACCACCTCTATGGTGTGTTGTGATTATTTTGTCATTTAATATTCACAATTATATTAATAAAAATATATTTTATGAGTATATTTGATATTTTGGATATTATGATGTTTTTATAATGTATTATTGCTATATTAAAATCTTTCTCTTGATCCACTGAATATTGGGAACATCACTCGCTTATAAATATGTAATACTATATCTGTATAGTTTTTTAATTATTATTTCAATGAAAAATAATATAAATTGTTTTAGATTGTTATATAATTATTCAATATTAAAATTATTATATGATTAGTATTATATATTTTATGCAACCATGATCAAAATTCTAGTACCGTAACTATAAAATAATAACATATATAAAAAAAGTGTAGTTAACACCTGAAATATTGTTGATAGTAAAATATTTTTTATGAATGGGTGAAAAGATATTATAGGTGAATCATTGATGGTATTATAATTATAAATTTTTTACTTTTATATTATTATAATAAATTTAAATATATTATATAGGTGTATAAGATTACATAAAATGAAAGTCACAACATGGATAAGGGTTTCACATCTGAGTTTTATTTCAGTGATACGTAGGCTATAATCACCTCATTATTCTTTAATTTGGTGTATATATTGCCCATTTCAAATGTTATATTATTAATATATTTATATTCATTTTATTTATGGTTTCATTTTTTTTATTCTCTTCATGGGGGTTATGATTGACATAGTTGTACATGTTTTAGGTTATAATCTGAATTTTTATCTGGATTGATTACACATAAGTTATTGATGAATAAAATACATGAAATATCAATAAAAAATATTATAAATTATCATATTATATTATTATTTATTTAAATTAAATTATTTAATTTTATTTTCATCTCTACATAAGTCAAAAGTTTGAAAAACATTTCAGGTAAACTATTTTTTTCCGATTGTGTTGGGAAAATTTAAATCTAAATTGATAATTTTGTTTAAATAATTACAAAAAATCATATAAACTATAATTCTTTTTCAAATTTTTAACACATGAATGACTTTATATACAAAAATTTAAAATTAATCATCTTTCAATTTTCCAATTGAGGTAAAATTTTCAAAAGTTATGAACGATATGTTTGGTTAAAAAACTACTTCCCTTGTATATATTCACACCAACATTTCAATTGAATTCCGTAAATATTTCATTAAATATTTTTATGGTTTATTTTAATGAAATAATTATTACTAAAATTCTTTATTTTTTAATATTGTAAATTAGTGATTTGAGAATGATATGGGAATTTTACCAGAAAAATGATTTAGTAAAGACTTTCATTCATATAAACATAATTTGATCTTATTTATTCCCCACATGAGATATGATCCAGTAATACCATATATTTTCATTCAATAGATGGAATAGGTTTATGATGATGAAACCTATTTTCATTTCAGTGTGTTAATCTATGATGAAATGATAAATGTATTAATGATCCTATAGAATACACAAATGTATTATGTTTTTTTGATGCATGTATATACTATATATTTTCAATCATTTGGGTAATTTTTAATTATTATGATATCATTGTGTTCAAAAGAGGTTATACAAAGCCTAACGGGGGTACAATGGTTGTTCGGACAAGCATATCAGGTGATGAAAATGTTGGTAGATGGACTTAGAATTCTGTTTATGTGATAATCATTATTACAAAATTTATTCCACTCTCTTATGACATTATCTTATGAAAAATTGATATATCATGGCTCACAATATTTGATTTACTTATGAGACATATATAATGAACTACTACCTGATTATTCCCTGATTCAAGTTTTTGATCTTTGAATTATTTGGTATAATTTTCAAATCTAAATCTCACTCTATCATACACATATATGTATCATTTTCTCACTTGTGATCATAGACTTATATATCTTATTTTTAACATTATATTGTATCTAAAAAAACCCTCTCTTTTATTTCATTTCGCCATCTTTCAATGTATTTTTTTAATTACGCAATGATTTGAAGTGTACAGTATGATATGAATTCAAGGGTGAAGGTAATTGTATTTCAATTAAATAATACATTTATGTATCTATTTTTCATTCATATTATTCCATTACAGTCCTCAGTTTTTTAATTTTATTAAATGGATTAAATATTCATCTATAATTTGGTAATTATTATTCTAGAAATGTATGTGTTTTACAAGTAAGTATTATATGAGGATGTATTATATATATATATATATATTTAATAGTAAAATTCAGTGATAACAGTTGTGATATTACTATGTATCGAAGAAGGTCATATATAATTAAAAATAATAGGGCAGTTATTCTTGAAAATACACCCATGTGTAGATATTGTCTAGTGGATGTGGTATTGATTTAAATTCACCAAGGGGTATTAAATCAAAAAGGGATGAATTGGGTATTAACTATATATTCACTATTATATTATTAGTGAGACACATATGGTAGACCTAGGAAGACGATCTTAGTGATATGATAGGTCTAATTCACATGTTCATTATGATCCATTATAGTGAATATTGATAAATAATGACCATGGATGAAAAAAGTTAAGCCTATGGAATCAGATTTTGAAATTTATGAGTAATGATTTAGACATCCTATGATTATTATTTCATGATATATGATTTTTTAAAAATTAATATTTTATCAAACTATGGATTTTGAATTTCATTACTGGCTTGAACTAGAAGGAAACATGTAGATTCTAAATTTGATAGACTATGCTATGATTACACTTATGAGATACCAATTGAAATAGGTATTGTAACATAAATAATTAGGATTTATCCTAACAATTTATCATGGAATATAAGAAACAAACTCATCTTGGGTGAGTTATCTAATGCAATTAATTAGATAAAAGTAGAGTATCATGGGATTTTAATTGATGGCGGCAAAGGAGGAATGAAAACTGTGTTTCCTATATTTTGATAATATGGGAATAAGAACCCAAATATTTATCTCATAGGGGAGAAAAAAGTATTGTTTTTGGAAAATATGGTCATATAAGAAAAAAATGATAATGGAAAATAAAGAGTTCATTGGTGGGAAATAAATTACCTCTTATGGTGACATTTAAATTCAAATGATTCATATGCGGGGAACATTAGAATTATTTATTGGAATCACAGTTTATATTTACTGCAAATAGAGTCTAGTTTTTGTTTTTTTCTATCCAAAATTTTTTGATCAGATAATTTCATGGAATGTGATTTTAATGTACATTTTAACATGTCAATGGTGAGAACATTTCCTGGTGTTTGGAAAATTTTGGCATGATAAAACAATAGGAAGAGGCTAGCATTATGAAAGAATGTTTTTTGGAATCAACCCTTAATAAAAAATTTAATGGCATGGCTTTAATGAGACTAGGTTTTAATAATGTGACTTTCATGAGTTTGTGAAGGGTTAATGGTGTTATTCATTACTATGATAAGTGGATCATTGAAAATGAACGATGAGTTGAAGGTGATATCTAAAGCATGAAAAATTATAATTGGGGAATTGTGAATGGATTATCTTAGTGATTGTGGAATTTAATGATCCAAAAATATTTAAAGGTTGTGGATCATTGTGAATTGATCATCCAATAAATATGAGGTTACCCCTACTTTATTTGATTGGAAAATAATTGGAGAAAAGAAAGATTCACTATGATTTTGTAAAGAATTGGGATATAAACTAGTTTTACTTTCAATGCATGCTATAGCATCGTGAAAAGACTAGTTATATCTTGATTGATTTAAATTCTTCAAAGAAATGTGATATTCATGGTGACTGGGTATTCCATGATGTTTCAGTGTTCATTACAATGGTATTTATCTTTGAAAAATGTAAATGTTTGCATCATTTTTTAGTGACTAGGGGTTTCAAAGTGAAAAAATTTGGTTATATGGTGCAATAAGTGTCTCATTATAGTAAGGGAAAATACATTAATTTAAATATAAAAAAATAAAAGCATGCTGATAAATTGGGTATGACTTCACCCAAGGCATCTAGAATGGTGGAGTCGACAGAAATTATTTGAGGGATATATTGTGTTATCCCTAAAATATTTTAATTTAATTTTACCTGGAATAGATAGTCTATGTCTGAAATTTTATATTCCAAAATGAGTGATGATTAGTTGACATAGGTATGAGCGATACACAATCAGTGTATTCTCCTTGAACTAGCCCTTAGTGGTGTACAATGTAAAATTTATGTGTTGTCTCCTTTCATGTGATTGTTTTTTATTCTTATCCCTATTATACAGGTTTACCTAGTTCCTAACAACATGGTTCAAAGATCTATCACTTTAATAAAAAAAATTAAACCCTGATTCTCCCCTCCCTTATCAGGGTGTTCTTGGGTCCTTCATGTGCTATTCGAGTGTATAAGTTGTTTGAGTTAAATTCCTATCTTTTACTATCATGGAGAATCCAGAATATCCCAGGGGATTCCCACATTGTATGTAAGAATCATCCATATTTGGAAGAAAATGATGAAATATAATATAATATATCTTTTATTGGAATTTTTCATTTTTCATTACATAAGGAACATATATCTCTAGTGCAACAAGATTCTATGTGATTGAAACTGAGTAGATAATGCATCAGGAAGATACCAATACACAAAAGTTCATTACTCCAGATCTAACATATAAATTATATTTATAAGTGATGAGTTTCACTTCATCCAAGAATTTGTGGGAGAAATGGAAAACGTATATCAAGGTCAAAAATGTTTTAGAGGTGAAACACCATGTTTTTTAAAATATGTTCGGTTGTATGAAAATTAATTTTGATGAAAATTCATATGCCATTTTAAATTTAATTAGTGATGATTTTGGATAAATTTGAGGACTTGATTATGAAATCAAAGACATCAACATTGTAAATAAAATCATGAGAAGTATTTATCCACACAAAATCCACATATGGATGAACCTGAGGAAAATGATTTTCATAAGCTCTCTTTTTATGATCAATTATGCATTTTGGTGGGTAATGAAATGAGGGTCAACCAATATTATGAAACAAATCGACTAGGTAAGGAAATGGAATTCAAGGATATGGAAAAACATGTTTTCTCCATAGATAATAATGATAATGATACGGACTAAGATGAACATATTTCTATCTTTTACAAAACAAATTGACGAACAAATAGATTTAAATGAGACATACATGTGGTATGTTTTTTGTGTGGAAGAGTTGGGAGCTTTGGCTCTCATTGCTCAGTGAAGATTGATGCTGAATGACATGAAGTTGAAAACATTAATAAGTCTATGAAAATGATTTTTCAAAAGAGATACATCAAATATGGAAACAAAATTATAGAAAAAGTGTTTTGTCTATACATAAGAATAATATGTTAATGAATGGTTTAGGATAAGGAAATTGGGTTTAAATATAGAACCCAAGTGTCCAAAATGGATATAATTGAAAATTCAGAAGCATAATAATACAATTATATAGATAATAAGTTTATTGATGATATTGATCTGATGTTGGAACGTCAATTTTCTCTTGGTAAGCTTCCAAATAACCGAAAAAGAATGAATGTGGAGAGAATTTCAATAGGTTTCAATAAAATATATTGATTGGGTTAAAGCTAAAATTTATCTACTAGAAGAATTAGTAAAAGGAACATTCAAAAACTATACAAATCTCTAAATTTGTAGGACAATTGAATACCATAATTTAATAATATGTAATTATTTTATTGAATTTATATATAGACTGGAGGAGAAGTCAGTGAAAGTTGGTGGTCTTGAGGATAATGTTATTACTCTAAAGAGTAAAGTAGATGTTTAATAAAATTAAAAAAAATGAGTAGTAAAATAATGTATGGATGATTCTTAGGTTATGAGATAGTAAAGAGATTTAATCATGGAATTTAAGGAGTTTGAAGGTTTTTAATGATAAAATATTCACATGAAAGGTACACGTTGGAATTGGTTGTGATGCTGAAACCTAAAATCTTATAAACAAAATGGGCTAAAATTAAGGGAAGATGAATGTTGGACATATTTAAAAGTTACCTGAAGTCCTAAAAATGAATCACTCAAATCAAATGAGATGTAGAAGTAAAAGATATCAACAATTATCCCAAAATGATCTGTAGTCAAGATCTTTTCCAATATAAGTGGACATGAAAGGGAATATATGTGAGATGAAAATTCCTCTAATGAAATGTCAATTATATGGCTATTTAGTTTATACAATTTTATAGTGTGAATAGAAAATGATCAATTTTAATGGGTAATATTGTAAAGATGCAGAAATTAAATATAAATTTTTTTAATTATTGGGAAATTTTATGAGTCCACAAAAATTGACGGCTCATGATTCCAAGGCCCGGGGTGCCCGTAATGAATTTTTGAGCATTTTCTATGTACGTTCAGTAAACGTGAAAGTGGGTTTTTGTAACCTTTGAACCAGTTCTTGGAATTGAAATCTAAGGACATCATTGAACTCAAATTGCTGGTATTCGCTTAAAGATACTTTCACCTTGACGAAATTTGGTCGAAGGTGACTGTTAGTTTTCAGCTTTTTCATGGGAATAAAAAAAATAAACTTTTATTTTATTCCATTAAACTGAATGTCAAAGATGTGGGGACCACCATAACTAAAACCTCCCAGTTATTGTTAAAGAGGTTGTGACCACCTGAACTAAAACCCCTTTTTGTGAATTCATGGTGGTGGGAACCACCCAAACCCCTTTTAAATATGGGGAAGTCCCTTGGAATCCCCCCAATTAATTGTGCCAATGTTAATTAATTGGCTTGAAACTTTTTAAATATTATGTAACAGCATTATTAGAATTTAAGAAGGTTCCTTGTAAATGAACATTCCTAAATTCCATGATCGTTACTTAACTTTTCCTTCTACTATTTATATGGAGCATGGGAGGAGGATTTTGGATGGCATCACTAAGAGACGAAGTGATGGTAACGTGTCGTGACACCCAACACTTGGAGAAACATGAAGCTTCTCCAAAGAAGAATGCAATCCAGAAATGAGGAATGAGGATGACATTTGAACTGAATTTGAAAGCATGATTGCGAAAGCGACAATCGTTGGTATCCTCTTCGCCTTCACCGATTCCATCCCACGACCACCATCAACAAACATTCGATGTAGTGGTTTATTTATGTGTGATTAATTGTTTTCCCATGATCATCAATTCAAAAAAAATGTTAATCAACTCTCTATGTTATTGATCCATGGATATTTTCTTTTGCGGGTTGTGGAATAATTATTGTCGAAGGTTCTAGGGTGGTTGTTTGAATTTTAACCCCTTAAACGTTCTTGTATATTCTTCATAAATCCAGAAGAAATGATAGATTCTTGCAACCACTATAACGTGGAGTGTGTGGGCCAAACAATCATGGCCCGACCTCTCTGCATTTTTTTTGATTATTTATTGGGATTTCGCGTCGAAGGCGACGGCACGACTGCATCGCTCGACAAAAGAAAATATGTATTGTGCCGCATCGGTGATGGAAGGATGTCCGACTGAACCGGCCTCCGACGAAGGCATGGTGTGTGATAGTTCCCTGAAGAGAAGAAGGCTCGCCATTTGGCCAGCTGCGGTGGACCCGCCTCACCTGGGCTCTCACACCGCCCCGTGGCCCCAGAGCTGCCACGCTGCCCCCGCGCCACACCACATGCAACATCGTGGCCATTGACCTTCCCCATGGCCCCTCACGCCGCACCGTAGACCATGTGCCGCCCAATGGCCCACGCGCCGCCCCGTGAACCCCGCGCCGTCGAGCGACCACCGCGACGCCCCGCGCTGCCCTGCTGCCTGGCAGGGCCGCCTGGTGTGGGATGGGAAACCAAGCGGGGGCCAAGCCAGTACCAACACGGACCTGGCTAGATCCAGCAATCCTGGTCGACCTGAACCTGGTCTGGTTGGCCCAGGTCGGGTCAGGTCGGGTCGGACCAGACCCATACCAGCTTTGACCCATTTCCGCGTTTTGGCCATAACCTTGGCACCGAGTGTCTGTTTGACGAACCGTCTGCGGAACTGGAAACCATGGACTGAGATGGTCTTTTCAGTATACCCCAATGGATATTTGGATAATTTTGGGGAATGTTCCGGTGGGATCAAGAATGAATCCAATCAGGCCATCGAGACTAAAAGGCTGACAACTTACAGACCGGGTGTCCGTTTGACACACCATCTATTGCGTTGAGACCCCTATGACATAGTGGTTCTTTTGGGATATCTCGTCATGGGTTTTCTAGGTATTTGGAGTATCAAATAGTGTATTTATGAGTGGAACCTTTTTGAGACAAGAGAGCTTAGTGTGGGAACCTTGTAGATGGATAAGATGATGTACTAGGATCATGTGTGGGTCTGACGACCTACTAACGATGTACTAGGATCTTGTGTGAGTCTGAAAACATACTGAAGATGTACTAGTATCTTGTGTGGGTCTGACGATGTACTAGGATCCTGTGTGGTTCTGACGATGTTCTGACAATGTACTAGGAACCATTGTTGTTCTGATGATGTACTGATGATGTAGTAGGATCTAGTGTGGGTCTAACAACATACTGACTATGTACTAGGATCCTATGTGGTTTGATAATGTACTAACGATGTACTGGAATTGTTTGTGGGTTTGACAATGTGCAGACGATGTACCAGGATTCTGTGTGGGTCTGAAGACGTACATACGATGTACTAGGATCTTGTGTGGGTTTGACAATGTGCTAGGATCATGTGTGGGTCTGACAAGGTACTAGGATCATGTGTGGGTATAATGATGTACTACGACCCTCTATGGGTCTAATGATGACTTAGGATCCTTTTTGGTTATGCCTCCTAATAGAGTAAGATGAATTTGTAGTTACATCTGATCATCTCTACTAAAATACCTAAGATATACCTTGTGTGAGCTATGTTCGTACATGTGTAGTGCATTCCCTTTGTTGTAATACATTGGTTTTATTCTTCTGTGTGGAGTAATTGTGTGGTACTTACCTTCGTGGTACTCTTTCATTTTTGTAACATTTTATCTTGGGATTTTTCGATGGACTTTGTGTTTCCTCATGACTGAAATGGTAATACTTGATATCATTGGTATATGTATGGGCATATACCAATGTAGGGTGTTGAGTTGATTTCATACATGTGGTTTATCTTTTTTCGATTTTTGTGAGACCTTAAGGGACTCGGGGTCCCTAATAAGTATCGTTATTATCACCGGGGAACAGGCTATGCCCGCACCTTATTGTGTTTGGGGCAGACAAGGGACAGTGCTGGATGAGGATGAGGTAACCAGGACTAGATGGTGCCATGAGGTGGACCATACGTTGTGTCAGTACTCTGAGGAGATGGGAGGACATGGAATGCTGAGGAGGCGATATGTATGTACCCTTCATGTAGTAACTTTTGAGGATGGCCCAGTAGCTTTCTTTCTCTTTCTTCAGTTGTATTGTATTTCAGTTGTACTTGTACCTTTACTATTGGTCTTGTATTCTGACCCCTCTTACTTTTAGCACTGTTTTTGCAATAAAATTTTACAAGTATTTTTATCTCTCTGTGTTCTTGGTTGCATGTTTTTATAGGTTATAAAGGTAATGCATTCTCAGTTTTAGGGAATATGCCTTTCGCTGAAAATCTCCAGGTCCTGGCCTATGGAAGGCGGGCATGGAGTAGTCACGACATGGGCCCCAGGGGACGGGTCCTGACAAAATGGTATCAGAGGTATCGGTTCTACTGCAGAACATTGGACACTGATCTTTTTAATAGAAATAGTGTTATGTTTAGTGAGTGTGGTTATCAGTTTAGGAAATCCAGTTTTGGTGTGGTGGCCAACGTATCCATACAACAGGACCATAACTTCTGATTTCCGACTCAACACACGAAAACACTGATTGAGTTTGTGTTTACAAGCGTATTAATTCTGATCTATTTGAGTCAGCTCACCTGGAATAACATAATGACCGTGGAACACCTGTTTATTTTTAGTATGCCTCCACGCAGATAGCCAGCTAGTGTTCTGGATATAGTGCAGAGTGATAGGCTACCGAGCGATGATGCCTCGGTGTAGAGCCCTTTTTCAGTAGAGGAACTAGTAGAGGCACTAGAGGTACCATTACCTATTGGAATACTGATTCCACCAGCCCCAACAGTAGAGGGTGCACGCTGTTTGAAATCATTGCATGAGTTACAGCACTAGAGGCCACCTAGGTTTAGGGGAGAGATGGACCCACAGGTGGCTGAGGATTGGATGGAGGTCGTAGTGAGAGTCTTCCTACTTGTAGGGAAACCAGATGAACATATGGTGATCCTTGATGACCGTCTTCTATAGTTGGCATCAGGAAGATGGTGGAGCTTGATGCTCCATGTTCATGACGGGGTGATGCTTCTCTGGGTAGACTTCGAGAGCTTGTTTTGGGTAGAGTTTGTTCTAGTGACTCTTTGTGCGGTGCACATACATGAGCTTCATCATCTACCACAAGGAGGAAAGTTTTTGGCCCAGTACTCAACTATGTTCACTGATATCTCATGCTACTCCATTGATGTGGTGCAAGAACCATTCTTTAGGGCCTAGACCATAGAGCAGGGTCTCAGGCAGGAGATTAGGGTTTTGATGATTTCTCTCAGCATCACAATGTAGGTGAGGGTGTTAAAGTGAGCCCTCTTAGTGGAGAGATGTTTTCATGAGCAGTTTCCATTAGCAAGATCCACCATTGGACGTCTTATAACATAGTCTTATACAGTTGGAAGTAAACAGATTTCACAAAGGTCCAAGAGGACCATACCTAATAGTGGATGACTGCATGTCTCAAGATCGGTTGTGCGGGGCATCAAAGACAGAGCCAATAATGTGAGAAACATGACGTGTTTCACATGCGACGGGCATGGTCACATGGCTTTTGACTGTCCAACCCGCAATACAGATGATCAGAAAACGGTTGAGGGACCACCCTGGAAAAGCCAAGGGTTCGACAGAGGAGGTCCGTGGGGAGTAGCCGGACGAGGAAGAGGAGCTGGCTGGGCAGCTGGCGGTGGGTGACGATTCGAGATGTTACCACCACCACAACTAGGTAGTCCACCCGAACCATAGGGAGAAGGAGGACATGAGCGAGCTCAACACCAAGCTGCTGATGATTATGATCACGGCAGTCCGGAGATGATACGAGGTATGATATGTGTCTACTAAACCTTATCTAGAGTACATATAGACACAAGTTCTAGTTATTCTTTTATTTCTACTATCCTCATTCAGAGCTCGAAGATTCCAATGGAGCCATTGGATCGATCCTTACGGCTAGAGACTCTTATGGGAGAGGATTCGATGTTTTCGCACTAGTGTCAGTAGTGCAAGCTTACTCTAGGAGGCGAGAGCTTCGGCTGGGATATCCTAGTAGCGGCGTCGAGGCCTTACGACGTCATCTTGAATATGGACTGGTTTTCTGCAGTCCATGCTCAGATTGACTGTATTATGCGCAATGTGTGGTCTGTCATAACAGATGGTATCAGGTTTACCATCACTGGAAAGAAGGGATCCTTTGCAGCACATGATAGGCATACTTTTATGAGAGTCCAGCTGATCACTCATCAGTTGGGTAGCCTTACCCTCAGAGCAGTTTATGGGGAGAGTCTAATCTATTCACTAGTGGTGGACCAGTATGCAGATGTCTTCCCTGATGATGTTTTCGGTCTACCTCTTCACAAAGAGGTGAACTTTTATATTTACTAGTACCCCGGGATGACACCAATATCTACCCCAATGTATTGGATGGCTCCCACGGAGCTTCGTGAGCTGTGGGTATAGCTAGAGGACTTATAGGGGAAAGGGTTCATTCGGCCAAGTGTTTGTCCTTGTGCAGCCCCAATTTTGTTCTCCAAGAAGGCGGATGTGAGCTTGAGGGTTTTTTTTGAGAATCGACGCCTGAACCAGGTGACCGTGAAGAACATTCACCCACTATTGAGGATTGACTACCTCTTTGAAAAACTAAAGGGAGCATGATTCTTCTCAAAGATAGATATCAGATCCATTTATCACCAGCTTAGAGTACGAGACAAGGATGTGCAGAAGACAGCTTTCAGATGTCGGTATGACCATTTCTTGTTCATGGTTATTCCATTTGGCATAACCAATGCTCCAACAGTGTTCATGGGACTCATGAATAGGATCTTTCATCCATACCTTGATCACTTTTTCATGGTATTCATCGACGACATTGTGATCTACTCGGCTACTTAGGAGGAGCATGCCTATCATTTGTATGTAGTACTAGACAAACAATGAGAGAACCAGCTTTATGGTAAGATCTCGAAGTGCTAGTTCTATATCTGAGAGTTTCACATTTTGGGACACGTCATCTCATAGGCTGGAGTTACTGTGGATCCATTGAATATTGAGGTTGTACTTTCATGGGATCCACCCAGCAGTGTGACGGAGGAATGTGGTTTCTTGGGTTTGGTAGGATACTACCAGAGGTTTGTGTGAGATTTCTCCAGAGTTGTTGCACCTTTATCAATGTTGATTAGGAAAGGGAAACCCATCATATGGTCAGAGAGATTCCAGTAGAGTTTTCAGTAGTTGAGGCAGAGGCTGACTAGTGCCCCCATCTTGAGGATTCCAGAGCAGGTCGTGGGGTACGTAGTCTACAGTGATGAATCAGGGGCTGGACTCGAATGTGTCCTGATATAGTAGCGAGTAGTGTTTGTATACAGTTCATAACAGCTGAGACCACATGAGTAGAACTATTCTATCCATAACCTGGAGTTATCAACCGTGGTCTTCGCCTTGAAGATGTGGCAACATTACTTGAGGGACTAGAATTTTATAGTGTACTCTAATCACAAGATTTTGAGGTATGGATTCTCTCAGAAGGACCAAAATCTTATACAGAGACGTTTTATTGAGTTAATCCAAGACTATGACTTCAATTAAGTCTATATTACTAGGAAGTGGAACCTTGTAGTAGAGGCACTCAGTAGGAGATCTAGTATATAGCAGCAAGGTGAGGCGATAGAGAAACTGGCCACTTTGAATATATCCTATGTGGTTTCAGATGGAGATTATTTCCTTCTATCTCTTACAGTCACTCCCCCACTTCATCAGCGGGTAAGGGAGGCACAACGTGGGGACATTTAGAGTGATACTCCAAGTGCACAAATTTCCATAGGACATGCACCTGATGTATTTTTTTAATGTGGGGAGCACTTCATCCTCTTTATAGGATGTACCATGGTACTAGTATCACTTCAGGAGGAACTATTGATGAATTTCCACACATCCCCTCTCGAGGTACATCTAGGAGTGGAGATGATGTACCGGGATCTCAGATGACATCCCTGGTGGCCAGGAATGAAGAAAGTTGTAGCAGAGTTTGTCTCTCGGTGCCTCACTTGTCAGCAAGTGATGGTGGAGAATCTGGTACCAGTAGGCTTGTTTCATCCTTTAGAGGTCCCAGAGTAGAATTTGGATGGGATATCCATGGAATTCATGACAATACATGCATGTACATCCTGAGTTCAGGATTTTATCTGGGTGATCATTGACCGACTGACCAAGTTGGCCCACTTATTATCGATCAGATATCAGGGTTCAGTAGAGAGCTCGAGACGCCTCTATGTGCATGAGATTGTACAGCTACATAGAGTTCCCTTGAATATTTTCTCAGATCGTGATACAAGTTTTACTTCTCAGCTATGGAAGGGATTATAAATGGTATTAGTGACAAAGCTTCATTTGAGAAATGCCTTCCATCCATAGATGGATGGACATACTGAGCAAACCATTTAGACCATCATGGACATGCTACGTGCGTGCGTCCTTGACTTTGGTCATAGCTAGGAGTATCACTTTCCTTTGATGGATTTTTTATACGACAACAGCTATCACTCAACTATTAGGATTACACATTTTGAGACATTGTATGGGCGACCATACAGATCATCTTTGTGCTGGACTGACCCTGGGTGGTCAGCACTCATGGGACCATAGATGGTATGAGCTACCACAGAGAAAGTGCAGATCATCCAGGAGTGGATGAAGACTGCATAAAGAAGGCATAAGTCTTATGCCGACAGGAGATGGGGACCTCTGGAGCTCGCGGATGGCGACCACGTCTTTCTACGGGTCACACCCCTATAAGGTTTATGGAGATTTGTCTGAGGTAGAAAGTTATCTACAAGGTTCATCGGACCCTTCCGTTTCCTACGAAAAGTTGGCAAGGTGGCTTACCACCTAGCACTTCCCCCTCAGTTGCACCGAGTGCACGAAGTCTTCCACATATCCCAGGCGAGGAGATACATGCATGAACCTTCTCACATAATCAACCACGGAATGCTGGATGTCAAGGATGGGGAGAATTTTACGGAGGTTCCTTGAGAGATTGAGGATCGACATTAGCAGGTCCTTCGTGGGAGGTTGATACCTCTGGTGGGTGTTCGCTGGCAGCACGTGAACCTCTAGGAGAGAACATGGGAGCGAGAGGCTCAAATTCATGTTCAGTACCCCAACTTGTTACCATATTTTTAGTTGTGGATTACTGGGACATAAAGCCTCGAGGTGGAAAGAATGTAAAGATGCAGAAATTCCCTGAAATTTTTTTAAATATATGGGAATTTTATGAGTCTGCGAAAATTGATGGGGCATGATTCCGAGACAGGGTGTGCCCAGAATTAATTTCTGAACTTTTTTTTAGTTATGTTTAGAATATGTGTGAGCAGATTTTTGTAACTTTTGAACTGGGGCTCAAAATTGAAATCCAAGGATACAATTGAACTCGCAACACCGATATTCCTATAAAGATACTTTCACCTCAACGATAGTTGGTCAAGGGTGAAAGTTAGTTTTGGGATTATTCTTTGGAATAAAAATTAAATAAACTTTTATTTGTATCCTCCAAACTGAATGTTAAAGATGTGGGGACCACCTGAACGAAAACCCCTTTTTATGAATTAATGGTGGTGGGGACCACCTGAACCTCTCTTAAATGTGGGGAAGTCCCTTAGAATCCTCCAAATTAAATATTCCATTGTATATTTATTATCTTGATCATTTCTAAATACTATGAAACAGTGTTGTTGGAATTTAAGAAGTTTCTTAATAAATGAACCGTCATAAATTCCATGATCATTACTCACCTCCCCCCCCCCTTATTTATATAGAGCATGGGAGGAGGATTTGGGATGGCTTCACCAAGCGATGAAGCACTGGTAAAGTTCTATGATGCCCAACACATGGAGAAACATTAGGCTTCTCCATAAAAGAACACACTTCAGAATTGAGGAATGAGGATGACGTTCGAACAGACATTGTATGTGTGATTGCGGAAGAGACGATCATTGGCATCCTCTTCGCCTTCAATGTTTCCATCTCATTACCTCCATCAAAAAACCATCAAGGTAAATGTTTATGTATATGTTATTATTTTTTTCCACATTCATCCCTTCTAAAAAAATAACATGGATCAACTCTTTAACTAGTTGATCTGCAGATATTTTTCTTTTGCGGGTTTGGGAATTATTATTACTGGAGGTTATAGGGTGGTTGTTTGAATTTTCCCACTTACCCATTTTTATCAATTCTTTGTAAATCAAGTAGAAATTATAGACACTTGCAACTGCTCTAATGTGGATAGTGTGGGACAAACAAATATGGCCTGACCTCTTCGCAATTCTTGTGATTATTGGTTGTGTTCTTCGCGACGAAGGTGACGGCACGACCGTGTCGCCCGATGGAAGAGAATCGCTGCTTGTGCCACTTAGGTGAAGGATAGATGACCAACTGAAACAGCCGCTAGTGAAGGAACGACGTGTGATCATGCCACATAGAGAGGACGACTGGCTTTTCAGCCGGTCGTGGTGGACCCGCTGCCCCGCCACCACACGGCCCCCCACATTTCCCTACGGCCCCAACGTCGCCCCGCGACAACCGCGCCGCCCCGTGGCCACAGCCCCACCCCAGTGCCCTCGTACCGCCCCATGGCCCCTGTGCCGCCCCATGGACCCCAGCCGCTCCTCATCCACAACACCACCCCTTGGCCCACGCTCCGCACTTCAACTACCCCTCCAGTAGGCCAGGCCGCCCAACGCATGTCGGGCCAGGTCAGACTGGACTCGGACCAGCTTCAACCCATTTTGGCTCATTTGGACATAACATTGGCACCGACTGTCCATTTGATCAACCATATGTGGAACAAGAAACCGTGGAGCGAGATTTTCCTTTTGGTATACCCCACTGGATATTTGGAAAATGTTGGGGAATGGTCAGGTTTGATTGAGCACGAATCCAACCGGGCCCTTGGGACTACAAGGCTAGTAACATACAGACTGAGATTCTGTTTGAAGCACTGTCTGTTGTGTTGGGACCCCTATGACGTGGCAGTCTATTGTGTTACTTCTTCAAGGGTTTTCAGGGAAGTAGGATAATCGACCAGTGGCCTGATGAGCGGACCCTCTTGAAGAAATGTGATCATAGTACAGGAACCCATTAGCTGGCTCAGATGATTTTCTAGGATCATGTGTGGGTCTGATGACATACTGACGACGTACTAGAATCCTGTGTTGGTGTGTGACATTTTAAAGATGTACTAGGATCCTATGCGGGTCTGATGACATACTGAAGATTTACTAGGATGCTTTGTGAGTCTGAAAACATACTGATAAGGTACTAGGATCCTGTGTCGGTCTGACAACGTACTGACGATGTATGAGGATCTTGTGTGGGTCTGACAACATACTGAAGTTGTACCATTATCTTATATGGGTCTAATGACGTACTGACAATGTATGGGGATTTATTGTGGGTGTGACAATGAAGTGACGATGTACTAGGATCATCTGTGGGTCTGATGACATGCGGACAATGTACTAGGATCATGTGTGGGTTTGACAATGTATCGATGATGTACTAGGACCCTATGGGGGTCTAACGATGTACAAGGATCCTATGTGGGTCTGATGAAGTACTAGGATATTGTGTGGGTCTATCAATGTACTATGATCCTTTGTTGTTCTGATGTTGATTTAGGATCCTTCATGGGTCTTCCTCTTAACAGATTATGATGAATTAGTAGTTATATCTAATCATCTCTACTATTGTACCTATGATTTACCATGTGTGAGCTGAGTTTGTACCTATGTAGTACTTTCCCTTTGTGTTAATACCTTTTTTGTATTCTTCTATGTGGATTACATGTGTGGTACTTACCTTCGTGGTACTCCTTCCATTGTGGAATAGTTGTGCTTGGGATTTTGAGTTGGACTCTGTTTTTCCTCATGATTGAGATGGGAAATACATGATATCTTAGGTATATTTATGGTCATATACCTAATTAGTGTTAGCAGATGATTTCATGCTTGTGGTTTATCCTTTGTGAATTTTTGTGAGACCTTGAGGGTCTTGGGGTCGCTAATAAGTATCGTTATACTCACCCATTCATGGGCTATGCCCGCAAATTGTTGTGTTTGGTGAAGACAACAGACAACGCTGACTGAGTACAAGGGTACCAAGACTGGACAGTGCCCAGAGGTGGACTATACGGTATGTTAGTATGCATAGGAGATGGGTGGACGTGGAGTGTTGAGGAAGCGGTCTGTACCTACCCTTCAGGTCAGAACATCGTAGGATGACCCAATAGTGGCCTCTATTTTTAGTTGTAATATATTTCATTAGTACTTGTACTATTACAATTGGAATTGTATTCCGGAACCTCTTACATCCATCAATCATTTTTCTAGATAGTTTTACATGGGTTCGTATCTCACTATGTGC
Organism: Viscum album; assembly: GCA_963277665.1. Taxonomy (NCBI): domain Eukaryota; kingdom Viridiplantae; phylum Streptophyta; class Magnoliopsida; order Santalales; family Viscaceae; genus Viscum; species Viscum album. The sequence continues at coordinate 260,992,730 of OY728161.1, forward strand.
TTGGTTTCATGTGTTTACAGGTTATAAAGGAAATGCCTTCTCGATTTTATAGAATACATCTTTCGGTGCTAGTCTCCTGCCCCTGGCCAATGGATGGAAGGTTTAGGGTAGTCATGGCCCGGGCCCCGAGAGACAGGTCGTGAAATATATTGTGGATTTCTACAAACTATAATGAATTCAAATTCAACATATTATAGAAATGGTAAAAAAATTTGTTATTTTTTTCACCAATCTAACTTAAGGACATGGCGTAATTTATGGAAAGAAGAGGAAATGAGGGAGTATTACCAATATAACTCAGAGAAAATTCATAACCTTCCATCCAGATAGATTTTATCTTTAAAATATGTATTATCCTCTAGAATAACAACATTATAATGAATAACCAAATAAAATGGAATGTAGATTGAAAATAGCATCATTATCCTCCAGTAAATAAATTGTTTCATGGAAGGAAAAGAATAATGTTTAGAAATCCAATAATGTGGTATTAACTCCCAAACATATGAAGAAAAGTGGCACCTGGATTCCTGATAGTAGATGATCATACAATATGATGATGAATTAATTTTCATTTAATAATATTAATAGAAGGGTTGATTAAAATATATGTTTTGGCAATGATGGTGCTTTAAAGACGAGAGGCTGTGGAAGTATAGAACTTGAAAATGATGAGATGAAGAAAATTAAATTACTATATGTGGATGGTCGGCATCACAATATCCTACGTATGATTCAACTCTGTGACTCATGATTTAGATTAGAATTCAATCAAAGTGGTGCACTATGAAATGAATGACATAGGATTCTATATTGAAAGGATGTACAACATATGGTAATTTGTACTTGGTGGACAGTAAATCGAACATTTTTTACATAACTGTTGAAGAAGAAAACAACTTATGGACCCAGGGGATGGGTCATATTAACCAAAAATACGTTTAAAATATATATAATTGGAATATATTCATTCATATTTATAATCTTATGTCTGAATGAGAAAATACATGTAATTATGGCATACGAAGTAAGTTGGTATGATGTTAATATCAGACAAGTAGAAATGGTAATCATACCTTCTTGATCTCATCCACAAATATGAACATTCTCCAATAAATTTGGATAGAACATATGGAGAGAGGTTCTACATTAATTTCATAGATTATTATAGTAGAATGGATTGTGTGATGATTATACACATGAAACTACATGTGCTTAATTGTATGAAAATTTATCGTTTAATATCCAAGAATGATATTGGCCACACAATACATGTTCTACAATCATCTATTGGATGGGTATAAAAATTCATTAAATTTAAAAATTACTTTGAAAAATATATAATAAAGCATAAAGTGGAGGCTGTGAGAACCCCATATGAAAATTGAGTTTCTGAACAAAAAAAAATTAGTAGGTAAACAATTTTTCTATAACTATGATGATTAAGAGTCATATATCTCATCATTACTGGAAAGAGAATGTCCAAGTAGTATTTTACACTCAAAATCAAATGGGTGTCTATATGAAATAATCTATAATATCAAATGAGTTTTTGTAGGGGAGGAGTCCATCTATAATGTTTTTTTTTTCATGTTTTCAGAATTAAAATTATCAACTAAAATTAATTTGGAAATCAAGGAATGTATGGTGATTGTGAAGCAGAGGGAATATTCTATATGTATTCAATGAAGGGGAAAACATAAAATTTATTTAATAATAATATTGGAATAATTGTAAAAAAAGTCATGTAATGATCATTGAAGATAATCCAACAAATACCCCAAGGAGCTCTTATGATAATATGATACATAGTGTAGAAGATAATAATAATGGAATAGATTCATGTATAGAAGTATAAGAAGGTGGAGAAAAACATTTATGGGTAAGAAAACAATGTTGATTAAGCAAAATAATAAGAATAAGAAACCATGGTAAAATAAATATCATCTAAACATCAATGGAAAAATCAAAGAGAAAAAATTGATCAATTCAACGTCATTAGGGATTGGATAGCACCCGCACAAGAAAAAGGAATGAGGAGTGAATCACATTCTCTCTTCAAATAAATTGTTCATCCAACATCATTTGAACAAGAACCAAAGGATTAATCATGGGTTAAAGACCTGAATGAATAATTGGATTATATTGATAAGAACCAATCATGGGATCTAGTTAAGACACATAAAGATAACAATGTAATTGGGAGAATGTGGAACTTTTAATAAATTCAATCATAATAGTAATTTGATCACAAATAAGGCTTTATTACTGTATAAAGGAAATGCACATATTGAAGGAATTTATATTGAATAATAATTTTCTCAAATATCTATACAATAGTATATCATAATTTTTCATGCTACGGAAACCATGGAGGATTCAATGTTTATTATATAGATTCAAATAAAAACTTTTTAAATGGAGTTCCTGAATAAAAAGTGTTCATGGAAAAACAATCGGAATTTCTTATTGGAAATGATGAAGCGAAGGTTTAGGATAAAATAAGGGACGTTACAGTCTATATCATCCATTATGTGATTGGTATTCTCTTATAGATTCTTATCCGAATAATATTTAATTCTAAAGAGGATGTTTTGATCACAATCTCAAAGTAAATAATTCATAGGAAGATGAGTTTATGATACTTCTAAAAAGGGAAGATATTATATTTTGTAGAGGAATTGAGGGGTCCGTAAAAAATCTTCCAAACACATTAAATAGAAATTTCAAATGACAACGAATGGTGAAATAAAAAAGTTCGTATGGATACAATTAATTTAGAAGTATTATTATACATTCAATTCTCACGAAAATTATACAAGAGAGTTTATTATGAAATTAAATATGAATGACTGCAAACAAATATCAAATCTGATTTCAGTTGGGGGAAAATGGAAAGCAAGAGGTTGAGACCTCTACAGATCCCACCATGAATAAGAGAATATTTTGAATCTTATTATAATTTACTATAACATGACCAGATTTCGACTTTTCAATATTATTAACAACCCACTTTAAATGTCATCTGATGGAATATAATTTGGTTGTAGTTAATATAATAATTTAGTATATTCAAGGGAATCATAATTATGGATTACACTTTGATGCTATTTGATATAATGAACTATACTCATTTTGTGATGCTGGTTGTGATAGAGATATTTGGATAGAATGTCTACATGTGGTGGAGCATTCATAGTTGGAATGAAATGTGTGGGATCGTATAGTAAGAAACAAGAAATAATTTCATTTAATAATACTAAAGAAGAGTATATATCTGATATAAAGGCTGGAACTGAGTAATTATGGATAATTAAATAACTAGATGATACTAGTGAAGAGGTGAAATAATTGGTGGACATTCAATGTGATAAAAATAGAATGATCGTTCATACAATGTTTCATGTTTGGAATTATAAAATGATAAATATTAAAATCATATATCACTTCATCAAGAAAAATGATGAACAATGCATCATTAAAATGGTTCATGTCGGAAATTATGACCAATTGGCTGACATTATGACTAAGTAATTGGCAGTACATATGTTCATGAAATATAAGTTGAACCTCGGTGTTCAAAAACCACTTAGTGCATGAAGAGGTTACATTCATTCCTATCTCACTAGTTTTGTTAACTATTTTAATCTTTTTTTTGAAGTGTTTCATTTTCTTGGGATGACATGATCCAGGGTGGGTGTTTTTACGCTTTATGAGTATAATTACATGAAATTTGTGTTTATTTAGAAGGGGTTGGGGAATAGATAAATTCAAATTACAAAGGGATGGAATAATAATTGATAAATTTTAGAGAAATTAATTTTTTTAAATGTGTGGTGGTTGTCGGTCTTTTCAACCATGCAATGCTTCTATGACATGATGAGAGTTAGGTGTTATGAGGAATCCCATCCAGGAATGTAATGCATATGTAAAATAAAATGAGACTATATTATAAATATTTAGTCATTCTAAAAAAAAGAACCTAATTCATTATTCATCTCTTCTTTTATACACAAAAAATTTCTCACATATACATAGAGTGTTGGTGGTTATTTCTTGAATATCTGGTTTTGTTTGTGACTCATTATTTATGTAATTTATCTATATATTTATAACAAATCCAAATAGTAGATTATTAGAACAATGTAACTAATTTGTAGGTAATTGAGTATGGTTTATGATTTTTGTGAATAAATATTGGGTTGATCAGGGAATTGCATGTTAAGTGATCATACAGTATAAGATGAAATCATCATTAAAGGTGGCGTCATTTCCATGTGTTTACCATATTTTTGGTCACAAAATAAAGAGGTAGAGGGTAGAATTATAATTTATTTTTTCTAGAATCAACACTTCATAAATATGGTAAAGACATGTGTTTGTTGAAGTCTAGGTTTGGCATATGAGAGTTTAATTATTTCACGATGGGGTGATGGTCTTATTCACTAGCGTGAGAAATGGTGTATCATAAATTCATGATGAGTTAATGGTGATATCTCTAGCTATGACAAATCCCACTAGAGAATCATGGATAGAGGATCACGATGAATATATTTCTTATGGATCTTAAGAATATGGTTAATGCATTAAAGCATCATTAATGACTGAGCCCATAATTAATCGGATACACCAAATTAATTCGATAAGAAAAAAATTGTATAAAATTTAAAATATCACTAATTTCACAATGGATGTGAGATTCTAAAATCCAATTGTCTATGAACCCAAGAAAAAAAATACTAGTTCATCTTTTACTGATGAAAATTCTTCTGAGTAATGGTATGTTCCCTATGACAAGGAATTTCATTATTTTTCAATGTGCATCATAGAGGTATTCAGATTTCTAAAATGAAGGTTTCAACATCAGTTTTACAGTGAATTAGGATTTCAATGTGCATCTTCTAAGGTCTGTGGTGAATGGAGATTCTCATTATAGTTTATAGAAAATACTTTAAGGTAAATCTACTGAAGACACCTTAAATTAAAAAAATAGAGTATGAATTCCTACAAATTAGTGAACAAGGGGGAGTCGACCGAAGTGTTCTGATGGACACAATGTGATATCCCTAAAATCTTGTAAGGAAGTATGACTAGAATAGAGTGACTATTTCTAAGCTATTATATTCCAAAATTAGTGAAGATTTGTGAATTTATGTATGACCTACACACTGTTGGAATATAATCATTTTACTAGCAATTAGTGTTGAACCATGTAAAATTGAATTGATGTCACACTGCATGTTATAGTTTGTTTTCTAATCATTCACATGTGATAGGTTTAACTAGTTCAAAACAATTAGGGAATATGATCCATCACATTATAAGAAATATTTCACTACCAGATTCACCCATCCCCTATTAGGGTGTTATTGGGTGTTTCCTTATACAAACTAATTCACTAAAATAGGAAATAAATCCTTGAATGTGGAAGTATTTGTGTTATTCAAATAATAAAAGAGGATCATGTTCTGTAAGGAACACATATCCTACACTATAGATTTTGGTATTCTTTATTAATGTTCATATTAATGTGCTATATAAAATTATTATTATTATTCATTTGTTGAATTTTATGGGATTTTGAGTATTGATTATATCTCTCTATATAGATTCAATATAAATTTCAAATATTATGATGTTTTATTTGATAATCTAGATTATAATGTGATCATTTATTAATGAGAGTATGAATAAAAAAAATTCAATATAAATTACATCCATTTTAAGGATCTTCATTCTATTTCATAATGGGTAGTTATATCGATTGGTTGAGGAGAAACACAAGATTGATGATGTTCCTATTTTATGAGTGTTTTTTGGTAGACTGGAATATTATTCCTCTAAATCATGAAGTATATATATTTTAGAAATAAAACCTCAGGCTACACCTATTTTGAATATTCCATATAGAGTATCCCAAATAGATTTTCATGAATTGAATATGTTACTCTAAGGGAATCTTGATAAGGGATTCATTCAACCAAGATTGTCACTATGGGGTGCACATATTCTTTTTTATGCAGAATGATAGATTAATGAAATCATTCATTGAATGATGGTATCATAGTAAGATCATGATAATGAATTAATATCATCTTCCCCTTATTTAGGATTTTTTACCTGCTCAAAAGAGCTCAATACATTCCATGATTGAAACTCATTCAAGAAAGTATCAATTCAAGATTAAAAGTAATGATATTACTTTAAAAAATTCATATTATATATAAATACTATTACTTTATGGTTACACAATATGCATTTATAAATTAAACCATTATCATCATTCATTTCATGAATTTATTCCATGGATATTACCTCAATGAATTTATGGAAGTATTTAGAGAATAGATTTTTATTTACTCCAATACCATGGTAGATCATTAATATTTCATGATAATTTTATTTAATACCTAATCTAAAGACAAAAAATATTAAAATTTTATCATTTTTACAAAACAGTTAGAAGATGTATCTTTAATTGGCTACATTATCATAAGATAGATCGAATCATTAGATCCTCTTATGATAGAAGTCATTCGATAATGTCCCAAAAAAAATGTGACCATGATCGATAGTTTTCTTGGATTTTCAGGATATTACTAATGGTTTATGAATAATTTGTCATGGTTATATAATCAAATCACTGTGATTATATAGAATGGATTCAATGAACTTTGGATAGATGTATGCAATGAGAATTTTATGGAGATTTAGGGAATTTTGGTCAATACACCAATACTGAAATTACACTATAAATGAGAGGTGTTTTTGATTTTTAGTGAAACAACAATAAAGGTACTCAGATGTGTTCTTATATGAAATTTCATTGTGATAGATTATCCCACTATTTATTTAATTATTATTCAAAATAAAAACGAAATATATGACTCAGATTTAGTAGTGATAATCATTGTATCATTGATATAGATGTACTATATTTATAGTGAATGGTCTGATATATTTACTAATTATAAAAGTTTAATATATATATTCACCTTGACATATTCCATGAAGAACAACAAAATATGGATAGAGTAGATTAATTTTTATGAATTCTTACTAATTTACCACCATAGGATGGTGAAGAATGTAGAGGATTCATTGAGTAAAAATGATCAAGATAGATTATGTATGATGAGAAAAAATGACACATTAAATATATATTTTTAAATGATAGACCTTGAATTATTGATGGTTATAAATATTATATTTAACAAATTATTAATAAACATTATATCCATGTAATTATTCAAGATATTTAAAAGGAAGAATTTGAGAACAAAATATAGGTGTTAAATGATCCATAGATAATCTAAGATTGATTTGAAATGATATGGTTTAGAAATAGAGTATATTCCCATATAATACTTGTATTGAAGTATATATTAGATGAAGTCTATAATACCTCATTATTTATTCATCTTTGTTGTGCCAAGATGTATAGAGTCCATTAGTATCACTTCTAGTATGATAACATAAATAGATATATGGAAGAGTATTTATCTCGGTAAATTGTATGTCAAGAAGTTAGTGATGAGAATATGAAATATAATGGGATGTTACAAAAAATATCCCCACTTATATAGGCATGGAAATTTATCCCCATATATTTTATTATTGGACCCCTGATGGATTTTAAATGATCTAACACAATTATTTTTATAGTTTATTTCCATTAAAAGTCAACAATGTTATATCAGATAAAATTTGGATCTTGATCAACATTCCATGTTATATAATAATTACGAGTTAAAGATACATTGATTACCACATCTTATTGTATCGGATTGAGATCCGTTGTTTACATAGATTTTCTATAGAATCATTTAGAATCACACATATATTGAATTACGTTTTAGTAATTACCATCATTCTAATATATATATATATATAGTTTTAGACAACCATTAAAATGTAATATTATATTCAAACTTCATATTATGTGGATTCCAAAGGAGGTTTGGGTAAAAACATTATTCTTTTCAGGTTACTTTGTAATATTATCATTCAATTGAGTAATCAGATGGGTCCTTTTAAAGGCCCCTATATAAATAATTATTAGTCATAGAAATTACGGGATGATGTTTGATAATTAAAGATATTATATCAAATATATCTGAAAAAATTTCAATCGGTAAGATTTAGTCAATATAACATCAAGGAATATTAGAGATGGTAGAAGATTTATGTTTACATTCATTTTAGTAATCATGAAATTGATGTCAGTGAGAATGTATTACTGTGAATTTCTCTATGGGGAAGTATATGAGATTGATAATGAAAAAAAGGTCATTGCCTTAGTATATTGGCCCCTTCAAGATTCCTGATAGAGTAGTGACAATATCATATCATGTAGAGAATCCAGATGACTTATTCCATGTTCATCTTGTATTCTATATATCTCTTGTGTGGAAGTACATATCATATCATTAAAACTAATAAACTCAATTATATTAATTCTAAATCCTGATCATTGATATGAATTAAAATATGTATAAATATTTGATCAAATACATAATTTTTAATAGAAAAATAATACTCCTCTATTTAAGGTTATTTTGTTTAATTTGAAGAACCTACATTGGATATTGACAATGTGATGAAGCAAGACTGGGATCATTGTATTCATTAGTGTTGTGAAATTCTAAGGATGAAATTAATTTTCTAGTCGTAGAATATAAAACCCTAACATTTTATATGAATGTATTTTAATTAAATCTGATCAATTGCAAAGATTTCTGTTCATGAATCCCCAAGTCTAAGTGAACTATGATATATTATGGAATTTACAACCTATAAATTAAATTTGTAGGTCGGAATTGGATTAACCACATAAAGAAAATAAATATATATAAATGAATTATTTTATTATATTTATCAATTTATCCATTTGAAATAATACTTTTTTTAATAAAATCATTACATAATTAGAAATAATATTTTTTAGAAATAATTTTCATTTTATAGTTGTTATAAATTGAAATATATATATATATATATATTGAAACTATTATAAATGAATATTAATGTTATTTATTCTAAATTTTAGATTAATCATTTATATAATATTTAAAAAAAAATTAGGAATGCTGATAAAATCTTTTTAAAGTAAGAAGAGGTATATTTTGAATTTTTTTTCATGTGTATGATTCTGTTTTATCATATTTAATGGAAAATATCTCTATTTATTAATAAATTTAATTATATTTATAAAATATTTAATCAATAATATATTTTAAAATAAATAATATTTTTTATCTCAGAAATTATTTAGAACAAATTTTTTCTGATGATTAAAATAGATTTTTCTATAATCACACCTAATTGACTTTTCTGATTTTTTTTTAAATTGAATTTCTTCGTCAAAGATGAATTGAATTTTCAAAAAAATATTCCATGATTTATATAATCATTTAATAAATTTTTAAAAAGGATATATTCTTGTTTTATCATAATAAATAGTAAAAATGATAAAATTTGATACCATGGGTTGAATAAAAATTTTATTACCAGGGGGTAAACTATGATATATGTGTACAAATACACCTGCAACACCTTTTTGTGTTATTTTATAAATACACTTTAACATACATTATATTTAAATTCTGTTAAATTCAATTTTATAAAACATTCCTTTTTAATTAATTCTTGATCTTTTATTTTTAACCCAAAAAAATCTTATTTATGTTTAATGTGTATAAAAAATTAGGTCTATCAAAGAATATGTGATCATCTTACTCGACTCCTTCATGATTATTTCTTCTTCTACATCATGTAAATAATTTTTTCCGATTTATAATAATATTATTTTAGTATTATATATATATTTATGTGTTATTATGATTCTAATAAAACCTTTTTCCTAATACTTTCATAAAAATTAGATATTAATTAATCATCATTCATATGTGTGGATTATCACCTCAACAAAGAATTTTTATTCATTTTGTGTCACATAAATTCATGGTAGGATTTTATAATGTATTAAATTTTCATTGATGATGTTAATAATATAATTATTCTTTTGGTATTATAATATTTTATCTAAAATTTACCTTCACATTCATTCAAATATGTTTACATCATTAGTTTGTGTGTGTGGAATACCATCTATACTATATGATGTGACTCGATTTTAATTTCTAATCTACATGAATGGAAGTAAGTGGAGATTTATGGAATAAATATAATATTTATGATATAATTATGATTTAGGAGTGGTGAAATATTATTTACCTTTTATTCATTCCATCAATAAAAAATTGAAAATATCAGTCATGTGAGTGTATTGACTACCATCTTCATAAAAGCGATGTAATTCATTTTTCATCACCTCATTATATGAATTGTTATTAAAGTATATATAATTTTTATTAATAAAACATATTAGGTGATAAATGTTCTAGAAATTATGTAACTATGATACTGATGAAAATTTTAGGACTCGTGAATCAGAAAATACATAAAATCAAATTAGTAAAAGCCAAAAATAACGATGAATATGAAATATCATTATTAAATTGGTGATAAATTATATAATTGAAATTTTTATGGTATTATGATTATGAATATTAAAAAAATATAAATTTATAATATATATTAATTTATTATTTATTAGGATGAATAAAATTATGATTCAAGGTTGAGTTGAGATAATGGATTTTTATCTAACATTTGTTTATTTTTTACATATAACATATTTCATAGTTTTTTATTTAATTTTTTGTACATACTATACTATTAATATTTTATATCATGATTAACTTTATACTTATGGTAAATTATTTTTCTTTAATGTTTTTCTATTAATTGAGATTATTATTTGGATGTTACTAATGAGTTAATGATTTTTTATTAAAATATCACTTCATACCAGGATTGTTTAAGAAAAAATTTATAATGATGAAATTACGAGATATATCACTATAAAGTATTATTTAAAATCTTATCCTAATTATATTTATTTAAATTAATATGTTTTTCCTTTTATTATACTTTCTATAAGTATATAAATGTCCAAAAATTGTTTTTTAGGATAACATATATTGATTTTCTATTCGGTCGATGATTATTTCATTTAACTCTTATATTAAATTAATATATTTTACAGTATGTTATTAATATTTTCAAATGAATGAATAAATTATTTTTACCCATTCATGAAATTTTAGATAATATTTTTAAATTAATTTAATTATCATTTTCTTGAGAACTCACTTTTAACTAATAGTGTGGATGGAATATTTGATTTACAATTTACCTTAGGAATGACTTCTCCAGCTATAAATTTTATTTATTACCATTATGTATACCTTGAATGTTTCTATTTTTTTACTTAAAAGAAATTTTTTCCAAATATTCTGAAAAAAATTTATTCCTTAGAGAACGCATTTCAAAATGAAGTTGGAATTTTCCTTAAAAAGTGGTCCAATGATATTTTAATGGAATTTTTTTCCATAATTACATATTGTATTGTATATTATTCTTCTAAAGATATATGTTTCAATGATGATATCATAATTAATTGTATGTATGTTTTGTGATTATGATGATATAATATTAATGAACATAATTATATTTTCTATGGTATATGTTATGATGAAATGATATATTTTTTCATGATCTTTTTGTATATATATGAATGGATTTGTACTATGTAATGGGATGTTATTTTATATTAATACAATGAATTTGTAAATGTTTACATTTTATGGGATAAAAGGGTACATGTGATGTTATCCCATGCTTGAAATTGGGTACAGAAGTTTTTATCCCAAGCAAAAAAGTGGAGTAAACCTGAAGTTATTCCAATAATATAGGTTGTACATGGGTTCTTAGGAAAATCCCAGCATGTGATGAATTTCATGGAACATATCATTGACAAATGATTTCATTGATTATTATTATACCAGAAATTATTCCACTAACTTATGACATGTTCATATGTTAATGTTATATTTTTATGGAACATGATCTTTGATTTCATTTTGATTAATATCTTTTCACCTTCCAAATAAAATTCATTTGTTTATGATTAAGATCAATTATTTATTGGGGGCACAATTTTATAATTTTTTTCACAAGCTATTGTACCATTTGTATAATCTTGTTCTCATTTATGATCACTAACTAATATCACCCATGTCTAAATATACAGGTAAATTTTTTCAACCCTTTCTTATACTTCTATACCCCATGTTATTGAGAAATGTTTTAAATATGGTGAGACTAAGAATTATAATATGGGAGAATAATTTTTTGGTCACAATGAATATCATTATTGAAATATGATTATTATATATATATATTGAAATGATAAAAAACCATTAGGGTCCTACTGCATATATTTTTTAAAAATTAATTGAATACCAATATAAAATTTTATAAAAAAAATTTCATTATGTTTGAGTTTCCTTATTAATAGTAATGAATTAGTCAATTTATGAAATTAACCAAAAAAAATTTCTTGTGGAGAGATAACAACTCACCATCTGCATTCCAGATAATTATTTTAGAATAAATAGAAAATTTGAATTCTTCATGATCAAGAGAGTTATATTTCCATGAAGGATTATATAATAGTTATATGGGTAATATAATCACAAGGATATGTTTTTGAATATGGATATTGGACCAAAAATTTACAAATAATAATTTTATTAACGAAATTCCCCTTATGAATATTCATTTGTGTCATATTTTGTAATATATTATTATATTATTAAAATGATCCACATAATTAAATTAAAAAAATTATTCTAATAATTTGAACATTATTTTTAGGAAAAAATATCGGAAAATTATTAAAATGTATTCACAAGGGAAGTAAAATCTAAAATAAGAACATAATAATTGGAAAATTTTGATCAACTCGATCCACCTGAATAATTTAAATCACAAAAAAAACATGAAATAAAAAAGGGAATGTTAGTAATGACATGTTCATTCATAAAATGAAAATATATATAACCATGACAAGAAATATTGGTGAAATTTGAATGAGTGAAATATGAGTTATTTATAGACTGTAGAGAACCCATATGATCAAAACATTTCAGACCATTGAAATATTAATCTTATTGTTTACATTGTAATATGCCCATTTTAATAGTAATATTACTATTAATATTAGTACATTTTTCATGATAATAGTATCAACAACTATGTATGTGTAAAATAATATATAGTTATCATGTCAGTTGAACATATTATACATTTTTATCATTTGAGAAGTAACCAAAATCATTAAAAATAAAAGAAATGGTTTTTTGAAAAACCGAAATGTATAAATTGAAAAAAAAAATAATGATTAGAATTATTTAAATGATATTATTTTATCATTGAATGGAATTTTAAATTTTTATTAAGTTCTATTATAATGACAAAATTACTTTATGAGACCTTAAGTAATTTTTTAAAAGGGAAAAAAATAGATAACAATATTAAAATTTTCATTTTTAAAATAAATAAGGATTCTATTTTTTAAAAAAATATTTTATTTTTAAAATAATCATTGTAAATTTTATTCTATTTTTTGATGTTGCACATGAAAAATGGTTACTTAATTTTAGGATATTTTTTAAATATAATTAAATATTTGACTAATATTGAAATATGAAAGAATAAGATATTTATCATTACAATGAAAATACATGAAATTTTTAGTCATTTATTCTTATGTTTAAAAGGCATTAGATACCCTAAGATGGGCTGAATCAATGTGTGGATATACATTTCAACCATTTTCATATGCCTCTTGATATTGACATGTTTACTATAAGGGTCACTTATTATTATCATTAATGTTAATAGTGATCGTCCCTTTTCAAATTTTATCAGATGATAATGAACTAAAAGTAAATTAATAAATCAAGAACAAGAAAACAGATATTTTGACATAGATCACAGTCACTGGGATACATTCAAGGAGCATACCAAAACAATGTTCTGATTGTGAAAAATTCACTAAGGATCACTTCCAGTAATGATTTTTGACCTAGATAACATATATGCACAAGCTCACTTTCATTACAAGATTTAGGTTCTACTCATTGTATTCTAAAGGGTCACTCCCAATGTATTATTTATCTTGATCACTATTAGATGAATGAATCAACGTCTTCCTCTTCTTTTAATCACTAATTTGGAAGGGATCCACTCACAGTATGTGGATAGGTATGCCCTTCCATTTACATGAATACATGCATCCTTGACTATAGATAGATTATCAATTAAATTCTCATATTCAGTTGTAGATGAAAGACACTTTTATGAATACTATTATTTTTTAAAAAATAACTTTTGTGAACTATTTTATTGCTTCTTATCCATCATTTAATCCTCCACAAACAACCTATCTTCCTCTGTGAACTACGTTGCACCGCATTGCATGGGTACCATGCAGATGACCTCTTATACAGAACACCCTTGCTCAATGGAATGTCTCCACTTTATTTTACCACCTCCATGTGCCGCATCCACTTCCTTGAAACCCCTTTTACAGACTAAATCTTCCATGGACCACATCTCCTTTCATAGAACCATTTCATTTGTAAGTATTAAATCCATGTAAATTATCTTTAGTGCATTTTCCCACGAACTACTTCACCCTTCATGAAATACTCCCTCGTGATCCACATCCCTTTGAATATTACTTCCCTACTAACCCCTTTAAGACGTAGCTTAATTCCTTCACACCAGTAATGACATATAATGAAATATCTATAATAAATATTGGTAATAGACGTACTTATAATGAGACCAATATCTGAAAAATCTGCTAATATTTTTTACATAAATATTTGATGTGATACAACATTCACCACGTACTATACTCACTGGGGGAACCATTTTCCTTTCACAGTCCATGTACTGTCCTTGTTCCATCATGGTGGTTGGTCTATTCTATGAAAAAATCCCATCATGACACCAAAAACCACCACTTCATTTTCGTGATCGATGAGTTATCCCGCAAACCATAAGACTTTTGAGAACTACTTTCATCCCAATAATTTCATTTCATCTCTTGAACCAATTTCCTATGTGGTTGGAATACCATGCTTCATGGTTTGCCTAGCGTTGCTTTGCGGAATCCTTCCATTGTTTTTCTTCCCAAATCCATTCCAGATACAAACCATTTTTTTTGTTAAATATATTTCACGGTCTATGATATATTTACTCCAAATAAGAAAATATTTATTTTTTTAAAAAAAGTTCTATATTTTGAGGCCCAACAATTTTGAAAACAATGGGAAATAGTATCACCTTAAAACCCTACTTCGGAAGCATCGATTGTACTCATTTGCGGTTATATGGATTTGTCAAAAAAACACACTCACACCCAAAAACACTACTAGAACATAATGGGGGATTTTTTTTCCAACATATATGATTTAATAACACATTTTTTGGAAATAATATTAACATATTACTTAATAAAGCCACAAAAATTTATAATATATATAGCCTTCGTCAAAAATTATAATGTAATGAATATAATTTTCTAAAAACCCCACTACTCCACTTATTAATCCCACTCCGCACTACCACTTCTCCTAAAGTCTTCAAATCCGTAGAGATCACCAAATTTGTACACAATTCCATTCCAAATTCAATTCCCCACATCATATTATTTTTTGCCTCATCCAATGTCCCAAAAGCTCTTCCTTATGTGGAAGGCCAAGAGGATACATCCAAAGATAAAGGTTATACCATAAATCCAGAATTTTATTTTTCTCTTCATACTCATCCTCAAAAAAAATATTAAACAAGGAATAATGATCTAGTATCATATATATATATATATATAATCAGGAATATTTTTTTTATTATATTATAAATCCCCAACAATCTTTTTTCCCTATTATTATAAAAAATGAAAACATAATCCATATTACGTTGGTTGTCCACCTTCATGTGTGACTAAATTCCCATTAAAGCCTTCATGGTAATTTTAAATTCAATTATAATTATTTAAAATTACCTATATATATATTATATATTTTTATCATTATAGAGTACATATATATTCATAATTTTGAATAAAAGGAAACTAGTTGTGATTGTCTGTAAAACAACAAAAATTAACCAGCCTCATAAAGTTAAAATTTTTACGAAGTGATTCAACCCTATGTTAGAATAAAAAAAATTTGCTGGGAAAAATTCAATTTTTTGAAGTATATTAATACCATTTCATATCCCATAATTATTTTTATCCATTTTTTAAATGTAAATCAATAATTATACAAATTTTATTTAACTATGGAACTACGAAATGAATTCCATATAATAAATTTAATTAAAATTTTATGTATCACTGATGTTGTTATAAATTAACATAATAAAATTATCATAATATTAAAAAATATATTAATTTGTATTTTTAATTAATTAACTAATTCAATTTTATTTTCCAGGATGTTAAGTGAAAGTAAAAAATGGATGAGGACATTATCTAAAGGATATTTCTAAACCACTCCTTTTACATTGTGGATATTATATTTTCACTATCTTACCTCAATATCATACTCTAGTCATATCATCTCATTTTCTAGGTACATTACCCTTATTTTATGTAGATAATTGGTCATTTATAGAGAGGTTCAATGTGGTTTTATATTATTTTAGAGGTGTTTCCGAAGGCATTAAATTAGTGAAAATTTAGTAAAAACTATGAACAACCACTATAAAATAGAGAAACATAATTTACGATTCACTAGTTATATGCATTTCGGGTTCATTGTTAATCCAAACAATTATATTTATCCAGAGAAAGCATGAAATGTGTAACAGATAGAAGATAATGGTTGGTACATTGTTTTTATAACCTTGTGATCCTACTATATGTGGATTTGTTTTGATAATGTAGCATCTTGTCGTAGGTTTATAGTTTTCTAAATTGACTAAACTATCCATGAAACATAATGTTAATTAATGAAATACTGTTTTTTATCCAAATTATAGATAGGGATCCTTATTTGTCCCTTAATCTCTAAGGATTTCGAATTCCATTTTCTCTCATGGATCATAATGTGATTCTTTAGATATGATGAAATCTTTTTTAAACTAAGAAAATTATATCTATAGTCATTGGTAATTCATCTTTCCTAAAATTGATTCTTAACTATACTATTATACTCCTTCATAGAATGATATATCTAGGAATTTATGGGTGTATTTTTTGTATATGATGGGAAAAATTATGAAATATTATTGAATATATTGATGGAAGAAAGTCCCAATGTCAGACATAGAAGATCATAGTACCAATCATTGTGTTCACTATATTTGGAGAGGCCAGTGGAATATATTGAATATAAACATTAAATAAAACATGAAGGATTATTTATTATTAAATTATTATGTTTTTATTGTTTTTTAAATATTTTTATGATTCTAAATAAAAATATAGTTGGGCTATGGATTTGTAAATTTTAGTAAATTTTATATATTTTTGAAAATAAATTTCTTTTATAATTTAAAAATTATTGTTTAAAATTATTGAATAGTTTTAATTAATACCATGGTTTTGATAAAAAAAATTGATGATGGATTGGTTTTTATATGAAATTATTTTTCATGTAGTTTATAACACATTGTTGGAATGAATTAATTTCCTTCAAGGTGACACTATATAAGGGGATTTTCCATTGCGGAACAAGGTCATGACCAGGAATATTTTGTGATTATAATAGGGGAACATATATATTGGCCATATATTGAATATTTTTTTAACTAATTAATGACCACTTATTAGTGTGGAACATTCACTTGGAGTGCATGGATGTGTGTGATTTTTTATGTATGTGGAAACATGGAATGTGTATTCTAACTAATGAGAAATGATTTACTATTTTATTTATTAATTACCATGGAGATTTATTATTTCTTTTATATCAACTATTTTAGATTTATATAAACTATTTTATATAATATGCGACAACTTATTATTTTCCTAGAGGTCTGATATTGGAGTTCATTGGGGGGATCATAACTCTTTTATACTCACCCTAAGCATTGATTTTTTTTTGTGTTTATAAATATCATGTGTTTGGAAATATTTACATATTTGGTATCTCATTTAATTGGGGATTAATCTGTATACAATGGGATAGGAATGTGGAGTAGTAGTTTGAGTTGGATGGATAGGTCTCATTTTGGTTTTCGTATTGTTACCACGATTGTCATTTTGGATGATTGTCTTGTTTACATTATTAATTTGAAAATTTTGGCTATAGGTTGTATCTAGGTTTAACTAGTTTTTTAATGAATCACATCATTTGTGTTGTATTTTTATCATTCAATGTATATTAGTTTTTTACTGTTAAAGAAAAATCATCCCCTAATGTTCTTGATTTTCTTTGGAATTTATTTCCTACCTTTGGTGTCTTGGGTATGTATCCCAAGGTCTAGTAGCACCACCACCTCTTCTCGAGATATTGAGGAGGGGTGGTATGTAAAAAATGGAACCAGTTATGATTATTCCTTGATTGTGAAATGGAACCAATATTTTTTAGCGCTACAGTTAGAAATGGTACCAAACATGATTGG
Organism: Viscum album; assembly: GCA_963277665.1. Lineage (NCBI taxonomy): Eukaryota > Viridiplantae > Streptophyta > Magnoliopsida > Santalales > Viscaceae > Viscum > Viscum album. The sequence goes on from OY728161.1 coordinate 261,011,279, forward strand.
TTTATCTAGCTCTTATTATAGTATAATGATGATATGAATTTAAAAAACTGAAATATGTAACATAATATAAATTATCATACATTTCTTTTCTAATACTCTTGTTAGATAGGATTTTGGGTATACATTTATTTTATAAACATATAGAATATTTTTCATCTATAAATAATCATTTTAGACATTTAGGATTCTATGTCATGTATTTTTTTAAGATAGTACTATTAATACATTGTCCATATTTTCTTTTTTAAATATTTAAGAATATAAAACATGGTAATAATGGTACAATTTTTCAAAGGAAACATGTAATAGTCATTGCTTATTGTGGTGTGAAATTTTATAAGCCATTAGTTTTTAGTGAGAGTTAATTAAGTGATGTTTTTTACTCAAAATAGAATTGTAACTCAGTAAATATCAGTTGAATAAACCAGAATAGGATACTAAAATTATGATAAAACATAAGCCATAGGTGAACCAAAATTTTGTCCAAATAATCATTCAGTCATTTCAATCCATAATCATATATAATTGGAAAGATGATCATTGACATGTGGAACAATAAATTTAGTTCAAATAGAATAATCCATTCATATTTTAGGGGGATTACTACCATGTAATGTAGAAATATGATCCAATTGGATGAATCTAATTATTTAAATCCTAGTCCCAACCTCGAAAAAAGAATTTAATTTTGGAAACATACATTGTAGATGATATGGGAATCCAATTGTGGGATTTATAACTCTAGCATAAAGTGGATCAAGGAATTACATGGGATGATTTTTTTTTCTTTTCAATATTAAATTCTCTCCATTGACCATTCATATTTCATGAACACTTAAGTTATTTAACTAAATGTGGGGAAAATCTTTGGTAAGAGATTGTATTGAAATGTATATTACTTTTTTATACATTTCGTAGGATGTTAATCCTAGTTTGTCCTTAATGGAACACAGTTTTTATTTAGGTTTTTGATTTGAAATTCTACAAAAGGATTCCATTATTTATATTATAGACTAAACAATTATAGTAAATTAAGAGACTATGAAATAATTGGGTATTAAGTTGAATTCAAGAATTGGAATTGAGTTTATATATATGGGAATACATGATAACTCTATTACAATTATAGGTTATTGAGAGATTCCAATTACTAATGAGGATTAGTGTTATAGAATCAAACCAGAAGATCAGTTAGTTTACCTAATTAACCCCAAATTCCAATACGATGTTTCTAATGTTGCTCTTTTTATCATATCAAGTGAGATTTCATGGAACCACCTAGATAAAGACACAACTGTAATAAGATTATTCATTTTAGATCTATAGTCATATTGATACAATGTCTAGTACTAGAAATACATAAAAAATTTCTCATCATATATATTCATAGATGGGGTGATCTTTTCCGAATAAACCAAATCCTCAAAACCAAATGATTTTTGGTGATTCTAATAACAAAGTTCCTCATTAGTAAATGCAGTATCAATAATGAAACAAACAATATGGTATATTAAGTTTGCAATTATATGGTGTAGAGTAATTCATCATATTTGTAAAATTTGTTCCTTTGGTAGTATGAGGTTTGAATCATGTGAAATCTACACATATGTATGAATTTTTTGATATGGGATAATCCAACTATGTTATTTTTTATCATTTTTTTATCTTATGGGTTTTCATGTTGTGTAGGTTCCTTCTATTTTAAAAATTCAAACACAACTTGGATAATTATTATTTCAATAATTTACATGTGAAGTGTTTATGATGACTATTAATGGGGAATAAATTGTATTCTATTTAATTATTCAAGAGATGGAATTTTATGGATTCATTTTGGTTATAGATTGGTTGAATAAAACGAAATACCATCCCAATTGTTATGTAGGGGAAGTAATTTTCACATATTTGAATGGTGTTAAGCATATATTTAAGAGATATTTAAAATTATATGCAAGTAGAGGAGGGCCAGCAGTTGTAATTATCTTATTTATGTTAGACGTGGTTATGTAAGATTATATGAAATAAATAATAAAATATTATTTTATAACCACAATTTACACATTTCATAATGTTTTAATTGAATATTTCTTAAGGATTCAACCAACAGAGAAGTAGAGTTTAAGATTGATCTTCTTTAGGGGAAGAGTCATATTTCCCTTATATGTTATCTAATAGAACCAATGGAATTGTGATTATTGAAAAAAAGACTAGTAGATTTTGAATGAAATGGGTTCATTTGACTGTGCTTGTCTTCATGAGAAACAATAGTTTTTTGTATGAAAAACAGATAGAACTCTTTGGATTTTAATGGATTATTGAAAAAAACAAGGCATGATAATGAATTATTATCATATCCCAAACATTGATGACCTGTTTTATAATTGAGGAGAGCCTAACAGTTCTCTAAATTTGACTTATTATCATCATATCACCAACTATGAGTTTAGAAGGATTCTATTTCAAAAATAGCTTCCTAAAGTCATTGTATCCATTATTAGTATGTGGTTATGTCATTTGATCTAACAACCTCACCAGAAATGTTTATGTAATTCATGATACAAGTCATTGAATGTATATATATTCAATCATTGTTGTTTTTTATTCTATTCTGTATTATTCATGGTCTATTACCTATAATAAAATCTGCTTGAAGATACTATTGAGAAACTCACATTAACATTCCTATTATTATAATCTATGAATATGAGATTTCTGGATTTCATTATTATATTACCCTAGAAATTTTATTTTTGTAAAAGGATATTCAATTTATTTTGAATGGATGTAAACTTTTATCTCTTGGAAACCACTAATGAATGTATTTATGAAATTAATTTTCAATGGGATAGTAGGATATAATCGAATATTTGTTCGTGATTGTTCAAATAATACCTCACAAATGAAAATATTGACACATAAGGATACTCATTTAAAATAGAATAAGGAATTTCGTAAATCATTCCAAGATCGTAATGCTCACCTTACATCAACATCTACCATGATAATATCAGAATTAGGATATGGGTATATAGTCCCATGTTATTTAATAAGACCTGTGTAAAGACCTGGAATGTCCATATCTTTTTTTTAATATATGTGAATTTTACGAGTCCGCAAAAATTTATAGCCTGTGAATCCGAGGCCCGGAGTACCTGAAATGAATTTCAGAACTTTTTTTTGGGTACATTTAGTAAACGTGCGGGCGGGAATTTAAACTTCTAAACTAGTGCTTGGATTTGAAATATGATGACACTGATGAACTCGAACAGCCTGTATTCTCTTAAGAATACTTTCACCTCGACTGCAGTTGGTCGACAATGAAAGTTAATTTTTGGGTTTTTAGTGAAGAGAATAAAATAAAATTAACTGTGTAACATTTTATATTATTTTGTTCTAAAACTACCATGTGGAAGTTTTACAGGTGGGGACCACCTGTATTAACCTCCCATGAGAGGTTATGGTAGTGGGGACCACCTGTGGTAAAACCCTCTTGATCTCCCTACTTAATGAGGGAGAAACCTCTCAACTCCACCTTTAATGTAGAGGTGACTCTTGAGCTTCCTCAACATTAATTGTTCCAATATCATACATTAATTTTTCCAACATGTTTGTGTTGCCAACTAAATTTCTTCTTAAGTTAAATTATATTGGCACCACTTTTCCTTTGGGTTGGAAAAGGTGAATGATTTTCGAGGAATAAGTTCTTCCAATGAAGAACGCTAATGAAGAATGCCAACAAATAACTTCTTCTCTGAACGAAGAACACCAATGAAGAATGACAACAGAGAACTTATTCTCTGATCTATGAACTCCATCAAATAACGTTCTTCAGAATCAAGAAAGAGGATGACACAAAGACCAAAAATTGAGGAAAACGCCAACAACACCGATGTTCTTCGTTTCCCAATGATTCGTCTTCTTCCTAGCGACCCCTTCGAAATCATCAAGGGAACGAGGTAGGGGTTTATTTCTATATGAATACCACTTTCCATGTACTCCCCTTCTAATTCATTTTTGGAATTTAGAATAGGGATTGATGAGGGATTTGGGGATTGATGTTTTAAAATATCTTTCGTACTGGTTCTTGATTCATGATTATGTTGAGCCGCTTGCTACTGCTATAATGCATAGAGTGCAGTCCAAAAAAACATTGCCCATCCTCTCTGAAAATCTTGTGATGATATGTGGTGTTCTTTGAGATGGAGGAATACGGACACCAGAGCGGGTTTTGGCACTGATGAGGCATGAGAACGGCGGTCGGCACCTCCGCTGACCGTGACCAAGGCGACAGGGCCGCCACACTACCACAGCTGCCCCGCGGCCTCCGCGCCCCACAACAACGCTACCTGCAGCCTCTCTGACACGCAACACCCCCGCCCGTGGCATCCGCGCCGCTCCGCGGTTGAACCGCCCCACAGGCGATTCACCGCACCACGGCCATACTGTCTTCCACAGTCGAACCCCAATGGTCGGGCCACTGCCCCATGAAGAAACCCCCCCCCCATACAATGCTACGCCATGCGGTTGGGCCGTCATCTGTGGTCGAACCTCCTACGACTGAGCCGCCCTCGCGAAACCCTACATGGTGGAGCCTCCCTGCAATGCCCATGGGGCCCCTCACGGCCCTCGCGGCCTGCTGGACCACCCAGTGCGGGCCGGTCCAGACCCAGTAGGCTGGGCAAGGTCGACCCTGGCCAGTTCGGGATGGGTCGGTCAAACCAGGGTGGACCAAACCTAGACCCACATCGACCCATTTTACGTTCATCTGGCCATAACATTGGCACCACACGTCCGTTTGACAAACCGTCAAGGACAATGCAAACCTCAGAGCAATATGGTCCCATTGAGTATACCCCACTAATTTTTTGAATTATATTGTGGTATAGTCAGGTTGGATCGAGCATGAATCCAACCAGGCCCCTGAGATTATAAGGCTAATAACTCACAAACTGGCTGTCCGATTGGCGCATAGTCTATTGTGTTGAGACCCCTATGTCTTGGTGAACAGTTGAGATAATTATTCATGGGACATAGTTTTAGTTGGATAATAAATTAGTTTCTTGGGGAATGAACTCTCTAGAGATGATCAAGCCTAGTGCGAAACCTAGTAGATGTATGTGATGAGAAGTGTGCTCTAGGAGAACCCATGCGGGTCAGATCCTAGGGATCCTATGCAGGTCAGCTCCTAGTGATCCCGTGTGGGTCAGATACAAGAGATCATGTGTGGGTCATCTCCTAGTGATCCTATATGGGCCAGCTCCTAGAAATCATGTGTGGGTCAGCTTCTACAGATCATGTGTGGTTCATCTCATAGCGATCCTATGTGGGTCATCTCCTAGAGATCCTTTGTGGGTAAACTCCTAAAAATCCTGTGTGGGTCAGCTTCTAGATATCTTTTGTGGGATAGCTCATAGTGATCCTGTGTGGGTCAGCTCCTAGCAATCCGGTGTGGGTCAGCTCCTAGCGATCTTATCTGGGATAGCTCCTATTGATTATGTGCAGGTCATCAGTAGAGCCTCTTAGCAGAATAAGATAATTCAGTATTTATAAATAATAATCTCTACTACTATACTTAATGATATATATTGTGTGAGCTGAGTCAGTACCTCTGTGTTTTCCTCATGATTTACAGGGATTACTTGAAAACTCAGGTATTTATATTGCTATATAACTAAGTCGGGTTATCTTTTGATTCCATACTTTTTGGTATATCCTTGGTGTATTTTGAAAGACCTTGATGGTCTTGGGGTCCCTATTGAGTATCGTTATACTCACCCATGCACGGGCTATGCCCACACCCTGTTTTCCTTGTACTTTGCTGTTGGGATTGTATTCTGCCACCTTTTTTCATACTGTACTCACTCTGTTTACTATTCAGTTTAGTTGAGTTTGTATGGTGCTATTTTTAAGGTTGTGTGATTACATGTTATAAAGGAAACAACTTCCTAGATTTATTGAATTGCACCTATGGTGCTAGTCGCTAGTCGCTCGCCTATGGATGGCGGGATTGGGGTAGTCACAGAACATGTCCATGGGCACAGGTCGTGACAAATTTTTATCAAAGGAGTCGGTTATACCATAGAACATAGGACTCTAATCTATCTTTTAACATCAACAGTGTAATGTGTCGTGATTGTGGTTATATGTTTAGGGAATCCAGTGTTGGTACGCCAGCCAACATACCTATACACTGGGACCCAGACATCTGATTTTTGACTCAGTGCATGAAAACACTGATTGTGCGTGTGTTTTAAAGATTTTTTTTGTGATCTTTTGAGTCATCTCCCCAGGAATAACCTATTTACCATGGTGCACCTATTTTTTTCAAGATCCCTCCATGCAGACAACCAACTAGGGTTTTGAGAGTTGAACGCAATGATAGCCCACTGAACGTAGAGGCCTTGGTGAAGGGCCCTATTCTCGTAGATGCAATAGCAGAGGAACCAATGGTACCATTACCCATTGGGACCTCGATACCACCAACCCTAGCATTATATGGTGCACGAATTTTGAGCATGGATCATGAGTTCCTACCCATGAGGCCACCTAGGTTCAGGGGAGAGATGGACCCACTTGCGGTTGAGGATTGGCTGGAGGCTATAGTGAGAGTCTTATGACTTGTAGGGACACCATCTGATCTCAGGGTGATACTTGATTCTAGTATAATATATGAAGAATCGGGAAGAAGGTGGATCCTGATGCTCTAGGTTCACGATGAGGTGACACATCTCTGGGAAGACTTCGAGAGCCTATTTCCGAAAGAGTTTTTCCTAGAAACTCTTTGCGCAGTGCGCATACCTGAGATTCTATATCTGCAGTAGGGAAGCATGACTGTGGATCAGTACTCAGTGAGGTTCACTGAACTCTCACGTTACTCAACAGATATGGTGAAAGACACATTCTTCAGGGCCTGGAGCTTCGAACAGGGGCTCAAAAGAGAGATCAGGGCTTTGATGATCTCACTCAGCATCCTGACACATGTGATGGCATTAGAGAAAGCTGTCTTAGTGGAGAGTTTTCTTACTGAGATGGCCCTAGTATAGAGATCCACCCCCAGTCATCATGTAGCGGAGTCTTCTGCAGCTGGCAGAAGACAGATGTCATAGAGGTCCAATTATACCAGAGTTATAGGTGGACGACCGCATGATTCAGGGTCGGTTGTACAAGCCACCCGAGGCAAAGACAGTCATGCTAGGAGCGGGAAGTGTTACACATGTGGAAGGCAGGGTCACATTGCTCATGACTATCCAACCTTCCATACGGATGACCAAAATATGGTCGAAGGACCACCTATGCAGAGAACGGGATTCAAAAGTGGAGGTCCTTCGGAAGTAGGTGGATAGTGGACAGATCAGCTCAAGGAAGCTGAGTCCTACGATCACAACACTCCAGATATGATATGTGGTATGATCTGTGTCTACTCCATCTTAGATGCAGTACTTATAAACACAAGTTATAGTAATTTTTTAGTTCCACTACCCTTGTTCAGTGCTCAGAAATTCCGATTGAGCCATTGGCTCGATCCTTAAGGCTAGAGACACCTACGAGAGAAGATTTGATGATTATGAACTGGTGCCGGCAGTTGGAGTTTACCCTAGGAGGTGAGAGATTTGGCTGGGATATCCCAGTACCAGCTTTGAGGTCATACGACGTCATTTGGGTATGGTCTCTTTATCTACAGTTCATTCTCAGATTGACAACATTATGAAAAAAGTGATGTGTGTCTGTATGGATGAGACTAAGTTTACCTTCTCTGATGAGAAGGGATACATTATAGAACATGATGGATTTACCTGGATGTGGGTGCAGCCAATTACACATATGTTGCATAGCCTTATCCTCAAAGTAGTTGATGTGGAGAGTCTGATTAATCCTGTAGTGGTGGACAAGTTCATAGATGTCTTCCCAAATGACGTCACGGGTCTGCCTCCTCACAGAGAGGAGGACTTTTACATTGAATTGTACTCTGAGAAAACACCAATATCTACACCAACGTATCGTATGGCTCCCAAAGAGCTTTGTGAGCTGTGTTTACATCTAGAGGACTTTCATGGGAAGGTATTAATTCAGCCCAGTGTTTCACCTTGGGAATCCCCGATTTTGTTTTCCTTGAAGGCAGAAAGAAGATTGAGACATTGTGTCGACTATCGGCACCTGAACCATGAGACCAGGATGAACTAGTACCCACTTCTAATGACTGATGACCTCTTTGATCAGCTGAAAATAGAACGATGGTTCTCATAGATATACATTAGATCAGGTTATCCCCAGCTCAGAGTGTGAGACGATGATGTGCAGAAAACAACCTTGAGATGTTGGTAGGACCATTATGAGTTCTTGGTTATGCCATTTGGCGTGACCAACAATCCATCAGTGTTCATGTGACTAATGAACAAGATATTAGAGCCATACCATGATCTCATTTTAGTATTCATCATCGATGACATTATGATCTACTCGTCTATTGAGGAGAAGCATGTTTATCATTTGCGGGTAGTACTGGACACACTCCGAGAACTGCATCTTTATGGTAAGATCTCGAAGTGCTAGTTCTGGATCCGAGAGGTTCACTTTCGAGGACATGTCATATCAGAGGCTGAAGTTAAGTAGATATAGCAATTATTGAGGTGATACATGCATTGGAGCCACCCATGAGTGTGATGGAGGTGCAGAGCTTCCTGGGTTTGGGTGGATATTACCAGAGATTTGTGCCATATTTTTCCAGAGTTGCAGCACCACTATTAACATTGTTGAAGAATGGGAAACCCTTTATGTGGTCGGAGAGATTCCAGTAGAGTTTTCAAGAGCTAATGCATTGGTTTACTAGTGCCCCTATCTTGAGGATTCAAGAGGAGGGTGTCCGATACATATTATTCTACGATGCATTAGGGACCCGTCTTGGATGTGTCATGATGTAGGAGTGAGCAGTGATCACATATGGATCTCGACAGCTGAGAAAACATGAGAAAAACTAATCTACACATAACCTGGAGTTAGATGTAGTGGTCTTCGCCTTAAATCTGTGGAGACACTATCTAATTGGAGAATTTTTTACATTGTACTCAGATCACAAGAGTCTCAGGTATATCTTCTCTTAGAAAAAGCTAAACCCGATACAATGACATTTTATTGAGTTCCTCCAAGACTATGACTTCAAGATAGTATATATTCATTGGAAATTAAATGTTTTTGCTGATTCACTCAGTAGGATGACATGTATACAACTTCTAGGCAAGGCGACATAGCAATTGGCCTCTTTGAAGATATCCTTTATGTGTCGAGATGGAGCAGGTTTTCTTCAGTCTCATACAGTCACTCCCCCACTTCTTCAGTGAGTCAAGGAGGCATAGCATGGGGACACTGACAGCGAGGCTTGACGTGCTCATAAATCCATAGGGCAGGCACCTGATGGATTTCATGAAGGTGGGGAGCATGTCATCCTCTTCCAAGGACGTACCATGGTACCAATGTCGCTTTGAGTGGAATTGATGGTGGAGTTCCACACATCCCCTCTAGCGATACATGTAGGAGTGGTGATGATGTTATAGGATCTTAGACGAGAACACTGGTGTCCGGGAATGAAGAAAGTAGTAGTAGAGTTTCTGTCTCGGTGGCTCACATGTCAGCAAGTGAAAGCGGAACATTAGGTACCATCAGGCTTGGTTTAGCTTTTAGTGGTCTTAGAGTGTAAATGGGATGGGATATCCATCTACTTCGTGACTATACATCCATGTACATCTAGAGGTCATGACTCGATTTGGGTGATCGTTGACGGACTCACCTAGTCGGCCCACATCCTATCGATCAGAGAGCAGGGTTCAGTAGAGGGCTTGGGATGCCTCTATGTGCAAGAGATTGTATAGCTATGTGGAGTACCCTTGATGATTGACTCCGATCATGAGGAATATTTTACTTCCCAGCTATGGAAGGTGTTGCAGGAGGCTTTCGGGATACAACATCGTTTGAGAACCACCTTCCATCCTCAGAAGGAAGGTCAGACTGAGCTGACCATATAGACCCTTGAGGACATGATGCATGCTTGTATCCTCGACTTCAGTCACTACTGGGAGGATCCCTTGCCTTTTGTGGAATTTTCTTGCAACAATAGCTTTCACTCCACCATTGGTATGACAAATTTTGAAGCATTGTACGAGGAACCTTGTAGATTTACTTTGTGATGGACAAACCTAGGGGAGTCACCACTAATGGGACCAGAGATGGCACGGTCTACCATAGAGAATGCACCGATCATCCAGGAGAGTCTGAAGACTGCACAAGGAAGGCAGAATTCATATGCTGATAAGAGACGGAGGCCTCTGGAGTTGGAGGATATTGACCACATATTTTTACGGGTCTCACCTCGATGAGGTTTGCAGAGATTTGGCTGAGGCGGCAAGTTATCTCCGAGATTCATCTAAATTTTTCAAGTCCTCAGAAGAGTTAGCAAGGTGTCTTACCATTTATCTCTTCCATATTAGGATCACCGGGTTCATGACGTCTTCCACGTATCCTAGCTCAGCAGATATGTGCATGAACCTTCTCACATCATCGACCATAGAGAGATGGGCGTCGATGATAGGGCGACATTTACGGAGGTTCTAGTAGATATTGAATATCGACACGAGCGGGTCCTTCATGGATGGTCGATACCTCTCTTGTTTGTTTTCGGGCATCATGGGAACTTTCATGAGAGCACATGAGAATGTGAGGCTTAGATGTGTGCTCAATTCCCCTACTTCTTTACCTAGTTTGAGATGTGGATTATGGGGACGTAGAGCGCTGAGGTAGGGAAAATGTAAAGACCCAGAATTTCCATGGAAATTTTTTTAGTATATGAGAATTTTACGAGTCCATACAATTTTACAGCATGTGAATCAAAGGCCCAGAGTGCACAGAATGAATTTATGAACTTTTTTGGGAACATTCAGTAATCGTACGAGTGGGTTTCTATAACATTAAAACCAGTGCTTGAATTTTAAATCTGAGGGCACCGTTGAACTCGCAGCGATTGTTTTCACATAATAATTCTTTCACCTCGATGATAGTTGGTCGTGGGTGAAAGTTAATTTTTTGGTTTTTCATGAAATGAATAAAGTAAAATAATTTTTGTAACATTTTATTTTATTTTGTTCTGAAACACCCATATGGATGATTCACAGGTGGGGACCACCTGAATAAACATCCCATTAGAGGTTATGGTAGTGGGGACCACTCGAGCCTAACCTCCCAGGAGAGGTTATAGTGGCAGGGACCACATGTGGTTTAAACCTATTGAACTCCTCTCATAATGATGGATAAACACCTAAACTCCCTCATTAATGTGGAGGGGCCTCTTGATATTCCTATACATTAATTATTTCAACACCATACATTAATTTTTCCAACATGTGTGGGTGTTCCAACATAATTTATCCTTATGATAAATTATATTGGCACCACATTTCCTTTGTGTCGGAGAAGGACAGAGCTCTTGGTGGAATACTTTCTTCCAATGGAGATCTTATTCTCTGAACGAAGGATGCCAGTGAATAAAATCATCTTTAAATGATGAATGTCAATGAAGAAAATCCTCTCTGAACAAAGAACTCCATCGAAGAACATTCTTCAGAATCATACAAAATGATGATGCGTGAACCGAAAATTGAGGACAATGCCTATGACACCGACGTTCGTCTTTTCCCAAGGATTCGTCTTCTTTCTCGTGACCTCTCTGATGTCATCAAGTGAACAAGGTAGGGTTTTATTTCTATATGATTATAACTTCACATGTACTCCCCTTCTAATTCATTTGCAGAATTGGGAATATATATTGATGAGGGTTGTGGGGATTGATGTTTTTAAATATCTTTCATACACATTCATGATTCATGATTACATTGAGCCTCTTGCAACAGCTCTAATGCAGAGAGTGCGGGCCAAAAAAACATGGCCCATCCTCTCTGCATGTTTTGTAATGATATATGGTGTTCTTTAAAATGTAGGAAGATGACATCCAGAGTAGGTTTTTGGGCACCGATGAAGAATGAGAATGGTGGTCAGACCCTTCATCGGCCACAGGGAATGCAATGGTGCAACGGCGCTGCCCGGCGGCCACCGCCGCCCTGCAGACTACACACCCCGCGGCACCACTGGTCGTGGCCTTCACGCCACTCTACGGTCGAAGTGCCCCATGACCGAGTCACTGCATTGTGGACGGGGCACCGTCTGTGGCTGAAACCTCGAGGTTGGGCCACTTCTCTACGGCTGAATCCCTGCGGCTGAGCCGCCCCCTCACAGCCATGCCGCTTTTCGTGACCAAACCGCTCGTGGCTGAGCTGCCCCACGGCTGAGCCTCTCCACAGACGAGTCGCCCTACAGACCCCCGCGGCCCCTCGCGGCCCTCGTAGCCAACCAGACCACCCACCGCATGCCGGGCCAGACCCAGCACGTCAGGCGACATTGTAGGCCGGGCCGATCCGACTGGGTCGTACAAGACCTAGACCCAGTTTGACCCATTTTACGCTCATTTGGCAATAACTTTGGCACCGGATGCCAGTTGGTGAACCTTTAGTGGCATTGGAAACCTCAGAGAGGGATGGTATCATTGAGTATACCCCACTATAGTTTTGGAATATGATGGGGTAGGATCAGGTTGGATCAAGCACGAATACAACAGGGCCCTCAGAACTAAAAGACTAATAACTCACTGATCAGGCATCTGATTGGTGCACTGTATGTTGCGTTGAGACCCCTATGACATGGAAAAACATTGAGATACATCTTTGTGGGAAATTTTGGTAGTTGGTGAATCAATGAGTGGCTTAGGGAAGAGATTCTCCTGAGATGAACAAGCCTAGTGAGGAAACCCAATAGCTAGTTGTGACAAGATGAGTGTTCTTAGTGCACCTGTGTGGTAACTGCGAGCAATCCTATGTGGTTCATCTCCTAGAGAACTTGTGTGGGTCATATCCTATTGATCCTTTGTGGGTCATCTCCTAGAGATCTTTAGTGGGTCAGCTCCAAGCGATCCTGTGTGGGCCAACTCCTAGCGATCCTCTATAGGTCATCTCCTAGCGATCTTGTGTGGGTCATCTCCTAGCGATCCCAAGTGGGTCAGCTCATTGTGATCCTGTGTGGTTCAGATCCTAACAATCCAATGTTGGTCAGCTTATAACGATCCTGTGTGTGTAAGCTCCTAGCGATCTTGTGTGGGTCACATCCAAGTGATACTATGTGGTATAGATCCTAGTGATTCTATGCAGGTCAGCAGAAGAGCCTCTTAACATAATAAGATGATTCAGTATTTATAATTAATCATCCCTACTACTATACTTAAATATATACCTACTCTGAGTGGAGATATCACCCTTGTGTTTTTTTCATGATTGAGATGGATTACTTGAAATCTCATGTATATGTATGGGAATACACCAAAGTAGGGTTATCTGTTGATTTCATACGTTGTGGTTTAGACCTGATGGATTTTGAGAGACCATGAGGGTCTTGGGGGTCCCTACTGAGTATCGTTATACTCACTCCTACATGAGGTTTGCCTTCACGTTGCTGTGTTGGATGCAGATGACTGACAACTCTGACTGAGGATGAGGGTACCTGGACTGGACAATACATAAAGGTGGACCATATGGCGTGTCAGTTTGTAGAAGAGACAGGTGGATGTAGAGTCCTGAGGAGGCGATCTGTACCTACCCTTCAGGTAGGAATTGAGGTGGATGATAAATGAGATAATTTTCACCTATCAGTCGTCTGGTACATTCTAGCTTTCATTGTACTTTCCAGTTGGGCTTGTATTTGGGCCGCATTTTTCTTAATATACACAGTATGTTTACTATTCAGTTTACATTAGTTCATATCTTGTTGTGTTCTTGGTTGTGTGTTTACAGGTTACAAAGGAATTTCCTTTCGAGTTTTAGGGAATTACACCTTTGGTGATAGTCTCCATCCCCTAACATAAGCAATGCGGGCTTGGTGTTGTCCCAACATGGGCCCCGGGGGACGGGTCATGACAACCAGGGTTGGTTTGTGTCCACATACTAGTTGATCACGATGTTACTTATATATCATTAATCTTTTGGGTAAATGAGAGAAACTACACAATAATTTATTTTGAAATTTCAACAACAGGAAATTGAATTCATGTACTCATATCCATTTAAGTGGTATATTTATGATGTTTAAGGATCACAAATTTTTGAATCTAAATTTTATCAAAAAGGGATTTTAATATTAGACATAATATTATGATATATTATCTTAAAATGTATGCGTTTTATTTGAAATATAAACAATTAATAGATAACTATGTGGATTAGGCATTAGGAAGAAATTACTACAATTAGAAAATTATTGAAGATTCAGATTAGTTGCTTCAAATATCAGTTATAATGGATATGCATCCGAAGTGTGCAGAGTGAGGTGTTTTTTGTTTTCATTATAGTTTATTTTGATCATGATTTATTTTGAATGTTTAATATGGATCAATAAAATGATTTAATTTTTTTTATTTAATGTGAAAACTCAATAGTTGGGTGACCATTAAGTGATGTAATATAGACGAAAGATATGCTCTACAGTTTAGATATCATATACTAGTTCCTCCAAAGAATCAAAAAAATATTCATTATTATAACCACCTACTGAGATGGTTATCCATCACTGATATCTAATAACATATAAACTGTTGAGAGAATAATTTTGGTCGGTTGTTATGAATATATAAGTTTGAGAGTCTATCATAATATTCATCACTTGTTAGTGGATCAAGGAATATCGTCATGAAAAAGATGGTGTATTTCCATATTTACCTATTCCCATGTGAAAAATGGGTATAATAGACAATGATTTTATGACATGGTTTCCAAGAACTATTAGATAACAAGATTACATGTGGTTGTCTATAGATTAAATAATGAATTATTTCAAATTCATCTATTCTAATACAGTATAATATTTGTTCAAACTCTATAACTAAGATGTAATAATGTTTCATGGAATACTGTTGTCAATTTTATTTGATAAAGAACCTAGGTTTACTTATGGTCTGTGTAAATCCCTATATAAATCACAAAACACCAAATTTATTTGGGTATATCTAATCAACTTAAAACTGATGAATATATGAGATAATGATATGGATTTTAGAAGACATGCTTTGAATCATAGTGAAAGTTTTTTTATCCTCCTGGGAGGAGCACATATTGTATGTTGAGTTCTTATAAAATAACAACTCAAAAACATCGATCTATATATGGAAACTATTGATACACTATATGTGAATCTATGTCCCTCTCTATCGTGTTCATTGAAAAAATGTGTGACTTCACATATTGGATCTAAATATAGGAATGTGACAACGTAGTAGATTTAGATGCTCAGAAAGAGAATGATGAAGACACTTCTTTTTCATAAATCATATGTTGATCTTCATCAATACCTATTATCATTTTTTGTAGGTTATCATGTGTTATTGAGAATCTAACCGTGGTTAGGACAACTTGATTTTTTATGTAGGGATTTTTTTCCATCTTCATTGGACCATTTTGAGAAACTTTAATGGGTTGGTGATTAGAATATAATTTTGATCTATCTCCAATATTCAATTTAAATCATAATTTGTTTCATATATCTTAATTAAAAATATACCACCCTGATACTGACCATGTGTTTCGATGGGACTATAAATATATTGAATTGTATTCTATGTTGATTCATATGTTGTTATAGATTGTGGATATTAATGATTATATATTTTCATTGAAATTAATTTTCATAGTGCATGTGTTTTGGAAACATGGTCATATCTAGAATGATACCTGAGAAAATGAGATGGAAATGATAGATAAATGTTCGATTCTAATCTAGGGATCCCCCATTTTTTTAATTTTGTAGTTCATAAATACCAATTGTGGGGAGAATAAAACAACCCAATTTAATTTAAAATACACCTATTTTATTTATTTTGAGCTTATATAGTTCTGGGATTATGTATTAGGATTTACGGGAGTTTTTGACATTTTGGTATGGTTTTTCAATAGGTTAATAGTTAGTGAATAGTTATTATAACCCATGCAATAACCCTGTAAGACCATGAAACTTTTTTTGGGAGTCACTTGTAGGAGCATGGTTGGTTAATGGTTATTCAAATCCATGTATGTTCCCAAGGAAATCCATTAATGGTTATTTAGAGGGAAATATACTATTGAGGCATGGTTTTTCAAACAATGTGAGTGTAAAATGTGCATTATTAGTTTGAGTAAGTTTCACTACATAGTGTGTGCATGGTTTCCAAATCCTTATGATATATAGATTATGCCCCAAAAAATGTGGGTTAATAGAGTTTTTAGGATTGTTATCCTCATTAGTCATCCAATCTCATTGGATTTCAAATTTCATTTTTTCCAAAGATCATATTGTGATTCCTTTTGATAAAAAGATAACTTCTGTTGAATGAATTTGAATTGTATGTCTGGATTCTTCATTAATATAGAATTACTTAACATTATTCTCAGATATATTCTTCTCATCTCTCCTAGAATATTATATCAATCATGTTTTAGATATATCTATGTTTTAGGACCAAAATATTGATGAAATGTAATGAATCTATTGATGGAAATGATATTGAAGGCCTATTATAAAAGGTCATATTACCATTATTCTTTTCATCTATTTGTTTTGTGGTAGGTGGGTTCTCTCACATATCCACATTTCATAGATCATGGATTCTTAATTTTTTATAATTTATTTTCTGGATATTGATTTGAAATCCTTATGTGACACTTCGTAAAAATCATGTTTGAATACGGGTTTGGAACGTTTTTTAATATTGAAGGATTTTAGAAAACATTTTTTTCATTATAACATTAAAATGATATATTTGAAATTATATAATATAACTGATCAATATAGTGTATTTGATCATATGTTTGGACTAATGATTTTTTATGCATAATGCTTTGGCATGGCGTTTTCATCACAGGGTTGGTGTGAGTTCATTTCATTAAACACGATCCTATGTTAGGGTTGTGTCCCATTTTGGAACTGGGAAATGACCCAAAATATTTATAATGAATTAGGATTATCATATATTTATATTTGATCATTTTATATTAAAATTCCTTACATTACACAAACACCCACATGAAGACTATAAAATTTTATTGCATCTGGAAACAGGGAAACACAATCAACTCCTTCGTATTTGAGATACATCATCATCAACTATGTTCTTTATATCTAGCACAATTTTTATGGAAATATTAAATAATAGATATCTTCATAACATGTGGAAATGAAATATTGTAATTGGAATTCCCGTATGCTCAGTATAGATAAAAAATTGGAAATATATAAGCATATAACGAACACATGAGCATGATAACATGAGTATAACATATTAATAGAATACCATTAATATAAATGATCAGAATCATATTTCATAGTGCAACATCCCAACCTATATCACCCATGAACTGGTTGCCAGACCGGTTATCACATGACATCTAGCGCGTCTCCCTGTAATCTAGAGGCTGCTGACTAGTAGTGAGGGTCCAATGATAGTTAGTGGGGAGACTATACCCTCTTATCAAAGTACAAATAGTGGAAAATATCAGAAAATGGGGGAAGTAGTATAATAAATGTTAATATATTGGAAGTCATAATTTAATAAATCGTGTATAAGACAAAATGTCCAACGCCAATGTTATACAATGCATACGTTGTATGATTTTACAACAATTAAAGTGATAAACCTTATATCATGCATTACAAATCAATAAATAAATAATAAATAAAGAATCAATGCCCCGAGGTTGATCTCCTCGAGAATTCCATGCTTCCGCTCAGTCCTCTATTTCTATCTCCCAAGTATAAAAAAACATAACAATCCTGAAAGAAAATTGTCTACTTGGGTACTCTAGTGAAATGGTAGTCCGAGTTGTGTGTGAAATATTAATCTCAGTAGGCTAGGACCAGGAATTATTACCCCAAATCCAAACATTAAAAAATAATTTTAATGTTGTGAAAGCATGCATAAATAATGTAAATAGTACAATATAACTATATACCCATGTAATTGCTTCATCCCTCAACTGGTGTCTGAACATGCTTTATAGATTTATCATTAATACAACACAATAATCACACATGCATTCTCATTTATCAATTATTCAAGACACATTAAATTATATATGTTTTGAGATTTGGTCTATGCCTGACATCAGCCATATAAGTCACTCATAATAGATGTCTCTAATGACCATATAAGAAATAAAAGTAATGACCAATTCCAAACTTGTTTTTCAAATTGGATAACAAGTCATAAGATATATAATTTAATCCTTCATATACTGTGTCTGATCCCTACCACAAAAAATATTGATCCACTCATGGGTACTTCCACTAAATATTGAATCACCAAATTCATTAACAAATCTAAACCCTTTATCATATTCAATTCACAAATCAGTACATCACATTGTCTTTTATTAACCATTTAACTCTAATCTCGTATGAAAAATTGGACCTACAATCCAATGTCAATTAATGGGTGTAGAACGTCATTTCCAAAACGCTCATGAGTATTTGGAGCATCTGTCCTTCTCTCACAACCCTTGGGTACTTGGAGGATCAGTCCTTATCCCATAAACCAGAAATTTACATGCATGATGGGTGTAGAACTCTATGTCTAGGACCCCATGAGTATTTTGACAACCAGTCCCTTTCTCAAAATGAGTTTATAAGTCATAAAAATATTTTTATCACTAATTTAGAATTCCTTGTCTAACACCCCAAAACCATCCATTAATTAATTTATAAATTAATTAACCAAATCTGGTAATTAATTCAAAAACTAATTAACAACATAAATTTCTGGTCAAATAATTCTAGAATTAATTAATCATTAAATATCTCAATAGTTAATAGTTAATTTAACATTTAGTTTTTCCGAACCCAAATAAAGTCAGATAAATAATTAAGTAAAACTTTAATTATCCAAATTCCTCAACCGAGAACATGATAATTAACTCACCAATCAACACATACTAATCAAATAAATTAGTTAAATATACCAAAACTATTTGTTAATGTAACAATTAACGAAATACACATTATCATAGATTAATCCAAAAATTAATTAATCTAAAAAACGATTCATATTCCACAATTAATTTTCGAGATTTAATTATCCAAAATATAACTGAAAGAGCACATCATTTAGTCCATCAATAAATATATATATTTATCCAAAACAACATATCACAATTAACCCCCAAATAGATTCTCTCATTTAGCTATATCAATAAATTAAAATTAATCCTTATAATAATTATTTACCTTCAGTCTCAATGCAAATAATAAAATCACAATTACTTATCTTAATTTATCTCACTCAATAACTCATAATAATTCCCCCAAATAATAATATCCTTTACAATTATTAAGGCACATAATTAATATAAAAAAATATTAATTTATCTTATCCAAAACAAAATATCTTCTAATTATTAAATTGTATAACCTTAAAAAATTCATCAACACATGCTTAAAACCAACACATGTTCATGTACTCATTTATCTCATGTGGAAAGAATGTAATGCCCCGACCCTAGTTACCTAGAGTTGGTGCATTATTACATAACATTGGCATGATCATAAGGGATCAAAACCTGAAAGACTTATTAGTTTAGTAGCCTTAGAGGTACTAGATAAGTTAATAAGTTTTACATTACAAAATTAAATTAAAACATCAACAACATTTTTCCATTTTTTAACACACTTATATACTTAGAATATCCCTACAGGTCAACCATAAAATACATCTTCACATCCTGGGAAAAATAATACATAGAAAGGGGTGAGATTAGATTCTCAGTAAGCATAAAAATATAGCAGACACTTTCATAAATAAGCATAAACATTTAGATAAATGTATAAGACTAAAAAAAGATTTTAAAACATAAAATTCATCATAATATGGAAATAAGAAAATAAAATAACGAAATTTACATATTGTCTTGGAAATTCTAATAGTCGAATAATCACATGCAAAGTCAATACCAACTTTCATAATGACGGTATGCATAATTTCAGACTTCATAGCCACAGTGTCAAGGCCTTATGGCAAGAATACAAATAATATTTTGTCAAATACTTGTATGAAGACACTAGTTAGTCTCATGTGACCTACCGATGAATCGAGGAGCTATAGAGGGCTCCACCTATCACATACTATGTCTAATGCATTCCTCATATGAATGGATGAAACAAAATTTAAGAATTCGTATTAAAACTAGCATTCAAAAAGTAAATACATTAGCCATAAACCTTGAATGGTATAAAAATATAACTTCCACAGTAAATCATTTCACAAGTCCTTAAATACAATATGGAATTTTGTATTATTATAAATATACTTCAAACAAGCTTAAAATCCATCAAAGGATGTTGACATAGTTGAAATCAAAACTTTTTATTGAAATATCTCTTTATATTTTAAAATAATATAAAAGTCATATAATTATAAAAGACAAAAATAATTTTGAAAATATTCTTATAAACTTGTATGTCAATCATCAATGATGATATAATGACAGAAATGAGCCACAACCGCCTTATTAGTTAAAAAAATATATTCATACCTTAATTTTGTCGAAAAGGTCATAAAGTACCTTGTTTGGATATCGAAATAAAGATTAATTTCAAAACATATATGGTCAAATAAGGGGATAAATTACTTTAAAAAATATTATAGTCAATTGTAATGATGTTTGGAATTACATTTTTAAGAAGAAATGGAAGTGGATGATAAAGAGGTCTCATTATATACTTACATAAAAATAACCTCCAATAATAAAGATATTTTGAAATTAACCCTTGCCTTGTACTTTTCCATGGTTTAGGGTACATTAACCTCATGTATAATAGTTAAATAATTGTTATTAAATAATAAAAAAACTAAATACATAAATATGATATCATATATGATCCTATAATCTTTCTTTGTTAATAATATTTTTCTAATATCATAGTTTCTAGTGTTAACTGATCCCATTTCCTTTATATGGTATGTTACATAAGCCATGTTTTTTATGGATAGGATGTATTTTATTCATATCTAGAGTGGTATAATGTTATTAAACCTTATTTTTAATCAAAAAAGTAAAATTATTTTTGAATGATTATTATGAGGAATGAATCTCATCGCGTTCGTGGAGACGGTAATCCATACGCACACACGAGCTACGGTATCATTATATTAATGGAGAAAACATATGTAATTGGATGGTATATAAAATATAAAGAATAAATAACAGATTATATTTATTATTTACATCATTTATAATTATTATTAATCTATCTAAATAATGAAGTGTTTGATTAAAAATCTACCCCACGACTTGGAGACAGTAAGTCGTACGTACACATGTATGGTGATATTTTCATTCATATTATGTATAGAATAATGAATATGGTTGTAATAATTTTATAATAATATAACTGTGCATATAAGATACTGGATTTATTATTTTAGTATGGAAAAAACAAAGAGAAATTGGAATAATAAATGAACTTGAAAGAGGTGATGAAATATTTACCTCTTCTTTAGGTTCTTCCATTTGATTTGATCAAAAGGTCTCAATAGGTATTCTTTATGAATTAATGAAGGCCTATAGGATGAAGGGAGGAATGTTGGGAGAATATTTGGGTAGGGTTTGGCCGAGCCAAATGGCATTGGAGGTGTGAAATTAAAATTAGGGGAAGTATACTTTTATAAGAGAGGTGACAGCCACTTTAGGAAATTCTTGTAATATTATTTTATAATTAAATAATTTTAGGTTTATAACGGCTCAAAAATGTTCTATTTATAAGAAAAAGGTGGGGATGGGTCGTAAAACTCTCAAAAAATATTTTTGAGAAAGGTTTAGGTAACCATATTAAACGCATTTTTTACATTTAATTCATAGTTAAATAGTTTGACATATACCATGTCTCTTTGTATTTTTATATTATATTGTTAATAAACGTACTATAAAAAGACAAGAGAACAGTAAGTGGTTAATTATTAATATATATAACCCTGTCTATGTGTTTTTGCTGAACCTTATATTTTTTAGAATATTATATCAATTAATAATATAGTATTTTTTTTTAAAACTCAATTATGTCAATTTTGACAATATTTTGTATTTGGGTTTTTTGAAAATCATAACAACATTATCAATTCGAAAAAAATATTATTTAATCAACACTGACATGTATTATTAACCTATAAAATTAGGGGAATTCATCAAAAGTATCAAATTACATTTATTTTGAAATTTATATTATCAATTATATTAAACATTCATTAATAATTTAATTATTTCATCATCATTGTGTCATAAATAAATTACATTATTTAATTTCTAAAAATTATAAATAAAATACCATTAGGTAAGAAATATTTTTAGCTTTCAAATAAATATTTATAATTGAATTTATCTTGTGTATAACCTTATATAAAAATGGATTTTTTATTAAACATTGAATTTAACTCTTTTAACTCTTCCGTGAATAAAATAATTATAAATGTCATAATCTAATCCAAACAGAACAAATGGGATAATATTTTATTCCTAAGGGTTTTTTGGTCGAATATTGCTTATCCAATAGAATTAGGACATGTGTTAGGGAAATTATGATATTATTTTCTCCCTTAATTACCCTATTTACTTTTACCTGTTTTAAATAAAAGTGAAAAGTTACTTTTCACCGGAAATTATTTTCATCTTATTAAACCACTTTTTACATACTGAAAATAACCATTTCTCTCATATTATTAAAATATAACTCAACGAATCAGTAAAATTATGTTTTATGCAAATTTGAAAATGCTCCTTGGAGGTGGGTAAAAGATGGTAAAAAGTTCAATAAATTTTATATATATCTAAACTTATTATAAAACGACTCTAATGAATTACATTTAACATATATAGGTATTTGGTATCTATTTTTACCTAAAATAAATTTAAATAAAAAAACACTTATCTAAATAAAAAGCCAGTTTTAACGAATAACACAGTGGTTTTATCTATTCATAAAAAATTTAATGTTTTCAGAAAAATACATAAAATCACCATAAACTAATTTCGATATTCCAAGTTCAAAAATGTATTCCATTTTGGAAAATAAAATTTACAGCATTTCAAAAAGAGGGTATTATTATTCATAACAGCTAGTTTGATTGGTTGTAGTGTGTTAGAATCTGGATGTTGGGTATAATGCAATTTATAGCATTATTAAAAGGGAAACGTGTTGTGGAAGCTTGGGGTGTTATATTATTACCTCCTTCAAAAAATTTCATCCTAGAAATTTCTATAATACACCTACATAAAATTATTTGGGTGGTTCTTCATTATAAGTTCCTATGATTCCCATGTTGCCTCTTCCAAATTATGGTTTCTCCAAAGGAAATTTACCAAACGAGTCGTCCGGTTTCTTAGTACTTGTCCTATTGTATTGTGAATTATGACATGATCTTCACAATAATACAGATCAGGTTCTAGATCAATTTCTTCATAGATGAGTGCACGCATTAGGTCAGGCATGTATTTTCTCTATAGTGATACGTGGAACGCATCACGAACTTTGGAGAGACTTATAGGCATTTCCAAACAATAAGCTTCGACTCCAATTTGTTCAAGAATTTCGAAAGGTCCGATGTACCTGGGGCTTAATTTTCCCTTCTTACCAAAATATTTAACACCCTTCCATGGAGATACCTTTAAGAAAACATGATCTCCTACCTAAAATTCCAAATCCTTCCTTCGATTATCGGCATTTATTATTTGCCTACTTTGACCGGCTTTGATGAGGGTTTGGCTAATATTAACTTTTTCCATTGATTCCCCAACATGTTCTTGGCCTATGAGTTTTTTTCCACCAAAATCATCTCTACGTGTTGGTGTGCGGCATCACTTTCTGTATAATGCTTTATATGGTGCCATCTGAATACTTTAATGGAAGCTATTATTATATAAAATTCTACACGAGGTAAATATTTATCCCACATAACTTGAAAGTCATGTGAGCAAGATCTCAACATTTTTCTAAGGTTTGAATAGTCCGTTCTAATTATCCATCGTTTCGAGGGTGGTAGGTAGTGCTGAAATGAAGATCAGTATCTAGGGGGTTCTAAAGAATTTTCTAGAATCTTGATGTAAAACACGGATCATGATCAGAAACAACCTATATGGGAACACTATGGAGTCCTACAACATCATTAATATATAGTATTTCTAGACATTCAAGTGGTAAATCTCCACTTATAGAAGGAAAATTTTCTTACTTGGTAAGACGATCAACAATGACCCATATTTCATCATTCCATCTAGTAGTCTTTGGTGGCCACATGACAATTTCTAACGTAATATCATCCCTCTTCCACTCAGGTATGAGAAGAGGTTCCATGGATCCTCCAGGTTGTTTCCTTCCAACATTCACTTATTGACAACCCATACATCATGATACAAAATCATTAATCTCCCTCATCATGCTGTCCCACCAAAAATTTTCATCAAATAATTATACATATTAGTGCTATGAGGTTGTATAGAGAAATTTGATCTATGAGGATCATCCAAAAATTTCCTTTGTAGATTAGGTATATCGGGAATAAAATGTCTCTTCCCAAATTTCAAAATTCCATCTTTATATAAAATTTCAATCAATCTCCCATCATTCACATATTTAATTTTCTTTTTAAATACCTCATCATCAGTCTAAGAACTTTTTATACTTTCTATTAATGATGGTTTGGAAACCTTTTGAAAAAACATTGATGTTTCACCTTCCATGGTTATTCCCATATCCATATTTACTAGATCCATGTATATAGGATCATTTTCAACTCTCATCTTGTTCAAAACACCAAGATCCATTCTTCTCAAAGAATCTTCCACTGTATTTGACATACCCTGGTGGTAGTGTATTGTGGAATCATAATTATTGAGTAGTTTAAGACATCTTCTTCACCACATTTTGAGTTCTATCTATGAGAAACTATATTTTAAACTATTATGACCGGTATAAATCTTATATTTTTTACTGTAGAGATAATGTATCCATAATTTCAGATCATATATTATAGCTACTAACTCAAGATGCTGACTATGATAGTTTGTCTCATGAATTTGTTGTTGTCGTGATGCATAAGAAATAACTCAATCATTCTGCATAAAGACACAACCAAGTCTATTCATTGAAGACTCACAATAAATAAAAAACCCATCATTCCCCTATGTTAGAGTAAATAAAGAAGATTTGACTAATCTTCTATTCAGTTCATCAAAACATTCTTCACACTCTTTTTTCCAAAAAAATAATCTCATTACGTGTGAGCTTGGTTAATGGTTTTTCCAATTGGGCAATATTTTGGACAAAACACCGATAATAACCTGCTAAACCAATAAAACTGCATACCTCAGTTATTCTCATTGGTGATGGACAATCTTGGATTTCCTTGGTCATTGAAGGGTCAATGGAGATTCCATTTTTAGAGACAATATTTCCAAGAAAATTAATCTTTCGAAGCCATAATTCACACTTGTTAAACATCCCATTTAATTCGTTTCTTCTAAGAGTGTTTAGAATAATGCGCAAGTGATTTTTATGATATTCATAGCTTTTGGTGTATAACAAGATATCCTCAATAAATACCACTATTATGTCATCGTGATATTCCTTAAAAACACTATTAATTAGATCCATGATGAAAAAGGGTTCATCAGTCAGTCCTAAAAGCATTATTATAAACTTATAATGCCCATAACTAGTTAGAAATGCGGTTTTTGAAATGTCTTCCATCATCACACAGAACTGTTGATATCCAGATCTATGTTAAATCTTTGAAATATATTTTTCTCCATGAAGTTGGTCAAATAAATCATCAATTCAAGGTAGGGGATACATGTTCAATATTGTTATAGTATTGATCTCCTTATAGTCAATGCACAACGTCAAAGATCAATCATTCTTCTAAACAAAAAAGATAGGGGTCCCCCCTAGAGAAACACTGGGGTGAATAAATCCCTTATTAATCAATTACTCTAGTTTTTTCATTAGTTCCACTACTTATACAGTGTTTATTATATAATGGGTATTCTCTTTGGGCCTTCGACCAGGAATTAAAAAAAAATTGAAAACTCAATTTCTCATCCTGGAGGATGTCCAGGTAAATCCTCTAGAAACACATCAACATATTATTTCTCAACAGGCACATCCTCTATTCAAACATTATTTTCCTCACCTATAGTTATTTCATTGTCTTCTTCCCTAATAATTGAATATAGTAGATCTAGTGGGGTTGGATCTGGATAAGAATTGGGTGTTGACGTTTCTGCTCTAAAGATAAGGTACTCCTTATCATCATCAAAAATTGTAACCTTATTTTTCTTATAATTTTTTTTTCATCATGGTTCGAAATCCAATCCATTATAAGGATTATATCAAATTAAATCATGGGTATGACGATGATATGAATATTTAAAGAAGATTTATATGCCTTAATTGGAACTAATTCACAAAACATTGTTGCGATGATACTTCCATTAGGATTTTTTACAGAAAAATCCCTTTTTAAGTCAAACTGAAATATCGAGTTTTCATAGAAAACTAGGAAGATATGAAACAATGTGATGATCCATAATAAAATAAAGCATTGGCTAATCTTGAGGAAACAATTAAATTATCTTCCACCATGTCTGTCGGAGCTTCAACCTCAGAAGTACTGATCACATAAGCTTGGATTTATCCCTTGGAATGTTTTGAGTTATGCTCCCCTGGCGCATAGGAAAATTATTTTCATAATGCCCCTTTTCTATAAAATTGTAGCATTCATCATTAACAACCTCTTTATTCCCCTTGAAATCATGAGCTTGGTGGAAATTTTAACTTTAATGGTAATCGACTCACATTCCCATTAGGCAAATATCAGGGTGTTTCTTCCCTCATTTACCAAAGGATGGATATTCAACCTTTCCCTTCATTCCATTATTTCTATTTCCAGAGTGTTTAGAAGATCTCTTTTTCTCTTCATTTTCATTAAAGTCATAAAAAATAGTGAATTCCTTTTCAATCTTGATAGCGCATGAGGAAATATATTCATATAATTATATGGATTGTTATACTAATTCTCGATGGAAAAATGCTTTTAACCCATCAAATAGTTGATCAATCATATTTATTGGGTTACTTATAGAATATTTTACATTCCCTTCTATCCTTGTAAATCTATCCCCATACGTAGCTATATTTTCATCCTCTATTTTCCTGAGAATCAAAAATTTTCTTTCCATATATGATCGATGGTCATGAGGAAAGTATTTTTCTATGAAAATATCATTAAGCTCTCTCTATTCCTTGTTAGATAATTCTCCATTTTCTTTAGTGTTTTGTATTAATAACCACCATTGAACTTCATCTCTCGTGAGGTGATAAATTGACATGAAAACTTTTTTCCTTTTTACTACTCCCCAAAGCATGAAATATTTTATCTAAGGAACTTATCCATTACTCAGATATTAATGGATTTGTACTCCCATTAAAATTTGGTGGTTGTTTCCTCATGACTCTCTCTAACATTGATCCTCAGCAATGGGGATTAGGGTTTTCCATACGGGTAAGGTTATTATTCATAACATGAATGAGTTTTCATAGTATGTTGATTAGCTGATCAGCAACAGTTGCATCACCATCTCCACTATAATTATCTTTAGTAGGAGTAAAATCCCTACATGGATTACGTGGGTTGATATGGTTTCCATTCATTCCAGTAGGTTCCATTTCTAAACAATGGAATACACTACATTAGTTTATGAATCACAATACATAATTCAAAACTTGTAAAACAGTTAACATAAATTGATATGTTTATAGATATAATCCATAATCAGAAAAAAATTCCTTTACGAGGTATATACTCATAAATCCTTTATAATTATTTTTAATGAAAATGAGAATTATCCAAAGTATATCACCGGGTGTGTCGTAACATAGAGTGTTGTAAGGCCAATTATCGTGCACCAGTTCCTATTCGATCCTAGATCAATGTAGTGTTTTCGAGGTTTACCCACAGGTACATCTATGCCATAGCTACCTATACCCGATCGTATCCAAAAATAGATGTATTTCTTAAAAAACTCAAAAAAATTTACTGTAGGAAACTTCTAAGATGTTCTTCTATACTATTCCTCAATTTCTATCTTAGGGTAGTGTTCTCTAAGCAGATTTTTTCTAAATCTAGTTTCCAAGGTTTTTACTAAACATCCTCTGATACCAACTGTAATACCCTGACCCCAGTTACATAGACTCGATGCATTATTACATAACATTGGCATGATCAAAAGGGATTAAATCCTGAAACACTGATCAGTTTAGTATCCTTGTAAGTGCTGGACACATTCATAAATTTTACATTACATAATGAAATAAAAAATCAACAACATTTTGTCCCCTTTTTAAACACACTTATATCCTTATCCTATCCCTGTAGGCCAACCATAAAATACTTCTTCACATCCTGAAAAAAAAACAAAACATAAAAAAGAGTGATCCCAGATGCTCGGAAAGGATAACAATATAGCGGAAACATAACAAAATCCTTTTAAACATAAACATAAGAATAATATAGAGAATATAAAATAAAATTATTCCATTTACTTATTCACATTGATATCATATTATTCGAATAATCACATGCAATATTAATAGCCACTTTCATAATGATGGAATGCATAATGCTAGACTTCATAACCACATAGTCAAGGTCTTGTGACAAGACTATAAATAAGATTTTTTCAAGGCCTTGTTCCGGACACTAGTTTATCTCATGATACCTATCGATTAATTTAGGAGCTATAGAAGGCCCCTCCAATCACTTAAAATGTCCAATTAATTCTTTATATGAAAGTGTGAAAAATAATCTAAACATTTGTATTAAAACTAGCATATGAATTGTCAATACTTTAACCCAAAACATTTAATGGTATAAAAATATCACATCTAGTGTTAGACATATCAAAAAACCATCAATACAATATGGAATATTTTACTATAATAAATCAACTTTAAACAAGAAAAAAATCCATCAAAGGATGTTGACATAGATGATATCAAAACATTTTAAGAGAAATATCTCTTTATATATTGAAATCATTTAAAAGAAATATAATTATTAAATAAAAAAATTATCTTGAAAATATTTTTGTAAGATTTTATGGGAAACTTTGACGATGATATAACGATGTAAAATAGCAACGCCCATTGTATAACATTAAAAAATACATTCTTACCTTAATTTTGTCGAAAAGGACATAATGTACCTTGTCGTACGTACGCACATATAGTGACATTGTGATTTATTTGATGGATAGAATAATGAATATTGTTGTACCATTTTTATAATAACATCACAGTATATAAAATATATAATATAAATTATTTTATAATGGAAACAACTATGAAAGAGGAAGTGGAAGATGAAATGAACTTGAAAGAGGTGGTGAAATATTTATCTCTTCTTCGGGTTACTCTTTTTTTATGTGATCAAAAGGGAAAATTAGGATGGATTTATGACCAAAGGAATCCATATAAGAAGAAGGTAGGAATTTTGGGAGGATATTTGGTCAGGGGTTGGCCGATCCAAGTGGCATTGGAGGTTTGAATATATGATAAGGGGATGTACCCTTTTATAAGAGATTTGTGGTTCCCTTTAGGAAGAGCTCGAAATATTATTTTATAATAAAACAATTTTCGTTTTCCAATGGATAAAGATTAATTTATTTAGAGTCTAAGGTGGGGATGGGTCTAAAACCACTCAATAATTATGTTTTTGGAATTTTTATGTCACGATATTAACCTTATCTTTTAGATTTAACTTTTAGTTAAATAGTTTGAAATTTACCATGTCTCTTTGTATTTTTAAATTATATGGTTAATAAACATACTATAACAAGCCAAGAGAAACCCAAGTTGTTCATTATTAATATATATAACCTTATATAATTCCATTCTTAAATCCTTATATTTTTATGAATATTATATCAATTAATGATATAGTATTTGTTTTAAAAACTTGATTATGTCAATTTTGACACTATTTAGTATTTGGTTTTTGTGAAAATCATAACAGCATGATTAATTCGAAAAAAAATTATTTAATCAACCATTACATGTCTAATTAACCTAAAAAATACTGTAATTCATCAAAAGTATCGAATTACATTTATTGGGATATTTATAATATAAATTTTTTAATCTTTCATTAATAAAGTAATTACTGCAACATCATGGTTTCATAAATAAATTAAATTAATTAATTTATAAAATATATAAATAAAATTCCATTATGTAGGAAATATTTTTTTTATTTATAATGAATATTTATAGTTTAATTTATTATATGTATAACCCTATATTTAAAATGTTTTATTTATTAATATTTCAATTTAACTCTTTTAACTCTTCTTTAAATAAAATAACAATAATTGTCCTAATATAATCCAAGTGGATCAAAAAGGATAATATTATATTACAAATATTGTTTTTGGTCGAATTATACTTATCCGATTGAACTAGGAATTGTGTTAGGGTAATTACGATAACATTTTTACCCTTAATTACACTATTTACTTTTAACAGTGCTAAATAAAAGTCAAAAATTACTATTCACAAAAAAAATTATATTCATCTTATTAAACCAAATTTTAGAAACTAATATTAACCATGTATCTTTTATATTTGAAATACTACTCACAGATGCGGTAAAATTATGTTTTATACAAATTTTCAAATGCTCCTAGGAGGTGGGTAAAAGGCGGTAAATAGTTCATTAAAATTTTTACATATCTTAACTTTTTATAAAATAACTTCAATGAATTACATTGAACATATATAGGTATTATGTAACTATTTTTACCTAAAATTAATTTTAATAAAATAAATAATCATTCAAATAAAATGTAGTTCTAACCAATAATGTAATGTTTTTCACTATTCATCAACAATTGAATGTTTTCAGAAAAATAAAAAAACTTCACCCTAATCTAATTTTGATATTCTGAATTAAAAAATGAAGTCCATTTTGAAAAATAAAATTTACAAAACTTTAAAAAGTGGCTATTAGGATTCATAATGATACGTTTGATTGGTTGTGGTGTATTATAATCTCGATGTTCCGTACAATGCAAGCTATTGCATTATTCAAGGGGAAAGATATCGTGGATGCTTGGGGCGTTACAGAGCATCATTTAGTAACATCAAAAGTCATGCATCAACATATCGCATATCTCCTTTATCCATTTTATAAATCATACAAAATTCACATTTAAATAACATTGAATATAAATAATTAACTACAAAATTTAAATACCAAAAAAGGTGAAGAAATAAATTTATTAATGCATTTATTAAAGTAGAGGACCTGAAAAAGGATCCTACCTCAGGGTGGAACTAGTTAAATTCTCAGTGGCTTTACATATGGTGGTAACCAATCCATAACTAGTCTCCAGTCGCATGCATTCACACCTTCATATATATATATATATATATATATATATATATATATATATATTTGTGTGTGTGGGTGCGCACACGCGCACGCGCATTGTCTACAAATATGATTAAAAATTCATCTAAACTGTAATAAGAGACCAGAACTAGGGAAAAATGGTATACACACCTATAAATCTATGCCAGGGACTAAGATAATATGGTAGACTCTAATTTACATGGTAAAAAAGAGTGAAAATAAACCATACCTGGTGAAATGACCACAAGGTAAATTCATTCCATCCACCTCACACTTGGTAGAGGATGCTAGATTATGGACCAATCGGTCTGAGTCAATATTCACTTACACTCGAAACATAGGAACGAAATAATATGATTATACCAGAAAAGTAGGGTTTCAATTGATCAAACAAGGGGAAATATGAGTCAAATGGTCGATGCAATTCATGAAATATATGAAGATGGACTCACCTTAACGAGGTATGCAATATTCATGACGATTCTGAGAGGAATCTTCCTGCGCAAAGTGATGTCTGTGAGAGGGGGTGGCCCACCAAACAGGGGGGTTTCACAGTTACAGGTGTTCTGTTTTGCGGTGTCGTGCACTATAATAGCGGTTCAACCGAGGGATTTTGCATCCATGGAGTCACTACAGAAAGAGGGAGCCACACCATTCAAGAGGAAGAGCTCTTGGGGTATGCCACTGGTGTAAGCCTCACATGAAAGGAGAAAATCAAGGGTCACGTTCTGGCCTTATACGCATCTCCTCTCATATTTCCTCATCAAAAAATTTTAAACCTAATTGCTAAAATGAATTAATTTATTTATAATAATAGTAAAATTTTTTATTATTACCATACTAATTTAATAAAAATTTTCATCATTAATTATTATACACCATATTTGGTAAAACTGAAAATATAATTACCATATGAAAATTATTAAATTCTCCCCAATATAATTTATTTAGAAAAACTCTATCTCATTTATATAATTAATTATCTCATCATGAATTAATTAAGTAAAAACCTTGATTCACAATGAATCAATAAATTCTTTTAACATTCTAATAAATTATTAAACAATATTAATAATAATAAAATTATTATTATTAAAAAATTATTTTTCTTAGGAACAAATCTCGTATTTAATATTATTTAATTAAAATATATAAAATAGTAATCTGGGTATGCTTCATGGGTTGGAAAGCAACTATTCACAACTTGTACAGATCCATTAGTAGGTAATTTTCTAGATCTAGTGCTTCCAGTGCATATCGAGACACTCGTGAAAATTATCAATTATTCACCCAAGTCCAAAAACCACACCTTTAAGAGTTATAACACTCGAAATAATGTTCTAGGATTAGTTTACAAATTGACCCATCGATAAATGGGTATATTTTGGAATCCTTCGTAACATAAAATTCATTCCAAAACAATGGACTTCAAACTCATCCAATCTTAAAAACGTCTCTTCCATGATAAGTCATTGGGAACTACTAGAAAAACATCTCACCTACCATGGTCAATACATTTTGTTTAAAAATATTCATTACGTTTCCAAAAGACATACGCAGTACTCACGAAAACAGAATTCATACTGCTTAATTCTTTAATACATGTGCCAAGGCTCACCAAAAAGAAACATACAACCGAGCCCATTACATGGACCTCATTAAAGAAAATTGTAGAATCTCGATTGACTAGCAGGAACTGGTTACACATGTTTTCATAGAAAGACATTACGGTCCCAAAACCCACACACACCCTAAATCTGGCGATGCGACTTTTATAATTATTAGTCCTCCAGCCGCATGTATACTCATGTCCTTACATGACTTTTAGTGACATTACCATGTCAATCCATATTAAGGATATTTTAAAAAAATTAACATTAACCAAAATGGATGAAGGCATAGCCCAAAGAAACAACACATCCTATGTACAACCCAGATAAAAACCACTCATCAAGACCAAAACATTTACAAATTTATCACGACGTAAGACCAGTGAAATCTTAATGTGTCTATGATAAGGCAAAGATAGGGGAAATGCCCATCGTATTTGGAAGAGCACATTTAGAGAAAAACAAGGTCAGTAAAAATTTCAGTTGAACTACTACAAGAGGACCATGTTAAAAAACTCTTCATCATCAGCCATCACATTTAATGTAATTAATACAACACTACCCACCTTATGATATTCCAAGAAGTAGCAAGAAAAGATCACCCTCTCACCGACATGCTATTTCAGAACACATTAGCACATGCATGTGATTGTCCTAGAACCATGATAACCATGTCAAACATTGACCATAAATGCTATAACATTAACCTATCGGAATGTCATAACACCTGAGTCCTATTATGTCCTCTTGAGTAGCGGGATAAACATAATTTAATGGTTTAGAACATTCTAAGGGTACTACCTATCACAGGTTAGCCTCATACAAAACATAAACGTTGAAACACTCTCGTGGTCAAGAAAATTTGAAATCGTGAGGTTCAAAAGTGCCCTTTTAATTTTATCCATTTTAGTTATTTCATTTCATCCTTTTAATAATTGAAAAAAATTCAATAAACACACAAGTACTTTTTCTCATCATTTCACTTGGTTTTCAATAAACACCCCACAAGAAAAACAACCATTATATAAAAAAATCATATTTAACCATTTCACATATAGTGTTATCCAGATATAAAGAGTCAATTTTGCAAGTAAATTCCTTTGACCAAAAAGGTGAACTCTGAGGGTCCCATTTATTCAATATTGGTTCTTCAAAAATTAACCCAAGAACAATTCTTTTCAATCAAAACCTAAATTTTTTTCATTTTTAATCACTTTAAAAAATACTATGGTTATATAAGGTTCAAACACATGAGCGGCCATCTACTAATAAATAAGGCACCCACACATATTATTACTGGAATTTGGCTCCTGTTAACCAAAATCAGCATTCATTTAACATTTTAACTTTATTGTCCCTTTATCACATCCAAACATCTCTATAATGTTATCATAAGAAGTATAAAAACATCATTATATAACATAAAAGCATGGAAAAATAAAAAAAATATAATACCTTAGATATTATGGCATATAATCACTCAAGGATTCAAAATCTATGACTGAAACATGCTATCTATAGAGGAATGCTAAAGCAGATCAAATCATTACATTGAAACCTAGGAAAACAGTCAAAATTAGCAAGAATCCTACTAATACAACTATATGTTATGTTATATTCATTGAGTGTGAAAATTTATGTTCTTAATATGATGCATGTATGCAAACGCCTTACTATATCATTCTAAGGTAATTTTTTTCAAAATTTTTATAATCAAATAGCCGTGGATGATACACTATTCACTCAAGATGAAATCATATCAACTGTAATAGAAAAAAACATGAATAGAAAACCAAACCTTCGATATATGGTCATTTTCCATACATAGGGTGATCATTCCCATGCATAGTTATTAACCCATGCACTGACACATTCTTAATATCCTGTATACTAACCACAAAATTGTAAGACAACGGAAATGAAAGAAAACCTAAAGCTGTGATCCCACTTTGTATCATCCAAATAAATTATAAAACCATAGTAGTTATAATAATAATAACAAAATTATTATTATTAATACATTGTTCTATTTATGCAACAATCTTACATTTAATAATATTTAATAAAAATAAAGAAAATATGAAACATGGTAATCTTCATGGGTTAGACCACAACCATGTGCAGCCCGTGTAGATCCATTGAAGTGGAATTTTCTAGATCTGTTTCTCCCAAGACATATTTAGAACCCTGTATAAATTATAATGTATTCACCCAAGTCCAAAAACAACACATTTATGTTTTCCAACACTTGGAATAATGTTCTGGGGATCCATTTAAAAATTGAACCGTCGATAAACTGAAAAAGTATGAAAACCTTAGTAATTCCAAACCAATTAGAAAACATGGTACATTACACATAGAATATATATTTTTAGTTCATATTAAATGAATCATAATGAAAAAAACATGATCCACGAGAGCATAACATTGTCATTTGACGTAGTTTCTTGGAATAAACATAATTATTGAAAATATTATGTCAAGTATTAACTAAAATACATTCATAAAATATTAAGCTCATGAAAACTAACCATTACCTTCTTTAGGTTTGTGGAAAAACATTTACCCTACATTTTAGGCATTTTATGACTACTTTTATACCCTTTTCACTCTTGGGCTACCAACCCGTGTACCCTCATTTTATAGCATTTTCTAACGACTCATGTACCCTACTTTTCATGCATGGGATAACCACCCATGTACTATTACCTCATATATCATTTTTCATTACCCAATGCATTGGACGAAGATATTTATCCCCTTGAGCACATAATTAATACAATATATATGTTTCCCAGAAGATCATAAAGCATTCAACTAACCATAACCCCTGAAATGATGTGGATGTTAAGAAAATTTCCTCATATAATAAGAATAGGAAAAGTGTTACATTTGATAATCATTTCATTATTTCATCATACTGTAAAATATGTTAAATAATAAGTGTTTTTCATATATATTCTATCATTGTATAACCCATGGAATATGAATCATGATTCATAAGAATTCATCTAGGGTTTAACCTGTGAAAAAATAAGAGAATTTCATAATAATTATTCCATGGAATAAATATTTCAAGATAAATAAGTTTTATAACCATTATGAAATCATAAATTGAATATATAGAGAGAAATATTTATAATGGAATCCTTGGATTATATCCCCAATGATAAAAATGTAACAACAATGTATGTTATCTTAGAAGGAAATTTACTTTAATGGACTATTTAAATCATTTCATAATGAAAATATCCTTTCCACTTTAACAAACACTATTAAAATCATAAATCGTTTCAAAATTCTTTACCATTGATTATATAATTGAAGAATGATAAATTATTATTCAAATAAAATTATTTTAAAAATGAGGGATTGTTTTATTCATGTAATACGGGTAAAAATAAAGGTTCCTTTAACATTTTTAGTAAATTGAAAATAGACAATGAATGGAAAATGACATGAATATTAGTTTAAAAAAATTTAAAATGTATAAGAAATGTAATAATGTCTTATAAATATTATAAGAGAAAAATAATACCATTATAAAATTTTCAGAAGACATATATTTTGAAGAAAAAAAATTTCAATGTGAATTGAGAAGTAAAGTAGTATTTTGATAAAAACATATCATCGATTTAATTGAGAATAAAATATGATATTAAGGTAATATTACTAAAAAATCATGAATTTCTAGATAATAATTAAAATAATTATTTCACTAAGGGATAGATCATATGATTTTATCATAAAAACATTATCCTAAATAACTTGAATAAATAATGAGATTGTAACATAAAATAATTACCATTTTGGTATCATTTAATCACATCCCCAATGAAGGTGAAATAAATAATGGAACATAATATATCATGATTATGATTAATATAATGATATTGAATTTCAATGGGATTTATATACTCCTCCTGAAGGAATATAATTTCATAGCATAACATATGCCTCACAGAAAGAAAAATTAACCCCAAAATACCGTACAACTTCAGTAATATTTTCAAATATTATCACTGATAAATAATAAAATCAAATTAATATTTAATTTATTTTAGAATAATGTTATTCATGATTTAACAGGTCATGTTTTGAGTATATACAACACACAGAATAAATGAATGTTGAATTTTTATGTCTCCTAAAAAAAAGAGACTTAAAATCACCTACATTAAGTATTAAAATCCATTTGACACATTAAAATATCATATATAATAAATATATTATTATTTTAAATATATTAATTTAAAATATTTATATGTTTTAGACGGCATAATATTTTCATTTGACCTTTTATTAATCATTTATTTAAAATTCCATGTCAATGTGACATTTTAGGAAATAATTACATCATTTTTCATATTTGATTTGTTTTTCTATAATTTGTTGTCATATTAAAATGATGATTATTGAATAATATCAATTATTTTAACCATTATATAAAAATAACATATATTCATTATATATGTGTTTATAGTAATGCCAAAATATATGTGGTAAAAAATGAGATACACATTTCGTGGAGACGGTAGGTCATAAGTAATCAATAACATTATATTATATTAATTTTGGAGAGAAATAATGAATGTTAAATGATGTAATATCAATATAGAATTACTTTTATTTAATATATATCACATATATTCATTAAAAAAATCATTATTATCTTTCATGTATATTGTGAATGATAATCATCGATTTGGGAGGCTGTTGTACATCGTACACACGAGTGATGTTTTCGTATTCCCAAAAAATAATAATTTCATTTAGGATATAATAATTAAATTATCATAATAATATTACAAATATCATATATAAAAAATAATTCCATCATTATATCAATCCTTTAGGGATTTAAATTAAATAATTAATGGCATTGTTTCACCAAGTGGTAGTCCTCCCTAAACACAAATGATAATTTCATTACACATTAGATGGAAGTGGTGCTGTTTTTTAGGTCATTACCATTAAAAAATAAAATTATATTTAATATATTTGGGTTATAAAATAATCAAGGTGTAATTATAAATATAAGAGGTGTATGCTGAAATAAAATAAAAACTCTCACTAATGAGAATGACGTCTTCTTAGGGTATCCATTTTTAAATTGAACTACAAGCCTTATTTTATTGATTTATATGAATAAGAATGATTTTATAGTGACATAAGGGAATTATAGATGATGTGTTGTGGATTTTAATTACTAAAAGGGGTTTATAGTGTGAATAGAATAGGAGAATGGGTGGAATTTTATATGTGCAGTGACTGCCACACATTTAATTTCTTGAGATAATGAATTCAACCTATGTTTTTTTCAAGTCACAAGGCTCCAATAATATACCATTATAAAAATATAAGGTATATGGTGGAATTATGGCCATGAAATTAGTTTTGGACAATTATTGGGTAATTATTATGGCTATGATTTTAGTTTTACCCACTGGTAATTCAATTTTTTTTCTTAACCATGTTAAATAATTGTAAACATTTTTACTATAATTTTATTGAGAACATTTTTTTAATTTTATTTAGATAATATAAATTATTTGTATTCCAAATGTAAAATCAATTTTATCTAATTTAATTTAATTATGAGTAAAATTTTTAATTTAAAATTAATCCATCAATCATGATAATAACATAAGTTTTTTAAAGGAAAATGTTTAAAAGTTTACAATTTTTTTGTATAAAAAATAAATATCAAATGGATTCCAATGAAATATATTATATTAATAGATATATAATTTCACAAATATTACTTTAAAAAAAGTAAAATATAAATTATATTTATAAGTAATTTAAATGAAAATGTTGTATGAAATTAAAATACAGTATTTTTCACTATTTATAAAAAAACTTCATAATATTCTCAAAAAATGAATATAATATAATTGTAAAATTATTTTTTATGAATTAAGGTAAAATTAAATTAAATTATTAATATTTTAAAGAATAAATCTTAAAACAAACCCCGTCGAATCAATGAAAAATTTATTTTCATGAAATGAATATTTTTAGAACTAAATGATATTATATTAACTCTACCCAATAATAATCATTGTATAAATAAAAATTTAAATTTAATCATATATAATCTATAAATTTTATTTAAAAAATGGTCATTAGGGATTATTTAAATTATTGGAAATGGAGAAACATTATTCACAATAAAATAGTTATTAGAAAACCAACTTTTAACCCTTAAAATAATCATATCCTAAAATCCAATATAATGTTAATTAAAAAGAAAATAAATGTAATAAATATAATTAAATAATAATAATTATACTTAAAACATAATGTATCATTTTAATTAATTATCTAATTTAAAATTAATAATTGGTTGAAAACTCATATTTTTCCCTATACACTAACAAATTTATATTTCAAAATAATCCAAAAAATCACATTGATTTAATTTCAATAATATCATTTAAAAAATAAATTTCATTTAATAATACTGTTATCTAAAACTCAATAATATAAGTACAATGTTTTCTCAAACAATTTATTATTTTTGAGGAAAACATATTATTGATGAATATTATTATTTGACCAATAATTTATAGTTTATTTAATTAAAACATATAAATAAATTTGTGTGCATGTGTATCATAAGATATTTAATACTATTCATAGCTTCATATTTAACATTTATGTTATAATGGTAATAATTTAAAATATATTATTTCATGGATCATTAAATCTCATTTGTGTGTGTCATTAATGATATTAAAAAAACCAATTTTTTTCTGTCGTACAAGATAAAAAAAATATTTAATATATCCCATGATATATTAATATTTAAATTTTCATTAATGGAAATTTTTAATATCATTGGAAATTAAATTCTACTCACCATAAATTGAATTTTGACCTCAAAATTCATGTCGATCGTCAACAGTTTAACATTTAAAAATTATTTCACAGAAACCCATACTATATAAATTAATAATAAAACATCCCATAAAATGGGAATGTTGGACATTTTAAGGTCATATAAAGTAACTCGTATCTAGGATTTAAATTAACATAAAATATTTAGAATGTAACAATTTATACATGGAAGAAAAATTTAAAAAAATTTAAAGTGATAGAGAACATTGATTGAAATAATGTGGATGATCGATAGATAGTAAAATACAACAAAAAATTATCCAATTTAACATAAAAAAGGTTATTTTTTAAGAAAAATTATTATAATAGGTTATCAATTGATTTTAATATCAATTTCATGATGTTGAATAATTTTCATGAGAATATATACTTACTTGATTTCATTTAATTTCATAAGCACAATATCACCCCTTGGTTGTACATTGATCAATTTCTACTTCATATATTACTCTCATAAA
The DNA here is from genome assembly GCA_963277665.1 of Viscum album. Classification (NCBI taxonomy): domain Eukaryota; kingdom Viridiplantae; phylum Streptophyta; class Magnoliopsida; order Santalales; family Viscaceae; genus Viscum; species Viscum album. The sequence continues at coordinate 261,051,814 of OY728161.1, forward strand.
TGAATGTGAGTTTTTATTCATTAAGATATAATGGATCCATAAATAGCATTATAATCTGTTCAATCTATCTTTTGTTATCAACACACAAACAAAACAATATCATACATTATCCAATATGAAAAATTCTTCATGTGGTTAGGTAATACATTATTATATAATTCCTCATACAAAGATCAAATTAAACCATTAAATCTACAATTTTACTTATATACCTTCCAAATTATTTAAATCAAAATATATAGATCCAATATAACTAAATTTCAAATAATATCTTATCATGATTCCCATAAAAATGAATTATATCTTAATTGTCACACAATAAACATGTGAATACCTTCAACACACATTCTATAAAAACTATATGAAAATGTTAATTACCATAAAGACTTACTCAAAACATTCATTCTAAATTTTTACATAAATAAGGCATAAATATTTGTTGTTATTTCATAAATCCGTTTCTTAACTCCATCAATGATTGAAAAAATGACTTTATCCACAAATCATTATCTTATTCATATGTAATAAATAATATATAATTTCCATTATTCTTTTCAAAAATATCTATTTCCCAACATAATTATCATATCATTTAGTAGATATTAATTTTTATCTCCCCTTAATAAAAATATCACCATTTAAGATAATCAATTTGCTAGTCCATTAATAGAATTTAAAATATTTTTAAAAATATATAACAAACAACATATATAGATAAATCCTTATATATTTAATGATTCATATAAAATAATTCATTAATTATAATACATAAATTTGGTAATCATCTCACTTACTTCTCAAACCATTACCTAGGCTTCGTTGTACTATTTTATAACACTTCCTTTATTCAATTGTTTATTTGTATTCTCTTCATTATCAAATATATAATAATTATTTTTGTACAACCTCACAGAATCTCATCGTTAGATTTACCATTAGGACATATATTTTTAATTCTTGTACTTTCTAAATTTAAAACATTCAATAGTTGATGATACCATTGGGAGAAAATTATTAACATCCATTATATTAGTAAAAAATATCATTTTCCCCTAAAAATACTATCTTTGTGTCCTTCATTTCCACTTAATAATAATACTTTCATATAAATAATCCATTCCCTTTAATATATTTTCCCTCATTCATGACTTAAAAGAACCATAAATATCCTTCCTCTAGGAACTACAATACCTGAAGACGCGTTAAACTATATCCTTATCGTCTTTGGTGAGTCCATGTTTTTTTTTCAGTTGAGAATTTTTAATCACATTCCATGATAACTGATTATACATAATCACAACATTCATCAATCTTGTCCTCGCCATATTTAGATTTTCATCAATAAATAGTCCATCATATTGAACATTAGACCATTTTTGTCTGGTACACACCATTGAATAAAACCAAAAGGAATATTTTGAGAAAAAACATATCAAATAAGAAAATCACATAATCATGAAAACTAACATATAAGGTTTCTAAATCATGACACCATTATTTGACATTATGACACTTTTGAAAAAATATAGGTCATCCATGATCATTAGTTTTTTAAAACCTTCATGATTGTTCTTAAATATGTTTTTCATTTATAATGAATATCCACTAGGAATGCCAATCTATATTTGTAGCAAGGACCATCTTCATGCAATATTTGGTGATTAAGCCCAACTAAATGTGCCCTTTCGAGAGTTATTACCCCTATTAACCTCTATTTTAGAGGAAAATATACTTCTAGTACTGAGATAGGGATATGATTTCTTCAAAATAACGTTCTTTAACCATTTCCACAATTCAAAGAAATTTTCAAATACATTTACTCAACCATATACTTCTCTATTTAGACATCTTATAAAATATTTAATGAAATATACTAAGAGAAATCACTACTGTTTTATCATCAATGTTTCAAAAGGTCAAATAAAACATTATTTTTATACCAACTATAGTGTCCATATACTATAATTCATAGATATATAATCATATCGAAATAATACTTATTACATTACAAAAAAAATCTACCTTTAGACCCTAATATTTTAGATAATTTGGAATCACAGAAATATAAACAACTAGTTCGTAGATGGGATAATTAATTTCCCATAAGAATCCAAAAATATAAAATTATTCTTAGATAAATTATACATAATACATATCTTCAAAACCTTTGTATAAGAAATGAATCAAAGGATAAAATAATATTTTTGATAATGATAAACAAGGATAATATATAAGCACAACATCAAAACAGGTGTATGAGAACCAGAGTATTGTATATGAAAACTATAAACTAAATATCAATGATCATAATTATAAGTAACAAAATAATCATCGGTATTTCATAAGAAATAATTCATAAGGATGTCGAGGAAGAAGATTCGTGACATTATAACATTGTCATAATAGATAGTTTTCTAGTATACACAAAAACATATAAAATAATATGTCAAGGATACCCATAAAGACATTTATAATGTGTTACTCTTTTGATAAACACTCATACACCTAATTATATCATTGGATAAGAACCCTTGTACCCTCCATCTCATGATGGGGATAACTTGAATTATACCCTCTCTTATGCTAGTGCTAACCACACGTTTATCCTCAATTTAAGTCATGGGATTACCACCTAGGAACAACAATTTTTATTCATGGGAAGACAAAAAATGTACCATTTTTTCTCATTGAACATTTATCAATACCCAATGCATTAGAGGGAGAATTAGTTAAATAAACAATTAATGAAAATCATATATATGTGTCCCAAAAGATCCTAAAAAGTATCCTTATCAATACCCATGAAATGAGTTTGTTTCATAAATATTTCTACATATAATAACCCATTGAATAGATAAAGGTTTCATAATGACATGACCACTTAATCAAAGAATAACCCATGAAAAAGATACAGATTTTATAATAATTAAAACATGGTCTAACACATGGAGATATACGCGGGTTTCATAATAATTCTATCATGGTAAAATAGTGAAAAAAGATATAGGTTTTGTAAGAATTGTATCAGGGCAAGACTTGTGAAAGAGAAATGGGTTTCATAAACATTCTTCCATCATAAACATAATACATTTATTGAAATAATATGAATGGTATTATTGGATAATCTCTATATTAAATCATAAATAACATCAATTGATTTAATCTTAGATGGAAAATGATATTTATTGATCACCTAGACAATTTATAGAGAAAAATAATGTTTTATCATTGAAAAAATAGTTTTTAAAACATAAAATATTATGAAAATATTTCCAAAAAAGATAAACATGGATACTTATTTAAAATTAATCATGGAAAATAATTACATTGAAGATTAAAAGATTATTTTATTCTATATATTTGGAAACAAATGTTCCTTTCAAATTTTCAGTAAAACCCAATTAGTAATTATTTGTAAAATGACATAAATATTCACTTAAAAATTTGTAAAAATTTAAGAATGGTTAAAATGATATTTTAAAAATAAAATGTTAATAAGAATATCTTTTTGAAAAAATTTCTGGAAAACATGGTTTTTGAATAAATTGGATTTATTACTAAAGATTGAATTAATTATTGATTTTCTTAAAAATATATTTAAATTTTCATTTTTTAAAATGATTTGAAATATCATTCTATTTTATAAAGATATCCAATATAACTATAAAAATTAAATTCATGAGTATCTTGATGGATATATTATAATAGTTTATCATAAAAAACATTGTCCTAAACAATCCTTATAATCGATGAGATTGTATCGTAGAATCATTACTTATTTTTTTATACGAATCACAAGACCCATGAAGTAATAAAATAAAATGGAATCTAAAAATGTTAATTAGGATAAATAAATTCAATTTATTGCATGTTAATGGGGTTTAATATATATCTCATGAATTAATACAAGTGCATAACATAATGTACCTCTAAATTAAGGAGAATTAAGAGAAATATACCATACTCTTTTAGTAATATTTTTATTGATAATATCATAATAATAATAAAATAAAATGAATCTTTAAATGAAAATAATAATTTTATTCTTCATCTAACTTATAAAAGGGACAATATATACACCACAAAAATTAGATTAGGGGTGAATTAGGTTATGTCTCGTAGAAATAATATAGTGACTATAAATCAATTAACATAATTATTATCTTCCATAATGTATGATCAAACCACATTTATAATAAATAAAATTTTATTAACATATATAATAGAAAAGTATTTCTTTTTTTAAAACAATATATTATTTTATAATGATTTTTAAAACCCATTTACTATAAATTCAATAGAAGATTTACGTTTCTGGTAATAACCATGTTGTTTTTCATTTATGTTTTCATTTTTAATTTCTCTTTTTATTAAATAAATTGGTCATCATTTCATAGTATCTACTGTTGAGTCAATATGGTTTTCCTTATGACTTTTCCATTCCTTCTAGTTTTGAAAATCAAAAACACCTTATCTTTAAGGAAAATTGCTTTTATAAGGAAAGTCTCTTTTATAAGGAAGATCGCTTTTGTATGAAAAATTATCCTTATCATATTTTCATCCATATATTTATTAAGTATAAGAATCGTATTCATTTCTATATTCTCGGAATCATTTGAAACTTTGATATGAATCATTCTGTTTTAGGTTCCGAATTATGAATGGGAACTGTAATAGAAGTTTCACTACGAATTTCAGATGAGAACTATAAGGAAGTTTCATTCCGAATTCCGGATACGAACTCTGATAAAGTTCTACTCCGAATTCACGATACGAATTCTCATGAAGTTCGACATCAAATTTTCATTACGAATTCTGATGACGAATTCTCATTATGAATTCTGATGAAGAATTCTCATTACGAATTCTGATGACGAATTCTCATTATGAATTCTGATAACGAATTCTCGTTACAAATTCTGTTGAGGAATTCTCATTCCAAATTCTCAATCCGAATTCACCTATTAAACAAAGTCTGATCATATTTGCTTTATACTCTACGAATTTATTTAGACTCTGAAAATTATTTTTGGTTAGACTCTGAACTTTCATTTTGCAAATAATTTTAAAATTTTTCTAATCTTTGAAATTTTGTTTACACTCCGGACCTTCACTACGAACATTGAGTTAGAATTAAAACGACGTCGTACATTTTGTTTCATTTGTTTTGTTATAAAACGATGTCGTCTATTCTGTTATGAACTAACCATTGGTTAAGTTACACGTGTACAGGTCCCTCTGATTTTTAAGTAAAATTTGACCGGTGGAAAGGAGGCTGACCTTGCCTATAAATAGGAGCTCATTTAAAAGACCTAATAATGAAATCATAGAAGTTAATAAATCTAGAGACCACACACTGTTAAGGTGATTTCTAGAAAGAGAAATATTTTCATGCATTGTGCATACTGAACCGCTCGTTCAGTTTTTTCTTCATGCGACTCCAAATGTTGGTGATTACATTCGAGGACTTCCGGGGATAGGAAGACAGAGGTGTCGACTACCTTGATGTTTGAGGGCTTCCTTGAAGATGAAGACAGAGGTTGCCATCTATGTTGAAGTTGAGGGCTTGCGGGGATAGCAGGACAGAGACTCCGATCTTCGTATCGAGGGCTTACCCTGGGGTGGGTAAGACACACTTTATTGAAAGTATAAATCAAAGGACCTTTATCCAAGTTTGTTGGATACCCTTCTCATTGGTTTAAAAGACTTATATCTTGTTACTTGTAATTTTACTACTTGTTTGTTTCCGCTGCATATTATATTGTATTGTATTGAAAGTATAACTTTCTTATACTTCCTTACTTATACTCTGTTTCATTTCGATTCTATACGCTTTAAGGTAGAATCTAATATTGTAACCTTTAGATAAGTTTCAATTTCTGGATCCATATTTCCAGAACATACTTTCAGAATCTCTTTCCAGTTTTAAGAAAGTACATAGGACTTGATGTTTGTAAATTCATTCCTTATTCCAAGTTTTCAATTGGTGTTAGAGGTGTTATGAATTTTCTTAGTTTAACTTTGTTAAACGTAGCCCGTTCCTTTGCTTAAGGAAAACATAGTTATTCGTAACAAACTTTAAAGGTTCCAAAGGAATTTATAAAGTATACAATTCACCCCCACTTGTATATTGAGCATCTACATCATTATTTCGATCCAAAAATTAGTATTAGAGGAGGTCTCTGAAATACTTGTACTCACGTATAAGTTTTTCTTGCTCACTTTGTCATTTCAAACATTATCATTCCGAACTTTTCCATTCCGAATTTTGTCATTCTGATCTTTGTGATTACGAATTTCTTTTTACTACCAAGTTTGTGTGCCAAAGGTTATTTTTATGTATGGAAGGAATTAATGTTGGTTCCATTGATAATCTAAATCCTACAAGACCACCAATCTTTGATGGTAATGACTATGAATATTGGAGAGATCGAATGAAGACTATTGTTATCAATACTGGAGTGGAAAACTTTATTATGCTTACTGATGATTATAAAATTCCTGATAAGGAAGTTAGAACATTCACTAACCAGGAAAAGAAAGAGTATCAACTCAATTATAAGTTACGCAATACCTAAATTTGTTCAATGACTAGAAATATATATAGCCAAATTTCTTCTTGTGAAGCCGTTAATTGTATCTGGAAGAAGTTAAAAGTTACACACTTTGGAACCTCTAAAGTGATTGAGACTAGGAGAGCTATGCTTAGAGGTGAATATCATGGATTCAATATTTTCTTATGGTGAACCAATTTGTAATGTTCAACAGAGATTTATGACTATTGTCAATAGCTTACAATCTATGGGAGAGAAAGGTTTGGAGGATGAAGCACTTGTGGATAAGATAATTGATATCATGCCCAATGAGTGGGAATCCAAATTAACTTCTATATATGAGAACAGGAAGGTCACTCAAATTTCTCTTGATGAGCTATTCAGAACTCTTCTCCAACATGAAACAAGAATGAAGAGAGATGCTAACAACATCAAAAATAAGAATGGAAATGGTATTGTTGCTTTTACAACAACATCAAATCATATGAAAGCAAAGACTCCAGAGAGAGTAACCGGATCCAAGTCTAAGAAGATGGTTGTTCAATCAGATTCTAGTGAGAGTGAAGTCTCTGAAAATTAACTAGAAAATCTTGCTCGAAGGATGAACAAGATAGCTGGATAGAGAAATTTCCTATCCAAGTATAAGAAAAAGGAAAGGAAAGACATGAAAGATAGAGAAGTTACTTGTTACGAATGCAAGAGAGCTGGACATATTAGACCAGATTTCCCTTTGCTTAAAAAGAAAGAAAGGAAAGAAAGTCATGCAGACAGGAACAGAAATAAGTATTATAAAGCCAAAGCTAAGAACGTTCTGAAATCTAATGATACCTGGAGTGCCAGTGGTGGTGACTCGTCAGATGATTCTTATGATTATGAATCTTCAGGACAGAATAATCTTAGTCTTATAACCATAATACCTATTGATAAACATTGTTTTATGGATAAGGAAAATAAATAGAGTACCAGCAGAAACACGTGGTACATGGATAGTGGAAGTTCCCGACACAAGACTGGTAACAAAAGATATTTTGAAAATATTATCAAAACAAAAGGAGGAAAGGTAACTTTCGGAGACAATGCAAAAAGAGATATCATTCTTCATTTTATCGGAACGCAAGATCAACTTGCTGATAATTTCACAAAATCATTTCCTTCTGAAAGATTTTAATACATTAAACAGAAGTTAGGAATGATAATCGTAAGGTAATCTTTCTTAATTAACTTGTTTTTTAAAAAGTCTCTTTACTGTAATAAACTCCTTTTCATAGGGGGAGTACATTTGATTGTTAGAGTAAATAATTTTCTTTCCCAATTTTATTTTTAATTTTGTTAAAAAAAACTTTTCGGAACTAACATTTCTGGAATGGGAATTTCCAGAACTGAAATTTACCAGAATGGATATTTTCGTATAGAAAACTTCTGAAATGGAAATTTTTGTATTGAAAACATCCGGAATGGAAAATTTCATACTGGTGTTTACGTAATGAGATTTTCGTACCGAGTCTTACATAATGAGCTTTTCTTATTCAATCTTTTGTAATAAAAGTATCGTACTGAAATCTTTATAATGTTTTTTTCATTTCATATTGACTTTTTCATACTGAATTTTTTTCGTAGTGAGTTTTGCGAACAATGTCTTTTCGTAATAATGATTTTCTCATGGTCAATTTTTTTAAAATGTTACCCATTACGAATAATCCTTCTATGCCAAACCGAAAGGTATGATTTCCTTACTCATGTTTTCGTAATCATACTTTACTTGATGGTATTTTATTATAATTTGTTTTCGGATTATAGTTTTTTATAAATCATTGTTTTAATAAAAACCTCAAAAGATCAGATTCATGTTTTCTTGAGAATTGGTTTTCAACCGTCAGATCTGATCTCAGTTCTTACAACCGTTCGATCAACGGAAGAAAGTGAAACGTCATATCATTTCCTATATAAAGGGGACCCCAAATACTCGTCCCACATTGGTTTTTCATGCTCCAGCGTCCCGAAGCTCTACCTCTCTGTTTTAAGGCCGTTTTGATCTTCAGTTAACTCCGTTCCGAACTTCTCAGAAGTTTTCAGATCCGAATGCCTGTGGAAGTAGTTTCTCAAGACATGTCTTCCTCTAAGACGATTTCCAAGTGGTTAGTATATAAAGAATGGTTGGTTCATCCTGATTTCATCAACATGTATGATTCTCTTATATCCAAGAACATAAAGCATAACGGATGGGAATATGTTGTTGTGTCTAAGCCTGGAAATCAAGATGAAGTTTATTCGGATTTTCTTATAGAATTCTATGAGATAGTTTCCTTCATTATGGAAGATGGTAGGTAGATGTTTTTATTTAAGTCTTATGGAAAGACTTATAAACTTTCTTATGCCAAGGCAGCCATCTTTTTAAGGATGAACAATGAAGGAGAAGCCGAGTTCATCTCTCATGTATTGCGGGATTCAAAATGAAGCTTCGACAAAGAAAAATCTTTGGAGACTCTCAGACTGTCATTTGATAAGGCTCCGAAGATTGCTACTCTGTCTATGAATTTTCAGATTCTAGAATTATGGTTACAAGGCTTTATCGTACCGAGGAAGGGTGACAATGATAGTCTGAAGAAGAGTGAGATTTATATTCTAGATTTTCTGATAAATCTGAGGAAGTTTAATCTGATGAAACACATTCTTGTTACCATTGAAAATGTTAAGAAAGGGAATCTGAGATCCCAGATCATAATGTATCTAACAGTCATCTCAAAGTTAATAGTTCGGTGCCTTGAGTCTTTCAAGGAGGCCTGCAATTCTATGCCAAGAGTTTGAAAGATTATATTGGTGAGTGATGGTACTCTCAAAAGGATGGATGTAGCCTTCGACAAAAAGACTGGTCATTTTTCTGATTCACCTTCTCAAGAAGAAGCGGTTCCGAAAGTTACTGAACCTAAATCCTCTATGCCGGTGAAGAAGAGAAAGTTGAAAGAAGTTGAAGTTGAAGCAGAGAATCCCAAATCTAAGGATGTTCATTCAGCACCTCCAAAACTGAAGAAGAACAAAGCTTACCCAGATGAGGTAGTTGCTAAGTGGAGGAAAATCAAAGAGAAGAGAGTGCTAGGGGAGCCTCAGTTTGGCTTGGATCCTATGGAGTCTAGTGCCTTGAAAGAGAAAACAGTGGATGAGCTCCAAAAAACAAGCGAAAGAAAAGAAGCTCAAGAAGAAGATGTCTGAAGCTGAGGTGGTTTAGACTTTACTAAAGTTTACTGAGATGGCCTCCAGAAACATTCCCGTTCCTAGATCTTTTTCTTTTGAATCTCTACCTGAGACTCTAGGAAGAAACTTTGACGCTCCGGAAGAGGCAGTTGCTAAGCATGTTGAGGAAGTTGATCAGATTGAGAAAGTGGAAGAGCAAGAACCAGTTGCTGAAAGTAGTGGTGAGACAGGAGATGTTTTGACGCAAGTAGATGATTATAAGGGGACACCTTAGGAACATTTGTCGCTCCGAACATCAGAAGGTGAATCATCGAAGTTAGTCACTCCAGGGAAGGATGAGGAGGAAGGAGAACAATAAGTATCCTATAATGTAGTGGAAGAAAAACTTCTACATGATGTTGCTCAAATGGAGAACGTAGAGGATGGAGCTCAAAAAGTTGCTGATGATGAAGACAATGTTGTTCAAGTTTCTGATAGTGAACAGATGACTCCAGAACAAAATTCCATTCCAAAAAAGGACAAGGGAAAGCACCTTGTTGTTGATACCCCGTGCTCAGTTATTGTAAAGAGAATGGAAGTTGGTGATTCTTCTAGGATGAAGGATGAGAAAATTGAAGAAGGAAATTCTCCAATCAAAGTCCCGGATTAGGAGTCATCTTTGTTGGGGAATGACTATGTTGTTCAGTCATTAAAGAAGTTGGTAGGTACTATTCCGACATTCTCAAGTATATATTCAAGATTCCAGATGCTCCAACATGCTTTGAATCAGAAAACAGACTTTGTATCCATGGTTATGGACAAATGTGTTGAGATAGAGGCTCAATTCAAAACCTTTTTTGTTGGCTATGAAGCTCACAAAAGATCTTGCAAGATAATGACAAGTTGGTCAAGGAAGACATAGAAGAGATGAGGCTCTTTGATGAATTCCAAGATAATGTTAAAGATTCTTTTGAGACAGAAGACAGGAAGATAAATGAACTTACTTCTTCTTTTGAAGAATACTTAACAGCTGAAAAGAATTTCCGGATTCAAGAAGTCAGAGATCTGAATGGGAAGCTGAATTCTGTTTCTCAAAACTGGAAATATGAAAGGGATCATCGAATTGAGTTTTATGAGAATATTTTAAAGCAAGAACAAATCTTGAAGGCTCAAGAAGAAAAGATTCAAGTCCAGGAAGAAAAGATTGAAGCACAAAGTGCAATAATGGTAGTGTTAGAGAAGCAAGCTGGGGAAGGCCATAAAGACTTGAAGAAGATAATGACTATTTTTAAGGGTCTCATGGCGAAGGAAAAAGATCCAAAATAGACAAATCTGATCTTTTGTTGTATCTTAACTTCCTTGTTGATGAACTTCCAAACTTAATGAAAATTGTGCTTGCTCGTCTCTTTTGTTGTTGTTACTAATTTTTCAGGTACTTTTTTATATTTTCCATTCCCTCAAATTCTTTTTGAAAATCACATAAGGGGAGAAGGAAAATAACCCTAATAAAGGTGGAAAAGTAAAAAAAATATGAAAAAAGGGTGATAAAGAAAAAGAACACTAATAGAGTTTATCTAAGGGGGATTTTTTCATTAAATATTACATTCTTATTCTTAATGAAATATCATTCCGGAAATCTAGAATACGATCCTTAGAGTTTCAAAGCCTATGGGGGAGTTAGTCATATTCATCATCATCCATAAGAAAAGGTAGATAAGCCTTAATGTTTTCTTTCTTCTTCGACCTTCTTTTTCATAAGGATGTTTGTGCTTTCCAAAAAGGGGGAGATTGTTGAGTCAATAAGGTTTTCCTTATGACTTTTCCATTCCTTCTTGTTTTGAAAATCACAAACACCTTATCTTTAAGGAAAATTTCTTTTATAAAGAAAGTCGCTTTTATAAGGAAGATAGATTTTGTAAGAAAAATTATCCTTATCGTATTTTCATCCATATATTTCTTATGTATAAGAATTAGATTCATTTCTATCTTCTCGGAATCATTTGAAACTTTGATATGAAGCATTCTGTTTTAGGTTCCGAATTCTGAATTAGAACTATAATGATGTTTCACTCCGAATTGCAGATGAGAACTATAATGAAGTTTCATTCCGAATTCCGGATACGAACTATGATAAAGTTCTACTCCGAATTCTGGATACGAATTCTCATGAAGTTCGACATCGAATTCTCATTACGAATTCTGATGACGAATTCTCATTAGGAATTCTGATGACGAATTCTCATTACAAATTCTGATGACAAATTGTCATTACGAATTCTGATAACAAATTCCCATTACGAATTCTGATGATGAATTCTCATTGTGAGTTCTCATTCCGAATTCACCTATTAAACAGAATCTGATCATCTTTTCATTATACACTCCGAATTTATTTAGACTCCAAAAACTATTTTTGGTTAGACTCTGAACTTTCATTTTGCTTATACTTTTATAATTTTTCTACTCTTTGACATTTTGTTTACACTCCGAACCTTCACTCTGAACATTTAGTTAGACTTAAAACAATGTCGTACATTCTATTTCACTTGTTTTTCTATAAAACAATGTCGTCTATTTTGTTATAAACTAACCGTTGGTTAAGTTAAACGTGTACATGTCCCTCTGATTTTTAAGGAAAATATCACTGTTGGAAAGGAGGCCGACCTTGCCTATAAATAGGAGATCATTTGAAAGAGCTAATAATGAAATCATAGAAGTTGATCGATCTAGAGACCACACGCTGCTAAGGTGATTTCTAGAGATAGAATGATATTCATGCCTTGTGCATACTGAACCGCTTGTTCAGTTTTTTCTTTGTGCGACTCCGAATGTTGGTGATTACATTCGAGGACTTCTGGGGATTAGAAGATAGAGGTGTCCACTACCTTGAAGTTCGAGGGCTTGCGGGGATAGTAAGACAGAGACTCTGATCTTCATATCGAGGGATTACCCTGGTGTGCGTAAGAAAGACTTGCTTGAAAGTATAAATCAAGGGACATTTATCCATGGTTTTTGTATACCCTTCTCTTTGGGTTAAAAGACTTATATCTTGTTACTTGTAGTTTTACTACTTGTTTGTTTCCGCTGTATATTGTATTGTATTGTAAGGAAAGTATAACTTTCTTATACTTCTTTACTTATATTATGTTTCATTTAGATTCTATACGCTTTAAGGTAGAATCTCATATTGTAATCTTTAGTTAAGTTTCAATTTCCGGATCTATATTTCTGGAACCTACTTTCGGAATCTCTTTCCAGTTTTAGGCAAGTACATAGGACTTGAAGTTTGTAACTTCATTCCTTATTCCAAGTTTTCAATTGGTATTAGAGGTGTTGTGACTTTTCTTAGTTTAACTTTGTTAAACATAGCCCTTTCCTTTGCTTAAGGAAGACATAGTTATTCGTAACCAACATTAAAGGTTCCAAAATAATTTTTAAAGTATACAATTCACCCCCCTCTTGTATATTGAGCATCTACATCATTATTCCGATCCTACATCTACTATTTCAACCTTTATATTAATATAATATATGTTAAGTATAATTTTTTTTATTAATCTATATAAATTATTGATAGAAAATGAAATACATCATTTGTGGAGATTGTAGGCCATCCATATGTGTGAGTGTTATTTCCATTTTCTAGTTGGATTAATATAATTTATGTTAAATGATATATTATATACCATAAATCAAAATTATTTCACTTACATCACTTATTTTCATTAAAACCATCCTTATTATCTTCTATGTAATGTGGGAGTGACTCGCATTAATTTTCTAAGTGGTAGTCTGATGTACACATGTGTGATGTTATCATATTCCTGATTAATTAAAATCTTGAAGGCATGTGTGATATTATAATTAAAGAATATTAACATTATAATAAATGTCATATATTAAAAAAATCCATCATTATGTCTAGCCTTTTATGGTGGAAATGAATGAATCAATGATATCGTTTTGGGTGGCAGTAGTCTTACTTACACATGATCTATTATTTCTTAACCCATTCGATAAAAGTGGAGATGGTTATAGCTAATTAACCTAACAAAAAAATTATTTGGGATATAACATGTTTTTTAAATAATTATGGTCTAATAATAGTTTTATTATATGTATGAATTTATAATACACCAATTATTATTGATGAATGTTATATATTCTTTGGGCATCCTCCTTAGTTTTGCACTAAAATCCTTCCATAGATGAGATTCTATCCAAATTTAGGATTCTAGGATGAGATGAGGGAATGTATGGAATTCGTTTTTTAGGTTATTGGACTATAAAAAATGGTTTCATTATTTTAATAAGATAGGATATGTGGTAAAATTTAATAATTTAGGTAAGTGGCACACTTGTAATTTTCTGAAATAATGAATTCCACCCCTGTATTTTATCATGTTAAAAGGATCCCATAGTGTACCATTATTGAAGTTATAATGGATAGTGTTCAAATATTTATATTCAATGGTTGATTAAATATTTTTGAGACATTGTTTAAACTTATTTTTTTAGTAAAACATCCCAGTAAACCCATTTTCACCAAAACTATGAAAAATAATTTTAACTATTTTTCTATTTATTTTGGTATAAAATAATGTTTATTTTTTTTAAATTAAATATTTTTTTGACCAAAAAATTGAATCTATTTTTACAAAATCCATTCACATAATTTAAATGTTTCAATTTAAAATTATTAATTTATGATCATCATGAACTTGTGTTTTTAAATGGAAAATGTTGCAGAGTTTAAAATGTTTTTAAATGTAAATTAAAATAAAAATTAACACCAATGACATAAATTTTATTAATATATCTAAATGTTAACTAATTTGACTTTAAAAATATAAAATATAAATTATAATAATTATAATTTAAATCATTATTCGATTTTCAATTAAAATTCATTATTTTTAACTATTCATCAAAAAAAGAATATTTTTTGAAAATTATGAAAACTAATCCTAGTGTAATTTTTCCATGAATAATTTTAAAAAATTAATATCATTTTTTCAAATAAATTATATATAATTTTAAAAACTAAATTTAATAAAATCATATATACACGATTAAAAAAGAATGATTTCATGAAGTATATTTTTCAAGAACACGATGATTTAGTACTTTATATTTAGAAAATAATTTTAATTTGTATGGATATAATTTTATATTTGTTAATATATAATCAATAAATTTCATTTAAAAAATTTTTCATAATTTTTTATATTAATTAATTAAAATATAGAAACATTATGCACATTCAAAATGTTCTGTGAAAAACCATTTTCAATCCCTAAAATAAACATATACTAAAATTAAAAAAAATAAAACATCAATAGTACTTATGATTATAAAATATAAATAAATAATATTAATGTTACACTAAACCATAATTCGGTATTTAGAAAAACAAAGTTTTTTAAACTAAATAATAAATTTAAAAAATCAATATATATCAATATTCACTGAAAAAACAATATTATCAAAAAAATTAAAACAAAACCGTGTGTTAATTGTGGTTTTACAATTTCAATATTTTATATCATTTTATCAAATAAATATTATGAAATCTCTACAAAATTATTATAATATTTTCTCGTAAAAAAATAAAAAAAAAATTAATGAAATTTTATTTCTAATGAATATAACTACTTTAGTGAAAATTTATTCATTATTTACTGTGAATTTATAATTAAATTTATATTTATAATTGTATTTCATAATTTTTTTAATAATATTTATACCCTATTATTTATTTTTTATGTTATAATTGCAATATATAAAATTATATTATTTCATGGCTCAATGATGATCAGTGTTGTGATTGATGTAGGCTATCAATGTAACTCCTTGTTTCATATAACAATCTATAAACTGCTTTATTTTATATATAAATCTATATTAAAATTTATTTTATTTTTTAAATATATATTTCCTAAAATATCTATACATTCAAATATAGGCCATTTTCCATTGTGTAATATGGATATTGACCTTTTAATGATGACTTGGGGGATCAAGGAAAGTCCACCAATGAGTATAGAAGTTCCACATGGCATTATTGTGTGTGTTTTTGTTTGTGAAATGTGTGGAATCATGAAAATGGATGCAAAAAACAATGGTAAATTTTTTATAAGATTAATTTATTTCCATCCTTGGAAAAAGATAACGCTTTTGGTATAAACTATTTTAGATTCTTATAAATTGTTTTACATAAAATGTGATAACTAGTTCTTTTCAAATGATATGAGTTGAGATGTATTTATGGAAATCCTTATGAGATTATATTCACCCAGTTCTTAGTAAATTAATTGTATTTTCAAATATTATATATTAAGAAACAGGAACGTAATGTTATCTCATTTCTATAGTGATGCTTCTTCATACCATCAATGCGGCATGTGGAGATGAGTCTTGGATATGGATGGTTGGGTCTCATTTTTGTATTTTTTATGTGACCTCTTTGGCCTTTTTGTTATTAATTTTTTTCTATTGTCAATTTGATATATTTTTCTATTTTTTGTATCTGATATTACATGGTCTCAAACATGCATAATATATATTATATTTTATGTGTATGGTTTATTATATGTTGGTTGTTTTATGGTTAAAGAAATATAGTCTCCAAATTTTCATGAATCCCTTGAAATTTATTTCCCTTCATTAGTGTCTTGGAAATCCCATCTAATTCCTAGATTCCCAACCTCCTCTTCCCAATCCAAAGAAGAAGGACATGATGTTATAATAATATTATTTTTAACATATTTTAATTTATGAATATATGCCACATTGATATATACAGAGAATTATTCTCCTACCTTTGTTGTACTAATTAATGATTTATAATGATCCTTCCTCTACTTTTCTCAATATGAAAACCTAATAAGAGGGGTGTTTTACGTTTTTTAACAATTTTTATGTAACAATATATAAAATTTTTCAAACCCACCCATGTTATATAAAATCACATAATTATCATGTAAAACCATTTTAGTTATTTATGGATTAATGGATATAAGTATTCCCTTAACATGTTTAGGACTCATTACCCTTCATTCCTGAAGCACTGATTAAGATATAATTTTGAATTAGATTTTTGTATTTATATTATTTTTATAGATCATGTGGATATAATTTTTCTTTTATATTGTCATGAATTTCTATGAATGTATGATTATATTCTATCATGTAATCCATTATGATATTTTATCTTTTTATATTATATGACATGGTTATGAAACAAATTTCATTATTTAGTTTAGTCTAATGATTATTCTGTATGATTTGTTTCCTCTTATGGAATATATTAGCTTGTACATGTCATTTTGGGTGTACTCAAATAGCTTCCTAATTCAATACTAATTTCATTTCTTAGGATACTGTACAGATGGGATTAAGTAGTGATCTAAACCTATGATGGGACTCTATCTATAATTTGATGTTATCTTAGAAGATATAAATTACTTATAATGGAAAAATTTCTATCATATGATTATGTATTGTAGGTAATAATTAATTTATTTTGACACCATGTTTTATTTTACTTCACCTCTCTTTATTTTATAGGATTTTATGATGCAATTTTTGTTATGTCACACACCAGTATGATTGTTCACAAAACTTCTCTTATATGGTATCCTTTTTTATTAGTTGATTCAAATTGAATACCACATTATGTAGTATATTTAATTTTTGGGATTTAAGCTCACAATTTTTTAGTGTATATTCCCAATGTAATCTTATATAGTTTTACGGTCTCAAATGAGGTTCGGATATTATAATAGAGATTAAAATAATGATTCTATTTTTTATTATATTGTTGATTTTTTATGCACCTATTATTTTAAAGATTGTAGACTCTTGATCCCTCAATTTTATATATTTTATATTTATATAAATGATATTTTATTAATATATGTAAAATAATTAGATATATAATGATCATTTTAGGGGATGATTTATCTATTTCATGTGATAATTTCAAAAAAAAATTGAGAATTCTATGGACATGTCTATGTCTAGGTAAATTTCCATGATGTTTGTTAAATTATAGGTTGAGTGGATTAATATAAATTAAATTACTATAAAGAAACTACATATGCATGTGTCTCCAGAACTCATATGAATAAGGTTATTAATGAATTAAAATTTAAATTAGGCAACAAATTGAACATTTTACGTTGCATAACAATGAAAACTTATTGAACCCCTATATCAAAAATATTATTGGATATGGTTTTCACAATAATCAAAATCACTATAAAACATTATAATGGAATTGAATAAATTTTTGGTATAACCAATATTTAATTATATAAACTCATATGTTTTGAATTTTATTTCATATATCAGTTAATTCATTTATGTATATACATTAAAATATTTTCATAATTTTTAGCTTGAGTATTATCTTCCCTATATTATTTTATATTATAAATGAATAGAAATATAATTATAAAGATATGTGTTAAAATTTCACAATAATGAGATTATAATGTCCAATATGATTTTAATTATAAAAAGCCATTTTATCTTCCATGTTGAGTAGAATATTCTGAAAACCACCTAAACAATTTATGGTTGAGATGTCTTTGAGTACAACAGATAGAGAAATGTTTTTATCACAACTGTAAAAATAATTCCTATTTGATTTATGTGGACTAAAACTACCTAAAAATCATATTCATCATCCATTAGTGTTGTTTGATTCAATATTGTTCATGGTTTTTAAGTCCTTATACAAGACTACATCAGTTATTTATTGAGGGATATCACACTTAACAATCTCATTGTGACTTATTTAATTGATGTATCCATTGAAGGGTTTCCTAGTATACCTCCTAATCAAGAGGTTGTGTTCACAATAGATATTAGTCCTGAATTTGTATGCATTTCCAAGAATCCCAAAAGAATATCAAATATCTGAATGTAATAACTGAAGAAGTAAATATATGATAATCTGAAGAAAAAAAAATTATGCAGTCATGTGAGTTATTGTGATGTGTGTTGATCCACTTTTTGACAAGCATACTGGGTCAATGTTCCTACTTATTAATTATTATGAACATACAAAATTAGGATAATGAAATAGTATCCACCAAAAAAGATTGATGACTTTTCCGATCAACTACATGGGGGCCAATATTTTTCTAATGTTGAACTTTGGTTGAGATATTACAAATTGATGGTGTTGAATTATGATATTCATAATACTGCCTTCCAATCAAGGCACAGACACTACATGTTTATAGTGATTCCTTTCAAACACCCAAATTCTTCATAAATCATCATGGATGTAATGAATTAATTCTTTATAGATTACCTTGAAATTATTTTGGACGTATTTAAAATGATTTCTTATATACAAAAAATGAAATGAAGAGCATGATATGCATTTTAGTATCATTCTGAAAACATTTTAAAAGTGGATGATATATGAAATGTAGAATAAATGGGATTTATGGATGAAGGATGTATCATTTATTTGACATGGTGTCACTAGTAATGAGATATCAATAGACCATTATATGGTAATGGAAATTGAAATGTGTCATAGACCACCATCTTTAATAGTGATTCATAGTTTCCCTATAAATTAATGGTATTACAGATAATTTGTGAAAAAAATATTCCGATTATAAAACCCACTAAACAATATTGTGTGGACTTTTTTATCAATTTCTTATGTGCAGTTATCGAAATGTATGATTCATGGAAATGAAAAATAGGCTTATCATTGCATTATTTATCATGTTTTCCTCATGTAGGGAACTTTTTTTTGGTATATTGTGATACTTCAATGAAGGTATTTTTATGTGTACTAATTTTGAAAGGAAATTTCATTTCCAATATAGTGACACAATTTAATGTTCACGAGATAAACTGACATTCACATAAAATGGATTTGGATGAAGTTTCCATCATGTTGAAAATATAGAGGCAATATCTCTATGTGGAAAAGTGAGAAATATATAAGGATCACAGGAGCATCAAATATATATTAATATAAGGAGATTAATTTGGTCCACCAAGGACTATTAGAGATAATAAAGTACAGTGAATTATAAATCCACTACAATTCAAGGAATAAATCTAGAGTAGCATATTCACTCAGTAGAAAGAATCCTATGAACTTTTCAACGATGAAGATTATGAAGGATCTAATATATTTGGACTTGAAATATATGGATATGGGGACCATAAATGATATAATAACATTATTATTTTCTCAAATTATTTATTATAAATTTCCTCTAGAGAGGATAATGGATTTCTAAATTGATGATGTGGAAATACAGATGATGTTAGATGATATATGAAAATATAAATCTTCATAGTCCAAAACTAATGAAGGAGTTGTATGATTTGTGTCACAACCATGTATACCATAAAATAATGAGATAATGATGTAATTGTTTAATGATTCACAAAAATAAAATTTATATATCTAGTCAGTATATAGAAAGATGAATGGAAAGGTCTCATAGCACTATTTGTGGGATAATACAAATAAGGATATCACAAAATATAATATTGTTTTCTTGGTATTTCAAAATGAGAATGAAAAATAGAAATATTAAAAGGGGATGATTAAACCAGGACTAATACCTAGATGGAAATCTGTAAAAGACTCCGTGGAATTTTTGAATATTATTTTGAATAGATCATTCTTTAAAAAAGATATGTGGGATATGGTGTAATTTATTATAGAGGATTTTCATTCATCTTTATTTGGGAGGACATAACATTCGAACAACTTATAAGTATATATATCAAAACATCCGTGATGATACATGGAAAAACATTAACGATTATAGTTGATTGAGTTATGATATTTACATCAATGTATTGTATTATTCTCCAGCATTATCTACACCCCGAATTGTACTTTTGAAAATTTATCAACCCCAATTTATTGATCAATATAAGGGGTTATCTAGGAAGTAAAATACATGTTGAATGAATTCTGGATAAACATTAAAGTATGATTTTATTGACATATTCCTCTAAAAGAGTTCTAATACATTATTAACATTCATTCAATCATCGAAATTCAACCATATGATTCCCCTTATTGGAAGGTTTTTATATCACCTTCATGATAAAATAATGTATGTTTACATAGCCTATGGGGCCTAAAATGGTTGATGAAATGGCATAAGAGGTCAAAAAAATTCAACATCATATAAAGGATATTAAAATTTTATTGAAGAGTGATGGAAAAAATAAATTAAGAGATATAGAGTTTGATATTGGATATAAATTTTTCCTATTAATAATTCTATATAAAAGAGTTTTGTATATTTTGGAGAAAGGAAAACTATTACCCAAGTACATCAACATAACTTATATTGTTGATCTCATCACATCTATGGGGTATCAACTAGAACTCCAACTAATCCTCTCTCATTTATGTGATTTGTTCCATGTATCCCTATTTAAAATTTACATACTTGACCCCCCACATGTTTGGAAGTCATAGGTGGTGCTGATATAAAATTATCCCTCTTACAGGGAGCACCTGGTGAATATCTTTGACCATAGAGATGAAGTTCAATGATATATGCAAAAAACTTATTCAATTTTTATTGGTGAAATAACAAGTGAGATAAGAAAACATGGGTATTAGAGGAATCCAAAATATATAATAACCCTCACCTCTTATCAAATAAATAGGTAAAAAGACATTTCAATTATGAAAATTTTCACGTGGGTTAATGTAAGAACCCTGAATTTTACCATTAAAATTTCCTTTCAGAATTTATAAATATGTCATAGTTAGTAATATAAAATTATATAATTAAAATGATATACATGATAAATGAAAAATTATTTTATTATAATAATTTAAATAAAAAATATATAGAAAATTACTTTACCTAATAATTGATATTATTACAAATCGAAAAATATATAAAATTTTACAATAATTGTTAGAAAATTTTGATCTAGTCGATAGCCGGTAATTATATCACTCAAAAATAATAATGTTGAAATTAAGAAGAATGATTTTAATGTCATTTTATTAAATGAAAAAATATTTATATTTGAGATAAAATAATATTTAATTGCGTAATGGATAATATATATTATATTTATAGAAATTAGAGAACCTGTATGACCATTAAAAATATGACTATTGGAATTGTAATATTACAATTGAAAAAATAACCTGACCATTGGTATTGTAATATGATAGTTAGGTAATTTATCCTCCTCATTAAAAACATTATCCTTACAGAGGTATGTGTAAACTAATATTTAGTTTTCATGTAAAATAAAAATATGATATATTAAAAACATGGTAAAATGAAATAAACGTTTTAGAAATGATAATTATTTTTTTGGTAAATTTGTTAAAAAAACAATTCAATTGTACATTTATAAAAATAATTACTATTTATATTAATGGTTATATTCATTAAATGGATTTATATCTTAAAAATTTTTTATTATATTAATATGATAATTATATGAGAACTTATTTAATTTTTCAAAGGGTTGAAAAATTTATCACAATATTAAATTTGTATTTATTATTTTAATGATGTTTTTCTATAAATTTAAATTAATAATATTTGAAAATATTATTAAAAAATTGATTAAATGTATAAAATCTAAACATTTAAAAAATAGTTGGGGGAATTTTTGGTAGTTTTCTAAAATATTATAATTTTTTGTGAAAAGAAAAATGAAACAAAATTTGATAATTAGCATTATAAGATAAATACCAATTTTTTTTGTCATGGATGATATATAAACCAATTATATTGAAGAAGCATTAACCATTTACTACATATATATAATGACCCATACTTTACATACATTGTTAATACTTCAAAATTGAAGCACACTTATTACAACATATGACAAAACCACAAAGGACCGTATAGGTATAGTGTCTTTAGAAACTGGGAAATATAAACAAATGGTTCATAAATCTTCTACAGTGTCTCCCATTTATTTCATCATATCTAGGGTCCCTTTTAGCATATTCTACTTAATATCCATCTTCCTGACCTGGGGAAAAGAAAACATAAAAGGGTGAGCTCAAATGCTCAGCAAGGGCAAATAAAGGAAATAAAAATCATATCATATCTTTTTGAAAATCATAACCTGCAAAAGAGATCATAATATCTGAACATGGAATAAATCATAGAAGTGAAAATGAGATCCCCATAATCATAAAAATGAAACTTGAAACTTTGTGGCATGCACACATAATCATGGAAAATCATTTCTTGTTAGTCATGACTCATTCCCAAGACTATCTTAGTGGACAAAGTCCCCTTCTGAACCGAGTTCACTCCTCGTTTCAGTCCTGTATCACTGAACCGAAATAACCTTCCGTTCCAGCCATGTCTATCTCATGAGATATAAAATCTTTACCCAATGCATTCGAGGGAGATATAGGTCCCACCCATCTTATAATGAATCCGTTCTTATGTGTGCCACATAATCATAAATCATACATCATCGCATAACACATGTAACAAAAATGGGATTCTTGAAACATCATGATATCATAAATAAATTCATATAAGATAAAGGAATTCATAAAAATAATTCCATCACAACATGATCAAATCAATGTAATAATAGGGATAAAAACAGAACCCTTTATTATCTTAGATGGAAAATAATTTTGATAAAACACTTGAACTCCATTCTTGAGGAAAATATCCTTTCTTCTTCAAAAACATTTTTCCTTTCTTAACATGTCAAACAACTTTAAACTAAAAGAAGTTGATTAAAAATAAACTTGAAAACTTGTAAAGGAAGCTTCTTGGAAATAATGTATTAAAAATCCATTCATGCCGTATAAGTTAAAAAACATTCTTCGTACTTTTGTCGGAAAAGTCAAAAAGTACCTCGTACGAAAAACGACAAAAGATTCCTTTCATATTCTTTACTAAAAACTCACCGAAGGGTAAAATTGGATTTAAAATAGTGTAATTGGATGGAAACAATATTACATATTGATGGAACATGGATGTGGATGATAAAATACACCCCAGTAAATACTTACGAATAAACAATCTCGGATAAAAATGAGATTGTGATATTTCCCTTACCTTAGGTCCAATTTGCTTTGTACGTGTCCGAAGCCCCTGTATAATGGTTTAAATAATGTTATTGACTTATTCCAGAATCATACATATTGATATCATATCACATATGGTCATATTCTTAGCTTCTTGATAGTAATATTTCATTGTTACTTGTTACTCGGGTCTTTATTGCCTTTTGTTCTTATGCGTGTTTTGCCGAATACATTCTTATTCTTATTTTAAGGCTATAGATACCTTATATCCAGAATGGTATTAGTGTAACATATATCATATTTATTCATTCAATTCATTTATATAATTACTATGTAATGATGATCATGTAGAACGAGTCGCATCACATCGTGGAGACGGTATTCCGTACGTACGCACGAGTGATGATATCGTTCCTATGATCGTGGAATTGTATTGGAGTATATATATATTATTTCAGTATAAATATTACTTTATAATAATCATAAATAGTTACTCATTACACCATTATACCCATCCTTGTAAAGTGATGGTGGAAAATAGATTACACCACGGCGTGGAGACGTTATTCCGTACGGACGCACGCGCGGTGATTTCATTTTTCCGTAGGATGGATAGAAGGTGAATTAGGGTTGTTTCATATTTCTAATAACATATCAGTATGTAAGTAATACTGATGTTATTACTTCATCATGAAACAACTAAAGAAGAAGAAGTTTAAGAAGAAAGAAATTGAAAAGATCAGTAATGGATATTACCTCTTCTTTGGAACGCCTCTTTGAATCCTCCACTTAGGGAACTAAGATTGGTCTTTGAAGAAGACCAGGACCTCTAGGATTATTCTAGGGAAGTGGAGAGGAGAAATGGCAGGGGTTTGCCGAGCTTGAGTGCTCAATTTGGTGTGAGGAGGAGGGGGAGGAGGTGCCCTTTTATAAGGGAGGAGAGGGGCACCTTAGGAATATCTCAAAATATTATTTTATATTAAAGTCAAAATCAGTTTATAATGGTTTCAAAGGGTCTTATTTCGAAGATAAAGTGGGTATGGTTAGAAATCCTATCAACCAATAGTATTTAGACAAGTTTGGGATATTATTTTAACCTTATCAATTAGATTTAACTCTAAGTTAAATAATTTAACTTTTACCATGTCTTTTTGTTTTCTTTCACTATATGGTTAATACACTTACTATAACATGCCAAACGAACCCCAAATTGTTTATTATTAATATATATATCCTTATCTAAGTCATTTGGCCGAACCTTAGATTTTTAGTAATAAAATAACAATTAATAATATAATATTTGATTTAAAAACTATTTTGTGTCAATTTTGACACTATTTGATATATGATTTTTGTGAAAGTCATAACAGAATTATATGTTCGAACCAAGTTTATTAAATCAACATTAATATATCATAGTAACCTAAAAAATTAGTGGAATTCATAAAAAGTCTCAAATTACATTTATTTTGGTGTTTATAACATCAGTTATGTCAATATTTCATTAATAAGATAATTACTGCATCATCATTGTGTCATAAATAAATTAAATTATTTAATGTCTAAAAATTACAAATAAAATACCATTATGTAGGAAAGATTTTTAGCTTTCTAATGAATATTTATAGTCGAATTTATCTTATGTATAACCCCATATTAAAAATGATTACTTATTAAACATTGATTTTAACTATTTTAACCCTTCTTTAAATAAATTAATAATAAATGTCCTAATCTAATCCAAGTGGTCCTAAATGGTCATATTTTATTCCTAAGTTTGTTTTT
Source organism: Viscum album (assembly GCA_963277665.1). Classification (NCBI taxonomy): domain Eukaryota; kingdom Viridiplantae; phylum Streptophyta; class Magnoliopsida; order Santalales; family Viscaceae; genus Viscum; species Viscum album. The sequence continues at coordinate 261,077,368 of OY728161.1, forward strand.
GGTCGAATTACACTTGTCCAATAGAATTAGGACATGTGTTAGGGTAATATTAATATCATATTTACCCTTAGTTACCCTATTTACTATTAACCGCGGTAAAAAAAAGTAAAAAGTTACTATTCACCAAAAAATTATTTTTATCTCATTGAACCACATTTTACTTACTGATATCAACCGTGTCTGTCGGATTTTCGAAATTCCATTCACAGAAGCGGTAAAATTATGTTTTATGCAAAATTCAGTTTTTAACCTACCACTTAGTGGTTTCACTATTCATCAAAAATTGAAAGTTTTCAGAAAAATACCAAAATTTCACCCTAGGCTAATTTCGATATTCTGAGTCCAAAAATGAAGTCCATTTTGAAAAATAAAATTTATAAAAATTCAAAAAGTGGTTATTACTATTCATAACGGCTAGTTTTAATAGCATATTGTTTTTTTAGTGAAACTCGGTATTGCGTACGACGCAAGCTATCGAGGAAGGTCGCGATTGCGTGTAAAGCAAGACAAGCATGTGTTGTGTAGAAAAAGATTCCTTTGATGATTTATATAACATAAAAGTCTCGGGTGTTACAATATATTATAATTAATCAATAATATTGGGTATCTTGATCCAAATTCTTAAATCAATGAACATAATAATAAAAAATTCCACTCCTCCCCTAATAAATATAATCCCTTCTCTTAAAATATTATATGCCATGAAACATCTGAAATTTAATCTCAAATTCCATTAAAATACTCTCCATAACATCCTTGTGTTTTATCCCATCCAAATACCGAAAAATGATTTCTTATGAGGAATAAGAGGAGCAGACATGCAAATGAGATTGTAATACCCTCAACCAAGTCTTATTTTTCTCTTCATCTATAAGTTCCAATAAAATAAAATAAACATGGGATTTTCACACCATAATAATATATATGGTGGTATATTATTAGGATATTGGAATATATTTCATATATTGTTTTTTTTCTCCTCTTGTTGTAAAAAATGAAAACATCATCCATGTTATATCATGTCACCATCTATGTAGAAAATGTGTTTTCATTTCCAATTTCCACCATCGTGGTCGGTATAAATTCAATTATAATTATTTTTGCACACTTAAATAATTATACTATATATTTTTTATTAACATTATATAATAAATAAATTTAAATAATATTAATGAAAAAGGATAGAGTTCATGATGATATTTAATATGCCTAAATAAACATTCCTCATAATGTTAACATTTTTACTAATTGGATTATCACTATGTCATAGAAAATGACATTTGGGACCATTCAAAATTTATAATGGACATGAATATCTTTTTATTTCATTTCTAGATATATAGTTACATTTTACAATTTGATCAATAATTATACACATGTGATTTGACCATGGACCCCTAAAATTAACATTGTCGTGGAAATTAAATCAATCATTACATCTCATTAAAATTGATATTAAAGGGTCCCTTCTCAACATCTTTTGATATGAAAACATAATTTGGGGGAACATTTTTTTTACCAGTTTTTAAATATCACAGTATATAATATTTTAAAACACAGATGTTTTAAAATTTAACTCATTTAATCATCAAAAATCATTTTATACTTTTTTATGCAAATAATTATTCTCTTTCTTTATTTAAGGTATTGTTACCTTTTTTCCTAATGATATTATGAAAAGGTACTTTTCCATATGGATTTCACTCACTTACTATTATTCACAACACATAAACACAATTTTTATGTTTTATGTTTCTTATCATGGATGGATGCTTCAATACCTTCTTTTATGCATACTATTGTAAAATTAAATAAGTTTATGCTGTGTGAAATGGATATCCAATGCATTTATTTACATTGGAAATTATATTCCATATTATTTTTGATTAATTTCCATTTGGGGAAAACTTAATCATGTACATGGAATTTTAGATGCTCATATATAGAGTTCTATTGTGTAATTTACTTGTCTCATATGATTTTTTGTATGTGATTATGGATTGAACCTAAAAAATTATCAGACTATGTGTACCTTGTGATGTTGTCTTGGTGGATATCCTTGATTTAGGACGAGACTTTATCAACCCTCTGATGTTTTCATGTTGGTTAGACTTGAATTATGTGTAAGTAAGGTTTTTTATTTCTTCCCCATTTCTATTTTCTATGATCTTATGTTTAAATTTCCTTTATTTCATTCTCCCATGTTATTTTACATCAGACTCTAAATTTATTATAATACATTATTCCAGTTGACTCACATATTAGGGCTTGTAATACTTTTTCTCCCTCACCAGTCTTCATACTACACCGTATTTTTAATTATATTCACTAGGTTATTCTATGCAGTTTCTTAAATAAAAAGGGATTTAGGGTGTCATTTTGGGGATTAATATATATATATATATATATATATATATATATATTCATATCATGTACTTATGTTATTAACTAATTCTTCCAATGAAACTAAGAATCCTAATTCCATATTTCTATTAATTGGATATTTATGTTAATAATCTAGTAAAAAATGTATAAAAGTATCACGTCTCTATATATTAAGTATGTCAGGTGCTTGTTTGAAAAATAGAGATGGTTAAATATGAACATTAATTCTGTATTGTGATATATGTGATCATTCATTTCAATACACATAATTCTCACCATGAAGGCCCTTCATTTAGGGATCTTTTTATTGGTGTGTTTCACAATGAAATGGGGTGAGGGACATCATTTTGTGAGGAGGACGAGGAGGAGGTGGATATACAACGAGGTTTAGGATCCTATTGTTTTGTTACAATAACTGTGGAAACATTTAATATCCCAAGAGGGTTTTGTTTTGATGGTTTTTGGATTCGGTCCAAACTACTACCTGGGGAAGTGGAATCACAACACATAGTGGTCACACCATGACATAAACAACTAGGTTTCAATCCCTATAACCAACAATATGACCTATATTAAAAGTAGAGTATTGTATACCCATTTTTTTTCTTGAAACAATATTCCCATGGGGGAGGTTTATCCAGCTAGATCCTACCCCACTTTACATCCCACATTCACCCCCTTTAAATAATGGTTTCTCTAATCAATTTCAATGGAAATTTGGAAAATTTTTATATTCTTTTCATTATATCATATTTTTAATATTTTTATATCATTTTGAATTTTATATTTTAGATATATGAATTCTTATATGGAAGGTCACATGTTATTTATCATCATTTGTTATAAGGACTTGTTGTCTATCAGAAGTTGACTAAACCTCACTGCTCTTGATTCTTTACAATGTTATTTCCTTATGAATCAAGATATGATACAAATACATGATGACATATGGAATTGGATGATATTTTTTAGAATTATTAACTCTATATCTGTTTAATTTTCATTGAAAATATTCATAAATTATATTTGATATGTAGTGTTTCAACCATAGATGATTAACCAATTTATTAAATGAATTAAATAATGTAAAATTTAATTGTGCTGAAAAATGTTCCCTAGGACATGATGAAAAATAAATATTAATTTTATTTCTTTAAATAAATGGAAAAAAAGGAATAATTACACACATATATCATAAGGTATGTACAACTTATAGGTGTATAAGATCCATGAAAAATAATAGACATTTTCAGATTCTCATAGTCCCTTTTGAGAATGGTTGGGTAATGGAAAAAGAATTGGTCTAACTATGTGAGTGGACATGTGATAACCTTGAGATACCATATAGACATTGGATAAATAACTAGAGATTGGGGATAGTGTTTTGACCCTACTCATGCATGATTACCAGAGATGGTATGTACTATGTTGGATTTTGGATAAGTCAAACACATGATAACCAACATTGGATGACATGAATGGGAGAGTTTCATGAGGCATAAAAAATATTGTGAACATGGTTTATAATTTCATATGATTTTAATTTTTCCATGATACTATCATTGAGGTGTAAACATATTATATTCTCTTAGTGACATGGTTTGTCCTAGGGATTATGAATGAGATAATGGAGCCTGTAGGGTGTGTTCATATTGAGTTGTAACCTAGGGGCCTAGTTGTATCTCAACAATAATAAAAACAATTTAGTATGTTATTGGTATTACTTTTAACATATTTATTATGGGAATCACCTTATAACCCCATGTATCTATATTGATAATTTATCGTGGTTTTTATGATGGGGTTGTGTCATCTTCTTGAGAGATAGACCTATGAGACTTGCGATGCATTTTAGTGCTTGTCAAAATCATATTACATAAAAACAAACTCAAAGGATTACATTCCCCTGAGTAATTTTCTTAAATTTATATATGTATATCATATCAGTGGATCCTAGGATAGATTTAATGCGTGTATGTGATGCGAGATTTCATGTGAGGTGTGGATTGAGTGTATATGAAATGAAGGTTTATGCATCAAGGTTGGAATCAATGAAACATGAATTAGAGTCATAGTACCCATTTTGGGATTGGGATAACACTATCCATGTGAATGATTAGGTGGTTTTGGGATTTATTTATGCCCCCCTTTGTGGATTTTCGGGGTTATGGGGATGTACATGGGTACCACAAGGTTGTTACATCAGGTTCCATTATGTGACACCACTAGAAGTATAATATACATAATTTAAAGTTAGAGGATATAACTCATAGTTTTATTGTAATTCTAGATTCAGTAATGAGATCTAACCCGCAATTTTTTTTATATAAGCTAGTTATAGGTACGGGATGCAACCCCTAATTTGGATGATTTTTCAAACACATTTTCTAAAGTAATTTCAGGTCCTCTTAAATGATATTCATGTATAGGATCCAGGGTAGGTCATGGTTCTTTCATGGAGAAGAATTAAATAGGTTGTCTATAAGATGTTTATAACCATGGGGTCTATGTTTTTAGTGGAAATAAATTCCTCATTGAACTATGTTGATATAGAAAATCACGTGTGTCACCCTCAAATGTGAGTTTCGAAAGTGATTATTTTTTACTATTATATATGTTATCGATTAAATTTAAATTTTAACAAAAATTTATTCACTTATATACATGCTATTTTAGGGACTCTATTTTTTTGGCTCCATAGTTTATCTCTCACATTTTTTATAACAACTCATATCCCACACTCCCATATTCGGTTTTGAAATTATAAAAAATACATTTTCTATAATGATATCGATGGAGATGGGATAATTTTTTCCATCTAATACATACCATATAAAAATGTAAATATTTGATCACATACATTCTTAGAAGCCTTTTATCTTTTTAGTTTTTTAGAATTATAAAAAACTCATGCATAAACAATACTAATGTTATTAAATGAGAATTTATTCCGCTTAATTATCCTATAATTAATTCACATTAAGTAATCATCATCATCCATTTGAATTCCTTATATACATAATTCATTCAACATAATTTCAATATATCATATATAAAGGGATACATAATAAGGGTGGGATAAAATTATCATTAAGGGTAATCATAAGAATCAAAAATTGAATGCCATCAATTAGAATAAGATGATAATAAGGGTATAATGACATAATCAGAGTGAATGAGAGAGTTATAAAATAACTCACACCCATCAATTCCCAGATCATCAAATATAAAAACATGAAAATAGAACGATTTAATGTAAACAATAATCATGAGTTATATGATATAAATCTCATCAAATATATATTATAAACCCATAATAAGGATAAAAAAGGTGTTGGTATCCTAAGAAATTTTTCATGATAACATGTATTAAAACAAAGTCAAAAATAAATGGATCCCCCTTAAATCCAAAGGAGAAACCGCTAGTTAAATCATTTATTATTTCCTCCCAATAAAAGGTATAATATCTAATGAGTAGGATTTCAATACGACTGCACCCATAATTTAAAAAATAAAAATCTCACAAAGATCAATTTGGCCTAACCCCCGTTGTGTAAGGTGTAATGGGATCCCTCGTTGCTATTGAGGCCTTCCCATCATATAAGATATAATTGGATCACTCAATTAAATGTAGGAAACCCCATCATATATGTAATTTTCATGCAACAATACATGTATAAAGTACCCAGAGCTTTTATTTCATCACAAAAATCATAAAAACAATCTTCATTCCTTCCATAACAAGATTAACCCATTGAACATAATTGGGATTCATTACAATATCATTGAAAAATGATTAAACTATGGAAATGAAATGTGTTATATAATAATATCATTGAATATAGTTAATCGTATCTGTTTATGTTTAATAATATTTCATTATTTACACTATTGCTGATGTCAATTACCTTATTTTCCCATGAGTTTATTCTCATTAAATATATGGTTCTTGATCATATTTCATTTTTATATTATATTAACAATAATATTTATGACATAGTTATAATATTTTAAAATCAATTATACTTTTTTAATGTATCCATTAATAATGTAATAAAAATGGACTATGATAAAATCATGGACACAATAGGTCACACACACACACACATACAAGAGTAATGATTCCATTATTCAATGATCATTATGAAAAGGAGTTAAGTAATATTATCTCATTATATAATGATCATAATATAATATCTAAAATATTTTTTTTATATACTTATATATACCATCATTATTAGTTGGTGACAAAAAGATAGTCACATCACTTCAGGATAGAGGAATTCCACACATACACGAGTGATGTTATTATATATCAATGGAAGAAATAAAATGATATATAATATTTTAATATTTTTATATATGTTATTAATATCATAAATATTTCATGTATATTTCTTATATTGATGAAAAGATTAATTTTCATCTTTCATGTTAAGTGTTAGTTAAAATGGAAATTGGATCACTTCGCAAAGCCGTAATCCATCATACAAACTAGTGCATTATCATTGCCCATATGGACCTGGATGAAAAAAATGAGAGAGATATATAAATATATATATTATATAATGACTCTATAAGTGTAATAATTTCATAAATATAATATAAATATATTAGAACCTTCATAAAAACCCATCTTGAGAATTGGTATTAGAAAAATGATTTAAATCGTTTCATGTAGTGGTAGTCTATCTTACACGCAAATGATGATTTAATAAAACATTAATTATAAATGATGTTTGGATTGATTCAAATACCATGTTATAAGAACATCATATTATAGTAATGATATTGAGGTTATAATATCATAATTTTTAATTACAATTGAATTATTTTGTTAAAGATATAATACAAAAACACTTGTTGAAGAACATCACATTTTCATCATGTAGCTTTCTAAGGTTTGTATCAAAATACATCAGTGGATGGATGTATTTCAAAAAATAACGGATATAGGATGAGGGGAGTAAATTGGGGAGTTATTTGTGTAGGTTTTATCTCAACCCTAGAGGTTTGAATGTGTGAAGAATAATATATAGGGTGTGTCCTTTTATAAGTGTGTTTACTAGAACATATGTAATATTTTGAAAATATCCAATCATACAAACATTTGTACCAAAATAAAATCCATGAAAATATTCATTATAAAAATTGTAAAATATATGTTTGAAATAATACTTCAAAATGGATGTTATAAAAGTTTTTAGGTCATTTTTAACCATGGTATTTTTTCTTTATCCCGCCAGTAATTCTATTTTTTAAATTAACCATGGTAAATAAGTTTTAATATTTTCAGTATTAAATTGGTTCAATGTTTATGTTGACCTTATTAAAAAATAAAATTTATTCTTAATTCAAATATGGAATCCATTTTTTTAAATTCATTTCATAGAATTCAAAATTTTCTATTTATTATTAATTATGAAAACCTGATTAGATAGTGGGTTTTAGAATTGAAAATACTAAAATGATTACATTGTTTTAATATATAATTTCAATATGAAACTTATTAATATTAACTAAATTGTATAAATACTATATTATTTATAAAATTTGATTAAAAAAATTGATATATTATTAAATTATATATATAATTTATACAAATATTCAGTTTTTTAAAATATTATTAGCTTTCCATGATCATCAATAACATAATCATTTCATGAAACTATAAAAAATTATCCATAATGTAATTTTTATGCCTTGATATTAGAAATTAGTTTTATTTTTTTAAATAAACTTCTTAGAGGTGTAAGAATTTTAATTCAATAAAAATCCTATAGATGCTATGAAAAATAAGGTTTTCGATGACTGTGGTTGTTCAAGAACAAGATGATTTTATATTAACACTATGTCTAATAATAACAAATGAATGAATATAAATAAAAATTTAATTATATTAAAAAAATATCATTTATAAAATTACACATTAGGTATTATTTTAATTAATTAAAATGTTGAAACATTATTCACTTGAAAATAGTTTTCACAAAATCCAACATTTAAAACAAAAAAACATGTTCTAAAATACAATATAATGATGATTACAATTTTATTATGTGGATTAAATACTACAAAATAATTATTATATTAGATGAAATAATATAAAAAACATAATCTGTATTTATAATTATTATAGGTATTGATTAGAAATAACAGTTTTACAAAAATTGATATTTCTCACTATTCACTGATAATCAATATTTTCCAAAAAATAAAAAAAAATCACCCGATAGAAATTTTTATATACTTATTTGAAAAATACGTATAAATTTATCAAATAAATAAATTAAATGTTAAAAAAATTTGTTATAATATTAAATTCATAAATAAAAAAATGAAGAAAAAATATTTATGATTAATGAAATCACTTTACTATAAATTTATTGATTATTTAATAAAAATATATTTATAATTTATATTTAGTATTAAATATATATATATATATATAATTATATATTTAATATATTATTTAATACTATTTATATAAATCAATTTAATTTATTTTTTATAATGATTATATATATCGTGTGTCATTTAAGCTCTGGGATTTGTGTAGAATACACTATCGAATAAAAATATATTAGGGCTGCATGTACTTCAAGGTACTGATTAAAATGAATATATATAAATATATATAACCTAATATATTAGGGTGTTATATTCTCATCTAATATCATTTTATTATGTCATTTATACTATCCTGAATAATTTTATTCTTTTAAAATCTCATTGTGTTACATCCCCCAATAATAATTTGTTTCCTCATAATTTTAACATTATGTCAGTAATCAAAGGATTGAAATTTGAAAGTAAATTTTTTAATCGCACTTCATAAAAATGAAATAAAAACCCTCTTAATAATAGAGAAGGGTGTATACAATGTTCATATGGAAGGAAACATAACTAGGTTCCCAAAATGGGGAACATGGGTGGGAATTGAAAAATGTGTAAATAATTATAGAGAGATAATGAGTTAATTTATCTCAAGTAAATTATTGATAAATTTAATGTTAAGGTACTAAAAATCATTAATATATAATTATATAAATAACCATTTGATTCCTTTAATATTAATGTATAATGATAATTATTTTCTTCAAAATATTCTTTTCATAGAGTTGAGGAATTCTTTCAACATATAAACAAAAAATATAGTGACATATACTTACTTTTGAAGTATAATGAAATATTTTATCCAATTTCTACCAGAATCTAATGTTTTTCTCCAAATTAAGATAATTCTAGATTTTTTTTCATTTTGTAAGAACAAAAATAAAACATATGGTGTACCACATAATGATAAATGGGATATTCATGCTATTAACCAAAACTAACATGGTTAGAAATTGGTAAGATAACTCCAAAAATTAATACGCCTTTATATTCTACAATACTCATCATGATTCAACATAAATTATTATAGATAAAACTAAATAATTCCATGAAATAATACCCCTATATCCAAAATATCATTGACAATATAAATATTAAAGACTATTTTAATTGAATTTCTTAAACTCGTACCTTCCAGCTTATAAAAAATGTAGTGATCTCCTTTTGAAAAAACAATAATCCCATAGTCCTGGAATCACTCTTTAATCCCATGGTTATAAGTATATTAAATCACTCATTTTCGTAATTACCTAAATATCAAGGATTCTAAAAATTCTAATGTTTATAAAAAGTTTAAATCTTATACCTGCAAACAATTAATTGAATACATCACATTAAACCAAATCATTACATATACTTCAACCTAATAAAACAACTAATAATGTTTCATTAATCACTTTATGATCACATAACTTAAACCACAATGGGGAACCTAATATATTCAACTAATGATCATCCATAGTCATATAGTCCTATGATGTTATCCATAAGTCATAAGATAACATCATAAGAAAACATCATGATCTCAAATTTTATCTAAAACGACATCTGATGCCTACTATAACATCCTCTACCAGTAACTCTCAGATTTAATGTTGAAATCATATTATTTACATTTCTATAATTTATACAAATATGGATGACCCAATTTTTAATATCCAATATAGGAAATATTAAATTGAAATATCAGAACACATATATTATCATGGTCATTTTAGGTTTTGAGTATTATAGAATTCAAGAAAACAACTACATAAAAATTATTGATGTCGTTAAATGATAGTTCTTCCACGGATTTTATCCTCAATTATTTCACAAGATGTAATCAAATACATCTATATGAAATCCTTTTATAAATAATCCATTCATCATTATATTTTGATATCCTATGGAAAATAAAACATAATAATGGTTCACTCAATTATTAGTAAGGTTAAACATAAAAATTATCATTTGAATGTCCTTAATGAGAATAACATGTTCATCAATGTATAACAACATAATTATATTAAAAGAGTAATAAATCAAAGAACATAAACCCCTCAATACCCGAATCATAAAATATAAAAAAGTTATAAAGGATATAGTCATAATAAAAAATACTTGATATCCTTGTGATACTAACATTGATCACAAGAAACATAATTAACCAGTATCAAGAAAACATTATTTCTGGAATCTTTGAAAAATATTTCTTTACCCTTGTTAAACTCTTTTCACAAATCAATGGAGACCAATTAAATATTTTTGTAGAAATCCTTAGGTAACACCTTCCTTCTTTTCTCAAAAGAGAATGTACATTACCTAATTAATTATAGTGATATATTGGTGTACCCATTGTTTAATATATAGTGAGATCCTCAGGTTCAATATGGTTTACCCCATTATATAATCTATAAGGGCTCACAATGCCCTATCTGGTTTGCCTCTTCATATTATCTATAATGGGATCACATGTTTCTATCTATTACACCCCATCATATAATTAACATCCACGAAATAAATATGAATAAGATTCAAAGAGGATGAATCTCATTATAAATCTTAAACAATGATCATTAAGTATTTAATATCTTAATTAACCCAAATAATGGAAAATGATTTCAACTAAATCTCATTAAAACATGATTAATAGTGGAAAAGAAATATAATCAATGAAAATCTTTTAGAAACATGGTTAACCCATAGAAAATATATTATTTTCATAATAATATCATTGAAAATGAATAACTCATGAAAAAAATGGGTTAAATGATTATATATTTTAATTCATAGTAATACATCAGAGAAATATTCATTCCATTTTATAAAAAAATTAAATAATTTTTATAATATTATTGTTTTAAAATATACTTGAAAAAATATAATGGATTCTTTAATGAAATTAATGTTCATTGAGGAGAATTGTTTTCTTGTTATAAATGAAAAAACTAATATTCCATTCACAATTTTAGTAAAATCTAAAGAGACAGTTTTTGAAACTTCAGGAACATTAATTTTAAAAACTTTTGTAAAAATACTAACATGGTTAAAATTTTATTTAATAAATAATTTTCAAATAATTAAAAACATTTTTGAAAACACATTCAGAACACATGGTTATGAATGAATGTATATTTGAGGTAAAAGTTAAATGATGATGTATTTCATTAAAAAAGTTCTAAATTATTTTAAGATACAAGTACTATAGTAATGGTACTATTACATGATAATTTCATGAATAGCCATAGTTGAAAAAAATTCATATTTTTCATGATATATGGATCATTAGATATTATAATTCAAAAATAATCACAAACTATCTCAATAAATAATGATGTTGTAATGTAAGATCTTTACCACTTTGGTAAAATTGAATTATAAGACCAATGGAAGAATAATATAAAATTAAAATTAAAATATCACTGGGTAAATAAATTCATGATATTACTTGTCATAGGGGCTATATATACACTGTGTAAAATGATATAGCTTCATAACATAACATATGTCTCAAATAAATAATATTGAGAGAAAGCCCCCTTACTATTACGGTAACATTTTTCCATAATCCATATTAAAGAGATATAATTAAATTTCTATTCAAAACATTATAATTATAATTAGAATAGTCATTTAATAAATTCATTAGCATTATACACACCCCATAAATAAATAGGCGGTTAATATAAAATATTGATCATCAATGTAAAAAAGTAAAACTTATATCCCTTACGTCACGCTTCCTTTTTACTAAACATGCACATGAACCATATTAATATTTATAAAATCATATATAATTCTTTTAGAACATCTTGTAACCCATTATTTAAAAATACTTCATTATTTTAATTATATTAGGTGTACATTTCCTTGTATTTTCAAGTCTAATTTTTTATTAATGATCTAGTTATTGGACATATTACAAAGTTATATCATATCCATAATAATAGTCGTGACATATTTATCCTATTTTTAAAGAGATATTTTATTTAAAAAACATTATGAATGATGGTTATAATAAATTGTATATGTTATAGTATTGGATATGGTAAGTCATACATAGACATTAATAACATTTCCATTTTCAATGATTATTATGGAATGTAAGAATGAAATTTTTTTCATTAAAGAGTGAATACAATATCATATATACAATTTTTTACTAAAAATATAATTCTATATATCATTTTTGTGGTAATGTGTTGAAAAAAATGATTCACATCACTTTGTGAAGCTAGTAGTCTACAACAACATGAGCGACATTATCATATTTCAGTGTAATAAATAGAATTATGTATTGTATTCTCATAATGGTATATAATTTTTAGTATCATAATTATTTAATTAATATGACCTAAATTATTTAAAAATTTTCTTATCTTCATCAATATTAATAGTTAGTGAAAAAAATCACATAAATTTTTTATGTTGTACTTTTTCTTAAACATGAGAGACATTATCGCATCCCTTAAAAATGTAATGTAAGAAAATTCATATATAATATTATTAATATAAATGTAAAATTAAGTAATTAATATAAAATATATACATTATATCCATAATATAACTCCACCATGAGATGTGGTAATGGAAAAATGAAAGGAATAGGTTAGCTGGATGGTAGTATCCCTTACACACAAATGAGGATTTTGTAACCCATCCTATAGAAGTGGATATGTTTTTAGGTAATTACCATATTATAAAATTATCCTCGAACATGGGATATACTGAGGAAATTTTATAATCGTGTTATAATATTAATTTAAGGACTTGGAAAAAGGGAAAAAATAAAAATTACCATAGATTATCTTTACCACTTCTTCAAGTATCCTCTTTACGTTTGGACCAAAATCCTTTATATTATGAGTTTCTAAAAAAAATATGACTCTAATTATAAGGTCATGAACATAAACACTACAAATTCAATTTATTTCAACTATATTTTACTTATTTATATTTCCAAATATTTTTTTTGTATTAGAGTTAAATAAAGTTAGGAAATATCTCATGAATATCATCCCACAAGCATATAATGTGGCTACCATAAAAACAGTTTCCATATCTCAAAAAATAAAAATTTAAACACAGAAAAAAAAACATTATTTCTTTGAAAGATATTAATAAAATTCAATTTTATTTCTTTCTTTCTCTTACACATCTTTATAATATACTAAAAGCAATTAAAAACATGGTATGAGCATAAAATCATAGTATGGGATATATGAAGAAGGAATTAAACCATTAACCCATTAATACTTATAAACATATAAAATCATTAAAAAAACAGACATCTCACCCATATAGGATCATAAAATTAATTTGTGAAAAATGATATTTCAATAAATCATCGACAACATAAAAATTGGATAAGGTTATCTTTTATAATTACTTACGTAATTTCATAACCCTCAAATTTACCTTATGATTTGTAACCCTCCAAGATACCTTACAATGTATCCCTCATGACTACCTTATAGTGTAGCCATCATAGTTACATTAGAAGTAACTATACAGGTTTCCTCAAACATACACATATCCAATGAATTGGAGAGATATTAGGGTCCCACCCTTAATCATAACCAATTCCAAAGATCTAGACCATAATCATAAAAAATGAATACTTGCATAAAAACACTGCATTTTAATTTTTATAAGATTGAATTTCAAAATTTTATTTTTAAATAATATTCAATCAAAAATATCATATAATTGGTGAGATAATTTAGAGAGTGAAACGATTATGCATATAAACTATATATCCAAATAATAATATTAAATATAAATAAATCATTACACAAAATACTTAATCAATAATGTGGATAGATAACCCAAGGAATGGAAATTAGGTTAAGAATTCACTTACCATGTCATTTTATAATTTAAACATCATTAAACCTCCTGTATAATGGTCAAAATAGTGCTATTAATATTTTATATAAACATATTGATGTTTATAAAACTTTATATTATCATTTTATAACATCATTCGACCAATTTATTAATAACATTTTGTTATTTCCATTGTTTTTTGTGATTTCTTTACATGATGTCCATAGTAGGTTTGTAAAGGAATTCCCTATCGAATGGATGGAAAAAAATATGTTTAGTGAAATTGTATTAATATGTTTCAAGAATATTAAATTATTCCATAAATCACTTTGGTTATATGGTATGATGTTCAATCATTAGATAAATCATTAGTGATATCTATTTAGATTATTTTGGGGGTTCATTGATAATCACGAACTAGTTTAATTATATAACATAATATTATGTATATATGTTAACACTAGAACATTAAAGAGGAAATTTAATAAAATATAAAATATATTAAAAATATTAAAATGGTTTAATAACTAGTTTTTAAGGATATTATGGAAATTAGAAAAACATCATCAATGATTTTGGAAAATCGGTACATCACAGACGGTGTTATGTTTTTTACAATCAGATGATTAAGATAAGAAGAATGATTATTAATTTTTTAATAAATATTATAAGATAAAGAATATATAATATTTTTGATCGTTAATTCCTCTTGGAATAGGCGAGCGTAAATAAATATATGATAATAAATTTAACTAAAAAAAGAAAACATAAGAACATGAAAGTGGATTCTTGCCTCCTAAACTCTTCTCCTTGAGATCCTTTTTATGGTCTTTGGTTATGGACTTTTGGTGAGACCAGAAGTTCTTGGACATGGGTAAGATACTTGGGAACAGTATTGGGAGGAACATAGATAATGAGAAAATCCTGAGAGGTGTGAGGGGAAGAGGGGGTGAGAGTGATATTTATTGTGGAGGAGCGGGGGGGGGGGTTCTATTATTTTAATCATTATTTTAATAAGTGTTTTCTCATGAATATGAATAATGTTAATTCTTGTGACCCAAAACAGTAATAAGAGATGCTTAGATTGAAACAATGGCTATTTAAATCAGCCATGACTCCAGAATGATTCATAAATTCATCTATTTTTCATTTTTCATCAATTATCAAATTTACTATTCAACAAAAATTCACATATTTCAGAAAATTCCCAAAAAAACCCTGGCCACTTTTCAATGAGTAGATTTCATAAAATGAACTCCATTAATGAAAATAATTTTTTAAATATGATTAATTTAATTTTTAATTAAAATCAGATTTTATTTCAAAAATAACAATTTTAAAAATATAACCGACTTCATTTCACCTTGAAGAACTAATAAATACCACATTATCTTATAATTTTTTAAAAATAAAACAATAATATGATTTACTATTCAAATGGGTATTAATAAAATTCATATTACTATTTTTAAAGGTATGTTAATATTTACCAAAAAATAAGTTAGTTCTATTGCACTTTAAATAACCTACTGATCGCAACTGTAGATGACCTTTTTTGACATTCAAAACATCGAAGTGGAAAAATAATTTTAAATGGTTGGATTATAAAAATCTAGATAAAAAACTATTTTATGCATTTCAAAAAAATGTAAAACTAGAGGGTGTTAAATTCTCCTCACCTTCTATAAAAAATGTTCTCTCAATTTTATTTACATATTAAACAAGTGAGGGTACCATTACCTCATAAAATTCATATATTCCCATATTGATTCTTCAATAACATGGTTTTTCCACAAAACCATTACCTGGTGGGATACCATACTCAATAATACTTTTCACATTGATCAAAAATCTAAAAAAAATTCTCTTTATAATAGTGACTCTCTTCCAACTGAACTACATCCAGGTTCAAAAAATCATATGAATATGGCACATATATTCTCAACATCAAAACAAGAGAAAGATTGTGTTCATGAGATAAAATAATTAGCAAAGATACTTGGTATTCTAATAGTCTATCATTATCCATGATTTCATAAGGTCCAGTGGACCGTCTTCATAAAATTCCTTTCATACCCAAAAGAATAACACTTTTCAAATGTGTGATTCTAAGAAAAAATCATCACTTACCTCAAAGGAGTAGGCTTTCCTCCATTTATCTGCATAAATTCTATTCAATATTTATGTTGTACACATGTGTTGCTAGATCATCTTCATTTTCTCATCCACTTCCTCTACTAATTATGGTCCCATTAACTTCCATTGCCTGAATTCATACAAAAATGATATATTTCAAAACCATTTCTAAAATTATTCCAAAAAACAGTCCCATCTGTACAATGGAACGAAATCTATTATTTTAATAAAATTCAACTAAAGAAATATTATTTTCCCAAAATCCCCAGTAATTCATTAACAATGTTCGAATCATATCTTCCAAGGTTGGTATCATCCATTTATATTGGTCAAATGACAGAGGATGAAATGTTATACTGAAATTTAATCTTGTTCCCAAAAGCCTATGACGGCCTTTAAAAAATTTATATGTGATCCTAGAATAACAGTCATATACAATAAAAATAGGAACTCCATGTAACATGAAAATATAATTGAGGTACAATTGATAACACGCGTACAAATACATAGTATCTATAATAGGAAGAAAATGAGTAGATTTAGTTAGTTATTAAATAATAAGCATTGTATTATATGCTTGAGAAGTCTTTGGTAGCCCCAAAATGAAGATCATGGATATATTTTCCCATTTCCACTCCAGCACTGGTAAAGGATGAATAATCCCTTTCAGTAACTACTGCTATTATTTAACATGTTGACATTTCAAACTTTTTTATGGAAAAATCTACAATAACTCTTTTCCTTCCATCTCACCAGTAATACTCTAAATAGACACTATACATCTTTATTCTACCAGGACGAAATGAAAATAGAGAACTATAAGACTTTCACATCAACTCTTTCATCATCATAGAATCACAATGCAAACCTAATCTTTTTTCGAATCTCAAATAACAATATTATCAATGTTAAATTAGGGAAAATTTTCCTTCTTAAATAAGTATACCATTTTCTTTAGATCCTCATCATACCTTCTTTTATTGCTTAATTCTGTCTAAAAATTATTATTACATAGAAACCGAAATGAAAATAGAGAAATTTCTTGGACTAACAACTTCTAAGACAAAATTCATCAAATCAATAATCAAGGGGTCTCGTTTATATTGTAACATGGTTAATGATGCATGATGTTTTAGAATCAAGGAATCATCCACATTTTTTTTCATGGATTGTAATTTATCATGAAATCCAAATCCTTTATCAATTCATTCCATATTCTCTACCTCGTGTTTAGTTCCTTTTGAGTGAATATATTCTTCAAACTTTTATGGTTGGTATATATTTCATATTTGGATCTGTATAAATGATTCCTCTCAATTGTCAAGGTAAAAACTATAGTATCTAATTTAAAATCATGTGTGGGATAGTTTAACAGATAAAATTATAGTTATCTTGAAGCATAATAAATTCTAAAACCAATCCACATCAAACACAACCAATTATCTTCAATGAAGCATCGTAGTAGATGAAAAATGGACCATTTCTAGAATGTAGGTCTAAAACTAGAGTAGTCAAAATTAACTTCCTCATTTTCTGAAAAAAAAACATCACATTCTTTTATACATTAAAATTTAACCCCATTTCATTTTATTTTAGTTAGAGATCTAGATATTAGTGCAATGTTTTTAACAAACCTTTGTTAATAACCTTTAATTCAATGAAAACTATGAATATCTGTAAAATTTATAGCAATTTTCCATTAGCCATCCAATTATTTTTTCTAGGATATATAGTTATCAAATAATTATTTACTATATACCCAATAAAAGAAATCACTTGCAACCAAAATTCACACTTTCTGAATTTTTCAATGACCTTTTTTTCTTTTATGCTTTTCAAACTACCCTTTGAAATTTTTCATGCTCCTCTTTACTTTTACAATATATATGGATTTCATCAATAAACACATCCACAATATTATCTAAGAACACATTAAATTTTCTATTCATAAGATCCATTAATATAGTAGGTTCATTAGATAATCCAAATGGCATGACAAAAAATTAATAATACCCATATCTAGTATGGATTACTATCATTAGGATGTATGATTCCTTTATTTTCAGAAGATGGTACCCTGGCCTCTGGTTAACATTTGGAAAATACTATCCTCTTTTGAGATGATTAATCAAATCATCGATATGAAGTAAATCAGAAAAATATTTTATAGTGATGTTTTTCTGGGATATTTAATAAATGTAATGTCTCATTGAACCATCATTATTTTTAATGAAAAAAACTAAAGATACCTATGCTGAAATGATGGGATGAATTAATCCTTTATCAAGAAATATATTTAATTTATTTTTCAATTCGTGAAGTTCTATTTTTTAAATTAGATATGGGGGTTTTGATATTGGCTTATCATCTGTAACTAAGTCAATTATGAATTCATCGTCCTGACCAGGTATCCCAGTGGGTAAATCATCTGAAAAAACATCAAGGTATTACATTACAACTAGAACATCATTAATCTTAATAGCTTCCTTGTTTTTTTATAATATAAGAAATATAACATTTTCTTCATCTATAAATAACTAATCATCTTTCTTATATGTTATCAATAGCATGAGTTCATTATTTTATTGAAACTGAAACTCTTTATAAAAAGAAAATTTTTATATATACAATCATTCGTATCGTGATAAACAAAAATTCAATTCATACCTATAATGACATAAAAATATAAAAAGGTAAGAACAATAATGTTTTCATGCAATTTCATTCCATAGACCATAATTTAAAGACTCTTAAAATTTTTATTTTCTGTAATATTTCAACCTGGTGTTTTAACAAAAAATTCATGTATCATTTGTTGAGGTGATATTTTCAATTTACCATAATATTTATCATAAATAATGGAATGTGAAGACCATGAATCAAATAAAAATGTATAGAAATCTAGGTAAACAAACAAGGTACCTCATAAAACTTCATTGGATGGACTGACATCTACTGACATAGTCTCCAAGGATCTCACAACACTTTTATGCATATAGTCAGGATTCATTTCATCCTTTAGATCTATCTTGGTTAATATATTTTTATAATGACCAATCTCACCACATTTAAAACATATTACATTTTTCTTATCTGAATTAGTCTTAGGATAATTTTCATTATAATATAGGGCCATATTTCTAAACATATCACATTGAAAACAAATCTAGATTTGTTAAGGAATTCCATAGGGTTATTTTTACCACACATTTCACAAACTGGAAATTAATCATTCTTATAATTAAATTTCATTTATTGATTCTTATCCATCACATTTCATATGGACCACTTATTTTTTGTCAAGGTAGATGTGGTCATCAAAAAAACTATTTCTACCCTCTTCACACATCAGATAAGTTTTTCATAAATTTTGAAATCATGGGTTTCCAATGCCCTTTGATATCTTGTCTTTATTCCAGATTAAAAATGGTTGATTTTTGCTACCAAGATCTAGAATAAGATATTGAGAATACCTTGTCAGTTGAGTGAATTTTTCGTCATACACAACCACGGAATATTCCTACGTCTACATCAATTAAAATAATTTCTTCTCCATCCTATGTAGAACCACCTTTGGAAAACATTTTCCATGGAAAAAAACAAATAAATCATCCCAATCTAAGGCTAAAATATCTTTTTATCCATGAGATTATTGACCATTGACCACCACTAGTATGCTTCACCTCAAAAATGATAAATGGAAACTTTTAACTTTTGATTATCTTAACATACCATAGCATCAAATATCTTATAAAGAGTATTAATCCATCCATTAGACACTATTGAGTTAAATGATCCACTGAATGCCGGATGGTGTTTCCTCAAAAATTTTCCTCTTCCATCATGTTGCATTTATAATATTTTGGTGTTTTTTAGCATGGATTCCACCACTATTTATTTCCCATGACAAATGAACAATTACTATCACAAACTACTCAGTTCCAATTCCAAACATTCTTGATTATAGAATTGGAAATATATTAGCCTTGCAGTTCCTTCCAACATCAGCTTTCGTAATTATTCTATGAAAAAACATTCTGAACAGACATATCTTAGCTTAATCAACATGGTAATATTTAAATGATGTATCATTTCAGAATAAACATAATGTAGTAATAATTGATGGTATCCTGTTAAATTAATCATTACAATTAATGTTATCTAAACTGTTCTTGGAATCCAACTATTTTGTTTCAGCCTTAAACATTACATATTCAAGTTATTTAAAGTAGGTTTCACTTAATTTCATTAATAAAGATATTCTCGGTTTAGAGTATTATAATTTTATGTAAGAAATCAAAAATATCAATCCACCATCATACTAAGTGGGTACTATTATAATAGTACCCATTTCATCCAAAAAATAAAATAAAATTTTAAACACAAAACAAAAACATTAATTCATCGAAAAATCATCATAAAATTTCAATTGACTTCAATATTTCTCATACACATACATATAACCTTTGAAAATAATTTTAAAAAAGTGGGATAAGAATAAGATATATTATTAACTAATATAAAATAATCAAAGAAACCATTATCCCTTTAATAATAATATTCATAAATTATGCAACATGAGATTTACATAAATCATAGATTACATAAACATAGAGTAAGGGTACCATGGGTAATTACTTACTTAATTTTGTTACCCACACAACTACATTATGATTTGTTAACCTCATAGCTACCATGCAATGTATGTAGATACCCGAAGCTTGACGTACATTGACATTACATTACATTTGCGGAATACTTAGTACATAACAAAAACACACACACAAGGATCATAATAGTTTAGTGTCTTTGGAAACTCAGAATATAATCTTCTAATCCTAGTGAAAGATCTTCAACATCTCCGATAAAGATCTTCCACTTTTTTTATACCTAAAACCTTTCTTTATATCTTGAGGAAAAGTAAACATAAAAGGGTGAGCTCAAATTCTCAGTAAGTGTAAACAAAAGAAATATCAATCACATCGTATACACAAGAACATAACTTTAGAAAATCTTAACCTGAAAAAGAGATCATAATTTCATAACATGGGATAAATCATGGCAGTGAAATATAATCACAATAATAATAACTTAAAACATGAAACATTGTGGCATACACACATAATCATCGAGAATCATTTCTTGTTAGTCAAGACTCATTGCCAAGACTATCTTAGTGGACAAAGTCCCTTTCTGAACCGAGTCACCCTCGTTTCAGTCCTGTTTCACTGAACCGGTATTACCTACCATTCCAGCCATGTCTATCTCATGAGATATAAAATATTTACCCAATGCATTGGAGGGAGATATAGGTCCCACCCATCTCAAAATGATACCATTCTTATGAGTGCCACAAAATCATAAATCCTACATCATTGCATAACCCATGTAATAAAAATGGGAATCTTAAACATTGTGACATCATAAAACAATTCATATAAGATAAAGGAATTCATAAAAATATTTCCATCACAACATAATCAAATCCATTTAATAATAGGGATAGAAACATAACCCTATATTATCTTAGATGGGAAATAATTTTGATAAAACTCTTGAACTCCATTCTTGAGAAAAATATCCTTTCTACTTCAAAAACATTTTTCAATTCTTAACATGTCATAAAATTTTAAACTTGAAGAAGTTGATTAAAAATAAACTTGATTACTTGTAAATTAAGCTTCTTGGAAATAATTTTTTAAAAATCCATTCATGCCGTATAAGTTAAAAAAACATTCTTCTCGTACTTTTGTCGGAAAGTCAAAAAGTACCTCGTACAAAAAACAATAAAAGATTCCTTTCATATCTTTTAATAAAAACTCACCGAAGCATAAAATTGGATACTAAATATTGTAAAAAGATATAAATATTACATATTGAGGAATCATGTATGTGGATGATAAAATACTCCCCAGTAAATGCCAAAGTATAAACAATCTCGGATAAAAATGAGATTGTGATATTTCCCCTTACCTTAGGTCCGACTTGCTTTGTAAGTGTCCGAAACACCTGTATAATGATTTAAATAATGTTATTTAATTATTCCAGAATCATATTCATTGTTATGATATCATATATTGTTCACTTATGACTTTATATTACCCGTTCTTTTGTAAATTCCATGTTAAAGCGTGTTTTGGGTAAAATTGTTTCATTTGTCGTCCGTGTTTTCAATTGTAATTATTCATATGATTAATTAGACCATGATTACTTAATTCCAGAATATAAAACATGATTTATATATATATATTCAGAATATACATATATATAATAAATCAGTAAATGGAAAGAAATACACCGTTCATGGAGACGGTAGACCGTTCGTACGCATGAACGCTATTTTCGTTTCCTTATTGAGTTGAATAGAATTAAGTAGATGACATAAATATATATACACATAAATCCAGTAGCTTTATAATGTCATATATTTCATTATTATTGCTTATATATACTTTATAATCATTCTTAAATGGTTAACATGGAGAATGAATCTCATAGCGTCATGGAGACGGTAGTCCGTACGTACGCACGAGCGATGATATCATTTCCATAATTATTAAATTGAATTGGAGTGGATGATACAATATATCAGAATCATTATTATGTTATAATAACTATGTATAGTTATTTTTTACACCATAATACCCATCCATGTAAGGTGTTGGTGGAAAAGCAGATTACACCACGGCGTGGAGACGGTATTCCGTACGTACGCACGCGTGGTGATTTCCTTTTTCCGTAGGATGGATAGAAGGTTAATTAGATTTGTTTCATATTTATAATAACATATCAGTATATGATTGATACTGATGTTATTACTTCATAATTAAACAACCTTAGAAGAAGAAGTGGAAGAAGAAATAAAGGTGAAAGAATTGGTAACGGAAATTACCTCTTCTTTGAAGCGCCTCTTTGAGACCTCCTCTTAGGGTACCAAAATTAGTCTTTGAGGAAGACCAGAACCTCTATGATGTTTCTAGGGAAGTGGAGAGGAGAATTTGACAGGGTTTGGCCAAGCTTGAAGGCTCAAAGTTGTGTGAGGAAGAGAGGGAGGAGGTGCCCTTTTATAAGGGAGGAGAGGGGCACCTTTGGAATAACTAAAAATATTATTTTATTATAAAGTCAAGTTCGGTTTTAAATATCTCAAAATTGATTTATTTAGATTCTAAGGTGGGTATGGGTCGAAATCCTCTCATCCAATAGAATTTAGACAAGTTTAGGTTCCTATTTTAACCTTATAATTTAGATTTAACATTAAGTTAAATAATTTTACTTTTACCGTGTCTTCTTGTGTTCTTATACTATAAGGTTAATAAACTAACTATAAGAAGCCAAAAGAACCCCAAATTGTTTATTATTAATATATATAACCTTATATAAGTAATTTGGTCGATCCTTATATTTTTATGAATAAAATAACAATTAATAATATAATATTTGTTTTAAAAACTATTTTATGTCAATTTTGACACTATTTAGTAATTGATTTTTGTGAAAATAATAACAGAATTATAAGTTCGAAAAAAGTTATTTAAATCAATAATAACATTTAATATTAACCTATAAAATTGGTTTAATTCATAAAAAGTCTTAAATTACATTTATTTTGGTATTTATAACATCAATTATGTCAATATTTCATTAATAAGATAATTACTGCATCATCTTTGTGTCATAAATAAATTAAATTATTTGATGTCTAAAAATTACAAATAAAATACCATTATGTAGGAAATATTTTTAGCTTTCTAATGAATATTTACAATCGAATTTATCTTATATATAACCCTGTATTAAAAATGTTTTATCAAATAAACTTTGATTTTAACTCTTTTAACCCTTCTTTAAATAAATTAATAATAAATGTCCTAATCTAATCCAAGTGGGACTAAATGGTCATATTTTATTCCTAAGTTTGTTTTTGGTCGAATTACACTTGTACAATAGAATTAGGACATGTATTAGGGTAATAATAATATCCTTTCTACCCTTAATTACCCTATTTACTTTTAATCGTGGTAAATAAAAGTAAAAAGTTACTATTCACCAAAAATTATTTTCATCTCATTGAACCACATTTTACTTACTGACATCAACCGTGTCTCTCGGATTTTTGAAATTCCACTCACGGAAGCGGTAAAATTAAGTTTTATGAAAATTCTGTTTTTTTTACTACCACTTAGTGGTTTCACTATTCATCAAAAATTGAAAGTTTTCAGAAAAATACCAAAAATTAGGGCTAAGATATATTTGACTTTATGAACTCAAAAATGATTTCTATTTTACCAAATTCAAAACATATCATTTGCATTAATTAATTTAAAAATTAATTCCCGTTGTCAAAACAAATAGCGTGTTCTTAACAGATAATAACTATCAAAAGATTGACATTTGTTTATGTCTGGTTTAAATGTGAAATTACATCCAATGACCAACATTGTATTAAATTGAAGAAATATATTCTAAATATACTTTAAAACCACTCAAATTAATAATTTATCACTATTAATTATTTTGATTGAAAAAGTTGTTTTTAATTAAAATTTAGTAATTTTCACTATTCATCAAAATATGAAAGTTATCCGAAATCACCAAAATCTCACCCTAATCTAATTTCGATATTACGGATCCAAAAATGATTTCCATTTAAAAAAATAAAATTTCAAAATTTCAAAAGGTGGTTATTACTATTCATAACCGCTAGTTTGAATAATATTTTAATAGCATATTGTTGTTTAGTGAAACTCGTTATTGCGTACTATACACGCTATCGAGGAAGGTCGCGATTGCGTGTAATGCAAGGAAAATCAAGGATGCGTGTTGTGAAAGATCCTTTTGGTGTAGCGTACAACACAAGACATTAGTGAAATTAAAAAGAATATTTTTCATAAAATCTCGGGGTGTTACATTCTACCCCCCTTAAAATGAATTTCGCCCTCGAAATTCGTCGGGGTTATATATGGTATACTATTCAAAATTTTCTTTAATAGAAACCCACATCGTAAAAAGGAATACCAAAACCAATCTTTAAAAACGAAAGTATGAAACGTAACGGTTACCCAAATAAACTAATCACTGGGTTTCCACATAGGTGAAAATATGGATATGGGAGAAAAATATAACCATCATGTTCTGATGGAGAGTGGTAGAGAAAATGGCTATGGAAAAGCCAACAATCACAAATCCATAAATTTGTGACGATCTAAGGTACCATCCGATTAATCAGATATAAGAGTACTAGGAAAACATTTTTGGTTTTCAAGATCGTTTCCCTAAAGTTGAAGAATTTGAATTAGAATAAATACTTACTTTATTTTGGTACAATCTCACTATTGTTCGTGCCTTGAACAATTTCCACTTCATCTCTTAAATAAATGAAGTTGAATTTGTTATTCGTGAAGTGTTAGCAGATCATGTGATAGAATGACGGGTCAATCCATCTGTCTCAAACAAAAGGTTAGCAAATGTTATTAAATATACATAAGTCATTCTATAGTGAGATTAATCATATATCGTTCCTAAAATGGACTTATACTTCATATATTATACTGCTTAATATAATAAAACTAGTTTATACTAAACAGGGACTTCCTGTAGGCCAGTGGTAGGCGATAAAGGCCAGTCGCACTTCGGTTGTGGGTTCGATTCCCACAGCCTTGTCCGACGCGATGGGCTGTCGGCCGTCCTGCAGGTTGTCCTTTTTCTAAAGCTATATTACCATAACATCCCATAAATAATATCAAAAAACGTTTTATCCTATCTTATGTCCAACATAATACATTCTAAGATTATTTAAAATACTTTGGTCCAAGATCATAGTATAAAGAAAATGGTTACTTGAAATGTCATATAACAATCACGTGAATGCCATCATTTATCCCCCATATATCATAAGATATATCTTGCTGGTCAAATTACAAACATGTGAATACCTTAATCATGTATTCTCTTGAAGAATGAATACCCATTAAACCTTAGTGAAAACATGAATGCAGTAAAAATTTAACACTTTCCACATACCAAAATCCTCAAAATTCTATATACTCAAACCATGATATCACTTAGTCCTTATATCAATCATGAGCTCATGAATACTGTTAAACATTTCATTTTCTCGTTTTCCCTTCATTATGCGCATATCATCTTATTTCCAAAAATATCTCAATCACTTTGAATACCACATTAGACCCATACATAAATATTCCAATACTCCATGATACAAAATTATTTTGGAATCCCATTACAGAAACACTTAATCATTCCACCACATCGTTGTCATATTCAACATCGCCAATAGTGATCGCATGTGACTTCTCTTTGTCCTTTGCCTTAAGTGGTTGCTCATGTCGATCATCACTAACCCTTGGATTAGGGCATTTATTAGCATAATGCCCCATTTCCTTGCACTTGAAGCATTGAAGTGTTGGTGGTGCATTCTCTGCAGTGTTTTCTTTGTTCACATCATTAGAAACCCTTTTTCCATTACTTCGATACTCAGCTGCTCGATGACCTTCTTTTCCACACTTAAAACATTTTCTAGTCCCCTTAAGACAATCTCCACCATTCTTCTTTCCACACTTTGTGCATAAGGAAACATTCATCTTCTTTTCACCATTATTCTATGATTTCTCCTTGAACTCCATCTTTCGTTTCTTGTCAAAACCATGAGATGGATATGTAACACCAACTTCCATTTCTACCTTGATAGCACAACACACAATTTCTTCATAGCTACTGAAGTCTCTTATAGCTAATTCCCTTCGAATACTTGGTTTTAATCCACTGAAAAATCAATCAACTTTACATTCAGGTTGGATGATAATGCTAGATGCATACCTTGAAAGTCTTGTAAAATTCGCTTCGTATATACCAACAGATTCATCATCCTTCTGCTTCAGCTCAAGAAACTCCTTTTCCATCTTTGTTCGAAGAATACGAGGGAAGTACTTATTGAAAAACAAGTTCTTGAACTCCTCCCATTCCATGGACTCAATTTCATCTCTTGGCCTCGTATTCTTGATAAGATTCCACCAATGATCAGCTTCACCTTCCACACGATATACTGCTAAGATGACTTTATCATGTTCAGAACATTGATGAACTGAAAATATCTTTTCAGTGGTACTGATCCATTGTTCAGCAACAAGTGGATCGGAAGACCCACTGAAAGAAGGTGGACGTTGCCACATGAAGGACTCAATAGAATATTGTTCCCTTCTCTGCTCATTTGGAAGTCCAGAATGATTCATAGCTTGTGTAAGTATAGCAATAATATTTTGCACTCCATCTCCCATAACATTTGTTTGTTCAGGAGGGCAATCATTGCATTGTCCATTGCATTGATCAACATGGTTCCTTCGGGTTCCATCCATCGTCTAAAACCCAAAAAGAATAGGGTGAGATGCAAAAATCATGCTAGGGAAAACAACATAATAAAGAGTGAGTACCTTTAATATCTAACATATTAGGTTTAATTCTATGATCGTTAGCGTAATTCTAGTACTATAACCAATACGTATACTTAACCTTAAGGACATCTCTAGACATACCTTAGAAATATCTCTAGGGATCTCACTAACGTTTTCGCATCCTAGTTTCCAAAGGTTGACTAAACCTTTCCTCTGATACCAACTGTAGAGACCCGAAGAGTGACGTACATTGACATTACATTACATTTGCGGAATACTTAGTACATAACAAATACACACACACAAGGATCGTAATAGTTTAGTGTCTTTGGAAACTCGGAATATAATCTTCTAATCCTGGTGAATGATCTTCAACATCTCCCATAAAGATCTTCCTATTTTTTTATACCTAAAACCTTTCTTTATATCCTGGGGAAAAGTAAACATAAAAGGGTGAGCTCAAATGCTCAGTAAGGGTAAACAAAAGAAATATCAATCACATCGTATACACAAGCACATAACTTTTGGAAATCTTAACCTACAAAAGAGATCATAATTTCATAACATGGGATAAATCATGGAAGTGAAATGTAATCACAATAATCATAA
This sequence comes from Viscum album, assembly GCA_963277665.1. Classification (NCBI taxonomy): domain Eukaryota; kingdom Viridiplantae; phylum Streptophyta; class Magnoliopsida; order Santalales; family Viscaceae; genus Viscum; species Viscum album. Next base: position 261,106,113 of record OY728161.1, read on the forward strand.
CTTAAAACATGAAACTTTGTGGCATACACACATAATCATAGAGAATCATTTCTTGTTAGTCAAGACTCATTGCCAAGACTATCTTAGTGGACAAAGTCCCTTTCTGAACCGAGTCACCCTCGTTTCAGTCCTGTTTCACTGAACCGGTATAACCTACCGTTCCAGCCATTTCTATCTCATGAGATATAAAATCTTTAACAAATGCATTGGAGGGAGATATAGGTCCCACCCATCTCATAATGATACCATTCTTATGTTTTCCACAAAATCAAAAATCATACATCATTGCATAACCCATATAATAAAAATGTGAATCTTAAACATCGTGACATCATAAAACAATTCATATAAGATAATGGAATTCATAAAAATATTACCATCACAACATAATCAAATCCATGTAATAATAGGGATATAAACATAACCCTATATTATCTTAGATGGAAAATAATTTTGATAAAATTCTTGAACTCCATTCTTGAGAAAAATAGCCTTTCTACTTCAAAAACATTTTTCCTTTCTTAACATGTCATAAAATTTTATACTAAATGAAGTTTATTAAAAATAAACTTGAAAACTTGTAAAGGAATCTTCTTGGAAATAATTTTTTAAAAATCCATTCATGACGTATAAGTTAAAAAAACATTCTTCTCGTACTTTTGTTGGAAAGTCAAAAAGTACCTCGTACAAAAAACGATAAAATATTCCTTTCATATCTTTTAAAAAAACTCACCAGAGGGTAAAGTTGGATATAAACTATTGTATAAAGATATAAATATTACATATTGAGGAAACATGGATGTGGATGATAAAATACACCCCAGTAAATGCCAAAGCATAAACAATCTCGGATAAAAATTAGATTGTGATATTTCCACTTACCTTATGTCCGAATTGATTTGTAAGTGTCGGAACCTCATGTATAATGATTTAAATAATGTTATTGACTTATTCCAATATCATATTCATTGTTATGATATCATATATGGTTCAATTATGACTTTATATTACCCGTTCTTTTGTAAATTCCATGTTAAAGAGCGTTTTGGGTAAAATTGTTTCATTTGTCATCCGTGTTTTGACTTGTAATTATTCATATGATTACTTAGATCATGATTACTTAATTCCATAATTTAAAACATGATTTATATATATATATTCAGAATATACATATATATAATAAATCAGTAAATGGAAAGAAATACACTGTTCATGGAGACGGTAGACCGTTCGTACGCATGAACGCTGTTTTTGTTTCCTTATTGAGTTGAATGGAATTAAGTAGATGACATACATATATATAGACATAAATACAGTAGCTTTATAATGTCATATATTTCATTATTATTTCTTATATATACTTTACAATCATTTTTAAACGGTTAACATTGAGAATGAATCTCATCGCGTCGTGGAGACAGTAGTCCGTACGTACGCACCAGCGATGCTATCATTTCCATAATTATTGAATTGAATTGTAGTGGATGATACAATATATCAGAATCATTATTATTTTATAATAACTATGTATAGTTATTTTTTACACCATAATACCCATCCATGTATGGTGTTGGTGGAAAAGCAGATTACACCACGGCGTGGAGACGGTATTCCGTACGTACGCACGCGCGGTGATTTCCTTTTTCCGTAGGATGGATAGAAGGTTAATTAGAGTTGTTTCATATTTATAATAACAAATCAGTATATGAGTGATACTGATGTTATTACTTCATAATGAAACAACCTTAGAAGAATAAGTGGAAGAAGAAATAAAGGTGAAAGAATTGGTAACGGAAATTACCTCTTCATTGAAGCGTCTCTTTGAGACCTCCTCTTAGGGTACCAAAATTGGTCTTTGAGGACGAACAGAACCTCTAGGATGTTTCTAGGGAAGTGGAGAGTATAATTTTATAGGGGTTGGACGAGCATGAAGGCTCAAAGTTATTTGAGGAAGAGAGGGAGGAGGTGCCCTTTTATAAGGGAGGAGAGGGGCACCTTTGGAATAACTAAAAATATTATTTTATTATAAAGTCAAGTTTGGTTTTAAATAGCTCAAAATTGATTTATTTCGATGCTAAGGTGGGGATGGGTGGAAATCATCTCATACAATAGAATTTAGACAAGTTTAGGTTCCTATTTTAACCTTATAATTTAGATTTAAAATTAAGTTAAATAATTTTACTTTTATCGTGTCTTCTTGTGTTCTTATACTATAAGGTTTATAAACATACTATAAGAAGCCAATAGAACCCCAAATTGTTTATTATTAATATATATAACTCTATCTAAGTCATTTGGCCGAACATTATATTTTTAGGAATAAAATAACAATTAATAATATAATATTTGTTTTAAAAACTATTTTATGTCAATTTTGACACTATTTAGTAATTTATTTTTGTGAAAATCATAACAGAATTATAAGTTCAAAAAAAGTTAATTAAATCCATAATAACATGTAATATTAACCTAGAAAATTAGTGTAATTCATAAAAAGTCTTAAATTACATTTAGTTTTGTATTTATAACATCAATTATGTCAATATTTCATTAATAAGATAATTACTGCATCATCTTTGTGTCATAAATAAATTAAATTATTTGATGTCTAAAAATTACAAATAAAATACCATTATGTAGGAAATATTTTTAGCTTTCTAATGAATATTTAAAATCTAATTTAGCTTATGTATAAACCTATATTAAAAATGTTTTAGTAAATAAACTTTTATTTTAACTCTTTTAACCCTTCTTTAAATAAATTAATAATAAATGTCCTAATCTAATCAAAGTGGGCCTAGATGGTCATATTTTATTCCTAAGTTTGTTTTTGGTCGAATTAAACTTGTCCAATAGAATTAGGACATGTTTTAGGGTAATAATAAAATCCTTTCTACCCTTAATTATCCTATTTACTTTTAACCGTGTAAATAAAAGTAAAAAGTTACTATTCACCAAAAATTATTTTCATCTCATTGAACCACATTTTACTTACTGACATCAACTGTGTCTCTCGAATTTTTGAAATTCCACTCACAGAAGCGGTAAAATTATGTTTTATGAAAAAATCAGTTTTTTTAACTACCACTTAGTGGTTTCACTATTCATCAAAAATTGAAAGTTTTCAAAAAAATACCAAAAATTAGGCCTAACCTATATTTGATATTATGAACTCAAAAATGATTTATATTTTACAAAATTCAAAACATATCAGTTGCATTAATTAATTTAAAAATTAATTCTCGTTGTCAAAACAAATAGCGTGTTCTTAAGAGATAATAACTATCAAAAGATTGACATTTGTTTATGTCTGGTTTAAATGTGAAATTACATCCAATGACCAACATTGTATTAAATTGTAAAAATATATTCTAAATATACTTTAAAACCACTCAAATTAATAATTTATCACTATTAATACTTTCGATTGAAAAAGTTGTTTTTAATTAAAATTTAGTAATTTTCACTATTCATCAAAATATGAAAGTTATCCGAAAATAACCAAACATTCACCCTAAGCTAATTTCGATATTACGAATCCAAAAATGAATTCCATTTTGAAAAATAAAATTACAAAATTTCAAAAGGTGGTTATTACAATTCATAACGGCTAGTTTTAATAATATTTTAATAGCATATTGTTGTTTAGTGAAACTCATTATTGTGTACTACACACGCTATCGAGGAAGGTCGCAATTGCGTGTAATGCAAGGCAAATCAAGGATGCGTGTTGTGCAAGCTCCTTTTGGTGTAGAGTACAACACAAGACATTAGTGAAATTAAAAAGAATATTTTTCATAAAATCTCGGGGTGTTACAATGTAACCATCACAGGTACTATATATTGTAACTGTCATAGTTACACAAGATGTAACTATACAACCTACTTCCAACGTAGATAGAACCAATGAATTGAAGTGATATGTATGTCCCACCCTTATTCATAAAAAAATCTCATTATTTAGAACACATTCATAATACATGAATATTTTCATAAAAACATTTCTTATGAATTTATGTATAAAAGAATTTTAAAATAGTATTTTTAAAGTAATGTCACTAACAAATATCATATAATTGAAGTGATAATTAATAGATTGAATGGATTATGTTTATAAAATGTAAATAAAAAATAATATAATAAATATAAATAGAAATTTATGACAATAATGTCTTAGTAACATATATTCAATTAATTGGAAGGATAACCCAATGAATGGAAATTTGGTTAACAATTCCCTTACCTCAAGTTTTTTTACTTGAAACTTTGTTAAGACTCGTGTATAATGGGTAAAAATGTTACTAATATTTTATAGAAACATATTTATGTTTATAACACCTTATATGATCATTTTATAACAATATTTGACCCATTTATTAACAATATTTTTTTCTATTGTTTCATGTGTGTGTTTTACATAATGTCCATAGTTAGTTCGTAAACGATTTCCTTACCGAACTGAAGATAAATTACAAAAGTGGAATGAAAATTTATTAATGTGTATCCATTATAGTAAATTATGAAATAAATAATTTTTTTATATTTTATGAAGAATAATTATTAGATAAATCATTATTGATATATATTTAGTTCATTTTGGTGGTTCATTAATAATCACAAACATGTTTCATTATATAATATAATATTATGTATATATGTTTAGCATAACAAATTAAAGAGGATATATCATACGCATTAAAATATATTTTTACCATTAAAATGGATTTATAATATGTTTTCAAGGATGTATTAGAAATTTGAAACACATCGTCCATGATTTTGGTAAATCAGAAAATCATTAATAGTGTTTTTATTTTTAAAATAAGGGGAAGAGGAGTGGAAAAACGATGTTTATTATTTTTTAAATAAAATAGATAAAATCAATAATATATTTTTTTTGGAGATTTCATACCTCTTATATAAGGTGATGGGATGAGAGAATATGAAATGAATTGGAATTGAAAATTAAACACAAGAAAATGAAAGAGGATTATTACTTCTTGATCTATTCCCCATTAGATCCTCCTTATGGCCTTCGGTTTTGGACTTTTGGTGAGACTTGAATGTCTTGTATTTTGGTAACATCATTGGGAAGAGGATTGGTAATATCATAGACATTTCAAAAACCTTTAGAGGATGTGGGAGGAAGAGTTGGTCAGGGTGGTATTTATAGGGGAGGAGAGGAGGGGTTTTCCATTATTTATATCATTAGTTTAATAATTTTTCTCCTAACTATGAATAGACAAGATTAATGTGACCCAAAATAGTAATAAGTGCATGTGATTTGAAAAAAAAGTCCATTTACATCATCGATGACTCGTGAATAAGGCAGAAATACTTTTATTATCCATGTTTTGTAAATTATCAAATTTAACTATTCACCAAAAATACATGTATTTTAGAAAAATCCCTAAAAAACATAACCATTTTCGATGCGTATCATTCATTAATGAACACCATTTTTTTAAATAATTTTATAAATATTATTAATTTAATTTTTACATAAAGTCATATTTTATTAAAAAAAATTAAATATAAAACTTATTTTATATCATATTGAAAAATCAATCAACATCTCATTATCTGATAACATTATGAAAATAAAGTAATAATATGATTTACTATTCACTAGGTTCATATTATTATTCATTTCACTATTCATAAGGGTTTGTTAAAATTCCTAACAAAAAATTGTCAATTCTATCAGACTCCAAACAACCCACTGATCACAACCGTAGATTACCGGCTACATTATAACTATCTACTTAATTCAAATCATAAAAGTGGAAAAATATCGTTTAGCAACTACTTTATAACTATCTACTTAAAACAAAGTTATATGGATTTAAATTTATTTTTAAAACATTTGGGTATTACATTTATGATACATTGAATTAATTTGAGAGGTTATATGGTATGTTATTTTCTAAACCCAATAGGTTTAAAAGATTAATGAATAAAAGAGAGGGTGGCCATTTATATGTGATTTGAGTGGCATAATAGTAATTTTTTTGAAATATTCAACCTTTCCCACCATTTTATCATGGGAAAATCCCCCCAAAAGAGAAATAATAGATCATAGAAGAGAAAAGGTTAAAATATGTCCTTAAAATTAGTTTTTAGAAGTTTTAGGATATTTTTAACCATTGTCATCTTATAGGAATTCCCTAGTAAATTTTTTTAACATAACTGTGGTAAATATTTTTTAAAATTTTCAATATTCATTTAGTTCAAAAAATTAGTTGAAGATATTATTCATTATATATTAATATTATTCCTAATATGGAATCCATTTCTCTAAATTCAATTCATAAAAATGAAAATTTTAATTTTAAACTAATATCGGAGAAGTGACGAGAATGGTGGTTTTTAAAGATAAAATGGAAAAATGTTAACAAAGATTGTATATTAAATTTATATATAAAATTAATTAAAATTAAATAAATTTAATTTATAGATTTATAACTAAATTAATTTTAATTCAATATATTCTAAAATATTATTTACATTAGAAAATAATTTAAAATAATGCAGTTTTCTATAAAAATTCAGTATTTTTCATTAATCATAAAAAATTAATAATTTCAAAAAATTATGAAATATTAAACCTAATATTTTTCTAAAATAATTAATTAAACATTAGGGTTATTATTTAAAATAAATATTCTAAAAGTTATATAAAACGTATTTAAAAAACATATAGATGTGATGAAGAATCAGATTTTGAAGGAGTGTATTTTTTCAAGAAAGAAAATATTATATTTTACATATATTTATAATAACAATTTCTTGAATATAAATTAAAATTTTTTGATATATAATACATAAATTTCATTTATAATATTCCTCATTAAAGAATATTTTAATTATTTAAAACGTGGAAGCATTATACACAGTAAAATAATTTTTCGAAGAAACCCACATTTCTGACAAAAAACATATACTAAAATACAATATATTTTTGATTAAAATGTTAATTAATCATAATAATAAAAATAAAAAATAAATATTTAAATATAAATAATATTTAAAATATAATTTAACATTTAAATAACTTAATTTATTAAAAATTCTTGACATTTTAAAAAATATTAGTATTTTTTATCTAGTAATTGGAAATAAATATTTTCCAGAAACTCCCAAAATTTCACGAAAAATAAATTTATTTTTTATTATTTAAAAAATTATATTAATTATTTGCATTAATGTTTCTAAATTGTAAAAAATAATATTAAAAAAGTTTATTCAGGAAAATAAATAATGATCATTTTTTAACAAAATATATTTTTGAAGAAAAACATCACTTTACAAAAAAATGATTGAATATTTACTGAATAATTATAAATAATTAATATTTAATAATATATATATATATATATTTTTTATAATTTACTTTATTAAATTCAAATCCACAAAATTTATGGCTATGTTATATCGGTTATATTGATAATGGGTGGTTTAAACTAGGTGTTGCATGTTGAATAAATTATTGAACATAAAACTAATTTGGTTGTGCGAACCAAAACGTATTGAAGAGATCATATAAATTTAAACAAAAATATAATATAAAATCTGGTAGTGTTACATTCTCATATATGGTGATTGTGACACATTGTTTGTGTGATAAAAAATTTCATCTTCTATAATCTCAAGGTGTCACATTTACTTAGGTTGAAAAAGAACATTATTACATGGGTATACATTATAGTTCATATTTTTATATAGGTTGGAGGTTTGGAGCTTCATGAAATTGATAGATAAAATCAACTAGGCCTTACAAGTTTGGATGTGATAATGCTTGAGGATTGTAGGATATCCTCTATTTATTTTATTTTATTCATTTTTTTATATAGCATTAGTGTGGGGGTGATCAGCTGATGTGTGATTGAAGCATTTTTCGGTATAATTTAAATTTAATTTTATCATGATTTTTATTTATTATATTTTTAAATACTATTATTTTTTATATAGATTATTTATGTTTATTTTAATTGTATTTTCACTCTAATATGAGTGTATGCATTTCCCACAGTTTCACTATAGATCGTCACTACTATTCAATATAATCGGAACAATTGGGAGATGCATATGAGGTCAAATGATGACACTGACCAAGAGAATGTTATTGATGGAAAATAAAATATTGAAATATTTTATTATGTAAAAAGAAATAAAAATTTCTTACAATCTGATAAGGCCATTCCATATGTGATTATAATAATGAAATGTATATTCAAAGTTGGTTATATTTATTCATATCACTAAAAATGATAATATTAATGTTCGTTTTATAAAAATGTTTAGTAATATTCAAATATATTCTATTTTTAGGAACTATTTTTCTTTTAAAAATAATATTCGTGATAAAATGGCTATAATTTAAATTATTAAAGAATATTCCATTAATTTCTCAATAATTATTATCAATTTTAAAAAAATGTCTATGATGTTTTTCAAGACCCCATTATATTTCACCGTTAAAATTTATATGCTCCTTGTAATTTCAGTGAATCTGTAAACATTAAATCATATTCATCCATTAGTAAAATTTTGTTAAAATAAATGAAGGCAACAAAATATTATATCCATCGAGTGTATTAGTTTTTATTGAATACTAATATTCAACTTGAACATGTTTTGGAAAACTAATATAATTTTTAATTTCATGTAAATTTATTTAGTACATATTAAATATATACCCAGGGCTATAAAATAAAACTATAGTGTCCAAAACTATATTTACTAAATATAGATATGATTTAGATGAAATTGGATATATTACCACTAAAATATATATATAGTAATTATTTTGAAGAAAAAATGTGTCTATAGACTAAATATAGTCAAAATAATTAAATGCCAATAATATATGAGTCATCGAAAATTATTTATTCACAAATAACACAATTATCACTATTTATAATATATAATCATAGTTTTCATAAAAATATCATGTTTTAGTATACTATATTAACTGTTGTATTTAATTTTACTATAATTTTCTTAAAAAATTAAATAAGCTAAACATTCCCATAACATATTCAGAAAAAAGTAACATGTGTCAATTAATCGATCTAAAAACAGCCACTATCAATTAAAAAATCATCTTCAAAATCCATCATAATACTAATAAACAAATATTATCTCATCAAAAAATATAACAACCATAAAAAATTCCAAAATACATTACAAGTCATTTTAATCAATCTTTATAAATTATTATATATATATACATAAAAATAAAAAATACGCCCTGGATATGAACAATATAAAAAATACTTAACATTATAGAAAACTAATTACAATTTATAATTATATAATATTTTTATATAAATATACACCTTAAATAAGTTATTATGAAATATTAAAATGGATATTACTCCTAAAATTACATTTGTCATAATTTTTTTCAATATATATATAAATTAATACATAATACAAAGAAAATAAATAACTTAATAACTCATTAACACGGTTCATTAGATAAAACCATTTAGATAAGAAATATTAATACACATGTTCCACCTATCTAATTATATTTTCAATACCCTTTTATTGAGAAAATATATTATTAAACCTAAACTCATCAATTATAATATACAAATTTAAAAATGTAAAAAATTATTGAAACCACAAAAAAACAATGATTATGATAAATTAATTAATCAATAATTTGGAAGGAATATTTCATATTACAATAATAACTTTTTTGTACATCTATCTAAATCCATATTTTATAATCTTGATAGTTTTGTATCATTGAAATAATCATTTAAAAACAAATTTATAGGAAATTTAATCAAAATAAATCATTAGTGTATTTCAACAATGATTTATTATTCTATAATAGAATAATAATTAAAAAACACAACCCCATACAATACGAAATATATCAAAATTTCATAATTTAAAAAAATTAATTTCTTTAAAATCAATCTAAATGTAATCTCCCATAATTTTAACAATAATTTAAACATATCATAAAATGTTCATAACAAATAAATAATGAAATATTTTATACCCATAAAATCTTATAAGCATTATTCAAATGTCATATTTCACATCAGATCTGGATGATCTTATTGATTTAATTTATGGAAATACACTTTCATATTAAAAATGTTAAACCTCAAAAAAACTCAAAAGAATCAATTGAAAGGGGATCCACTATTTGTATTATTCCAAAAAATAATTCTATAAATCATGAAATAAATCAATCTTCACTCACAAAATATAATAATAAAAGAAAATATATCAATGACGCCAAAATAAATTGAATATATTTAAAGTTACCCATTCACATATTCATTATACATTTAAGTTAAAATTAATGGTATAGTTACATTTAAAAATATTAATATTAATATAACAAGATCATATTTTAAAATAAGAGCATCATATTTGATATAATATATAACACGCAACACTGTGCTTAAACAAACAATAAAATATATGAATGTTATTTCATAGATATAAAATTGGATGTATGGATAGTATTAAATAATTTAGGAAATATATGGATATTTATATATGTACAAGTCAATAAATTTTTCTTCAATAAATTATTTTTAAATAATTAGAAAAAATTTATTAATATTTTTTTATTTAATAAAAAAATATTTTTTTCTTTATCAATTTTTATTATTGTTTTTTGTGAAAAAATAATATAAATAATTTGTATAAGAAATAGAAAAATTATTTTATATATGGACGATAATTATTTAAATCATTATATCAATTTTAAATTCTGGTGAAATATTTGGATTTTTTAAAAAATATTGATTTCTTAATGAATTGGGAAAAAAATGATCCTCCTAAATTATCATTTATTTTAAATAAATCATGTAAATTTTAAGTACTATTTTGAATTAAACAAAATTTAAAATAAGATATGTATTATTCCTTTAAATTTAATCCATTTAATTATGCTATAATGATTAATATATTGGATTTTATTATAAGTTTGTTTTTGGGCCTCAAATAGTATTTTTCTAAAAACTGGTTTTAAAGGCATAATTATTCTAAAAATTATTTAATTAAAATAACCTAATGATTAATATTTTATTTGAAAATAAAATATTATATATATATAAATATTAATTTAAATTCATGTAATTATTTTTAATAGTCTTAGATTTAATATAAAATTTTCATATACAGATAAAATACCTCTCTTGAATAACCGATTATTTAGTGCTTATAGTGGTCTAAATTTTAAATTAAATTCTTCAAAATATGTGAATAGAATTTTTTAAAATTGATTCCTTATTTTGAATCATAAAAAATTATATTTTGTAATAATTTCAAAATATTTTTTGGTCATGGTGAAAACTGACAATAGCAAAAATAGTTCAACTAGGATAAAGTGAAAAAAGGTTTATTAATTGTTTAAATTATAAAATTATTGATAAAATGATTTAAAAAACATTAAATTCATATTTTAGAGACATATTTGGACATAATAACACATTATAATCTATATTGGTACATTTGGAACATTATTTTACTTAAAAAAGTGGATTTAACTTTTTATATTATGACATTCATAGTGTGTCCACTCTCACACATATAAGAGGACACCCCCTATCTTCTCTTATACACACCTCTAAAGCCTATATCTAATACATACCAAAATAACTTACTTACATCCCAACACATGAAAAACATAGATTAGAATTTGATACATGCAACACTATGTTAGACTTGTTTTGGGGGGAAACCTAAGTACCAATTGTGAGATCATTTATCTTGGTGTTCTTGTTACCATTAACTAATATTTAACCATGGGTGATGCACTTATTGTTTTATTTTGTTTTTTTCTAATATTTTACTCATGAGATGGTATGGAATGGTAGGTTATTATAAATTAATTCTTCTATGAACTCAGGGTTTTATTAGGCCACATAATTTTAGGTACACACATAAAATAATGTTTTCTGTGTGTTGTTGAAATTAATATTCATTATTTTATCTATGTATTTTAAAAATAAAATTTTTACTAATATGAATTTTATACATATAAATAATAAATAAAGTGGAGATTAGACATGGATAAAAGGTCATTATAATGAGAAACAATATTTTTGAAAGTATTTTACCCTATGTTAGTCATGACGCATGTGGAAGATGTTTGAGGATAGTGAAGAGTTCCTTTGTTATGACATGGCGGTGGAGCATTAGGGATGGATTGTTATAGAATTATGTGAATTCATATGATTTATATGGGGAAATGATGTTATATTTATCCTAAACCATGTGTTTTGAATTTTACATATATGTATCAATATTTTGTTTATAGGATAACACAATTACACTACTAGAGAGGATCATTCTACAATATAACTCATGGTATCGATATTTTTTATTGAAGGGGTGAGAGAATATTTCCATGAGAATATTTTCCCTATATGTAGTTTATGGATAGAAAACCAGGGTGGGATGTGAGGAATATGTATAACCTATCATAGGAGTTCAGATTGTAGCACCCTCCTAAATTCCTCAAGGATGGTGGAAGTGAGGAAGTTGAGTTTTGGATTGATTATTTCTAGATATTCCTATACCAATTAGACTATCCAATTGAAAAGGGATTTAAATTTAATTCTTATTCATTTTTCAGAATAGTGAAGTGTTGGTGGGATATTTTGATTCAGGTTGATTAGATAAGAAGAATGGCATGAAAATAAAGTTATGAAAAGTTATTGAAACACATTTATCCATTGAATCTTAGGAAAGAGATAAAATCCTGTTTTATGTGGTTGAAAGAGGGGATTATTTATTTGATGTACCATGCTGTTCAATTTATGTATTTATAGATCTTTGTTTCATCATTTGTAGGATATGGGGAAATTTTAGAAAAAATTATTCAGGATAGGATTAAAATTTTGATTATGTTAAAATTTATTATATTTTAGGTGAAGTGTTGTTCTGACGTAGTGAATTATGCTCTCATTTCCAAGGTTAACCCGACGGATGATTTTGTAGTAGATATGTGTTTTCTTCTAGAAGGCCAGGATTCTTGTAACCCAATGATAGGAAAAATCATTGTGAGAATTTCAAAAAAAGGGTTCATGTAATGATTATATGGGTGGGGATTACATATTTGGGATAATACATGAATTTTTTTCCATTAGTGTGGTTGGTCAGGTCAATATAATTGAATTTACCCTAACCGCCGCTATAATTTCACTCTTGTGAAAAACTAAAAAAAATAAAAAGGTTCTACAGAAACCTGTTATAAATTTTTGGTGTTTTGGGGATAGATGAAACTATTTCACTTGAATGGCATATTAGACATTGTATTAGACTGGTATTTGGAGTACTACTACACAACGCAGTCATGTTAGAGGAAGTGTTACTTTAGAGAAGTCACACACATATCAATGGATTAGTATAATTCAGAGTAATCATAGTGAAATATAGGGATTAAGGATAAGTATGATTCATGTAGTATATCATGTACTTGTTGAAAATGAGATTATATCATATACAACTAGTTGTACTGTTCTTATATATTCTAGAATTTCAATATATTTTTTGATTTAGGATGCTCCATGTCTTTTATATCTACTCAGTATCTTAACGGACTGAGTCTGATGGAGGAGATTGGGAGTGGGGTTATGATGATTGCCTCTCTTTTGGGTGTATTGTGAAGCCACATATGTCTATTAAAGGGTTATTACCTTGATGATGGTGAATATCATTTTCATTGGGATCCCTAGGCATGGTTTGTTTTGAATTAATTATGGGTATGTATTGGTTTGTATCATATTAAGGGAACATTAATTGTTATTGTTGTAGAGTAAGGATTACGTCTTCTGAGGGTAACAATTATGTTCATTGTAAGGAATTTGATATCTAATAATATTTTACTATTCCATATCATCATAAAATAGGGATCCCACTTCCCAGGTTTCATGTATACTGAAATATTATTGGTGGGTAAATCATGATAATTTTTCCCCGGTAGTGAATCGATTTCAGGATGTCTTTCCTAAGGCAGTCACATGGAATTAGAATAAGAGATATGTAGTGTTTACTATTGATCTCATGTTGGGATATGAGAAAAAATTAATTCAACCCTATATAATAGATGAAATATAACTTCATAAACTCACTAATAATCTGTAAGAGTCGATTCATGAGGTATTTATCCATCTGAGTACATCACTATGAGTTTCCCTAGTTTTGTTTCCTTAAATGGACAATGCGACTTTATAATAACCCCATTATTTATTACACACATAAAAATGATTTGATACATAAATTTTAACTTAATATAACTTTGAGGATCAATAGTACTAGTGTATTGGGAAATTAAAAATATTACACAACAACATAGAACATAGAACACCACATCTTTATTGAAAACTTTTTTTACATGACCACGTCATTCTTTCCTAATTAGCATTGCATGGGATAAAATGAAGAAATTCATAACAAAAAGGTGGGATATAATGAACACCAAGGGAGTAAACAAGGAATAATAAGAAGAATATAGTACATGTTAGTAAATTGGCATATCATTAGAGCATAAGAGAAACATGGACATGAAAACATGATATGGCACGATTATCATAACAAGGAAATGTGGAAAAATACATTTAACATGATATTAGCATTATCCAAGGATCATTGAACACAGATAATGAGTAAAAAATCATTTAAATTGAATTATCATGATTAAACCCTCACTGCACTTGACGTATCATGATACTAATATTTACCAAATGCATAGGAGCTCTATCAGGGCACACCCTTCTTAATAATTTCATGTCATGCATAAGTGTGCCACATGGATCATATAACATGGATTCATTAAACATCATCATTTATTCCATGATAAAGGAATGAGTAATTCATACGTGATACTAAATAATAAATATGTAAATGTGAAAAATAGTGAATACCCTTGATAGATAAATGGGCATGGTACTCCCAACACAATGACATTGGCTTGAAAAATCACAGTGAAATTTTTGTAGCATAACAGCGTGTCATAAAAATTCATAAAAACTATTAAGGACATAGAAAGGGTTGTATCATAATATGCACAAGAAATGGACAGTATGGGGGTCATATAGATACATGTCCTAACATATTTAATGGAATTTAGATTCAAAATACAATGGAATTTATTTAATGTGAATGAGGATAGATAAATCCCATACGAAATTTCCACATGTAAATGAGTGTTAATGGGAAAAATTAATGAGAGAGAAAGGGGTATAAAATTATTCAAACATAAAGAGGGAATTATTGGAGAGGTGATAAATAATACCTCATCATTTTTAATTGATAAATAAAGGTCATAACAACATAATGAATTTTGGACATAAATGAGAAGGAAGAAAATCCCTTACATGGATGTGTGATACCAAAGGCTTGGGAGAAGATTGGGAGAGGCTTCATGGGAGATTGGGGCACCTTGGGAGGATTCTAGAGTAAGGAGGGAAGAAGTGGGTCAAGCACCAAAGTATTTTAGTGAAGAGAATGTTGAAGCTTCGGTGGGTATATATTTTAAAATAGAGGGAGTTATTTATTATTTATGTTTTGAACACCACACAATAATGTAATCAAAACCACAAAGATACCAATGTTTTTTGCCCATTTTTTCCAATGGATAGTAGAAGAAATTATTTTATAAGGAAAATGGACTATCTTTTTAAAAATACAAGTATTTTTATGTGGAGGGGAGTCACACTCTCAAGGAAATTAATTTAGAAGGTTATAATATTGTGTAAGTCTTGAAGGGTCCACTAATGCTTTATAAAATAAAATTAAAAACCGAAAATGACATAATATTATTGCTAGAACAAAATTTGGCCGAAAATATCATTTACTATATTTTATTACATCATTATTGGGTCATTATTATTTCATAATACACATTATATAATTAAACAAGATTTAATTTTTACCAAATAATTTCACTGTCTTAGAAAATTATGAAAAAATCACCGTTGTATAATTTTGATGTCTGATTCCAAATATAATATTCATTTTATCTAAATACTTTTTTAAATATGTGAATTTTTACTTTTAAATTAAAAACCCTATATTAATAAAAAATTCTTTTTTTTGACAGAAACATCTTTAAAACCATAAGAAAAATCACAATTGTATTCATAAAAATCATTAAATAATTTATATTTAATAAAAAGTAACATAGTGATAACATTTTATTAAAATAATATTTCATTTAAAAATCCATTAATTCCTAAAAATATATTTCTTAATTGAGTGTTTACTAAAAATACTATTTGTTCTTAAAAAAATATTTACAAAGTCAAAATAATATAACGAATGTTTATTATTTATTATATAATAAAATAATACACACAATCCAAGTGAAATGGTATCATTACATAACAATTTATAACACCCTCAAAATACCAATGAGTAAAGTGTTAGATGATGATAGACTCTCGGGGTGGATCGGATAACATCACTCATGTGATAATCTATATCAACTTCTACTAAATCCATATGTGGTTTGGATCAAGCTTAACGTGTTGAAGCTCAGCTTGGGATTGTTCAAGATAGAAACCCAATAATTTCACCTCTTTTTCGAGCTCCAAAAGGTGGTCTTCGTATGGAGAAATTCTACTAGATAAAGCCATTTATTTCCTTGTCTAAGTAAATTAGATTTGTTAGAGACCAATGTTAATAATAGTCAATTGATCATAATTCAATGACTATATTAGCAACGATAACAACTCATAATAGTATTTTGAAATCCAAAAACATACCACAAAATGTGTTTATATGTTTTATATAACCATTTTACATAATAATAAATTAAAATAAATCACGATTTATTTTCATTGGTAAAAATATTGGGTGGTTACAATCTTCCCCCTAAAAAAATTAGCTCTCAAATTTTTCTTTTCCTACACTAAAACAGATGTCGGTAACTCTGCTTCATCACTTCCTTTGATTCCCACGCTGCTTCATCAAACATTTTTTTTCTCGACAAAACTTTCACGAGGGGCATTGTCTTATTTCGTAGAACTTTTTCCCAAATATATAAGATCGTCACATGCTTCCCTTCATAGGATATTTCATTATCCAGCGGTACTACATCTAGATTGAGTATACGTTATGGGCCAGTTATGTACTTCTTTAAGAATTATACAAAGAATTCATCATGTATTATAGATAGGTTTGGTGGGAGTGTTAGTCGATAGGTCACTGCTCCAATACGTTCAAGGATCTCAGAAGGTCTTATTTACCTTGGACTAATATTTCCCTTATTTCCAAATCACATAACTCCCTTCCATGGTGTTATATTGAGGAATTACATGTCTCCAATATTAAATTATAGGTCTCATAAATGAATGAAAACATTAATCTTTTGTCGACTCTGTGCAGCTTTAATGTGCTGCTAGATAGTCATAACCCTCTCCAACATTTCATCAACCATTTCTGGAGAAGGATGTTTTCTCTCCCCAACTTCATCCCCACATGTTGGTGTTTGACACCACCTCCCATATAGGGCTTTGTATGGAGCCATTTTGATTCTTGGGTGGAAACTTTTTTTGTTAGTGAACTCAACTATAGAGATATGTTGACCCAGTCCTCTTTTGAAGTCCATTGAGCATGCTCTCAACATTTCCTCAAGTGTTTGGATAGTCCACTAAAATTGGCCCTTAATATGAGAATAATACGCCATAGGAATGTTCATATAAGTATTTAGGGTATATTGATGACTCTTACAAAACATAGATATGAATCTTGGATCTCAATCAGATACAATCGATAGTCGTAATCTATGCAGAATTACCACATCTCTGGTGTATATCAGTTCATGTTGATTGAATGATAAATCCTCTCAAATTAAAATAATGTTTTCATTCATCAAATTATGATCCACAAAAACCAAGAAATCATTTTTTTTCCTTTGTATGTCTTCTAATTTCTGGTGACAATATCCACGGTGATGATCACCCATTTCCATACTGGTATGTGTAATGGTTGCATCATCCACTTAGAATTCTTCCTCTCATCCTTCACTTGATCACATACCAGATCATTGATGTATACTCAGTAATATTTTTCTTCATGTAATCCCACAAATAATTCTATCAGAGATCACGATATATTTTTTTTTCCTGGTTGAATGAGTAAATTTGATATTAGGGTATCATTATTTGATATTATGACCTTCTGATTTACCACAGACAACATTTCAAAACTCGTAATTCCAGTATGAGTTTGACATGATATCATCTGGAAAGATAAATTCTCTAGATGTTTTTATGTTCTTGTTGAATACAATGTTTCAACCATACATGTATCAATTTTCATATCGTTTATGGATTACATCTCAGTGTAATCCAAGAAACCATCTGATCGTGTCCAAAATTAGTACATCTTCTTGAGTATGCTGACATAGCATTAGCTATATGCCAATATATCTATGTGTCAATTAAAGATTAATTATGTACATTTATAGGGTCACATAATATTTATGGAACGTGTTTCAGCAGAATGAGAGAATGTTCAAGAAGTGGATTCTTAAGAAAATCCCATGTATAATTTGATATTTGAAGATTTATGGGGTTGACAGGTTATTATGAAAGGTTCATCCAATAATTTTCATGTTCTAAAGATCCACTTGTGGGTTTGACCAATAATATTATCATGTTTTAATGGATTGGATAATGTGAGAATTACTTCTAGGAGTGGAAGATGTGTTTGATAACCCCACCAATTTTGATCATACATGATCAGGGTGAGGTGTATATCTTGTATTTTGATGCGCCTAGAGTCAGACTTTTGGTAGTATTGATATAGGAAGATCAGATCATGGTTCAGGGGTCATGATATTTTAGGCCCCATTAATGGAATTAACCTACGAACACTATTGAGTTAACTACCGTGGTTTATGCTGAAAAATATTGTAGCATTACCTATTGTGTGAAAAATTAATATTTATATAAACCATGAAATCATGGAATATATCTCTTAGCTATGAAATTAGAATCTATAGTAGTCGAGATGTGTTGGGTACATGAATTAATTTTATTTTAAGACATCATATAAGAATTTTAATTTAAAATGTTATATTTATGCTTTGATACTGAATACACAGACTTATAGAGTCTACGAATATATTTTGATGTGGATGATGATGAACTTTCTTGATGAAAAGCATATCAAGGTTTAGGAGGGCCATAAGAAGAAAACCCTAGTATACATTTATTTTATTCCCCAATTATGAGTTTGATTAGGGTGATCCAAAATGATGATCAAGTGTTTTTTTCTTTAGGGAATGCCTTGAAGGTGGGGTGTCAACTTCCTTTTGAAATATAAATGAAAATGAGATCACCTATATCAGGAAACATATTGTTATTACGACATGTATGAATGAGGATATGCCACATGATTTTCATTCCTAAATGTAAGAATTGTATACTATATTATCTAATATGTTTCGTGACCTATGAAAATAGTAATTTTGGATGAGAATGAAAAGTGAAATTGACAGTTTTGTGACACTTTGGTACACCTATCAGAAGGTGAAGGACGATAATCAATGACTTGGAGGTTATTTATAGTCATTTCCCATTCAATAATGTAAATGGAATAATGTTACCAATTAATTTGTGACAGGAAATATGAGGATCCATTAGAATAATGACATTATTAGGGTTATTATGGATTTAATGTAAAAAATATCCCATTTTATGAAATTTTAATAGACATTCATAGTGTTCCTATTCGGTATGATGTTTGTTTGGTAAATAGTCTATTTTCATGAGGATGTATAATGAATAGCTTTAGACAGTGATTTTCAAATTATTTCATACATCCAGCATTGCATAAGGAAGTTTTTGGGTAACCAGGATTTTCATATTATAGTTTCGCACCAGACAAGAAATCAGATTGTACAATCAAGGTGCAATAGGAAATGTCTTGATATTACATCCCTGATTTTTTTGGTCTTGGGAGAAGCACTTATCACTCTATGAGTTGACATATAACAACACTTACTTTTAAAATCTTCATATGGAATCATAATAGGATCATTATAGTAGCACATACAAATAACCTCTATATTGGATAGAGGTGGGTGAGTTGGAGTTGTTGGGATTATGTCTCAGGCATGAGCTATTGGAGGAGGATGAACTGATTTAGAAATATATAGCAGATAATCAGAGTAGGTATACATCGATGAAAAATTACATCTTATACTCCATGAGTTTATAGTAGGTGATTGTATATTATTTTGGATATCATTGAGATTTGGTCATCGTAGTATTATGAGGTAGGGAAGTTTGTGACCAGCTTTCTTGGAACATATGTGACTATAGAGAGAATCAAACAGTTGGCATCCTAATTGTCACCTCCACAAACGTATAGTGATACAATGAAAATTTCCCACATGTCACAACGTCATCATTGTCACCCAGACTATATCAATTGATTGTTAATGATTATGTTTAGCTTAATGAAAATGCGTCCTTGATGTAGAATATATCACGTGTTGTGAAATATAGTGAGAAAGAGTTACATGGGAATTTTTTTGATACTTTGATAACATCAGAATTATGGTCATGTTCTAGATGAATCATGGGATTGGGAGGAAGATAAGTAAGGCTAGTGTCCCAACCATTTTACCTTTGGGGGATATCTGTACATGGGATTACAACACGAGGATGAGTTATATAAATTGTGGGTATTGTAAGTTATTATACATTCTAAAGATGTATCATGCTCATTTTCATGTATTCATTTACCATTTTTTATTTTTCCTTTTTAAGGTATTGCGTTGGTGTTGTTTCATATAAAATATTAGAAATTTGGAATCCCATGAGGTTGTTAATGGCCCAGAAACAATTACGGAAAACAATGAAAATTTCCCAAATAAACCATGATCCCAGTTATGGGACCATATGAGGTAGAAAATAGTTTGAGAAAATTGTGTGACATCCCTCCCCGAAATGTGCACACTCGGACAGAAGGGGTTTTCAAAGATTGAAATGGTATGTAAAACCATGCACAAGTTTTGGAGAAACCATGAACACTATATAGTAGGGGTGCATGGTTAGGGTGTGTAGTTTGGAAAACAATTTTTCCCCACCTAGGAAATAATACATATAAGCTTTTAAACCCCCATAAACATTATAAAAAATTCTCAAACCCCATGTTTATATCCTTAGTCACATAGAATTTACATAATTTCATGTTCCCTTATCTAGTACCCACATAGGAGGATTCCAAGACACCTAAAACCACGTATAGTGCAAATAAAATATCTTATTGATGAAATAGATTTCTCATCAGGTATGTGATACCATCTTACCCATGTTCTCATCTCTCCAATCCATCTCCCCCATTGGAGGGGGACGAGTTTTCCTTTATTAGAAATCAGTTTATATCTAAATTTTTATGAATCAAATTTCTTTGGATATTCGTCATAGGCATTCATCCTAGATCATTTCCATCATTGGGAATTTCAACATACCATATCAAATTGAGGGTTATGGTATTACGACAATTCAACAATGATCTTGGTATAAGTGGTATAATTTCTAATTATCATATTGGTGATTTTGAATTTTAATTTATTGTTTTACTGTTTATTTTTCATTAGGGAAAATTTAATTTTATATTTTTTCAATGAATTGATTCACATATGATAATGAGACCCCTCACAGATCTAATTAGACCCACATGTGATTATGTGATAACAATTATTTTAAACCCCTTGGGAATTTGATTATTTATTAAATGATGTCTAATTGAATATGAAATGGAGAATAATGGATTTTAAGACATAAATGAAATCTATATTCATATTGTGAATGGGAATTAAAGGGTTGATTTTCATAGCTTCAATGATTTGATGGTTAGTGTCATTAAAGGTTCTTAATTTTATTTTTGTTGTGTTGTTAATATTATTCCACTTCATTATAGTAAATATACATTGATGTGATTGGTAATTATATTTTGGAATCGTGATGAGAATGATTTAATAAATTTTTAATGATGTTAAACATTGATATGAATATGAATTATTCAAAAAAAATATTTGATTGATCAATGTGGTGTGGGTCAGGGAATGATGCTCTAAATAACCACCATGTTCCAGGATGATGCAATAGACCCAAATTAATGATTTTTGAACAATAACGCATAGGGCATAGAATAATTATCTAACTAACAATGAGGAGTGAAATATAGAATGATGATCTAAATTTCCACGGAATGATAAGATGTTGCTCTATGACCCCATGATATTGGAATTGTATTAATGTTAAATGTGTATGAGATATTAGTATTTGGATTGATTCTAAATGATAAAAAATATAATATTAATTAAATTAATAATGAAATCCCATGAAATGGTGGTTTGAGGTATCCCTTTGATTCATGGTTCAAACTCCATTTTAGGCCAAAGCCGGTATGATTGGTTTAGGTTTCACAAAAAACCTTGTGGCCATTTTGGTTAATTAAAGAATAATTAAATGTGAATACTATTTAACATGTGATTTATAGATTATTATTTAAATAACTATAAAAATCATAAAGACTAGATATTATTTAGGATCCATTGGTTGTGGCCTACTCAGTGTTTCTCGCACCTAACATGGGATTCCTAGTGAATACATGAATAGATATCATGTTTTATAAACTAGTTAATGGAATAATATCTATGTTAAATGGATGTGATGGGATTCAAGATTGAAAATAGATTAGGTAAATTTGAATGATATATGGACCCACAAGGGAGTTTTCAGTTATCTATTATTTTTAGTATTCTTTAGAAAGATGACACTAATATGACATCAAATACTCAACACATTTTTTTGGTTATTATTTACCTCTATTAGAATAATTATGTGATTCATAGTATTATCGTTTTATGTTATTATTTTCGTTATTATTTTTTTATAATTTGGATATTTTTTTTATTCCCTCTATTATGCTTCTTTAATAAAATGGGTATAATATACCAATATTACATATCATACCATCACTGTATGTCGCCAACCTCTGGTGCAAGGGGATGTGCGCCCGATGTCATGTAATGAAATGGATCACGGAACCTGAATGTGTATCCTAGGTCAGTACATCACATTTATAGCTTCAACTTGCATGTTATAGTAACTAATGAAGTATGTGGCCATTATATAAAATTATGTTCTCTCCACTATTTATCAATAGTAGGAAATGTTATTAAATAGTCTCGGTCTATTGGTTTTTGAGAATTCATATAGCACATGGAGAATCCACTATATTGTTCTTCAGATGTGGATATATTTTTATAACCAAACATAATATGTGATGTTTGAATGAGTTGTATATCATGTATTTTGTGGGAAAATGAATGGAATACATTTAAAAATTCTAGTAGCAATTAAAAAATATAAAACAAAGATAAATGGTTTTAGTTTTAGATATAACACATTACAAATTATAATAGAACATATTTCTTTCAAGAAAAAATTATAATAAACGTAGATACTGGTAAAGTGATCTTATAGAGAAAATCAAGTTCTGATTTCATAAATATGGAACATTATTTTCAAAATTATAATAATATTTTTAAATAAAATTTAATCATTTATAGAATAACATTTCATTAAAATTATTTTCTAATGAAATATATAACATTAAAATAATTATCGGGTAGTGTAATCTCCACCACCACAACAACCATTGTCATCATAACTAGGTTCAAAATATTTATAGCACCTAATATTTCCTAATACATGTATACTCATATTAAGTTCTAAAAATACATTCTTTAAAAACATTAATTTGACACTAATTGAAATAAATTAATTTCGACCATCCTAAATTACAATATCTATATCTATAATTGTGTCCCTTACATACATAGGAAATTTTTTCATTAGATTGTTAGATAATTACAGACAATACATTATGTAACAAATCCCATGTATTACTACTAAGATGGAAAATTTTAAAATTATACCTATATTTTCATTCCATGAAAATACATGATCATGTCACCCAAAATTCTCTATACATGATACCCTTCAAGTCATTTCCTATATAATATAATTCTCCAATTAGTCATATATCTTAAATAATAAATCATTTAATAAATTTTTAAAAATTATAATTAAATTAGTAATAATAATTTGGAATTATAAATAGTGGTTAATGAGCCATTAATGAATAACATATTAATTA
Source organism: Viscum album (assembly GCA_963277665.1). Lineage (NCBI taxonomy): Eukaryota > Viridiplantae > Streptophyta > Magnoliopsida > Santalales > Viscaceae > Viscum > Viscum album. The sequence goes on from OY728161.1 coordinate 261,130,281, forward strand.
ATAAATGAGACATGAATTCTATAGTGCATTCATATAAATAAAAAATCATATCATTAGTCATTTTTTACTTCTAATATTGCCACTATTTTTGGGATTCACTTATAATTACATCATTTCATTACTTAATGTTCACTCTTAAGGCAATAATAGAGGAAAAATTCCATTATAAAATTTTGTTAACTCCCTATTCCAGTAAAAATTATCTCATGACATATCCTTATTTACCCAATTCATTCCAGGGAAATATAAGTCTAGGAAAACCCATCACATAATGAAAACCATAAATAATTATTTCCCAATATCATATAACATTAATTGTATCATCATCACATAACCCCTGAATTAAAAATTAGTATCTTAATCATGTCATTATCATATAATAATAAGCCTCCCAAAGAAAGGAAGTGAATTGTGTCACTAGATCATTCATTATGAAATCACATCTTAAATAGAAAAATGTAAATAAAAAGTTTCATATAACTATACTAAGATTATAATCATAATACTTAATCTATAAATGTTTATGGAATCATTAGATTATATCCCATGTGAATCGTAACATCTTGTACAGGATGTTGACCATGATGAAAAATTATTTTTTTTAAAAAAATTATAACATTAATTTAGGGTGAGGTGAAATAATATATTTTTCCATAAGATTTTTACAAACTTAAATACCTAGAATATTTATAAAAATATTTTCATTTCAAAATCTACATGGGATGTTTTAATTTAATACTCAAGGTAATGGGTAATCATGATGGCGGGAAAAGGCATTCTTGTGGTAAATGTTAGAATAATGATTCCTTTCACTTTTTATTAAAAAGGAAAAAATTAGTGTTTTTGTAAAATTTTAATAAAATGAATTTTATTTCATTGTGATTATTTTAAAAAATCTTTGAAAAATAATATACATCATAATTTTATAATAGTTAAAACAATCATTTAAAATAGGTTAGAGAATATGGATTTTGGTGAGTTAGATTCCAACCCAAAATGAGAAATAAAGTCGATTTTTATTAAAACAATTCTCATTAATTTTAGTTAATTAATATAAGTTAAATGTACGTACACTTTGAAAAAACCCTAGGTAAATAGTGCAGAATAAAATGGATAAGTTTTATGGAATAAGAATAATATAATTTCCCTCGTTGGAAATTTAACATAGATAATATTGAAAGTAAATGTGATTATACCATTATCCATTAGAAATTTAGTAATAATTGAACAAAAATATGATGAAATATAGAGTGTATATGTATTTTTAAATCCCCATGATTTTCTTGAAATGAAATATAAAATATATTTTTTTAGTATATGCAGTACAAATAATAAAAAACTACTGAATATGTCATTGGTCTCAAATAAATAAAAATGATATAAGAAACCCTTACATCATGTCCCATTATTCATTGTATATATTAAGGACTCCACTAAATATAACACAGATTAAAAATACAACCATTCAAATATCTTATTTATGTATATATTACAATATATCATCATTTTATAAAAAATTATCAATTAAAATAATTATTTGAAAAAAAATTAGTCAATTTTTTATGCATGTTTCAGTCAGAAGATTCTGGACTTTACACCATGGTTGATTTTTTTATGATCTCTATAATCCTAATAATGTAATAATAAATTTATTTTTTCATTATTTACTCATATAATAGGTCATATATGGTGGTGATAAAAAATAAATTGAATAATTTTGTGGTGTTGATAGTTTGTACATACTAGTGAGCCTTTTTCCACATTTTTATAGTTGGAATGTAAGAAATATGAATTCAAATTCACCATTAAATAATAATAATTATATGATAAACATCATATAAAATCAATAAAACATTCTCTTTTACTATCCTAGTATATAAGATTTATAAAAAATCACATCTATTTGTGCAAGTGATTTTCCATGCATACACTTGAACAACAGTATAGTTTTTCAATAGATGGGATAGAAAGTAAGTATATAAAATAGTTTATTATAAGAAGTATCATAATGTGATAAAATCAAACATAAACATATATTAATCATAATCTCCTTAGATAACATGTTGTTATGTAAACTAAAATATGTTGGTTTGTATATATGGTAGTCTGTATATACACATGAGTCATCCTTTCAGTTCCCATTAGAATAGAATGTTTCTTAAAACAGGGTTATTACCCAAAAAAAAATCATTTCATGTTATATGATAATGTGTTTATATAAATATTTTTATAAATAAATTAGAGGATGTGGAAGATGAAATAATCAAGGAAATACTCTGTTAAGAGTTATACATCCACATTGTATGTCCCCCTTTTAAAGACGCCTTAATCCTTAATCATATGGCCTTATCGTGCTACCATTTATTCAAGGATGTTTTTAGAGAAGTTATGAAGTTATTTTGGAATGATTTGGCTATACTAATGTCTTTATAAGGTGTAAATAATTAAGGAGGTAAGGTGACAATGTGTAACTGAGGTGTGAGGAAAATATTATAATAATGGATTAAAAAAAGGATAATATAAAAATATAATATACAAGTTTCTCATATACTAGATTACCTATAATATAAAACAACATCATTTGTTTTCTATCTATTTATAAAAATAATTAAACATACCCATTGTTATAAATTTTTATTTCTTCAAGGATCATTAAAATAATTTTTTAAATACCATTTTATACATACCCAAATGATGGATTATTTGATTTAGAATATTTTATCCACTTAATTAGAGATAATACCTTTTAATTTAATAATTATTAAGGCCTATTTTTAAAACATTAAATAAAATTAAATTGGATTTTAAGGACTATTAACCATTGTTGACATTAAAGGAATCATCATATAAAAGGAATTCATTTCTAAATTCTTTCACCCTAACATATAAATAGAAAGTATCCAATAAATTACCGGGATACAATAATTTCACAAATATATATTACATGAAATGCTTTAAGATTGATTACATGATTTTCCAAGGCATGTACATATGATTCATGAACATTGTGTAAGTGTTCAAGTTAATCATAATATTAGAAAAATTATAAATAAATAAACATAAATATGATTTTATCATTATAAATTTATCAGTTATATTATTTATCTAATTTATATCAATATATATTTTTGGAAACTGAATAAGTGGGAAAAGGTAAAATTTTGTAATTATCTCTAATATAAAAAAAATAATGTCTTTATTCAACATAATCTATCTCTAAAATGATATATTTTATAATAAAATTTGGTTATGGTCCAATTACATCCATCCAATGCAATAAATATATGTTTTGGGTTGAAATTGAGACCTCATCCACTAGTTTTAACTATAAGTAATTTGTTTTACCCATTACTTCTATGATAACATTTGTAATGGTTACTATTGATAATGAATAAAAATAAAACATTCGGGTATATAAAATTTAAACCTCATATGTCTAAATATAAAATAAATTATTTAATATTCTATTTTTATAGTGTGAATAAATAATTTTTAATATAATTATGAAAAATGTAATGAAAAATATATTTTTAAAGAAATGTGTTTTTAAGAATACAAATAATTTTTTACAAAGTAAATAACAATATTGATTAATAGATAATTAATATAAATATATTAAACAACAGTTTTCTCATTTTTCATTATCAACATATTCAATAAATAATGGGACTTTTATATTACAAAATATTAATAAAATAAATGAATGTTTTGAAAAAATCATCATTTTTCATAACCCAAATATAAATAAAAATATAAAAATATAATTGAATCATCATAATACTATTATATCATAATTATTTATTGAATTATGTGAATTTAATCAAATAATATTTACATCTTTGGCATATATTTGTTATAATATCCACAAAAAATATAATAAAAACATTTTTGATGAAAAAGTATTTTTGAATAATAAAACTACTTTTTTCACGTACAGTAGCTGATGTACATATATAAATGAATTATAATTAATTAGAATTTTAATTTAATCTAAAAATTTGAATAAAATAATTATTCAATAGTGGTTATTTTAATTTATTTATAAAAGTATTGATTTCTTATATAAAAATTGTTTTATGGAATGTAACCCTTCAACATTAAAAAAAATTTATCTTCATTTCAATTAAATTAATAATACATGTATTTTTTATTAAAACTTTTAATATAAATTGATTTATATATATATATTATCATTGTTTTATTCAAATACATAACTTTCAAAAAAATGACTAGTTCATATGTATAATATTTAAATAATTATATTTATTTGGTTGTTTGTGGTTCCACTATGCTTACTATTTCATTTACCACATCTATAAATTTTAATATAAATATATTCTAAAGTCAATTTTTGAAACATTCTATACCCTCCCCCCATAATTAAATTGTTCCATCATTATATTTATCACATGTTTAATGAATTGTGGCTTAAAAATTTTTCAAAATCACTTTTAATTATTGGATAATAAATATATATATGTGGAATTAAATTCACCTAAATTTACATCGATCAAAGTTTATATTGAAAGGGAATTTAATGTTTATTTTAATCGTAATAATACTATAATTTCATATATATTTAAAAAAAATGTTTTTATTATAAAACTAAAAATTGTGAATATTTTTCAAAAATCACTCAATGATAGCTAAGAGGTATTAAAAACATATATCTTAATAAACTCATTTTTTTGATGCTTGATTATATGAAATAATTTTATATTATAGAAAACTAATGTTGGAAAATAGAATTAGATAACATTGTTAAAAATTTTATCAGTTGGTTATCTATCGAGTATTCCTTCCACTCTACTTCTAGATAAATATATATGATTAATTTGGTATTCATGAAGCACAAAAAATAAATTTTTATTTACCATAACATTATAAAATGTATGACATATTATTCCTCTAATATCTATATATTTACCAAAAACAAAATTTTCAGAACTAAGTCAGATAATATCTAATATGAAAAATCCTTCATATAAAAATGAGATATACTATACCTCAAAATCAAATAAATAATACCCAATGGTTAATATATTCTATTTAATAATTAATTACTCCTAAATATTTTCAAAATGAGAATAGAAAAATTTAAATCCCAAATATTAGTGAGAATTGTTAATATATTTTCCCATATTCAATTTAACAATTATACCAAAATAATATTAATCAATTATATAGTAACATACATGTAATGTAAATACCATAAGAATATATCCTCAAAAATTAACTAACCATTTCAAAAAATAAAATAAATCATTATGATGTTTTAATAAATTAATATATCCATCAAAAATATTATTCAATATATATTCTAAAAATGTAATCACATACTTCATTTAAATATCTATTCACCACAGTCAAATAATGTTCCCAATAAAATTATCTTCTTCAAAAATAACATTGATAAATTTATCACCAGTCAAATTTATAATCATTATATTCCCAATATATGACAACAACATTACTCTCATTAATGGTAACTAACCAATTCTTAATAAATTTATAAAAATTCAAGATTATGTGTTTTTTTCAACTTATGATCCAAATAGCATTCTTCCTAAATAACATTCTAATAAATAAATTTTTATGCATATTGGTAACATATACTTATATGATATATTAACATATAATATAATTTCATAAAAATATAAATTGTAACATTAAAATCGCATAAGAGAAACCTCAAAAGTTTTTATATGACTTCAAACATGTGATTAAACTTAATGTTATCAACCAATAATAGTATAATTGACTCTTAATTTATACTCTTATGAAATATTCTCAAGAACTAATGTTATCTAAATAGTTATCTAATTCTAACATATTGATCTTGATACCCATACACCCATATACAGTGATATAAACATATTCATTAGATTTATAGATTTGATATCAATTGATTAAATTTTTTTTACCAAAAATTTTTACCATATCAATATCCATATTTGAGTCACTTGCTCACCCAATGAATATTTGTATCATAGTTTTGTAGAATTCTAATAAAATAATTAGGTAAGAAAATCCACTTCTGTTTCCATAAAAGGGATTCTTTTATATTAGTTCCTCATTTTATTTCTCCATTATAAGATCTCAACAACACCCATGAAATACAAAAAAAGTTATAATTTCCCAATAACATTACACAATAACTGTATTTATAGCCACAGAAAATTGAAACATAGGAATATGTTGGATCTTATGCTCAGTATGGATAAACATGACATATATCAAACGTTGATCAGAAGAAATAATATGATATATATGACTTTATGTGATTTTTATGATAAAAATGGTGTATATTAAAAATTAGTTATACATAATTATTCATATATTATTGTCTAATTATTTATAATATCAAAAAATTGGGTAATAAGAGTGACGAATCTTCATTAATCGGTCATGATCCATGGGATCATATCATAATCATCCAAACATGTCTTAGGAATCCCGTTTCACCATTACTAGCATAAAAATCAATTTTATATGATGACATAAAATATATTCATAGTGGATTTGGTTCACTCCCAATTCAATCATTTTTATAATCATGGTTATCTCCCATGACTATCGTAGTAGGAATTATCCCTTACATAGAATGGTTCAGTCGCCATTATAGTATATCTTATCCCATACGATATCCATCTTTTCCCAAATTATTTGAAAGATATATAATTTCATGGACAAAATATAATAAGAGACAACATACATATCTACTCCAATTTAATAATAACATTCATTATATAAATATAAATTAGCATATTGATGATAAATGGGTTGTCAAACCATCTCATTGTCACATAATCACAACCCATCTAGATTAAAAATGTCGAATCTATCAAAATATAATTCAATATATCATTATATCCATACTAACTCATAAAAATTGGGATTAATGAAATCAAACTAATATCATCATCAAGAAAAAGTCACCCAAAAAATATGATGACAACATATGATAATAAAAATAGTGGAACAAATATTTGTAAATGGTATTGACATAGATGAAAAATATCCATTTTTATAGAATTTAAATAACTATTTCAAAATAATTATAAAAAACTATTTTTTCATACAAATTTTTACAAAACATGATTTTATAGAAAATAGATAAGAATATTTTCATTAAAAAGTAAAATTAAATATTTTAAATTAATCTTCAAATATATTATTAGTAATAACGATCGGAAAATCCATTCATATAGTAAATATTAATGCAAATATTTCATTCATGTTTTATATACAAATTGAAAAGTAACTTGTATGGAATATAACTAAAATATACCTACTAGAAATTTATATCAAATGAAAAATTTTGTTTTAAATTTTATTAAACAATCAGTTGACAATACTTAAAACATTTAAAATAATATCTGTTTGGGGGAGAAAGATTCCAAACCTAAAGGATAAATATGGTCAATTTTTTTAAAAAAAATTATAATTTTTATAATAATATAGAAGAAAATGTATATAAAAAATGAAAAACTAAAAATTAAAATCAATATATGAAAATAGATATGATTAATGTAATATGAATCAAATAATTTGGTATCCCAGAATACTTACTTTGAAAATATCAAAATGAAATAAGATTATATCACAAACAAATATAACTTTTGTAATCATTGAATCAAAATATCCTAGAATATATAACTAAAAAATAATTTTAATTCCAATATAATTGGTATGTAAATAATAAAAAAATAAATTCATGTGATGTATATACCCAAGAGGAATGATACAACTTGTTATTATAGAATATTCTCCAAAGAAATAAAAGTGAGATTAGAAACCCTTACCTCAAGTCTCAACTTCCACAATAATCATTCAAACCTCCAATACAAAGAATATATTTTAAATTAATTAAATAATGATTTTAAATCCTATATTTATTATATATTAATATATATTATATGGTTTTCATTTAAAATTATCTTTTTATTAACAACTCTACAATAAAATCATTATTTTGGAAAAAAACATGTTGGTTGTCAAATAAAAATTAGTTCGATGATTATGGTCCATGCACCTTGTTCATGATTTATTCATATATAAAATAATAATAATGTCATAATTATTATATTTTATAATTTTAGTAACTTTTATAATGATACATATATAGCGGTGGTGTAGAATTAATTAAATCCATATGTGGAGATCGTTTTCTGCACGCACGATGTGTGATGTTTCCACATTTCGATGGAAAAAATGAATAAAATTATAATAATAATTTACATGTAATAAATATTAATTATATAATAAATATCACATATATTCACATAAGGTATATTAATTCCCATCTATATTAATAATAAAATAAAAATAATCACATTGATTCGTGGAGGAGGTAATCCACACAAACACATGAATAGAGTCATAATTTTCGAAATATGTGGGGGTAGTAATTTATAAAACATTTTATAATTATAAAATTGTATTTATTTAATAAATATAACTATTAAATGTACATAAATATTAAATACCATTAGTGAATGGTGGTGATGAAAAATGAAATAACATTCCTCGGGAGATAGTTGTGAGTACCCTCACAAGATCAATTCTTAAGTCTCTTATTGGGTTGGAAATAGAAATAAAACACTATTTTTATGAGAATAATAATATTTTAGTATATTCAAGATATTTATTACATTTTATTAATATTTTAATAGAACATATAGAGGATGTTAAATAAAAAATAAACATGGATTGATTCATTTTAAGAGTTATACATCTATATTTGAAAACCTATATTTACTTAAACATTATGCCATAAATGGATGGTATTATTTTGAGATAAAATCATCTATTAATTTTATATGGAAGTTAAGAAGCCATTTTAGTAGGTATTGGAAAATATAATACTCATAATGTGTGAATATGTGAGGAGAGGACGTTCTCTCCATAAGTGAGGTGGGTGGATACCGTCTAAATATTTAGAATATTAATGTATTATATGTTTAAAATTTATGTAAAGTATTTAAAAATAATAATTAATGAAATATAATGAGATTAACTTCATAATAATATCATAAAATTTGTACATGATAGGTTTAGGTTTAATCATAAATAGTTTTATTATGTTTAACCCCCTTATTAATACAGTTTAACAATAAGTAGAGTTATTACATTTTCACTGTATTATGGTTGAAAATGTAATTTATGAAATTTCAAATGGAACATAAATAAAAAAATTATAAAAAAAAATTGCAACATATTTTTATCATGATATAAATTTTAACGTTTTTAAATTACTTTTCATTAAGAAATTGTAAAAATCATAAATACCATTTATGGTCATTTACTATATTATTTACATATATTGTCTTTATGCCATTAATGGTTTTATAATATGTACTCATTTTCCAAAATTTATATATTATAATTCACTAAACATTCGTTTTCCATATTATTTCATCCTATATTTATTTCTATTAATGTTTATAAAATCATTCACTCTATTTTGTCTCTACATGCAAACATGTTTCAACAATATTGTATATGTTTTCATGGTAATTATAAAATTATTAAATTCCTAAAAAAAATTTATATCATAAGTATATATTACTCCATAAAAATATTATTCTCATGAATCATAAATATTTGTTATATATATATATGTGTGTGTGTATTAAGAAAACATGATAACTGAAAGAAAGATTCATTTTTTAATTATCAAAAACATTAAATAGTATAATGGTTTTATTAAATGTCAAGTGGAAATAAAATTTCATATAATCAGAATTAATTATTGTTATAGTATAATTACACACATGAAATAATAAAATCTTAGGTTTTCTATTGATTTATAAACATTACGCAATAGTTTTATTTATAATCAACCTCATTTACCCATTACCATGGTGATAAACTTATAGAATCATAATATTCCTTATGAATAGGAATGAAATTGACCAATTTACCAAATTAGTACATCTTAATTCCAAAAATGTATTTAATTTTTCATTATTCAATTTAAATATTTAATAGAATTAAATTTTATTATAAGTGTGTAAAACAAACTGAAAAATAGTTTTAGAAAAAAAATGTTTTTTATGTGTAGAAAATATTTTTCACCAAATCAACTATAATACAAATTGATATGAAAATAATTAAATTATTTGTGACAATATTAATATTATTTTAAATAAAAAAATAATTTAAAATATAATTGGGCTTTTAAGTTACTATATTTATATAAATTAAATGACAGTTTTCTTAAAATAATCATTTTTTAAATTCATTCAAAAAACAATAATTTCTTGAAAAATAAACTTAATTTTTCACAATATAATAATGAAATTATGGTATCAAAATTTATAACAATTTTTTAAACTATAATTTATTAAAGTGGTATATATTAATTGAAATATTTAAGTATCAAAATTTAATATAATCCAGTTTGGAAAAAAGAATTTATGAAGCATAAAATGTAACCATTTAAATTTCATGTATAATAATAACAATTAAATTAATGTTGATTTAATAAATTGGGTATTATTTTTATTTATTTATTCAATTCCATTTTTAAAAGGCTATTAATTTAATAAATTAGGATACAAATACATTTTCCACTTCAAATCAGTATTGTGAAAAAATATATATTTTACATTCAAAATATTTTATGTTCTTTTCCAACCATTTGGTAATAAATTTATTCTTAATTACTCATTTTACCATGTAACATAATTATTCAGATATTTCATAATATGATTATTCATATTTATACCCACAAAACCAAAATCATGGTTATAATGTTAAAATTTTAATAAAAATATTTCTATGTTATTTCACAGTTTATTTAAGGTCTTTGATTCATCATTCACATTAAATATATTAAATATATATATATTCTAAAATATTGGGGTCTTATAATCCCGTAAAACTCATCTTCTATACCAACACCCTCAAAAATTATCTCGAACACAAAGATAAGGGTTAGTGGAAACATATGTACCACTAGTATTATATTATATACACACATACTATGTCCAACCACTAATATATGTATATATATTAAAATCATGTGACATAAAAATATCAAAATAGTTATGAAAACTAAATATTTTAAAATAATACAATGTTCGATAACGAATACATCCTCCAACACCGAGCTAAAAAAATAATGAAATATTATTATCTAAATATAATCATAATAATATTTCCATCTAATTGGAAGATAAAAATTTAATTAACCATATTATGAAATATTTATGTAAATTACCTAATTAATTATAATATAATGATTTATTTTTAGAAATTAATCAATTATTTTTTAGTAAATATGTTTATTAATCAAATAAAATATTCATAGAAAAATTTATTTCATCTTGTAAGAAAATAGTATAAGTAAGTTAACGATTTTTAAAAAAAGAAATATTATATAATAGATATCAATTTTTTAACATTTATGTAAATATTATATCAATGTGGCTTTTTTAGAATTTTATATGATGTTTATTTTGTAATAAATAGTGAAAAATATTGAATTTTATTGAAAACAGAATTCTTATTTCCATTACTTAAAAAAGATATTTTTTAAGTTGTTTATAAGTAAAATTAATTCATTAGTATTATGAAAAATCATATAAAGTTAATTAGAATAATTTTTTGATTGTTCTACTATAAATATATTTAAATACTAAAATGATATTTTTTTTGAAATACGTTTTTTCTAAAAAAAATTGTATTTTATCGTAATTAAATTTCTGAAACATCTAGAAATATATTCTTCATAAATGGATTACCAAATTTTTAATTAAGATGTAAATATTATTGAATAAATAATATCTTTTCTTAATATTTTCCACCATAAAGATGAAATTACCCTATTATGTCAGGTAGATAGTCAATACCAGTTTTAAAAATTTTATATATAGATTTACCATGAAATTAACACATCATACAGTTATCTTTTATCATCATGATGCTACCAGGATACACTAATGTATAAGAATCCTTTATCACCTTGTTTTAATTTGAAATTACCTCAATGTATCTATTATTAAACATATATGAAATTGTATTTCTAGTTATTAAATATTATTTTATCATAATTCAAATCATAGGATGATAAAAAATGAATCAATCATATATTATATAGTCCAAACTACACCTCTATGGTATATCAAAAAAATTTACTCATTAACCTATTTCTCTACATTAGTTCCTTGCCTCAATAGTCATTTCATACTTTTGAAACAAAAAAAATTCAATGGAGAGATAAATATTATGAAACATTCTTTGGGAATGTTAAATCCATTAAGGATCCTAGAAAAGATCAAATTCCCCCAATGTGGGATACATGTACATGGACTTCTGCGCCATATGGCTCACACATACCCCTTTCATGGCACCAAAGGGGGAGGATACATACACGTGGGACCTGTGCCTTGACCATACGTGCAAAAACTGAGTGAGATGACTTCTCCACCTAGGGGTCCCTATTTCTCTGTAAATAGCACCATTTTCTCCCTATTTGGGGTTGAAAATTTACAGAAAAAATCATGGAGTTCCCAACATGTATCCCCTTCACTTAGGTCCCCTAAAATAATGAGTTATCTCCTCGAAACATGATATAAGTAAAAATTAGATGAGAGGGAGTATGATCAAAATAATGTGAGGGTCAGGGTCAAAAAAATGAGACGCAATTTCGGGGATTCCTTCTCCCTTGCCTTAAAAAACCTAATCATGTAATTTTCTTCCCTAACAAATGAAACCTAATTGAGACATATACTAAATACATATGATGGGACACGTGGTGCATTAGCTAATACATTGGTCAATGTTTTGTTTCATAGGTGATCAATCCTCTCAATGTTCTATACTCCCATGTTAGACCAAATAAACTACATTGGATTTGTTCTGCTCTAAATAAGATATGTCGGAATCATCCATGTGGTCCAAACCAAACACCAAAAAATAAGTCATATTCTCTAGTCCAAATTACAAGGAGGGTGTAATTCAACCTGGGAATCCACATCTATTTCAGGATCCCTTGGATGCATTGAAAAATTTACCACACCAAACATTGACTTGGAACCATCCACCTAGATGTCTGTATCAAGTGATGTGAAACAATATAGTTTGTACTTTATCATATGAACATAAAATTTACGATAGTGGTATTGAAATATGTGTGTTTTAATTCATTTAACGACGATGTTTAGGAATCCCATTTATGGGTTTGATCACAACATCAAAATAATTCTCATATCTATAGATGATGATACACTTTAGAGTGCCCCATTGATTAGATAGAAAATGAGAACAATTATAATAAGCACCAATGAATCTATAATTAGTACATAAGTGGACACTTTCAATGGAGAGCCTATGATATATAAAAATATCTCCTTTGTTGAATAACTGTGGATACGTATCGAAGATTCTCTGATCAATAAATGTTAATGATTGATTTTTAACTGTGGGTTGACCCATATCATACATCATAATCAACAAAGGATTCATGAATATTTCTTTAATCTATAAGAGAGTCATGGATTATGAAATAATTACCCCCAAAAGTATGTGATGATCCCAACCTCCCATCCTATAAACCATTGTTTCTTTTAAAGAATTATTACCCAAAATCCATATGTGTTCGTACCTTGTGAAAAAAGGGATATTTCAATACGTTGTAAAAAGTTGTTTTTCATTCAATGAACTAAACAATTGGAAACCGTTCAGAAATATAAAATCTTCATAAGGTATGGATTAATATGGGAAAAATGGTGAACCCCATGTGGTTCCTCAACGATGATGATAGTTCCACTCACATATTACGCCCCCCCTTGTCTCAAAATTTAAATGTTCCAAAAAGGAAAATCAATCATTCATGTGTTCACTCAAATGAGACACTTCTTTAAAAGGGTTTTATTGTCTATATTTTTCTTATATCTAGAGCATAATCTTAGAGATCACATTTATAAAATGGAATCCTTCAATTTTTCACTAATGAATAACCTGCCTAATGTCCACACTGGGTTTTCATCCATGAAATTAAGGCAATCAGAACCCAGCATCTTCAAAACTGGGTCTCAAAATCACTGGACTATGAGTACCATCGAAATGTTACAATACCAACAATTGATGTTTTTGATAGTCCATATGGCACACAAAGCATCACCGCTTGTCTAGCCAGTAATTACTAGTGGTCCTGATGTAGGTGGTGATGACCACCATCATTAACCATTTTAGTAACTTATCCATGGAACCCAAAAACCTACTACTATTGCAACAAGACATATATATCATCAACTAGAAGGCATAGGGTTCCTTATCAAGGGATCCTGTAAGTAATTGATGCCACCTAAGCCACATTGCTGTAAACCCTCATCGTGATGAGGGGGTTTTTTCTCAGTAGTTCATATTAGGTCTTTCAAACCCAAGAATACAATATGGTCCATCAGGGATGAAAACCAACCAAAAGGGAGAATGTTCACACCATTTACCTCTCCAGAGAAGCCCACCAACCCAATTTGGTAAATAACATTAAACGGGCACATACACCCATACACCTTCATTTATCAAGTCAACAAACTTGTTTATTTTCATTCACAAAATACCTCTATTAAAATATTATGGAAACACATGAGAAGGAACATACACCTACCTACACCCACCAAGCCTTCCAGTTGCCTCATATGGAAACCCCTAGAGAAGTCAGTCGAATTGTCCTGATAAAAAGAGGGGAGAAGACTCAAATCATTACCCTCACACCCAAGAATCATTAGTATCAGCTATTAGGAAATAGAGGACCTGAGCAGGTATTGAAACCTATTATGGATGTAGAATAGTCATATACCCTCATTATAATTGTTTAATTCACCAAGAATATAATATTAATTGTGAAATAGAAGACGTAAATCCATACTCACATCCTACTATCTTTCCAATACATCATAACTACAACAATAGTAGTGACCAAGTGAAGAAAACATAAATTTATCCTAACAAATGGGGTGTCAAATCATCATATCACCTCATAGTAGATGAACGTCTTTTTCCCCATCTAGGATATTTTTGATGAAAATCACCCCATATTATATGGACAGTCGTATTAAGAAAATGCACCATTTATAATTGGAGTTAATCAACCTAACTCTATGGCCACTCCAAGGTATGATCAAACACCTGCCCATGAAAAACACATATCTAAAAACGTGGACACAACTGTTCTAAATAATTAATCTATGAGGAAGCCTTATCAAACACTACTGAAGAATAAATATAATATCTATGATCAGGATTTACTTAATGGTGGAGTTCTTCAAGCCCTCATACATTTATCTTTTGCAACTCAAGATCCTACCACCCTATTACCAAATCATAGGAGTAGTAATAATAATAATTACAATGGTCCTTATCAGACACATCACCATGAAGGCTTGATTCATGGAATCAATCCGGTCGATCTAGAGAGCCTATCTCATGATGAGATCCATGATGACCCTCCATGTGTCCAGATCACCAACAAGAAAGACGGTATTACCATTTATGTAATCTACCATGGATTCCCTCCACATGAGGGTGTTCAATAGGAATTATATCTATTTTCTAGGGTTTCATATTTTCAATAGAATTCTATAATTGGCAATTTAGTGGTGAAAACTTCATCTTCTTTTGAGGCACTTTCAAATAGAATAATAGTCATGTATGATGAACTTTCACTGGAAGGTAAAATATTTTCTCAATTCTATTGTCATTCTCTGAACTAACCTTGGCTCACTTACCTTCCAATATAGTAGAGGATGTACCTTCCAATCCCACTGTTTTTTGGTAATACAATTTTGAAGCATCAACTCTAGGTGGACTGAATAAAAGAACCTCTAGTTAAAGATGAATAATGTATTATAAACATGGAGAAATGAATTTCTAAATTGGATATACTAGTCATGTTTTGTACTATATCCACTCAATAATACAATAGCCTAGTGGTTTTTGAAGAATATTGTATGTCTGGAATCCACCTCAATATATGGGAAACTATACATCACCTAAAAAAGGTATTACTCTATAATGAGTGTCAAACTCACATCAGGACAATTGAATGGTTGAAGCACCAAATTTAATGGAAATCAGTCATGGATGGAAATAATTCAATGAATGAGAATCAATAATGATTCATTAAATATACACTTATCAATTCATTAATGAGGATGCGACTACTGATCGCAGATACTACATCTAGTTCTTGTATCAGAGGATGGACTACACATGGAGCATTGAATTTCACTACACACCCTAACTAGAAAAGTCTACCAATGGTTGTACAACCAAATTTAATTTCCCCAATCCTTTTCCAATGAACGTAATCCATTCATGACAAAATGCATGCTCATGAAAAAAATCCCTGAATGATTCTCACCAATATCGAGACAAAAGAGATCAGGCTGTTGAAATTTTTTTGCATCAATCATTTGAAAATATCGACCAAGACTACTTATTTGAGTATTTCAGTTGTTAAATAGAGAAAATATCATAAATAGAACCATAGTATTATGAAATGGTGGATTTATGTGTGTACTGAATAATTCACCTAATCCATAATCGAACAAAACTGCATTGAATCAGAAGAGAAGTTGTACTAATATCATTCGATGTAGTTCGAGAGCTTGTGGGTTGGGGGATTTTTTGACCCAACACATGAGTTCATTCAACCCAGAACAACGTGTAGTGAAGGAAGAAAAAAACCATACCGAACCCTCAGGGATAGAGGATTATTGCCCTATGAAATCCCCTCCACTTTCGGAATCATTCTTCTACGGATTAGGGAAGATTCAACATAATTATTCCTCCCATTTCATATAATCCCACGATCAGGTAATTCCAAAAGAAACATGTAAAACTGAACTATCTAGAGATCCCCTTCCATTTACAGTCCACAAAATAGTTCAAAGATAATTAGTTATAGATAGGAAAATCCTTATGAAAGGAACAGGATAATTCAGTCTCACAAAGATAGTGATATAATACCGAAAATGTGTTTTTTATCATTTAGAATCATCATATATCCCATCAAAAATTCCACAGAACATGTGGAAAATTCAGATGATTTAGAAGATGATTAATTTCTCATTCATAATTGGGCCTACATTGAAACAAATGAAGGGGGTTTTCATACCCAGAACCAGTGGCTTTCCCTAAATTTGGGCACTCCCTCAAAAAATATACCTTTACATCCTCAAAATAAATAAAAATCTAAGGGAAAATCATGTCTCACCATCCTCTCGAATATGCTTGTCCCTTTTTACTGGAGGAATTATTTTCTGAGCAAGATGAAGAAATGAGTTATTTGAGGAGAGTCAATTTATAATTACTCAAAGGAATCCTTCATAAATGGTATGTTCTGCAAAAAGATCCATATCCTATCTTTCTATTTGTCAAAACCCAATAATGAGAGTTTATCACAAACAAATGTTGGAGGCCTAGAACATCAACTCAATTAAAAACACCAAAAACCAATATATGTACATTCCACATTATAAAATAATGAATTCCATCTGTTTCATGTACAATCAGTGCTGGGATAGTCACATCCTAATAGGCATATACCTATGGCTTACCCATAGTAGATACCATCGTAACCACAACATGTTGTCCAACCAGTTTATTCATAATATCAAGAACTATCTTATGCACCTATCTAAAATCTCATTCAGTTGTACATTCCTCGAATGATTATGAACAACATTGAGTCTCTATTGGAATAATTGGAATCAATGGAGGAACGACCAGCACTGATAAAACTATAAATTATTCCTTATCTTGAATGGATAGATTCGAATCATCCCTAAAATCATTGGGAATCACACATTTATATTCCTAAAGGGATTAGGAGATCCAAAATAGAAATTGGAACATTTCTTTTCTTCTTGTGATCCCATGATGGCTACCCCTAAATAATAGGGTGTAGGGAAACATTGATGGTTCCTAAATTTTCTACAACTTACATCCATTGTATGGTACACAAGTTTGTATTCATAATTGAATAGTAGTTGGGAATATCTATATGAAAATAGTTCCTTCAATTTCAACTCAATGTTGCATATGATAAATAACTTTGATCTCACGAACTATAATCAATAGGGGAATGAAAGAGTTTTATATTTCATTACTTGGTGAAAGGGATTGTCAAAATTATTAATCCTACCACTCCATCATTAATAAGTATTACTTATTTTTGTAGATAATAATCATGATTAATTGTGAAAACCCTTTATCCTGGTGAAATATAATGAATGGTTTTTGGACCTTGTCTCAATTTCTCACCATGTGTAATACTCTAACAAAAAGCCCCAATCCATGTCTTGGGTAATTCTATCAACACAAGGAGAGAGAAAAGAAAATTAATGAGTTATTATGGTTTCACTTAAGTAGGACCATGTACCCGCTCCTACATCAAATCACACACCATATCGTGCAGCTCATCCTCCTAAGCATCCGAGGAAATGCCTAGCCTATCAGAATAATTGAACGGACAAGAGTCATAATCTATTTGAAGAGAATAAAAATATGGTATATTATTTTCTAAATGACTAAGTCTCGAGATACATTATATTATAATTATAAAACAACATAATCAAGTTGCCTAATCCCAAGAAGCCCTTTAAAGAAGATGATGAATGTCTCCCAAAATTTTTCCCCTTCCATCAAAATCTAGGGAACCACATCCATGATTGATTTGATTCCGCAGATCTTATTCAAAATAAGGTGGATGCTTGGAAGGTGATACTGTAAATTTTTCCAACCCATGTAGTGTGTGCTTATTATACCAATATGAAAATGGAAAATTTTTGTAAAGAAGTTATGGGAAATTGTTTGTACATGTTCAATGATTGTATGGTTATAAAAAATGATCAACTGGACTCATGCTATTATCCTAGCACAACAAAAATTTCCATATGTGCTCTTTAACAACTTCCACCACTGCAAATCCAACTACATTATTCGCTAAATCCATTAAATTACAATCCTCTTAAAAGATACATGAAATAATGGGTATGAATAAAACTAAATAAGATGAGATTGTGTCCAGCCCATAGATATCCTTGACTTTAGCTGGCTTCATGTCGGTAGTCCCAAAAACATGGAAACCCCCCGGCCAAATGGCACAACAAGAGTTGACCTATCAGATGGAATCTTCATCATATGAGGAGATAATTTTTATACATTAATTTAATCCACTTAATGGATCCCTTTTCACTTGATGATTATGATTTTGAATATAAATTCCCCACACGTGATTGTGGAAATAGGGGAAGTGACATTCAAAATTACAGATCTGGGGATGATGTGGTCGTGCTAGGAGTCAATCCTTCAATGAATCCCATTCTAAAACCGTATACTAGGCTAAAACTCATCGTAAATATCCATGTGAACTCCACAGGAACAATGGAGTTATTCCTCCTCGCATGACTAGGTCTTCCATAAAATTATCTACCTGGATGATGGACTAGATAATGTACCACCTTCCACTTGGTGAGTATGTAAACCTGTCATGCTTAATTCACAATAAGAATAAGCATTTAAAGCTCCTCACCTAAGGGAAAACACGTCCACATCAGAAAAATTATATCCTAAAGTGAATAACAAATTGAATCTCCAAGTTGGGAAATGTATACCATTTGATTACAAATGTTATGTCTACAAGAAACTAGCCCTTGTACAACTAGTTTATCAATCATGTATGTTTTGAGTTTTCTAGTGGATCTATAGAAATAAATTATCGAGGCCTTGTTAAGATCCCATAAGTTTGAATCGATGTCGATTCTCTGATGTATATCATATAGGGTATGATCCTGTATAATTACCTGTGATAATATCTTTCACAAACCAATATGAGGCTATTGTCATATAGGGACATTTTAGGACCCATTATATATCAGGAAGGATAAATGACTCTAATATCTTATGATACTTGATTTTCATTGTCTCACTAGTCAACCTAATTTAATTCGAGAAACTTTTCCAGATTGGTCTCCATGAATATAACAAATCTCCATCCACTCAAAGTTTAATAAATTATAATTATAATGATAAATATACTCATTTAGAGATCAAAATCAAAACATAGTCCAGGGAACCTATTTTAGACTCAATGTTCATGGTTATTCAGTAGGATACAACTTTGAATGTTCGGATGGGAATAATGTGGCTACATAATCATGCATTTATTCCTTCATCACACAATTAATGTCTCAAATATTTTTTCAATGGTAAAATTGGTACATTCCAGGGTGATAATACCCTATTCAAATCTAGTGTGTCATAGTATATTGATGCAAGTGTCTATCACAAAAGAGTAAAACAATACGTGGCAGCTGATGTTTCTCATATCAATGTCCCAAATGTCATAGAGATAATCCCATATATCCCTTTCTATAAGCTAAATGAAGAATATTTTATGCGCATTAACCAAGATGAAGTGATGCACCTGAGTTCAAATACTCATTCAATGGTGTCTGTAATGTCAGTCATGAAAATTGAGCTCGATGGTACTAAAGAAACTATCAACTCTTTTAGTGATAGTGAAATATTTAATGAAAATGAATTAATTCGGTACCACGAGCTTTAATAAGAATGGGTTCTATTAGATATTGTAGAATATGTTTTCATAACAAAAGTATAATGTGAAGAGGCACATTCTAATTCCCTCATCTCCCTATAATTATTCCAAGAAGGCTCCATGCATGAGAGGGATCCAAAAATGATTATTTTCATCTTCGAGATGTCATGTTGATAATTCCTCCCCTAAGTCAGAGATTCTTCTTTCATTACCTACCTCATAGATAGAGTAAAAATAAATAAAGAGTTAGGAATAATAATAAGAGGAATATATCAGGTATTCCACTCCATTATCATTAGAAAGAGACTCCACCACTGTGGATAAACTCAGAGAAATATATATGGGTACAAAATAGGATCCACGACCCATTTTGATTAGTGTATCCATTAATCCTGAACAATAGTAGGTATATTCCTCCCTTAATAAAATTATGTGTTTTCAATGTATTAAATAGATATTTTACACATTTTCCATATATGGCCACCCTTCACTATGGTTTTAATGAAGATCATCTGGGATACAAGATGATTGTGAGAAGGAAAAAGTCAACCCATGCCTCCCAAATTTATATTGAAGTGGAAAAAATCATTAAGTTCATCGTTATTTGAGGGTTATAGTATCCAAAATGCATACATAATATTGGATTAATAAAGAAGAATAATGGGATAATTAGAGTTTTGATCAATTATAGAGATCATAACTAGAATTTTCACAAAGATGACTTCTCAGTTCCAATCCTAGAACTCTTGATTGATAAAATGTTCGTTTATCAAAGCCACACAATAATGAATGGTTATTTAGGGTAACATAAAATATGGATCTCTCATGATGAATAAGAAGTATCAATTTTCAGATCTCCTAGGGAGTGTTCTCTAATAAATTTATGCCCTTTTCCTAGAAGAACGCTGGTTCCACATAACAACATCTCATGGATCATATCTTTAAACCTGTATTAGGCAATTTTTTTAATAAGAAATTGATAATATAGTGTTTAATTCTATAAAACGTTTTGACCTTTTGGAAGTCCTAAATACCATCAACAGTAAGATTTGATAGCATAACCAAAAGATGAATCCCTTTAAATTTTCTTCTAGAATAACTTTAGGGAAATTTATTAGCATTATTATATGTCATCACTATATCAAATATGATCCTAAGAAAAAATATATAACCTTGGTATCTCACCTACTAAAATTTTTAAAGAGTTGATTGGACTTCAGGGAATCTTATCCCACATATGGTACTTTATAGCTAAACTTGCAGGAAAGTATTTACCCTTCACCAATTTGATGAAGAAGTGGGTCACATATTTGCAGACCAATGATTTTCATTAAGAATATGAAACCCTCAATAATTAACTAATCATCCCACCAGTATTAATGTCACATGTAGATAAAAATCCATTAATTTTGTATGTGATTTCTTTTGAGAGATCATTGGGATACATCATTTCATGGAATAATGATGCTGGAAATGAAGAAATTATTTAATTTCTCATTCAATCCATGTTTGATGATGATATCCATTTTTTAGATATCAGTATGATTTTGCTAGATTTAATATTCTCATTTCAATAATTGAGGCACTACTTTTAGCACCACACGATCCACTTGTTTTCTCATAATAACCCTATAAATTTTACCCTCATTTTTTCATATACTAACAGGATGTACGGAATGGTGGGAAGTTATTCATCAAAAGAATGGCATATCATTTGTGCCTATGAAAGAAGTGAAAGGTGAGGACTTGGAGGAATTTATTTCCAAATAACCATCTACATAACAGAGGACATTAAATATTGATCTTCCAAATGATGAGATGTTCTATATTAAACGTGTCCCCAAAATATATGAAACGTATTTTGATCGTGATTCCAAGAGCCTAAAAGAATATCTAAAAGTAGATAATACACTCAAATAAGTGGGGTTATGTATTACGATTTTTATGATCAAAATAATTAATATAGATGATCAATATACAAGATGATGGTGAATCTTATACTTTTAAAAAATTTCATTGGAACTTTTAAAGATGGTATAAACCTTCCTATTGTTTAACAATGTTAAACAAGGTACATTCAAAAGACCTCTTAATTATACAAACTTGCAACATTCGAGAAAAATGGTTCTGGAAATAAAACATAAGAATAGTTTAAAAGGACAACGATTCTAAGTAAAATCGAATAGAATCTTACTAATCATAGTACATGTACAAGGAAATATAAGATAGTTATACATTCCCTATTAATCAAAATGTTACAGAAAAAACTGGAAACAATACAAGTAACAAGTTAGAAATATTTTAACCCAAAGAGTAGGGTATCCAAAAACCATGGATAATGGTCCCTTGATTTTACTTTCAAGAAGGTATGTCTTACCCACTCCAGGGTAACCCTTGATAAAAATAATTGAGTCTGTCTTGCTATCCCCGCAAGCCCTCGAACATCAAGGTAGTCGACACCTTTGTCTTCCTAAGCCCGGAATCCCTCGATTGTACACAGAAACAATCAGAGTCGCATGAAAAAATATGAACAAGATGTGAAGTACACACCAATCATGATAGTCTTGCTCTATAGAAATCACTTCAATAGAATGTAATCTCTAGAGTCATAGAAATGTTTTGATCTCATTCCAATGAGATCCTATTTATGGAACATCATCAATGATCAACTCCCTCATCCAACAGTAATATTTTTCCTTGAATTTCTAAGGAATGTTTACATGTGTCACACAAAAAACAGTTAGTTAGTAACAGAATGCATGACATCATTTTATAACTCAAACATGAGTTAGTGAAATATGGTTGCTCAACCAAATTCCATTTTTCAAAGACTAAGGAAAAAATGATCACAGTCTAAGAATATTCAGATTCTATATTATATGGATATTAAGATTCTATTTTCCAAGGAATTGAGAATCAGAATTATAAGGAATTCGGAGTCAGAAGTCTAAGGAATTTGGAGTTTGAATTATAAGGAATTCATAACCTGAATTATAAGGAATTCGGAGTCTGAATTTGGTGGAATTTGGAACCAAAATTCTATAGAATTCATAGTCTAAATTCCAAATAATTTAGAGTCTGAATTCCGAGGAATTTGGAACCCAAATTCTAAGGAATTTAGAGTCTTAATTCTTAGGAATTTAAAGTATTAATTATAAGGAATTCTGAGTTGGAATTATGAGGAATTCGGAGTCGGAATTATGAGGTATTATATGTCTAAATAATAAGGAATTCAGAGTCCGAATTCTGAGAAATTCAGAGTCCAAATTTTAGATAATTTGAACTCTAAATTTCAGAGAATTGGGATTCTGAATTTCAGAGAATTCAGATTCTGAATATCAAAGAATTCAGATTCAAGAATTTTAGGGAATTTGGAACCTAAATTCGGATCCTGGTAATTGAATACTCTATTTCTAAGAATTTATAGGATTCCAAGGTTTCAAATATTAAACCAATTTTAACACATAGGAATAAAAATAGTCATATTTAGAAACTAAACTATGAATAATGAAAAAAAAAATGGTAAGGATAAATTTCTACGGGGAAGAAAAATTTTCCTTATTAAGATAAAACTTATGGAGAGAAGTTTTCCTTGAGATAAAGTGTTTGTGATTTTCAAAACACAGAGGAATGGAAAATTAATAAGGACGCCTTCTTGACTTAACAGTCTCCCACACTTTGGAAACCACGAACATCATTACGAAAAAATTTAAATATTTAGAAGTTTATTTGGGATTGAAAATAAAAAATGTCTCCCTTTACATATTGATCAACGGGCATATGATTAAATCCTACTTAGGCTTTGGAAACACTAAGGATCATATTCTGAATTTCTTGAATGATATTTTTCATTTTTCTTGCATACGAAAATCGTCATGATGAAAACACCCCCTTAGATGAACTCCCCCTTACATAGGGATACTTTTTCATTACTTAGTATTATTTTTCAACATTCCTTTCTCAACATTTGTGATTTTCAAAAAGAAATACAGGGAATGGAAAGGAAATATACTACATAAAATATTAGTACTAAACAACCAAACATATGAAGTGAAACAAGAATTACATTAGGATTAAAAGAACATGTAAAAATAGAAAATACATGAAAAGATATTATTTAGAAAATATTATCCTTCCTTCTCATCTGACATCAAGATATTAACTATGGTTTTCAACTTCTTGAGCTCCTTATTATCCTCTTCTGCATGCTTGAGAAACTAATCCTGATCTTATGTTTTCTTCTCCAAGGCTTTAATTTTTTCCTCATGAACCTTAATATATTCTTCATAGTCCTTGAGATCTTTTTCTTTCTTAGCTAACTTCTCATCAATATCAATTTTTAGATCCCATTCCCTTTTTCCATCTCTGAGAAACCGAGTTTAGCTTCCCATTCAAATCCTTAACTTCTTGCTTCCGAGAATCCTATTCTAGAGATCGCTTTTCCTCGAAACTATTATTGAGATCCTTGATCTTCACATCTTCCGTTTCAAAATCATCCTTGACACTATCATGAAATTCCTCAATGATTCTCACCTATTAAATTATCTTCCATGACCAGCTTGTAATCTTATTGAATGATCTTTTATGAGCCTCATAGCTAATGAGATAAGTATTGAAGTCTGCCTCATGTTTGACACAATTATCCATTACCATGGATATTGAGTCTGATTTTAGATTTAATGAATACTAAATCATCTAGTATCTCAATTATATACTAGGAAATATTGGAATAGTCCCAAAAAGAATATTCAAAGACTTTACTACAAATTCATCTCAATGATAGGATGATTCGGGATCTGAGACTTTTGATGGTGACAATTCCTTTTCTAATTCAATGGCATTCCTCTTCGATGAACTACCAACTTCTTTCTTCTTTACCACATTTTTTCTATGTGTGTCCAAAACCACCTATATTCCTTTATAGTCCTTCACAATGACTTCTTTTTTATCAAGAGATTCATGTTCACAATCTGATAGCTGAACAATTTTGTCTTCATTAAAATCATATTTCTCGACTCCTGCCTCAACATCCTCTGTGTGAATGAAATCTTTATTAATGATTTATTGACTATATTGTTTATTTACATCATCTTCACCCTTATTTTCATCCTTCCTAGGAGTATCACGCTTTGACAATTTGGCTTAAGTGGTTCATATTGCTAATTTATCAAAAGGTGTTTATTCTCCTGATATTCATATGCCTATATTAAAACATCTTCTATGTCACCACTTCCTTCCTTTTCATCTATTCATCTTCTTATTCTTATTTAACTACTACTTCTTGATGTTTTTCTGGAATTAAAAACTTCTTTCCCAAAAACTCAAGATGTTATTTTTGAAGAATGATTCTGGTACTTGAACATGTTCAGAAGCATTCTCGGTGGCATTGAGAAGAGATTGGGCTATCTTAGCTTCAGAAGTCATCATCATCTTCTTCTTCTCTTTGTGTTTATTCTCATGATCATAAAAAAAAATTCTTTCAAAGCATTTTCCTCCGTAGAATCCAAGCCAAAACTAGGTTCCCTTTCTTTTTTGTTCTTATCTTCTCTCCACATTGCATCCACATAATCAGTATACGTCCTTTTCTTCTTAGTCTTCCGGGTTGCTGAGTGCCATTCCAAAGCCACCATGGTTTTTTCTTCCTATTCTGGATCTGGGGATTTCCTGTTCCTTCCACCCTTCTTAGATTCCACATATTCTTCTTATTTCTTTGTTAAGGATTCAACATCATTTTTAGATAGATCATAAAATTCTTTGAATTGGATTTTAAATCCAATCTTCATCCTCTTAAGAGTATCATCACTTATCAGCATCACCTCAGAGTTTCTTGGCATGAAACTACATAAAATATTGAAATACTGAAGAAAAATAACAATTAACATGGATATAATTGTTGGGTACATTATAATCTGAGACATAAAATTCTAATTCTTGTTATTTTCAATCATAACCAAGATATTCTTGATCGGGATATTCTTTATGAGTTTCACCAAGAAATACAATATATTCAAATCACCCTTCTTTAGAGTATCTTTAGATTATTTTTCTCGGTATGATAAACCCTTAATCCCACAATTCATGAATATGAAGGTTTTTGATAGATGTAATATCTTCAGAGTCTTCACCTCTAAAAGACCAAGGCAAGATAGATTTTTTTTCTTTATCAATAGAACCTGATACATCAGGTAGTTTGTGAGTAAAGAACTCAGCTTCCCCTTCATATAGAATACAAATCAGACTGGCTACCATGTTATAAGAAAGGGAATACATCTTTACATAGGTCTTCAATGAAAATTTATCTCTTCCTCTTTCATTGTAAAATCAAACTATTCCATAGAATTCAACCACTAAATCCAGATACACCGAATCATGTGCTTTCTGTTTTGAAATGCAAACAATCTCCCACCAATTATGTTTGATATTCTTAGAGACAATAGAATCATACATTGAAAAGAAATTCGGATGAAACAACCTTTCTCTGTAAATTCTCCATTAAGATATTTCCTTTACAAACGACATTTATTTCTAAGACAAAGCATCAGCGGACATCTATAATTGAGTAAACCTTGAAGATTCAGAACGACCTTAAGTTGGAAGGGCAGATATTCAGCATGCAAGAGCTTGAAGTTCAATCTGGGACAAGATATATGCGGACCATTATATAAGAAATGAGATGACGGTTCAACTTCACTGATTTAATAAATAGTTAAAGTATTTCTAATTAGATCATACAATTGAAAAGATAGTCGTAGATGGAAATTTAGTCCAATCTGATCATTAGAGGTTTTTAAAAAAACAATCGGATTTAGGAAAAATTAAAATTTAATACTAATAATTTTTCATAAAATATAATAAAATACTAGCAAGTAAAAATATTGAATATGAAAACATAGAGAAAAAATTATACCTTTCAAATTTATTAAGGAAATTATTCGTAATGAGGAAAATTATTCTTGAAAAATATTTTGATACAAAATTTTAATCATTAAAAATATTGACTGTGGAGAATTTAACTATGAAAAATTTTGACTACGAAAAAATCAACTATATAAACATTTTACTATGATAAATTTTAGACAACAAAAATTTAAAACTAAAAAAATTTACTACTATGAAATATTTTTTTAATGAAAAATTTTAAATTATGAAAAATATCTAATTTGAAAAAAATTTCATTACGAATAATATTCATTAAGAAAAATTTTCATTCTGACTAACAATGAGATTTACTCCCCCTATAAAAAGGATTTTCATACTGTAAGGAGATATATTTCAACAAAAAGATAATATGGATGGTTACTTTATGGTTATCATTCCTAACTACTGTTTAATGTATTCAAATCTAACTGATGATAAATATTTTGTGAAAATATTAGCAAGATGATATTGAGTTCCAATAAATTTAAGAATGATATATCCTTTTTTATCCCAAAAAACAAGATGTCTAATATCTATGTGTTTTTCATGAGAGTGATGTGAAAGTTTTTTTATTAAGGAAATGGAACTAGTATTATCACACAATATTTGTGTTTTGATAAAATTCATACCATAGTCTATGAGTGTGTGTTGCATCCATAACACATGAGCACAAAAACTTACAACTACTATATATTCTGCTTAAGTAGTGGAAAGTGATACTGAGTGTTGATTTTTTAATGACCACGAAACTAATTAATCTCCTAGGAAATGAGAAGTTCCTGATGACCTTTTTCTATCGATTTTATATCCACCAAATTTATCATCTAAAAAACATTGTAAAACAAATCATTTTCAGAATTATAAAGGATTCCTAAATCAATGGTTCCCTTTAAGTAACGAAAAATCCTATTCACTGCCTTTAAATGAGATCCCTAGGATTGGATTGATATGTTTCACATAAGCATACCTAAAACATTATGTCTGGATGAATAGCTATCAACTGATGTAGAATTCCTATCATACCTCAAAAAGATGTTAGATCTACTGGTTTCCCAGCTTCATCAAGATCAAGTGAATTTGAGGTACCAATCAGAGTACTTATACACCTAGTGTTGTAATATCCATACTTTTTATGATGATATTTGATAAACTTGTGTTGGGATATATAGATCCCTTCTATTTTTTGAGAAATTTGAAAACCAAGGAATAATGTTTACTCTCCCATCATACTCATTTTGAACACATATTTCATTAGATTTTTAAAGGATTCAGTTAAATATTTTTGAGTTGAACCAAATATAAGGTCAACAACATAAATTTTAACAATAAAAATATTTTTCTTATCATTCATTATAAAAATAGTTGGATCATCATTTCCCCTAACATAATTTTTTTGAAGAAAAAATCATGTAAGTCTATCACACCGGGGTCTAGGGGATTTCTAGAGTCCATACAAATCTTTGGTAAGTTTAAAAAAATGTTCAAGATGTTTTTTTATCATCAAAACCAAGAAGTGGTTCAAAAAATACTTCCTCTTCAAGAAAAGTTTTATAAAATTCACATTTATCATCCATTTGAAAATGTTTGGAATTGAATAATGGTGCAAAGGAAATTAGAATAAGAATTGATTCAATTCTAGCTACTGGAGCCTAGGTTTCATCACAGTCTATTCCTTCTTGATAATTATCGACTTTATCAACCAATATAGCTTTATTTATTACAATTATTGAATTTTCATCACACTTAAATACCCTTTTTACATCAATAACAGATTTTTCCTTAGGTCTTTCATCCAAGGTCCAGACATCATTCATTTCAAATTCATTTAGCTCATTTTGCATAGATTTTATCCAATCACTACCACCTAGAGCCCCATCATTTATTTTTAGTTCTAATTCAGAAAGGAATTCTAGATGTTATACATCATTTCATAAGGAATATATAGTCCTAAAAAGCTGATTTACATCACCAAAGATACTATCACTGGAAAGAGTCCTTATAAAAAACTGATTTTGGTTTTTCAAAACCTGTTCATCAATATTGGGTAGGAAATATTCTGAGGTAAATGATTTAGAAACATTTTCATGAACAATTTACTTATCAGAAAGATCTTCTATAAAGGTTTGATAATAAGTTTTGGAGAACACATATGAAGATGTAGGTTGAGGTTGTTGAATAAAATGATCAGTTATATCTAATTTAACATGCACACTTTCATCAACAGTAAACACATTTTTATTGAAAACCTTATAAGCTATAGAGGTTGTGTAGTGGCCTAAAAATATTACTTCAGCAGATTTTGGTTTGAATTTGTGTAGATTATATTTAATATTCAAAATGAATATCTTTCAACCAAAAACATTGATGTAGGAAAGACCAAGTTTTCTACCATTCCATAACTCATAAAGAGTTTTATTAAGATAATGTCTAATTAAAACATGATTTATATTATAACAACCAGTACTTACAGATTCATCCCAAAAATGTTTGGCTACCAAATATTCAGTCAACATGGTTCTTGTTATCACTTGTATAATTCTATTTCGTCTTTAGACAACACTATTTTGTTTTGGTGTTCTGGGTGCTGATAGGTTATGAGTAATGCCTTTTCTAATACAAAAGGTTTCAAAAGAAGAATTTGGAAATTCTCCTCCATGATCACTATGGATAGTAATCAATGGAAGTTTTTTCTCATTTTTTTCTTGGGATATAAAACTTTTGAAATAAAAAAAATCATCATATTTCATTGTTAGAAAATATATCCTTGTAAATATAGTCTAATCATCAACTAGGAAAAATAAATAATATTTTCCTCCAATGCTTCCAGTTTGTGTTGGAACAAAAAGATACATATGCAGTAACTGTAATGCATCAGAAGCTGAGACTTCACCGATTGATTTAAAACATGATTTATGTCACTTTCCATATTGACAAGGATCACAAACATTTTATGAATCAAATCTATGATTCGGTATATCGTTAACTGTTATTTTCATAGAGTGTTTGCATAGGTTCCAAATGTTACAGTGTACAATCCTCCTATGAAATAACCATGAATGATCTTCCATTGCACTATGGCATGGTAGTTATTTGATCCTAAGGCCTTATAATTTTAGTATGTATACATTCTCTTGCCTATGGGAATAAAGAATAAACTCTTCCTTAGAATTGTATACCAAACACTTGTCATTTCCAAAATTTACAAGGTAACCTTCACCACATAATTGAATTATGATAATAAGTTTTTTCTTAAGACCCTTAACAATTAATACTTTTGCAATAAATTATTTTCCATGAAGAACAATGTTACCAATACTAATAATTTCTCACCGAGCATTATCTTCGTAAGTTACCTTTCCTCCCTTTGTCTTGATAATATTTTCAAAGAAGTTTATGTTACCAATCATTTTTTGCGAACATCCACTATCCATGAAACGTGTATTGCTATTGGTATTATATTTACTAACCTAAAAGAAAGAGTACTTGACTTTCGGAACAAAAGAATTCTTGGATCTAGACACATCAAAATGAACATTTTTAGGAATCCACATTTTCTTTGAAAAATAAGCTTCATGAAAAACTAATTTCTGAGTTTTGTTTAAGGAAAATTTGATTTCCCAATTCCCACCACACTGACATTTACTGCAGAATGGAGCACTTTGAGGAACAAAATAATTGTCACTATAAATCAATTTTCAACTAGTATAACCAAAACCAAGAATTATTCATTAGAGTTCGAATTTGAGAATACCTTTTATCAAAAAATTCCTTACCTAAGTTAATGTTTGACAAACACTTCCTCAAGGAAAATATTTCTGACTTTAGTCTAATAACTATGTTCTTATCCTCAAAAATATTATTTTTAGCACTGCAGTTAGTCTCTAAAACATTTTTCTAAGAAATTACTTTTTCTAGATCCTTAGAATGTTTATCTTTCTCATAAATAACTTCCTCTATATTTTTTTAAATATATTCAAAATAAAGGGTTTTATTACCATGATCTTTAGAAATATCTAATATTTCCATAGTAATAATAAAAATATTAGAATTTGTGTAGTCAATATTTTTCTTATCTTTAGAATTTTCATTTCCAAGGAGATTAGAAAACCTAAAAACACCTTTATAGGTAGGTAATGTGTTATCTTCATCAAAAGAATATTCATAATTTGAGGATTCAGAATATTCTTATCACTATAATTAGAAATAAAGGATAAATTGGTTATGGATTTAGCATTGTGTAACTTAGCCATTAAACAATGTTCTTTAATAGGTAACATGGAACACAAACCATTATTCCTATGTCCATAAGATTCCTAATCTAAGGATTCATCAGAAGAGTCTCTACCATTAGCACTCCAGGTGTTATTGGATTTCAAAACATTCTTAGATTTATCCTTGTAGTACTTCATTTTATTCCACTTAAAATGCATTTCCTTTTTATCATTCTCTTCACGATTGGAAAATCTAGCCTTATATGCCCTGCTCTCTTGCATTCATAACAAGTGATTTCAGAGTAATTATTATCTTTTCTTTCTTTCTTCATGTACCAATACTAAAATTATATGCTTCCAACAATCTTGTTCATCCCTTGAGAAATATTATCTAGTTCATTCTCAGAATGGTCACTTCCACTTGATTCATATGAAATAGTGACCTTCTTCGATTTAAATCTTCTTACTATGTTAGGAGTTTTGGATTTCATATAGTTATAGATAGTTTTAAAATGAATAATTTAATTCCCATTCTTCTTCATATTTAAATCAGCATCTATTTTCATTCTTGTCTCATGATGAAGTATAGTTCCAAAAATCTCATCAAGTGTAATCTCTGAGACTTTCGTATTCTCATCAATAGTTTTCCTATTTGATTCCCACTCGTTGGGAATGATGTCAATAATCTTGTCCACAAGTGCCTCATCATCTAAAACATTTTTATCCATGGATTGTAAACTATTTAACTGTGTTCATATATCTCTGTTGTACCTTACACACTAGTTCTCAATGTGGAAAGAGAAAAACATGATATTCTTCTCTATGCATAGATCTTCTATTTTCGATAACATTGGTAGATCCAAAATGATCAAACTCACTATTCTTACAAGTACAATTTCCATTTTCAAAAGATTAAATCTGGCTATATATATTCCTGGTCATAGAACCCAACAACGTATTGTGTACTATATAGTAAAGCTGATATTATTATATTTTCTTGATTAGTAAATGTCTTGACTTCCTTATCAGGATTCTTATAATCTCTAGTAAGCATTACAATGTTTTCCACTATAGTGTTAATGACAAAATTCTTCATACAATCTATCTAATATTCATAATCATTCCATTCAAAAAACTGTGGTCTAGTTAGATTAAGATTTTCAATTGAACCAACATGCATTCCAGCCATCTCAAAGAAAATATATTTCCTCAAAAACTATTTAGTAATAAATGTTTTTAAACATGAATATAAATATCGTAGGCATGTAAAATATAGAACTAGGAAAATCAAGATCCAGAAAACATATATGTGAATATAAATATTTCAGAGACCTAATTTGATACCAATTGTAGGATCAAAATAATGAATGTAGATCCTCAATATACAAAATGGGGGGGGTGAATTTTATACTTTAAAAAATTCTTTTGGATCATTTAAAGATGTTATAAACCATACAATATTTTAACAATGTTAAAAATATTTAAATTCACAAGACCTCTTGGTTCTACAAACTTGTCAGATTCTAGAAACATGGTTTGGGAAATGAAACTTTAGAAAAGTTTACAAGGACAAATATTCTACCTTTAAAAAATTGGAATCTTTCTCATTAGAGTAAAAGTAGATGAAATTATAAGATAGATATACTTTCCTTATTAATACAAATGCAATGAAAAATAAACTTGAAACAATAAAAGTAACAACTTATAAATCTTTTCACCCAAAGAGTAGGGTATCAAAAAAACCTTGGATAAAGTTACTTTTATTTATACTTTCATGAAAGTCTGCCTTACCCACACTAGGGTAAGCCCTCGATTGGAATATCAGAGTCTATCATGCTATCCCCATATTCCCTTGAACTTAAAGGTAGTGAGTACCTTAGCCTTCATATCCCAAAAATACCTCAATTGTACACAACAACAATCAGATTTTCACAAAGAAATCTGAACATGATGTTCAGTACGCACAAAGAATGAGAGTTTCTCTCTAGAAATCACTTCAACAGAGTGTAATATCTAGAGTTGTATAATAGTGTTGAGATCATTCAAATGAGATCCTTTTTATAGGAACATATTTTACGGTTGGATCCCTCATCGAACATTAATATTTACCCTTGAATTTCAGAGGGACCTATTCATGTGTCATTCAAGCAACAGTTAGTTTGTAACAGAATGCACGACATCATTTTATTTACTCAAACAAGATTAAGTGAAATATGGTTGCTCAACCAAATTCATTTTTTCAGAGTCTATGGAAAAAAAATTTCGGAGTCTAATAATTTTCGTATTCTATTTTATATGGAGATTTAGATTCTGTTTTTCAAGGAATTCAGAATCATAATTCTAAAAAATTAGAAGTCTAAATTATAAGAAATTTGGAGTTTGAATTATAAGGAATTAGAAACCTGAATTATAATAAATTTGGAGTCTGAATTATAAGGAATTCAGAACCTGAATTCTAAGGAATTTAGAGTCTGAATTTTGAAGAATTCAAACCAGAATTCTATGGAATTAGGACTCTGAATTCTAAAGAATTCAGAGTCTGAATTCTCAGGAATTCGGGGCCAGGATTCGGAGAAAATAAGAGCCTGAATTCTAAGGAAGTCAGAGTCTGAATTCTTAGCAATTCGGAGTCTGAATTATGAGTAATTTAGAGTCTGAATTCTGGGAAATTCAATGTCTGAATTTTAGAGAATTCAGATTCTGAATTTAAGAGAATTTAGATTCTGAGTTTCAGAGAATTCAGATTCTGAATTTCAGAGAATTCGGAATCTAGATATCAAATAATTCGGAACCTGAATTCAGATCCCAGAAACATAATACTCTATATCTAATAATTTATATAATTATGAGGATTTATATATAAAACTGATTTTAAAACTTATGAATAAAAAGAGTTAGATTTAGAAAATAAAATATGAACAATGAAAAACATTTTAAGGATAAATTTCCTTGGGGAAGGAAAATTTTTTATATTAAGATTAATATTATGTAATGAAATTTTCCTTGAGATAAAGAGTTTGTGATTTTCAAAACATAGAGGAATGGAAAAGTCATTAGGATACCTTTTTGACTCAACATGTTTATCTACATAGATAAAAATTTATTACCATGCTCCTTCATGTTATCATATGGTTTTACTAATAATGAGGAAAAATATTTGGCTCTCATTGGAGGCTTGGAATTTTCATCTAAAATACTGATAAACTAGATAGAGGAGAAATAAAACATAAAGTTGGTAATAACATATGTCTATATGGACTACACCATCATAAAATAAAATTACATTCCCCTATTTGATTATTTTAGAGGGTTTATGGGATAATTCATCATAGAACCAACATTGACTCACGTCCTACGATCATATAAATCCCAAAATAATGATTTTGAAAACTCATCTATAACAATTGAGGATCAAAGCATGGATGAAACATTCATCAGTATTTCTCAGCACCACCTGGTCTCACCTTCTTATAAAATCACAACAATGGGGATCAATGAATTTAGTCCCATACCTATGAAATATGTCCCTACCATTGTATAGATGATTCCAATCTTAGAAAACCGTCAGGATGGGGTGCTCCCACTAGATAGAGTACGAAGAGAGAATATCTAGTAGCATGCAGCCAATTTCACACTTTATAATGGACCAAATCACCATTATTTTCTCTACATATTAGGATTTTATTGATTCTTTATTTTATGTATCGATGGATTAGAGACTATAATTTTTACGAAGGAAGTACAGTTAGAAGCTTATGGTGCACAGATGCTAAGGTACAAGAATTATGATTAAATATAAATACATGGATACTTTTGGCCTTTGATGACATAGGATGGTATTGAATTCGCCATGATATTTCAATCCTCTCATGTTAAGGCCAGCTTCATCGATCAACCCATAGATTTTCTACAAAACGACAAGTACTCCAATCCATTCTTTTATAGGGAATCGATGTTATGAGATCACACTCTCCCACTACGTCCTAAGAGTTCAAGTACATCCTCACTACTACTGATTTCTTCTCTAAATGGTCATATCCAATACCTCAAAAATAATTTGGGGAAAATTTTATTATCAAATTTATCAAATATAACATTATTACCATATTTGATGTGACTCCTATCATAATAATAATCTATAGAACCAATTTATTTTTTACTTACATAGAAAAGCTATATCACAAGTACAATTTCAAATCCAACAATTTATACCACATTCATGTGGGGAATAGTGGATCGATAGATTATTTCTTCAATACCCTATCAAAAATTCTATAGATGATTGGGGATAGAGAAAATAATTTTTGAAATGTCAAACTCTTGCATTCCTTATGGGAATACTTGCCTATGACACGTACTACCTCAAGGGAAACCCTGTATTCACTGGTATATTGGACAGAAGCAGTCCTTCCCAATCAGGTTCAATTTACTTCACCCCATATTACTATCTAGTCTCAGAAATCCAAAGATTAAAAATCCCAGAAATGAAAGGATGAATTGATGAAACTGGATAAATATTTATTTCATACCTCTCATCAAAAAGAATTCTACCAGAATATTATATTATTGACCTTTATCAAGATGGTCTATCTCAAATCATTCCTCCAAGAAGAATTAGTATTGGTTATTAATACTCAAATGAAACCATAAAATAAGCCTTCAGATATTGATCCAAAGTGGGAGGGACCTTACTCCATACACAAATTCCACTGTATCGGAGATTATTCATGGATCTCAATAGATGGAGAGGTCATCATGACCCCAACCAGTGAATGGTTTCAGATGAAATATTTCATGTAATCACACAACACACATCCTATTTGTATAACATTAAACTAAATAGCACCCTATAAGTCCCCACTAAAAGACAGTAAACTACATTTTCATCCCTAGTCACATGACTGAAAAAACTGCAATATATCATTTTTCCTCACTATCCCCTATGAATAAGCCCCAAATAAATCCCGATCACCCCATAATAGAATTTTATCCCCCTTTTAGAGCTAAAAGTCCAAAATATTTCATTTCCTTAATGGAAGATGTAAAATTACATGGCCAACGTTCTCATATTATGACAGAAAACTGTGTGATCTATTCATGATCTATGTGTTTCTTGATTCTTTCGTTAGTAAGATCGGTAGTGATGGATGAATATCTACTCTTGGATCTCATTGTGACCACAAATTCAATTTCCCTTTTCCTAATTTACAAACCATATCAAGACAAGTAACATTTCCAGAACATATAGACCAATTATAATTAAAATGAAATGAGAAATGAAAGCTAGACCTCATGTCTTGGGATAAACCATTAAACTGAAAAATATTTAATTCCCCATCGCAATATCAAAATCCAGTTGGTGTAGGTAAACATCATTAAGAACTAAATAGAGAATTATTCACATTCCAATTAGATATGTAGTGACACTTGGATCTCAAATCATCACTCCTACGATGATTTTGGATAATAAAAACCTTTTATTTTTTCATGTGCATGAATATGATCAACACCAAAAATACTATTCAATGAAATATGGATTAATTATCATTACCACAAGATACATGGTGATACCTAGACATCATGTTTGGTCCCAACCATTAGTCTATGAATTATCATCGGCCTATATCCCCACATCAAATCTTGATTAGCATGGGGAACAATTCTCAGGAATAATGTGTGGCATGATTCTTTCTTCAATGAGATATGTAGTGATTCCCATATCTCTAATATTGGATTTCATCATAATAAATAATTTCCAACAATCCTAGTATATAGATCAGACTAGTATAGATAACCATTCAGAAACTATGTGTTGCATGATTCTGACACCAATATGATATATAGTGATTCCCGAGACTCTTATTTTTGGTCCAATTTTAATTAAACCATAAAATAGAATTAAATCCCAATTTATGATTCAAAACCTACATAAGGAGTCCTATTTTAGAACTACACTTGGATTTATCCTTACCTCAGAATGATATGTAGTGAATCATCTATCATATACTTGAGTCCATCTGCAAAATTTCCATCCATTCACATTATTTCATCATAATCCTTATTGCATGACATTAAATTGCAAAGTTATTGTCCTTACCACATGGAATAAAACTACTTAGCCATCATCCTTACCATATGATCGTAGATCTACATGGAATTTATAGATCTATGTAGAACTTCATTATCATCACAATGATATATGTAGCAGTTCTTAAATCCAACCTCATAGGCCATCCACAGAATAATATAATTTCCCCTATCCATCACTTTTTTTATCATTGTGCTACAAAAAATTACCATTCTGTGTTTATCACACCAAGAACAGCTCACACTGGATTAGAAGTTTGGTAATGTATTCCCTTGCATGAGTAGGGTATATCAATTCATAGATAGGGCTTTTTTGGGCATGGCTATAAGACCATAAGAGGAACAGTGGATGTCCTCATTGCATGAGAATAAATGAAACATTATTATTAATAACTATTTGTGGCGTGATTCTTGACAGATCAAGTTACATAGGGATTCATAGTTCTTACACCCTAATCAAACCATGATATTCCCTTTCACATCAGAATCATCCATGTCCGGGCCTAATTATGAGAATCTGCATAGTTCATAATGTAATATGTATGTCTTGACTCTCACCATTATAAGATATATAGTGATTTCTAGTCCTTAGTCCTAATCCCAACAATGACGTAAAGAAAAATACCATCTCTTACATACAACCAAAGGTCTATATAGGAGCTTTTACTTTGGGTCCCCTCATTATGGGGACCACTACGGAAATAGTGATGTCCCCAATCTATTTTTGAATCCAATCAATATAAAGGACTTAAATCTCATGGCCAATATTAGTACAAACATTTATTTTGTTTTCATACATATCCCTTATACATGTCATTATTCTAATCATGGACACCATCATATCATAATAACCA
This sequence comes from Viscum album, assembly GCA_963277665.1. Classification (NCBI taxonomy): domain Eukaryota; kingdom Viridiplantae; phylum Streptophyta; class Magnoliopsida; order Santalales; family Viscaceae; genus Viscum; species Viscum album. The sequence continues at coordinate 261,168,923 of OY728161.1, forward strand.
TTCCTTATATTTTGGTGGAATAATGTATGATACATAAGAGATATTTTTTCTATGTCTGTTGTAATATTCCCCAATCATATTTTCTAATTATAGCGCTCATAACTGTCGTGTCGGCCAAATAATTCCACTGTTTGACTAATAAATATGCACCATAGTTTTCATATCATATAATGGCCTACTAAAAGAGTTTTTAAATTAGAGGTAACTTCTCCCATGAGAGAGTCCTCCTCTATCCCAGAATGTATTAATGATGTTGAGTATAAACCTATGATCCAAAATCAGTATTCATCCATTTAATATGTTTCTCATGTCCTCTCTCTTAATAAAAACCCTCCAAGACCATGGAATAATGTTTTCCCCTTCATGTGTACAAATAATTTGTAATAACCATGGTCTATTTGACAACATATTACAAATCATTTCCATGATATTTTTTTCTTGTTTTAGTGACCTAAAACTACAGACAACATACATACTATGCTTGGCTCAGACCATAGTAGGAGCATATTTCCCCAATTATTTAGTAAATTATGACATGAAATACCCCTTTTCTATTTAGTTACGTTCCTCTACAATCCAAACATTTTTCGTGGGGACATAAGAATCTCTATAAACATGTATTATCCTTAGTGATAGAATGCTAGAATTAATTTGGACTTTATTTTTTGACAATGTTGTAATACACCCTAGTTTTCTTGGTATAGGTTTCTCCCAAATTTCATAGCATATCATCCAAAAGATGCCACTATTTACTTTGTAGTATATTCCCTAGTTTTCCATGCATAAAATATATCACATATTGGGGTTTTCATGAATTTGTATCTTCTTCCTCATGAGGGGACTACTCTAAATCCCTGATACCATTTCCCTATACCACTCATATGAACTAGGAATCCTCAAATAATTTCATACAATGTTCTCATTTAATTCTTAAATATGGTAGAGCATTTATGGACAAATTTCCAATAATGAGAGATTCATGAACCCTTTGGTCAAATCTAAAAATCATAAATTATTTCCCATTTGTATCCTTATAGTACAAATTTAAAATGCATAGCATCTATGTCCTTACAGTATGAATTTGATGTACATAGAATTTATGACTGTGTGGTATGACAATAAAAAACCTAGAATAATTACATTCTTTTAGGAAATAAAACAACATAGAATAATTTCCTCAATGAAAAAAAGATAAATGAAATGGTCAATGACATAATATTATGACGTAAAACAATACAATTATTTATATCTTTTCATAATGGGGTATTTCCCCAAATCATCAACCATCTAACCAAATGTATCCTCTTCCACTCGAGTGAAATTATAGTAGAAGATGATTATCATTCAAGGAAAGTACCAATATATATTTTCCGCATTATATGAATCCTCCCTTAAAAAAACAACTTTCCATGGTCTTGTGAAATTAAAATCTTAATCACAGACCACAAGTAAAAGAATTTCATAAATCCAGATAACTTCTTATATTGACTATTTTCTAATACTCCCTGGCTGGCGCTGCCTAAGTTGATAAAACATTAGATTTGGTATGTCAAATGATTCCACTACTGACTATGCAATACATTATCTAGTTGGACTTTAATAAAATAACCCAAAAAGGTTTTATCAATTAATGGTAACTTTTTCATCAAGAGAGAAATCCTATTTTCACTAATACAATGTTTTATAGTAGGGAACCAAAATATTAGGGCTTAAGATTCCCCACTTTATATATGAATACTATTAGAACATTATCAGCCTACAAGACCTATTTGGGCCCATTATTTAAAATCTATGTTCAAGGTTATACAAACAAAAAAACTAGTCTCATTAGTATGATTTTCAAAACATTAAATTGGCCATGAAAAAATACAGAGTACTCAAAAGACTGAAATCCCACAAAAGGGAAATCTGGATGAAAGTTGAGTATGAGCATTATAGATTTGAAATCCATGTTTGTGAGGGAAAATTCATTAAATTAAAGTATTAACGACACAAAACATTTTAAAACGAATAATAGAAAATGTACGCTTGAGAATGATCCATGTCTCACCTGTTAAGCCCCCTTCTTATTTGACTTATGTAAAAATTAGTGTGATGACATAAAAGATAAAAAGTTTTTATGATTTTCTATATTACCTAGATATAGTAAAACTATTCTCACTAGATCCCTTAGATCAGTTTGTTTCAATGTTACAATATGATCATAGGAGAAAGATACAGATGAAAACATAAATTATTGGAAACGAAATTCATCTCATTTATGAGGAAAATTCACTCCAAGGAGCACCAATATAATTGTTTATCTCTATCATAATTTAAAATATGAATTCAATATAACTATTCATATATTTAATAGACTATGAATCCCCACTATCCACTAATTTACACATGGTCAATCGACTAGCTTCAATATCTTCATCTTGGATAAGTGATTCAATTGTCACTGTAAGTGTGGTTAAACCCTCTATTTGGGATTATCCCAACGAACGATGGATTTAATCATGTTTCCACTAACTAGAATCCGAGTCTAGATGAAGGTGTAGAACATGAATAATCACATCCTTTATTTTTAATTTAAATTATATGAAAATTGTATTATGGTTGGCCATAGCATGGGATAATGCTTCTCAATATTCATCAATGCTGGCGATCTATTTGAACATTATGAGGTCTTATCAAAGATTATGATCATTCTCCCACTATTGATGGTATCCTTTACAGTAGTTTCAACAAAATTGTAATCAAATCCCCCAAATCCAAACATGCCAAAATGAATAGGATGTCAGATTAACTATGAAGGAAGGTCATCAAGAGTCCTCTCATAATTTATCTTCCATATGATCCACCAATTCCTACCATGCGTGACACTGATAGTAGACCATTACTCTCTATCTGACTCAGAGCCACTATCACAAGGTGGAATGTACAGTGGAACCAAAGCACTCAAATATGTGACAAGCCCAACTCCCATTGATACTATGGCTACATCACCTTCTATTTCTGATCTCACTAATGTAGAATCTTTTCCCTCTGACGTATCATTGGATGTTGATAATCCTCAATGGTGATTTATAATCAATGTTAGCTTAAAAATAATAGAACTAATGGAATAGTATCAAGATAGATGGTGAAATTTACCCAGTAATAGAATAGATGGTTGATTATATTCCTCCTGAATGTCCCCAACCTCAATAGAATGAGTAGGTTCTTCCCGGTGATGGAAACCCTTCTGATATTTCTAAGCCTCCATGACATGAGTATTTTGAGCACACCATAATTATGAATTCTCAGCAAGTACATCTCATTCATTAGGGGGTGGATTCCCTGGATCTTGGAGGGTCTTAAAAATTATCTCTATGTACAAGATTGTATAAGTTGAACATCGATGTGAAATATTAGATAAAATAATAAAAAATATATTTGGAATATAAAAGAATGTGAGAACTCACATCAATCCAATTTCTCAATAAAATCCCAAACCTCTTTGGTGGAACATGATATATCAATTTATAGATTACATTCATCTATCATTTCATGATATATGGCTTCATGCCTCCTCACATTCTCAATATATAGGATATCCAAGACGCATTACTCTGGTCCCATATTGGATCCAATAACATTTCGGTTCGCTGAGTCATCAGCTGGCCCAACATCACCAGAAATCGTGGAGTTGAGTCAAGCACCATGACCCTCCTCAGACTACCTAGGATATTTGTCACCTCTTTCTAAAGAAATGATGAATCTTTTATCAACTACAATATGATTCTTAGGTTCACGTGAAGGATCTAAAATATCATGAAGACTCAAAAGTCAAGAACAAAATGTGATGCTTTAAGGGAATCATATAGCATTAATTTTTCTTTATACTCATTCCATGAATATAGTGGTGGTCATATCCACACCTCCAGATGCATCATAAATTAATAAATAAAATCATCAGCATGATCTTGGTCCTCCTAAGGGATATACTCCTTAGTCCATTAATGATCATTGTTAGTCTTATTAATAGAGGAAATAAACATATTTTCTGCAAAATGAAGTTATGTATTAAAAAATTATGTCGACAAAGTCATGATTTCAAACAGAAATAAAAATACTCACTGTGAATTATTCTTCAGAACAATTTATGTTCCTTCTTCCACTTATTATTTTGAGATGGAAAAGTATCTGTGTTAGCTTTCTAGTCCACAAGAACACTTAATGTTGGTATGGGGATTCTCACCCCATCTCCTTCATCATGGTCCCATAAAATATGTATGGTTCTAGAGTCTTAATGTACCCATTCTCCATCTTAATAGGGGTTCTTATGGCATCATAATCTGATTATTTTTATACCCCTTGAACATCTCCTCATCCTTCCTTCTCATCTATGATCTTCACCTCCAATATGATTCCCCCGATGATAGTAGTAATGGTAAATAGAGAAAAATAAGAAATGAATAAAATGGAAAATACATCAGTAGCGATGATTAAAGATTCCAAGTCATCTTGTACAAAATCATCTACCACTTCACTCGCTCATTAGTTCAACATGGCACACACTCACTCGATAAAAAGAATCTGATCATCAGTGGAGAATATAAAAATCTACATCTCAAGAAGATACTTCATTACCAATTCCAACTCACCATAGGGGTTAATGTAAGAGGGTTATTTGGAATTTCTATTATTAGGGATTTCTAATACATCCTGAAAAAATTCCAGGAATATTGGATGTCACGAGTCATGGTTTACCAGACATGGATTTCTAGGGGTTGTATAATGATTGATTCTGATGCATCCGATCATGATGAAGACTCAACATCATTGGACCTTGATTCCTTTCCAGGCCTCGATACATTCTTGGGAGTGATAGGAGACGAAGAATGATCCCCCTGATGATGGAATTAAGACCACTATAGTGTTGGAGGTGTCAATTTCTTGACTCTAGTATAATTAGTGGTCTTTTACCGAAATCCCTTCAGAAGATTCATAGCATCGACATCATCATACTAATATTTTTTATTTTTTAATATTAATTTTTGTACCAGAATCCATATTATAGTTTACCTAATGAATTCATTTTTCCAATGCCCAATAAGGGTATGAAAATATCCACACCTTAGTATACCCAACCTCCATCCCAATCGATGCATTCAACTGAGGTAGTGTGATGGAACTATTCCACACCTCTATAGTCATGGGGATCTATAATTAATAGGATACCATCAAATGTTTGTCTAGACTAATGTGAATAGGTAGATAAATTCTTGAATTTTTAATACATTTGAATGTTTGAGTGAATCGAAAAGGGTTATATGCTTCATATATGATATTGATGTCGATAAGAGCCACCAAAACACTATCTAATATTTCATGAATATATGACTGTATTTTGTAATTATTCTCCTTTACTTCATTAATGAATATCCTTGTTAGTGGGGTACCATGTGGGAAGAAGTTCACTTCTTCTAACACATTCATCATCCTCAACATGTCATCGTGACTCGAACCCTGATGTTAGATTCTAAGGATATAATGCACAAATGAATGAAATCACATGTTGGTGATTTTTACTAATCTCAAAACTACGTATGATATAAAATGTGCACTAATTCACCCCCATAGTTCATAACATGGCCCTAAAATCCTAAATAGTGCATTCCCATTGTATAGATGAAGTAAGAACCAATAATGTTTCACCATGGGATGGGTAACCAACCCAATATACCCCCCTATACTAACATGGAAACAATAACCAAAGTACTATTCCATAAACCAATCTTGGACTCACAGACTAGAAGAATGTAAATACTCAACCATATGGAAAGAAAATTTACTCAATAAAACATTGAATAAACCTTGTTTTGACGTTATAATGATAACTCTGATACTACCCTTCTCCAATATAGACCATAATTTTTCTAGAGGACCTTGATTTACTATGTTTTTCTTTATTGTGGTGCTCTGTCACATGGGGCCTTCTTCTACTTATATTATAAAATCATTTATCCTTGTTTTGGGATGGACGTTACCCTAAGGATGATGAAATTTTTTCATCATAAACTTTCATATTTTATAAATATCAGGGCATAGAGTTCATGTTATCACAGTATAATTCCATATCTATCATGGAAGGATGAACTCATCATACATATCCATTAGAATGGGGACCCTATAAATCTTGTAGATGTCGCATAAGGTAATACAAACTTTTCTATGTTCTAGATGAAAAGAATTCATTTTTGGACTCCATAAAATGTGTAATTCATGAATAATAACCCCATTATAGTAAACCTAATTTTTTCCAACCCAAAAAACGTCCTAAATTTTGAAATTTGACATATCATTCAATTTTTTGTGAGTTATATGCACCCAATATGCCCACATCCTCTTATGTCTCACACCCCATCCAAGGAGTAAGCCCTAGCATTCCTTACATCCTTGTGTTTTATCGGTTTGTGAGATAAAAAAGGATCAATCTTAGAAATAAGGAATATAATACTCATTATATGCCTTGAAATCCAATGTTCATATACTATGATTCATGTTGTATCCAATAAATATGGCCCCTTATTTAATGAATACTAACTTTGAATAGATATTAGTACCGAGGAAATCAATTTGCTTCATGTACCATGACTGTGGAAAATAGCTCTAAGGCCTATGAATGGAAGAATCACACAAAAATCCTGAATTATAAAATGATATATAGTCACTTTGTGTGTATTCCCACTAATATTTAATCATGTTATCTTCTAAAACCAATATCTCAGTATCAACCATCATGAGATTATATGGTTTAACATATTTGATCAACTAAGAAGATCATATGACAACTCATATGTAAGAAGTATTTATAGTAGCAATTAAACAGCATCAAGAATACCCCAACTGTTAAATATTACCATATTAAAAACAATATTTTTAATGAATTTCAAAATTATTGAAAATGACAAGTGGAAATTAGCCCCTTTGACCAGGTACTGTGCGCGTCCCCCTCTCCATGGTCATGCTCTGAAGTCTCTCTACCATTTTTCCTACTTATATCCTCCACTAAGGTTACTCCATATAGTACCACCACTCAGGTAGACATACCTAACAGAACATCAAATGTGGCCTTTCAAAAAACATGGAACATGACAGATCTTGGATAGAGGGATGTGCGGCGAGAGTGAAAGGAAATCAGTTAACGAAGCAGGAAAATATGGAAGAGGATGGTTTGTGGTATTTATAGATGCCTCTTGTAACGAACCAGTGTTTTTCAATGGAAATTACCTACCCATAAGAATGTCAGAAAATCACATTACAATACAACATAATGAACTTCTATGTTCTACATGACCTTTAATCATATGTTTGACACTTCTGTGTTTGGAATTTTGAAAATCTGGCATACACTATTGTAATTAGTAAGTTATTTCGAGTCTAATAAGAAAAACCTAAATTTTGGTGAATAGTAACCTACTTTAATGAATAGTAACATACCCTTATGAATAGTGATATACCCTAATTAATAGCGACCTCACCTATGATAGAATAACAACAATATTCACGTTTGAAGTATGATATACCTATATTTTATACTAAGTTAATGAATGTTTTAAAACTAGTTTTGATAATAAATTATTATTTTAATTAAATATAAAAATAATCACATTTATAAAAATATTTTTGAAAAATGGAGTTCATTTTTTGGATTCTACACGTCAAAAAATTGTTTGGGTGAATTTTTGGGATTTTTCTGAAATACTTGAATTTTTTATGAATAGTATAATCTGATAATTCACAATAAATGCTAAATAAAGGATTAATTGAGTCATTCATGATGTTCTGCTAATGTAAGCCCACTTGTTTAGGGATCACATGATAAAATTACTATTTTTTGTCATGGAATACTTATTATTCCTTCTATTGTGAAGAAAAAATAAATTAATGGTTATAATATTATGAAATCCCTCCTCCCATTCACTATAAACCCCCCCCCCCCTTCACTCCCTCTTTTCTTAACTTCTCTCATGCCTTGTGCCTTTCCATTATTATGCCAAAATCTATCCCCAAGGTCCTCCCCCACATCCAAAATCTCTCAGCCTCCTCAAAATAAAATAAAAAACTTTCCACATAAGAGGTTCTCAAAGGTGTAAGTCTCAAGAGGTAAATTCCTCTTTCCAATTCCTTCATTTCTTTTAAGTTATCTTTCTTTTTGTTTCATTCCTCACCTCCCTTTTCCATAATAGTTTGATAAATCAAGTAAAAAAATGTACTAGAATGTTTTCATTCTAATGCTATATTTAATTATCTTCTCTCCTTTCCCCTCTATTTTATCTGAATGAACTGAAAGCACTGTTAGAGATGTGATAATTTAGCACATTCAAGGACAACAGTTTATCAATTTCTATTATTATCTATAATTATGGTCATTAATCCATTTGTGTTATGGTTAAACCCAATTATTATATATGTAATATATCCTATTTTTGTTTCTGTAATCCTTTTGTACAAATATAATAAAGTAATAATGAAAAACAAGTTCTTTATAATCAAATCCACAGATTAACAAAAACTGTTACCACTAAGGTTATATATATAATAATTCGACTTCACTCTAAGTAACCTAATTAAAATTAAAACCATGTAATCTCCTAGATGTGAATTAATGAATATAACTTCAATTATGGATAACCAATTTCATCTTACTTATAATCTAAACTTGAATATAAGTGAACCAATTTTTTAAATTCAAGTGAAAAAATGAGCCCAAACAATGAAATTCAACATTATAACTAATCAAAAAGGCTTTTAATGAACTAAAAAGGGTTATAATGTAACACCCCGAGATTTTATGAGAAGTATTATTTTTAATTTATTTGATGTCTTGTGTTGTATTCTACACCATGATTAGCGTGTACTATATGCAACACCGTATTAGCTTGCATTATAGGCAACACTATTCTTGGCTCGTGTTACACAAAATTTGATGTTCATTTTGTGGAAATTATTCTACGCAACATTAAGTATAGATTTTTTTTAATGAATAAATAAAATAAGTTTTTATTATGTTATACGCAACACCAAAGGGAGATTGCACTACACGCTGCCCTGACTTGGCTTACATTACACGCAATCGCGACCTTCCTCGATAGCCTATGTTGAACGCAATACCAAGTTTCACTAAACAACGATATGTTTTAAAAATATTATATAAACTAGCCGTTATGAATAGTAATACCTAGTTTTTTAAATTTTGAAAATTTTATCTTTCAAAATGGAATTCATTTTTGGATTCAGAATATCAAAATTATCCTAGGGGAAATTTTTGGTATTTTTCTGAAGACATTCAATTTTTGATGAATACTGAAAACACTCGGTTACTATTTAAAAACGGACATGTTATATAAATAATTTTTTATTTTATTTATATTTTTTAGGTAAAAAGTGATACATAATACTTTATAAGTTCAATGTAATTCATCAGAGTCATTTTATAATAATTTTAGATATATAAAATTTTTATTGAACTTTTCACCGTCTTTTACCCACCTCCTATGTGAATTTGAAAATTTACGTAAAACATAATTTTACCACTACTGTGAGTGAAATTTTAAAAATCCGAGAGACACGGTTAATATTAAGGAGTAAAATTTGGTTCAATAAGATAAAAATAAATTTTGGTGTTTAATAACTTTTTACTTTTATTTTCCACGGTTAAAAATAAAATAGGGTAATTAAGGGTAAAAATGATATTATTCTATCCTAATTATATTGGATAAGTGTAATTAGACAAAAAACAACCTTAGGAATAAAATATTACCCTTTTGGTCCACTTGACTTAGATTAGGTCACTTATTATTTTTTTATTTAAAGAAGAGTTAAAAGAGTTAAAATCAATGTTTAATAACTCAAACATTATTAATATAGGGTTATACATAAGATATATTCGACTATAAATATTCATTAGAATGAAAATAAGATTTAGTACATAATGATATTTCATTTTTAATTTTTAGACATTAAATAATATAATTTATTCATGACACAATGGTGATGCATTAATTACTTTATTAATGAAATATTATCATAATTGATGTTATAAATACCCAAATAAATATAATTTGTGACTTTTTATTAATTAAACTAATTTTATAGGTTAATAGGACATATTAGTATTTATTTAATTAACAATTTTATAACTAATCGCATTGTTATGAGTTTCACAAAAATAAATTACCAAATAGTGTCAAAATTGACATAAAATAGTTTTTAAAAGAAATATTATATTATTAATTAATATTCTATTACTAAAAATCATAGGTTTGGAAAAATGAGTTAGAAAAGGTTTTATATATTAATAATGAATCACATGGGGTTTTTTTGGCTTGTTATAGTATGTTTATTAACCATATAGTGTAAGAAAACGATAAGACACGGTTAAGGTTAAATTATTTAACATAGAGTTAAATGTAAATGATATGGTAAAAATAGTAACATAAACTTGTCTAAAACCTATTATTAGAGATAGGTTTTACCCATCCCCATCCTAGATTCTGAATAAATAAATTTGGATCTATTATTAACCGAATATGACTTTATTATAAAATAATATTTTATGTTTTTTCTAAGGTTCCAATGTCATCCCTTATAAAAGGGAACCTCCTCCCTCTTCCCTTTTCACAAATTTTGAGCTTTTAAGATTTTCCAAACACTGCCCATTTCCCTTCTCAACTTCCCTAGAAACATCTTAGAGGTAATAGTATCTTAAAAAGACCAAATCTAGTGCCTTAATAGGAATCTTAAAAGAGGTGCATCGAAGAAGAGGTAATCTCTTCTACCGTTTCATTCAAGTTTCTTTCTTCTTCAACATCATCTTCTTTAGTTGTTTTGATATATAGTAATAACATAAGTATAAATAATATACTGATATGTTATTATAAATATTAAACAACCATATTTCACCTTCTATCCATCCTACGGAAAATGAAATCACCACGCATGTGTACGTATGGAATACAATCTCCACGCCGTGGTGTAATCTATTATTCCACCACCACCATACTAGGATGGTAATAATGGTGTAAAGAATAACTATATATAGTTATTATAACATAATACTGATTCTAAGATATTATATCATCCAATCCAATTAAATTCAATAATTATGGGAACGATATCATCGCTCGTGTGTACGTACGGATTAGCGTCTCCACGACGTGATGAGATTCATTCTCCATGTTAACCATTCAAGAATGATTATAAAGTATATATATTGAATAATAATGAAATATATGACATGATAAATCTACTGGAGTTATGTATATATATATATCATCTACGTACTCACATCTATGTAAATAAGGAAAGGAAAACAGTGTTCACGTGTACGTACGGCCTACCGTCTGCAAGAACGGTGTGTTTCATTTCATTTATCTATCTATCATATAAATATATACTGAATATATATGATATATAAATAATTTTTAACATTATTTAAGTAATTAAATCATGATATATTTAATAATAATATGAAGGAAAACAAGTCCAAACATGTAGGATAAATAAAACAATTTTACACAAAACGCTGCTTTAACATTAAATTTACAAAAGAACGGGTAATATAAAGTCATAAGTGAACCATAAATGATATCATAACAATTAATATGATTCTGAAATAATTCAATGACATTATTTAAATCATTATTCAGGAGGTTCAGATACGTACAAATCATATCGGACCTAAGGTAAGGGATAACTTTGCAAATCTCATTTTTATCTGAGATAGCTTATACGTACGTATTTAATGGGGTTATATTTTTCATCCATGTCCATAAAAATGTTTCTCATAAAGTGTTTAATATTATTCCATGTATTCTTAAAAACATATTGACCCCTCTCTGACTTTTACATTGTTCTATTGAAGTAATCTTTATTTTGTTTACTATACGATGAACTTTTTGACTTTTGTGGCAAAAGTACGAGGAGAATGTTTTTTAACTTATACAGCTTGAATGGATTTTTAGGATTTCATAACGCCTTATTTTCAGGAAGCTTACTATACAATATTTCATGACTATTTTCAACAAAATTCTTTTTCTTTTAAATTTTCTTGGCATTTTGAGAAATGAAAGTTAATTTGAATAAGAAAGGATATTTTACTCAAAAATTCATTTCATGTGTTTTATAAAAACCATTTCCATCTAATATGTAATTATTTAATATGTGTATGTTTCAAGTATAATGTCACTATTATTTAAATGGTTTCAATTTTCTTATGATTAAATGATATCCCTTTGTTTTATATGGATTACGTTACGATGGGATGATGTTTATGAAACCCATTTTATTCTTTGGGTTATGATGAATGAATTATGTTTATTTTGTGGAACAAGTAAGAATGATTTCATTATGTGATGTGTGGGACCTATATCTCCCTTAAATCCATTGGGTAAATATTTATATGTCATGAGATAGACATGTATCGAATGGTAAGTTAATCTGGTTCAGTGATACAGGACTGGAATGAGGAGTGAACCTGATTCCGAAAGGGTCGTTGTTCACTAAGATGTTCTTGGCTACAATTCCTAGGTTACTATGGAAATAATATCATGTTCTTAATGGTTTGAAACAATTACATGTTTTATACCTTTCTATTTTATCATTATTGATGTTCCTTTATGATCTATGCCTTATGTACTGGTAACATTTATGTCATGTTCATGTTTTTATGTTCAAATGTTTATGGGTTGTTTTGCGTTCTCCATGTCTACCCTTACTGAGAATTTGAGTTCACCATTTGTATGTTTTATTTTCCCCAGGATATAAATAAACGTTTTAGGTAAGAAAACAAAAGGGGGAGATTCTTTTGGGAGATGATGAAGATAATTTAGCATGATTAAAAGATTATTTTTCAGAGTTTCCAAAGACACTAAACTATTACGGTCCTTCTGTGTTTGTTTTTGTTATGTATTATGTATTCTGAAAAAGTAATTTAATGTTCATGTACATCATGCTTGGGTCTGTATAGTTTGTGTCAAAGTAAAGGTTTAGTCAACCTTTGGAAACTAGGATGTGAGATCTTTAGTGAGATCCCTAGAGATAATTCTAAGGTATGTCTAGGGATGTCCCTAAGGTTACATATATGTATAGGTTATAGCCCTATAATTATTGTAAAGATCGTAGAATTTAACCTAAGATTTTAGATATTGATGCTAATCCCCCTTGATTATAATTTTTGCCCTCACACTATTCTTTTTTGGTTTTAGAAAATGGCTCGAAACAGGAAGATTCACGATAATGGAGGATATGTTGGACAATGGAATGATATTCTTCATGAGAAACCAAAATAAATTGGTCTAGAAGTCCACATATCGTTATTATGCCTAATCTGAAATGTCATAATATGATCAATAATCTCAACTTGGTAAAGTTTCCCGACTCAGCTAATAATAGAAAGATGGAGTTCCATGATGATCATAGAGGAAAAAAGGTCAATTTCCCTAATGTTAATCATGTGGGAAGAGGCATTAGGGAGAATGTTTCAAATGAATTGGAAGATGCTTTGGGTGTGGAAAAGAAGGACACAAAGAGAGTAATTTTAAAGGAAAAGGGTCATTCAACACCACGGACAAGGATAATGGTATTGCTAAGACATCAACAGAGGTTAAATTTTTTAAATGTGGAATGTACGTGCATTATGCAAACCAATTCCCTAAGGGAAAATCTCATGAAGAGAATCAACATGGTCATATGGGTTGTATTTATGTGGATGATGATGAAGAGACTAGAAATGATATATGAGATGAAAGAAATGATGAATCTCAGTCAGTGGTTTATGAATGTAGTGGAATCATTATGTGTTTATCAAGAATAATGTATGATACTATTGAATAAAGAAAAATATAAGGATTGTTACACTATTGTCTTTCCTTGAGTTTTTGAAAGTATATGATGAATATTACTGGTAATAGTGAAAGGTTATTCAAATATTTTTGGAAGGTAGATGATATGTACATAATGAAAGTATAAGGAGATAATGAGATGTGATATCACGGTTTGAGTATATATAATTTTTGGGACTTTAGTATGTGGAAAGAGTTAACTTTTGATAGTATTGATGTTTTCACTAAGGTTCTATGGTATTACATGTTTCAAAAGAATACATTATTAAGGTAATCATATTTTTGGAATGTGACCAACAAGATATATCTTTTCATATATGATGAATAAATGATGGTATTGATGTTCTTGTTATATGATCATTGATGCAATCGTTCTATTTATACTATGAGTTTAGAAAGAATTATTCTGTATATGTCTTATGGTTGGAATGAATTATTCTAAACATCATATAGTATTGACCAATTCTAGAACCTTTTTCAATTTTTTTGGAATGTTATAATATAATAGTTTAAGAAAATGGACAACCTGCATATGTGGAAAAAACCCATCACGTCAGACAAGGATGCAGGAATCGAACCCACAACCAAAGTGTGAAATGCCTTTATCACCTACCACTGGCCTAGAGGAAGTCCCTTGTTAGTATAAATTAGTTTTAACTTCTTATTTGGTATGATATATGAAGTATAAGTCCATCTTAGTAACTATATACGATTAATCTCCCCAGAAGATGGACTTATGTATATAACTTTTAAAAACCTTATGTTTAAGAAATATGGAATGACATATCATTCTATCACATGGTCTGCTAACACTTCACGGAAGTCAAATTCAACTTCATTTATTTATCAGAGGAAGTGGAAATTGTTCAAGGCTCAAACAACGATGAGATTGTACCAAAATCTAGTAGGTATTTCTTTTAATTCAACAATTCATCAACATTAAGGAAATTATCTTGAGAACTAAAAATGTTGTCCTAGTACCCTCATACCTGATGAATCATATGGTACCATAGATCATCACAAATTTATGGCTTTTTGATTATTGGATTTTTCATAGCCATGTCCTCTACCACTCTTCATGAAATGTTGATGGTCATATTTCTCTTTCATATCTATATTTTCACCTATGCTATCCTATGTGGAAACCCAGTGATGAGTTAATTTGTGTATCCATTAATTTTTATAAATTATTTTTTCAAATTATGTTTTAGTATTAATTTTTATGATGTGGGTTTCTATTAATGAAACTTTCAATTAGTAAACGATTTATAACCCCGCTGAATTTCGAGGGAGAAATTTATTTTAAGGGGGGTAGAATGTAACACCCCGAGATTTTATGAGAAGTATTCTTTTTAATTTAGTTGATATCTTGTATTGTATCCTACACTAATATTATCTTGTATTATATGCAACACTGTATTAGCTTGTATTATATGCAACACTATTCTTGGTTCGTGTGACACACAATTTCAATTTCGTTTTGTGAAAATTATTCTACACAACATTATGTATAGATTTTTTTAAGGAATAAATGAAATAAGATTTGATTACTTTATATGCAACACCAAAGGAAGATTGCACTACATGCACCCTTGACATGGATAGCATTACATGCAATCATGACCTTCCTCGATAGAGTGTGTTGTACACAATACCGAGTTTCACTAAACAACGATATGTTATTAAAAAATTATATAAACTAGCCGTTATGAATAGTAATACCTACTTTTTGAAAATTTTAAATTTTATCTTTCAAAATGGTCTTCATTTTTAGATTCCAAATATCCAAATTATCCTAGGGTGAATTTTTGGTATTTTTATGAAAACTGTCAATTTTTGATGAATAGTGAAAACACTAGGTTACTATTTAAAGACTGACATTTTATTTAAATAATTATTAATTTTATTTATATTTATTTTAGGTCAAAATTGATACATAATACCTATATAAGTTCAATTTAATTCATTTTAATCATTTTATAATAGTTTTAAATATATAAAAAATTTATTGAACTTTTCACTGTATATTACCCACCTCCTATGAGAATTTAAAATTTTACATAAAACATAATTTTACCACTTCTATGAGTGGAATTTCAAAAATATGAGAGACACAGTTAATATCAAGGAGTAAAATCTTGTTCAATAAGATAAAAATAATTATTGGTGAATAGTATCTTTTTTACTTTTATTTACCACGGTTAAAAGTTAATAGGGTAATTAAGGGTAAAAATGATATTATTATGTCCTAATTCTATTAGATAAGTGTAATTCAACCAAAAAAACCTTAGGAATAAAATATTACCCTTTAGGTCCAATTGAATTAGTTTAGGACACTTATTAAGTTTTTTTAATGTAGAGTTAAATGAGTTAAAATCAAAGTTTAATAACTAAAACATTTTCAATATAGGGTTATACATAAGATACATTCGACTATAAAAATTATTTAGAAAGATAAAACTATTTCTTACATAATGGTATTTTATTTATAATTTTTATACATTATATAATTTAATTTATTTATGACACCATGGTGATACAGTAATTACATTATTAATTAAATATTAACATAATTGATGTTATAAATACCGAAATAAATGTAATTTTATACTTTTTATGAATTACATTAATTTTATAGGTTAATATGACATATTAGTATTGGTTAAAGTAACATTTTTCTAACTAATAATGCTTTTATAAGTTTCAAAAAAGCAATTACCAAATAGTGTCAAAATTTAGATAAATTAATTTTTAAAACAATTATTATATTACTAATTGATATTATATTCCTAAAAATTGAAGGTTTGGCCAAATTACTTAAATAATGTTATATATATTAATATTTAACCATTTGGGGTTCCTTTTTCTTGTCATAGTATGTTTATTAACCATATAGTGTAAGAAAACAAGATGACGCAGTAAAGGTCAAATTATTTACCTTAGAGTTATATCTAAATGATAATGTTAATATAGTAACTTAAACTTGTCTAAATCCTATTTGTTAAGAGGATTTCGGCCCATCCCCACCTTAGCTTCCAAATAAATCAATTTTGATCTATTATAAACCGAATATGACTTTATTATAAATTAATATTTTATGTTTTTCCTAAGGTGCCCCTCTCCCCCTTATAAAAGGGAACCTCCTCCCTCTTCTATTTACACAATTTTGAGCTTTCATGCTCGGCCAGACCCTGCCCATTTACCTTATCAACTTCCCTAGAATAATTATAGAAGTTATGGTCTCCTCAAAAGACCAGATATAGTGCCTTTAGAGTAAGCTTAAAAGCGGTGCGTCGAAGAAGAGGTAATCTCTTCTACCGATTCTATCATGTTATTTCTTCTTCAATTTATTCTTCTTTAGCTTTTTCATTATAATGTAATAAAATCAGTATCCCTAATATACTGATATTTTATTATAAATATGGAACAACCCCAATTCACCTTCTATCCATCCTACGGAAAACTAAATCACTACCCATGCGTATGTACGGAATACCGTCTCCACGCCGTGGTGTAATATGTTTTTCCACCACCACCTTACTTGGATGGGTATAATGGTGTAAATAATCACTGTATATAATTATTATAACATCATACTGATTATGAGATATTATATCACACACTCCAATTCAATTCAATAATTATGAGAATGATATCATCGCTCGTGCGTATGTACGGATTACTGTCTCCACGGCGCGATGAGATTCATTCTCCATGTTAACCATTCAAGAATGATTATAATTTATATATAATGTATAATAAAGAAATATATTTGACATTATAAATCTATAAGATTTATTTGTGTGTATATATATATGTCATCTACTTTCTTCCATTCAAGTCAATAATGAAAGGAAAACAACGTTAATGTGTAAGTACAGCCTACTGTTTCCCTGAACGGTGTGTTTCATTTCATTTATCTATCTATTATATATATTTATATATAATGAATATATATGATATATAAATAATGTTTTAAATTATGTAAGTAATTAAATCATGATATCAGTAATAATAATATCAAGAACAACAAGTCCAAACACGTACGATAAATAAAACAAGTTTACCCAAAACGCTGCTTTAACATGGAATTTACAAAAGAACGGGTAATATAAAGTCATAAGTGAAACATATATGATATCCTGACAATTAATATTATTATTAAAGAAGTAAATGAAATTATTTAAATAATTATACAGGAGGTTTGGATACGTACGAAGCATATCAGACCTATGGTAAGGGATAATTTTTCAAATCTCATTTTTAACTAAGATTGCTTATACGTAAGTATTTACTAGGGTTATATTTTTCTTCCATGTCAATAAAAATGTTCTTAATAATGTGTTTTATATTCTTCAATGTAATTTTAAAGTTATGTTTACCCCTATTTTACTTTTACATTCTGCTATGGAAAGATTTTTTTTTTACCATACGAGAAACTTTTTGACTTTTCTGATAAAATTACGAGGAGAATGTTTTTTTAACTTATATGGAATGAATGAATTTTTACAATTTCATAACGCCTTATTTTCATGAAGATAACTCTACAATATTTCATTATTATTTTCAACAAAATTCTTTTCATTAAAAAATTCATGGCATTTTGAGAAAAGAAAATTATTTTGAAGAAGAAAGGATATTTTCCTAAAGAATTCAATTCAAGTGTTTTATCATAACCATTTTCCATCTAAGATGGCATTATTTAATATGTGTATGTTTCAATTATAATGTCTCTATGATTTACATGGTTTCACTTTTCTTATGATGAAATGATATCCATTTTTTATATAGATTACATTATGATGGGATGATGTTTATGAAACCCATTTTACTCTTTGGGTTATGATGAATGAATTATGTTTATTCTGTGGCACAAGTTAGAATGATTTCATTATGAGATTGTTGAGACCTATATCTACCTCCCAAGCATTGTTTAGAGATTTAAATCTCATGTCATATACATGGATGGAAGGGTAAGTTATTCTGGTTTTGTAATATAGGACTAGAATGAGGAGGGAACTCGATTCAGAAACGGACATTGTCCACTAAGATGGTTTTGGAAGAAATGACATTGTTACTATGGAAATAATATCATTTTCAGAATGGTTTTTCAAAATTAAATTTTTTATTCCCATTATATTTTATCATGATTGATGTTCCTTTATGATCAATGCCTTATTTACTGCTAGGAATTATGTCAGGTTCATGTTTTTACGTTCAAATGTTTATGGGTTGTTTTATGTTCTCCATGTTTACCCTTATTGAGCATTTGAGATCACCTTTTTTCTGTTTTCTTTTACCCAAGATAAAAAAGAAAGGTTTTTGGTAATAAAAAAAGGTGAATATCTTTATGGGAGATGTTGAAGATCATTCACCATGATTAGAAGATTATATTCAGAGTTTCCGAAGACACTAAACTGTTACGGCCCTTCGCTGTTTTTTTTGTTATGTATTATGTATTCTGAAAAAGTAATGTAATGTCCATGTACATCAACTTGGGTGTCTATATATAATAAATAAATTAAAAAGTGAATATTTTTGGTACATTTTAATTTATAAGTCTAAACTTGTTTAATCATGTCTTTAATAACAAGAGGGGAATACCAACAGATTTAAGGTAAGGGATCCTCTCATTTTCACTTAAAATCAAGATTGTTCTCTTTGATATGCCTTTTTTTGTAATACCAAGTTATTGGGTATGTTTTCTCACCTCCCCCATACAATCCTAATGTTTTATAAGTGTTTAGAATCCCCTTACCTCTCTCATCAAGCTCTCTTAGTTACTCCCGATACCATGTTGATAAACCGTAATGGATTCTACCCGAACATATTTTATTCTTCTAGGTTACTCTATCGTTCATCTTCTAAAATTTAGTTTTATTTTATTTAAAACTTCTTAATTATGATTATATGATCCATAATCATGTTTTAAGATCCATATCTCATTATCATTCGGGGATATACATTCTTTTAAGTGAATCTCTCATTGATACTTCACAAAAAGCAGACTCGTTTTAAAGGACTTCTCAAACTATTACCCAATTTCAAGTGCACTATATATTTTTTTATGACACCAATGTATTCATAAATTCATTATTTTTATTATGAATTCCTTCTTGGTTCAATTATGATTTTATAAAAAATAATGTATTCTTTACTATTTTAAATCCTCTATAGTATTTTCCTTAAAACCTCACAAAAAAGTTTTAATGCTAATGTATCTCAAATAAATTTCTTATGTGAAATCACTTCTATTTGTTAAATACTACCATGTTATATTACTATATTACCTTATGAACGTCCATTTATGTTCAAATTTCTTTCCTTCATGGACACTTTCATGATACACTCATTGGTTATGCTTTATGTCATGATTGTGGTACCCAATTCTATCCATGTGTAACTTTAGGTTTATGAACAATTGATTATGTATGATTACTCATGTAGAAAGAATATTCATGTGGTGATAATATTTATTTGTCAATAATATTCATGAAAATTTTGAGGTGGGTGTGCCCAGATAGCTCTGCAATGCTTTGGGTAATGTTGAGTCTCATGAAATGAGATGTGAAACGGGATTGGCGGTTAGCCTTGACCCATACTAAAATGGGAACCGGATGGGCATTTTTCCTTGACCTTTACTAAAGAAATGTTTTATGATCCTGTCACATTTATATGATTCCTTTTTTATATGATCCCATGGTTATATTAAATGATTTTATAAGTTTCATGGTTTGGATATCATTATGTGATGCTTCTTAACTCATGTGATTGAGATGTATCCTTATGTTCATTCACTTACAGGGGTTTTTAGCTCATCCCTTTGTTCATGTGTTCCTCAGGGTACCCTACGTAGTTGTAAGGGCTCAAAGGAAGTTAGGAGCTCTTGATGGATATTATATAATGAAGGGTTTTTTAGTCCCATGTTTTTTTTATATGTTCCAAGTCTTCCAAGACACTAGACTTAATGATCCTTGGATTGTACTCTGATGATTATTTATGCTTAAAATCATCAAAATTTATATGTAAGAGGCTCAGGTCAATATAGTTGGTATCATAGGATGGTCTAGCCATTTTTGGAGATTAGGAATAGAGCACCTTAGTGAGAACCTTAATTATGAGACTAAGTATAAGAAAACATTATAAAATTTTGGTGAGTATTGAGTAAGTGGTTTATCAAGAAAATAAATACCTCTTTAGATACGAGTAGGTAGAGGTGGCTCTGGAAAAGATGTATCTACGGGTAAAACCCAAAAATAACACATTGAGATTGACTCGAACCGAAATTGCTGCATGATAATGTGCCTTGCCTCACTCTTGGTAATGACACTCCCAGGGGATATGCTTCGGTAGATTCACAAGCTTAGTACAAACCATTATTAATAACAAAAAAGAAGCCCATAATAATATAAGTCATGAAATAGATTGAGGATAACCTAGATATAATCCTAGATAATCACAAGTCAGGATATACTTCTTCATTTTATGTTTATAATTTTACATTAAAACTTTCCTTTTTATACTCAATAACTAAGTATTAAATACCTATAATTATACGTTCTTGTTCTTAGTTAATGGCAGGAAATTGAAGAACATGCCCATAAAACCAATGTGATAGGCAATGTGATGATTTCCCTAATGATATGCCTGATGTGACGGAAGCGGGTGGTCAAAACATCATGGTAGTACTTGCTCAGCTGGCTCAAGTATGAATAATTACTTGAATCAGGTGGAACGTCCCCCTCCTCTAAGGAAAGAGCATGTTGTAGTAGAATCCTTCATGCGGAAAATGCCTCCCATGTTTAGCGGATATTCGTATCCCCTCCTCTAAGAACAATGCATTAACTCCATTGAGAAGATTTTCTCCATCCTATACTGCTCGGATGAAGAGAACGTTGTACTGGAGGACTATCGTTTTGATGGGGAAGCTGATCAGTGGTGGACACTGATCAATAATATAAATTCTCAAGAGGAAATCGATTCCATAGATTGGGAGAAATTCAAGAAGATGTTTTTCAAAAAATATTTTTCTCGAACCCTCCGTCTCAAGATGGAAGGAGAGTTCCTCAGACTCAAGTAGAAAGAAGATTAGTCTATCAGGGAATATGAACCGAACCTTAAAAAGATTTAAAGGTACACCTCTGGCTTTTCATGAAAACTGAAAGAAAGGTGGATCACTTCTTTAGTTGACTAAAGATTAGTCTATGAAGAGCGTTGGTGATTTGAGACTTCGAAAGTTGTGAAAAGATTGTCTGTTGTGCCCTCAAGGTGGAAATAGAGATTGGGGACTCTCAGTGGTCTCTTATGCCCTGTGAAAAGAAGTGGATTATGGAGAACAACATGGTTGGTTCATCAAAAAAATCCCACGATGGAAAGAAGCCTCAGTTTTCCCTTCGAAAAAGTTGTGGGAAGTATCATCTTGATGATTTTCTCATGGGAACCAAGAACATCCTCAAATGAAATATGTTTGGTCATCTATCCATGAAATTCTGAAGGGATATGAAAAATCTCATTATTGTTGAAGATGAAAGGATGGATCAGATCAACACTCAGCATGTGGTGTAGTGTTACAACTGCAAGGAGCTTGTGAATTATGCGAACTATTTTCCTAAGGTGAGGGTTGTTGGAGCCAATCAGCAACAACCTTCATAGAAACAAGGAATGGAGTATTCTATCACTACTATTGAGGTGGATCCGGACAACGATGTGGTGACAAGTACACTTGTTATTCATTCAATAATAGAGAATGTACAATTTGATTCTGGTTCAATGCATTCTTTGATATCAAGCACGTTTTGTATATCTATTCAAACACCACCTCAAATTTTTTTAGGAAAGTAATCTGTGAGAACAGTGAATTGGGGAATTATTGTGTCCATGGTTTATAACTTCTCCCCGGTTAACATTTATGGACAGAACCTCCCAGAAAATCTCATCATACATCCTTTAGTGGAGTTCGACTCTATCTTGGGCATGGATTGGATATCTGCCTATAAGCCCAACATCAATTTTTGGAAAAGGGATATCAAATTTCACATCCCAAAGCATCCTCCAGTTCATTATATGTATAAGGAAGAAGATGAGTCTCCTTTATAATCTTTGTATCAAATTTTTATACTTCTTCCTTGTGACCAAGCATATCTAGTTAAAATGATTGGGACAAAGGATAAAATAATTCTTGAAGACATTCCCATCTTTAGAGATTACACTGATGTATTTGCTGATGAGTAGCCTGGTCTTCCTCCTAACTGAGAGGATGAGTTCTCAATTTAACTTTTCCCTGGATATCTAACAATCTCAAAGAAACCTTACAGAATATCCACTGTAGAGCTAGAAGAGCTGAAGAAACAGTTATAGGAGAATGTGGAGAAAGGTTTTATACACCCGAGTCCTTCACCATGGTGTGTGTCCGTCCTCTTCATCAAGAATAATGATGGATCTGTGTGCCTCTTAATTGATTATCGTGAGCTCAATAATATCACAATAAAGAACCAGTATCCCCTTCCATGGATTGATGACTTGTTTGATCTGCCTGGTGGGGCCAGTTATTTCTCTAAGGTGGATCTTCGGTCGGGATATTACCATCTAAACATGAGGATGGAAGACATTCTCAAGTCTGCCTTTCTAACGAGGTATGGACACTATGATTTCATATTATTTCCCTTCGGACTCACTAATGATCCAACAATTTTCATGGATTTAATGAATATAGTCATTAGATATTTCCTCGACAAATTTGAGGTGGTCTTTGTTGGTGATATTCTGATATACTCCAAGAGAAAAGATGAACATGAAGAGTATTTGAAATATGTGCTAATGACCTTTTGAAGGGAGATCTTGTATGAAAAGTATAGTAAATGTGGGTTTTGGATGGAGGAAGATTCATTAGTGGTGCATGTTATCACTAGGAAAAAGATATTTGTGGACCCTTCCAAGATGGAGGCAATTAAAGAGTGGCCAAGTCCAACTTCTGTAATGGATATCCACAGATTTCTGGGTCTAGCTAGGTATTATCGATGATTCATGAAGAACTTTTCATGATTGTCAAACCCAATGGACAAGCGGAAAAGGAATGGAGTAAAATTTTTCTAGACAAATAAATGTGAATATTGTTTCAAGGAGTTGAAAAAGAGTCTTCTCACTGTGCCAATACTCATGCTCCCTTAAAGTGGTGAACTCTTTGTAATGTATTTTGATTCATCTAAGAATGGATTAGGTTGTGTGCTAATGAAAAATGACAATGTGATAGCCTATGCCTCAAGGATGCTAAAAATATATGAGAAAAACAATCCTATGCATGATCTAGAGATAGCGATTGTGATCTTTGCATTGAAAATCTGGCGGCATTATCTCGTTGGGAAAAACAATGAGATATATAATGACCACAAAAGTCTCAAATATATATTCACATAGAAAGAGCATAATATGAGCCAGTGAGGATGGGTAGATCTCATCAAAGATTTTTACTGGTCAATCCAATACAATCCCGGTAAGGCAAACAAGGTGGCAGATTCTCTATGTAGAAAATATCATGCATCTTCATCATTTATGGGAATGGAAAAGGATCCAATATTCTTAGATTTTCAAAAGATGGACATAGGAATCATAAGAGGGGAACATCATCAATACTTTCACAAATAATTTATCAACCATCCCTCTTGTAGAAAATAAATGATGGTCAAAGAAAAGATGTGGAAATTCAGAAAAGGGTGGAAGCTGTTAAAAATGAGAAATTCCCTATTTTCAAAATTTACGAGGAATGAGTTGTAAGATTTGGGACACAATTATGTGTTCCATAAGATCCAGAGATAAAGAAGCAGTTATTTAATGATGCACATAGCTTGAGATTCTCTATCCACCTAGGGAGCAGAATGATGTATCGAGATCTCCGAGAAAACTTTCGGATGGACAATATGAAAAGGGAGATTGTTGAATATACATCAAAGTTCCTCATATGTCAGTAAGTGAAGGCGGAGTGAAAAAGTCTAAGGGAATGATGCATCCACTACCCATACCAGCATGGATGTGGGAGAACATTACCATGGACCATTTTACTAGACATCCAAATACATATAGACAAAATAATGTTATATGGGTCATTGTGGATCATCTTATGAAGATATATCACTTCATCTCGGTTTGAGAGGACTTCTCATTAGATCCACTTGCACGAATTTACATCAAAGAAGTGATAAGGCTGCATGGATTACAACTATCTATTGTGTCTCATCGCGATCTAAGGTTCACCTCGATGTTCTGGAAATGTACCCAACATGCTCTAAGCATTGAACTGAACTTGAGTACAACCTATCTTCCTCATACTGATGTCCAATCTGAGTGAACTATTCAGACATTGGAAGACATGTTGAGAGCATGTTCAATGGAATTCAAAGGATAATGGGACCAACATCTTCCACTATTTGAATTATCCTACGACCATAGTTTTCACTCGAGAATCCGAATTTCAACAAATGAATCCCTTTATGAGAAAAGGACAAGAAAACCGGCATGTTGCGATGAAGTCAGTGAGCTTAGGCTTCTAGGACCTGAAATGGTCGAAGAAATCGTCGAAAAGGTGAAAACCATTTAGCAGCATATCAAGGCAGTCCAAAGTCATTAGAATATTTATAAATATAACCATCGACAAGACCCTGAGTTCAAATTTGGAGACATGGTATTTCTAGGAATATCCCTATGGAAGAAGGTCGTGAGGTTTTGGAAGAAAGGGATGTTGAGTCCCAGGTACATCATCCCCTTCGAGATCCATGATCATGTCGGAGATGTGGCCTTTCGACTGGAACTTCCACCTACTATGTTGAAAGTACATGATGTCTTTCATGAATCCCTTTTATGAAAGTACATACCAGACCCTTCACATGTAGTCTCTTTAGAGGTAGTACTGTTGGAAGATGATCTCTCTTACGAGGAGCAGCCATTGTAGTTATTGGATCGTAGAGAAAAATTTTTACGCCAAAAGAATACTTATCTGCTCAAAGTAGTATGGAGAAACCATAAGTACAAAGTGGAAACATGGGAACTGGAGGAAGAAATGACAGAAAAGTACCCACACATGTTTTTGGTTTATAATGTAAAACAAAATTTCAAGGGTGAAATATCATAAGGGGGAATAATATATTGACCCATGGTTTTCAATGGAAATTCCCTTCTCATAAGTATGTCATAAAATCACATGAAAATAATACATAATAAATTAATAATTGCTAAGTAACCTTTAAACATAAGTTTGACACTTCTATGTTTGGAATTTCGGCATACTCCGTTGTAATCCGTAAGTTATTTAGAGTCTGATAAGAAAAAACATAATTTTTGTTGAATTGTATCCCACCCTAATAAATAGTAACATTCCCTTAGGAATAGTGATATACACTAATGAATAGTGGCTTCACCCATGATAGTATAAATATAATATTCAATTTGGTTGTATGATATAACTATATTTTAGAATAAGTTAATGAATGTTTTAAAACTGGTATTGATAATAAATTATTATTTTAATTAAATATTAAATTAATCATATATAGGAAATTATTTTCCAAAAATGGACTTCATTTTTTGGATTCTACATGTCAAAAAATGGTTAGGGTGAGTTTTTGTTATTTTTTTGAAATACTTGAATTTTTTATAAATACTAGAATCTGATAATTCACAATAAATGCTAAATAATGGATTAATTGAGTCATCGATGATGTTCGGCTGATGTAAGCCCACTTGGTTTATGATAACATGATAAAATTACTATTACTAGTCATTAATTACTTACTATTCCTTGTCTTTTGAAGAAATAATAAATTTATGGATATAATATTATGAAATCTCTCCTCTCCTCCACTATAACCCCCCCCCCCTTCACTCCATATTTTCTTCACTTCTCTCAAGCCTTGTGTCTTGCCTTTATTCATCCCAAATCTCTCTCCAAGGTCCTCACCAACCTCCAAAATCTCTTAGCCTCCTCAAAATACCAAAACCCCACTCCTTAAGAGGTTCTCAAAGGAGGAAGTCACATGAGTTAAATTCATCTTTCCAATTCCTTCATTTCTTTTATGTTCTATTTATTTTTGTTTCTTTCCTCACCTCCCATCACCATAATAGTATGATACATCTATTAAATACATGTACTATAATGTTTTCATGCTAATGGTATATTTCGTTATCTTCTCTTCATTCCCCACAGTTTTATTTGAAAGAAATGAAAGCACCGTTAGAGATGTGCTAATTTAGCACATTCAAGGACAACAATTTGTGAATTTCTATTATTATCTATAATTCTGGTCATGAAACCATTTTTGTTGTGGTTGAACCAAATTATTATATATGTAATATATCCTATTTTGGGTTCTATAATCCTTTTGTAAAAATGGAATTAAGTTATAAATAAAAATACCTTCTTTGTAATCAAATCCACCAATTAACAAAAAAATATCACTAAGGTTATATAAATAATAATTGGACTTCACTCTAAGTAACCTAATTAATATTAAAACCATATAATCTCTTGGATGTGAAATAAATAATATAAGTTCAATTCTGGACAACCACTTTCATCTTACTTATATGTTAGGATGGTATGTCTGAGTATGATATACTCTATAATACCAAACATAGGATCGAAATAAGAATGAGATTCTCAGATACAAGAGGGGGGGGGGGTGAATTGTACATTTTAAAAATTCCTTTGGAACTTTTAAATATGGTTATGTTTAATAAGGTTAAACAAGATAATTAAAAATACCTCTATAAGTTCTAATCACTTGCAAAATTCCGAAAATGTGATTCTGAAAATGAAACTTAACTAAAGTTTACAAAGATGAAGATTCTACCTTAAAGCGTATATAATCTTACAATATCAAAGTACAAAAGTATGGAGGTAAAAGATAGTTATACTTTACATAGTAATACAAATGCAGTGGAAAAACTTGTAACAAGACAAGTAACAATTAATAATTCTTTTATCCCCAATAGAAGGGTATCCAACAACCATGGATAATGGTCCCTTGATTTATACATTCAAGAAAGTCTGTCTTAACCTCATCAGGGTAAGCCCTCAATATGATGAATGGAGTCTGTCTTGATATTCCCGCAAGCCCTCAACTATCGCATAGTCGACACCTATATATTCCTCAGCATGGAAGCCCTCAACTTCAAGGTGTTGGAACCTATGTCTTCTTATCCCTTGAAGTCCTCGATTGTACACAACAACAATCAGAGTCGCACAAAGCTAATATTCACAAGGAAAAGTCTGAACAAGCTGTTAAACCATTTTGAATGAATAATTAGAGTTGATAAGAGCCTCTCTATCAAGAAATCACTTCAATAGAATGTAAGCACATATGTTAGAGTTTTTTCAAAGTTGTGAGCTCTTTTCAAATGAGCTCCTATTTATAGGAAAATCTCCAATGGTCGTCTCCCTCCTCCAACAGACATATTCTTCCTTGAAATTCAGATGGACATGTACATGTGTGACTCAAACAAAGATTAATTAATAACTGAAATCACGACATTGTTTTATAACAAAATGAGTGTCAGCTTATCCAGAAACGGATATTTGGAATGGATAAAATGAAAGTTCAGAATCTAAGAAAAAACTGAATTCGGAGTCTGTAGTAATAAGATATTCATATTCTATTTTTATTATGGAATTCGTTATGATAATTTTTAATCAGAATTTATAATAAGATTTCGTAATCAGAATTCATCATTTGAATTTGTAATGAGAATTCGTAATCTGAATTCATCATCAGAATTTGTAATGAGAATTCGTAATCAGAATTCATCATCAGAATTCGTAATGAGAATTTGTAATAAGAATTGATCGTTAGAATTCATAATGAGAATTCGTAATCATAATTCATCATCAAAATTCATAGTTATAACTTTATACAAGTTCATAATCAGAATATAGAGTTGAACTTCGTAAAAGATTGTAACAGGGAATTCAGAGTAGAACTTATTAAAATTTCGTAATAGGAATTCAGAGTCTTAAACACAATACCTTACATCTATGTATTATATGATTCTGAGGTTTTAGGTATCAATTAATTTTTTTTACTTATGAAAAATTTTATTTGAGCAAAGAAAATAAAGTAGGGTGAAATTTCCTTAGAGAAGTAAATTTTTCTTATTGGGGTAAAATAAAATTTTCTTTAAGATGAGGTGTTTGTGATTTTCAAAACCAGAAGAACGATCAAGTAATAAGGATTCCTTGACGACTTATCAATCTCCCCCATACATGAAGGAATGGAAATTTCATAAGGAAAACCTTATTGACTCAACAATTTCCCCTTTTAGGAATGCAAAAACATCCTTACGAAAAATAATGTATGAATTAGAATATATTTTTATACTTGAAATTCAAGCTTATCTCCCTTTGTTTACGATCAATGGTGAATACGACTAACTCCCCCTTAGGCGTTGGAACTCTAAGGATTGTATTCTAGATTTCCTAAATTGTATTTTTATTATGAATAAGGAAACCTTCGTAATGAGCACTCCCCCTTAAATATACTCCCCCTTACTTAGGGATAGTTCTTCTTATACTTCGAAATTGTTTCTCCTCCCTTTTTTATTTTTCCTTCTCCCTTTGGAGTTATTTTTTCCTTCTCCCCCTTTGTGATTTTCAAAAAGAGTTTGAGGGAATGGAAAATAAATATGTTACCTGAACATTAAATACCTACAAATAAGACAAGCATCGACAATTTCATTATGATTAGAAATATTAGTACAAGGAAAATAATGCAACAAAATATCAGAGTGGTCTATTTGGTTTCTTTTTCCTTGGCAATTAGTATCTTGACAATTGTCTTCAACGTCTTCATCACTTTTTGGTCCTCTTCTACTTGCTTATCTAATGCTATTATATTTTCTTGTTGATCCTTCTGGACCTCTTCCTGAGCCTTCATGGCCTCTTCCTGAGCCTTTAACAATTCGTATTGCTTCAAAAAGTTTTCTTGCTTCTCACTCTGAATCTCCTTTTCTGTTTTCAATCTTTGAACAATTTAGCTCAGCTTCCCATTCAGATATTTTACATTCTGAATCCGAGTATTTTGTTCAAGGGTTACCTTTTCCTGAAATATGTCTGAAAGATTTTTCATTTTGGTATCCTCAATACCAAAAGCCTCCTTAACATCTTCTTGTAACTGATCAAGCTCTTCCATATCTTCAACAATATTCTTAGACTATTTGGTCATTTTTTTACAGGAACTTCTGTGAGATTCATAATTGATCATGAAATTTTTTAAATCTTCCTCATACTTTACACATCTGTCCATTACCATCGCTACATAGTCTGATTTCGGATTCATACTGAGTTGAAGCATCTGGCATCTGGAATCAATTGTGGGAAATATTGGAATAGTATCAACCAATTTCTGTAGAGACTGAACATCAAAATCAAGCCCTAAGGCAGATGATTTTGTATCTGACAACTTGCTAGGAGATTTTTCTTCTTCTATTTCCACCAGCTTCATTTTAGAAGAACCTCCAACTTCCTTCTTCCATATAATATATATCTTTTGAGTTTCAACAATTACCTGTTTCCACTTGCTTATTTTCGGTATGACTTCCTCATCTGGTGATTCATTCTCACTACCGGAATGTTGACAATCTTATCTTCATGCACTTTCCCTTTTCCATCTCCAGCTTCAACATCCTCATGGAGGATAAAGTCATGATTGTTAATTTCATCTTCAGATGGCTTATTGAATTCTTCTTCTCCTTTCACATCAACTCTAGGTGTAGCATGTATTGAAGATCCGACTTGAGAAGTTTTAAGTGAGAATTTCTTGAAATCATTATCCTTCTAATGAATGTCTTCAATTTTCTTGATTACATCATCAGAGCTTCTACTCATCTCATCTTGTTGAACATCCTCCACAGCTTGCTGAACAACAGCCATCACTTCATTCTCAACTTTTTTTTGGGATTTTCTGGAGTCTTCTTTCTTGGAGACTTAGTCCATGATTCCACAAGGAAAGACTTCGGAACTGGGATTTTCTCAGATTCAATTTCAGCGTCCCTCAGAAGGGATTGACAAATCATGGCCTCTGTCATTTTCTTATTCTACTTTTTCTCAATTTCATTCTTCTCTAGCTCATCAGTAGCTTTTAATTTCAAGGCCATAGCCTCAGAAGGGTCCGAGCCAAACAATTTCTCCCCATCTTTCATCTTTTCCTTGATCTCTCTCCACTTTTCTACAACCTCATCCGGTAGGCTTTTTGATTTTTGGGTTTAGGAGGTGAGTATTTGACTTCTTTGATATTGGGGTTTTATCTTCAGCTTGCACTTCTTTCAGCTTTATTTTCTTATTGTACTTCTTTGAGGGTTCATTCTTTTCTACATTTTTGAGATTGGCTTCTGCCTCCTCCTCGGTATATCATAGAGCTCACCTGAATATTTTGAGAAACCAACTATAATTTTCTTCAGTGTGTCATCAATGATCAGCATCACCTTGAAATTTCTCGGCATGAAGCTACATGGGATTTTGAAGGATTCTAGGAACCTAACTATCAAAATAGAAAGAAATTTAGGATACATAATGATCTGAGCTCTGAGGTTCCCATTCTTGATGTTCTGAATCATAATGAGGATGTTCCTCATCAAATTGATTTTCCATAGATTTACCAAAAAATATAAGATGTACATGTCGATCTTCTTAAGGGTATCCATGTCACCCTTCCTTGGTATGATAAACCCTTACACCAATAATTATAGAATCCTATTATTGGTTTAGAGATGGGCGATTTTCTTTGCAGTGTTGATATGAGAAAGACCAAGGCACTCCATAGCCTTAGCCTTAACAAAACTAACCTGAACCTCTGACAAATAATGAGAGAAAAAAAATTTCCTCTCCATCATAGAGTATTCCAACCAGGCTATCCACCTTGGTATAAGATAAAGCATACATCTTCCCATAGCTTTTTAAGGAGAACTTCTCCCTTCCATAATCCTTGGAAAAATTGGCTGACTCATAGAACTCTATGAGCAAGTCCAGATACACCATATCTTGATCTCGAGTTTTGGAAATGACTACATCTTCCCATCCATTGAGCTTAATATTATTGGTAATAAGGGAGTCATACATATTGAAGAAATATGGGTGTACCAACCTACCCCAATACATCTACCACTCTAATATTGGCTTGACTGAAGACATATCCTGAGAAGGGGCTTCTGCGGACATTCGGGCTGAGGAGCTTTGAGAGAATAGGAATCGGCTTAAGAAAGGAATCATATCTTCGAGATGGGAGAGCTTGGAAACTAATCAGGGACACCATTTGGGGTCCCCTTTATATAGGCAATGGTGGTGACCTTTCATCTTTCAAACCTAATCTAACGGTTGAAAAAATCTCTGATCTGATCTGACGGTTGAAAACAACCCGCAAGGAAATCGTGAATCAGATCATTTGAGGTTCTAAGAAAAACATTCAGATTTAAGAAGAAACAAATCTGAAATATTAAAAAAAAACCAAAAATTAAAAATGATTACGAAAACATGAGTAATGAAGTCATACATTTCGTATTGGTTAGGAAGTTTATTCGTAATAGGTGATCTTCTTCTTGAATAAAATTTGACTACAAAAAACTCACTATAAATAACATACTCAGAAAAACATACTATGAAAACATACTACGAAGTACTTACGATTTAAAATTTTTATTGTAAAAACATTGAGTACCAAAAAAACACGATTATGAAAATTATGAGTAAGAAAAATTATGAAAATCATAGTTCTGAAAATTACCATTAAAAAAATTTCCATTACAAAAATTTCTATTATTGAAAATTTCTATTAAGAAATTTCCATTACAGAAAATTCCTTTATGAAAATTTCCCTTAGTAAAATTCAAGGTAAAATGAATTTCATTTTGAAAACTTCAGTTCCAAAATTTCATTACGAAAACTTCAGGTCTGAAAAATTTCATTATGTAAAACTTGAAAAACATACTAGGAAAATTTTCATTACGAAATTTTTTTGAAAATCTAACTACAAAAATATTCATTACGAAATTTTTTGAAAATCCAACTATGAAAATTTTCATTTCAAAAAAATTATTATAATCTAACAACGAAAATTTTATTTTGAAAAATTTGAAAAAATTCATCAATAAGAAATGTACTCCCTCTATGAAAAAGAGTTTAATACTGTAAGGAGATTGGTTCAACATGATGTTAATGAAGAAATATTACCTCACGATTATCATTCCTATCATATTTTTAATGTATTCAAATCTATTGATAGATATAGATTTTGTGAAAATATTAGAAAATTGATCTTGTGTTCCGATGAATTGAAGAATGATATCTCATTTTAGTGTGTGATCCCGAAAATGTGATTCCCAATGTCTATGTGCTTTGCATGAGAGTGGTGTGTAGAGTTTTTAATAAGGGAAATGGAACTTGGGTTATCACACAAAATTTGAGTCCTAGTAATACTCAAGCCATAATCTGTGAGTGTGTGTTCCATCCACAACACATGAGCACAACAACTCCTAGCTCCTACATATTCAGCATCAGTAGTGGAAAGTGCTACTGAGTGTTGCTTCTTTCACAAACATGAAACTAATTAATCTCATAAGAAATAAAAAGTTATGAATTTACCCTTTTTATCAATTCTACATCCACCAAAGTCTGCATCCGAAAAACTCTTTAAAACAAAATCATTTCCAGAGGTGTTAACTAGTCATAAATCTATGTTTCCCTTTTAGTAGCAAAAAATTCTCTTCACTGCCTTTAAATGAGATTCCATAACATTGAATTGATATATTTCACATAATAATACTGAAAACATTAATTCTATATGACTAGATGTTAAGTAAATTAGACTTCCAATCATTCCTCTAAAAGATTTTGGATCTACTTGTTTTCCATATTCATCAATATCAAGTGTGTTTGAGGTACTGATGGGAGTACATATACTCTTAGTGTTGTCATATCCATAATTTGTAAGAATATATTTAAAATACTTATGTTGGGATATGTATATTCCATCTGATTTTTGAGATATTTGAAAACCGAGGAAAAATGTTAACTCACCCATCATACTCATTTCAAACTCAGATTTTATTAGATCCTCAAGGGAATCAGTTAAAAATTGCCGAGTTGAACCATATATAATGTCATCAACATAAATTTGAACAATCAAAACATTTTTCTTATCATTCTTTAAAAAAAGGTTGGATATACATTTCCCGTAACATAGTTATTTTGAATCAAAAATACTATATGTCTATCATACCAAGCTCGAGGCGCTTGTTTAAGGCCATAAAATCATTGGTATGTGTAAAGACATGATTAGGATGTTTTGTATCTTCAAATCCAGAAGGTTGTTCAACAAAAACTTCTCTTGAACATAACCATTAAGGAAAGAACATTTCACATCCATTTGAAAATGTTTGAAAGTAAAGAATGATGCAAAGGAATGTAAAATACGAATAGATTCAATTCTAGCTACTGGAGCATAGGTTTCTACATATTCTATTCATTCTTTTTGATTATTTCCCTTAGCAACTAATATTGATTTATTTTTTACTATGATTCCATTTTCATCACACTTATTTCGGAAGACCCATTTTACTCCAATTATAGAAATTTCCTTAGGTCATTCATCCAAGGTACATAATTTATTCCATTCGAATTCATTTAGTTCATCATGCATGGATTTTATCCAATCATTATCACCTAGA
The DNA here is from genome assembly GCA_963277665.1 of Viscum album. Classification (NCBI taxonomy): domain Eukaryota; kingdom Viridiplantae; phylum Streptophyta; class Magnoliopsida; order Santalales; family Viscaceae; genus Viscum; species Viscum album. Next base: position 261,203,497 of record OY728161.1, read on the forward strand.
GATTGATCAGTGCTTTCTGGTTCTAATTGGGAAAGGAATGCTAGATTTTGTACTTCATTTCATAAGGAACTTCATTTCCTTACGGGTTGATTCACATCACCAATGATATTATCACTGGGATGATTATTTAGAAATGACTGATTTGGGTTTTGTAAAACCTGTTCATCAATATATGGTATGAAATCTTCTGGGGTAAATATTTCATGAGTATCTTATTGAATATTTTCCTTATCAGAAAGATCTTTTATCATAGGTTGATAATAAATTTTTGAAAACACATCCAAGGATATAGGTTGAGGTTGTTTAAAATAAAATGATCAATTTCATCAAATTTGACATGTACTATCTCTTCAATAGTACATGTGTTTTTGTTAAAAACTCTATAGGCCTTTGAAATTGTGGAGTAGCCTAGAAAAATTCCATCATCAGATTTTGGTGTGGATTTATGTAAAATATATTTAGTATTCAGAATGAATTCCTTGAATCCAAAAACTTTAAAGCAGTAAAGTCTAGGTTTTCTACCATTCCATAACTCATAAGGGGTTTTATTAAGAAAAGGTCCAATCAAAACATGATTTATAGTATAACAAGAATGACTTACAGCTTCATCCCAAAAAATTTTGGTAACAAAATACTCACTCAACATGGTTCTAGTTATCTCTTGAAGAATTATATTTATTCTTTCTATAACACCATTCTATTGATGTGTTCTAGGTTGTGAAAAGTTATGAGTAATGCCTTTTCTACTTCAAAATGTTTCGAAATCAGAATTTTGAAATTCTCCTCCATGATCCCTATGAATAGTTTTCAATGGAAGGTTTTTCTCATTTATAACATGGGATCAAAATCTTTTCAAATAAGAAAAAGCATCAGACTTCTTTTCTATAAAATAGACCCACGTAAATCTAGTGTAATTATCGACCATAAAAAATACATAATACATGCCCACAATGCTTCCAGTTTATGTAGGACCAAAAAGTCCCATATGCACTAGCTGTAATGCATCAGTGGTTGAGACTTCACTAATGGATTTAAAACTTTATTTTTGTTGCTTTCCATATTGACATGGTTCACAGACTTTTGAATAATCAAATATATGCTCTGTTAGATCATTAATAAGTCTTTTATTAGAAAGTTTTCATATGTTCCTAAGGTTACAATGTCCTATACTTCTTTTCCATAACCAAGAATGATCTTCCCTTTCACTAAGGAAAGGTACGTCTTTTCTCATAAGGTCTTCTATGTTTGGTGTGTAAACGTTCTCTGGCCTATGGGTACAAAGAATAAACTCTTCCTTGGAATTTTGTACTATGCACTTGTCATTCCTAGAATTCACAAGGTAGACATCATCGCATAATTGGCTTATGCTAATGAGGTTGTGGTTAAGACCCTTAACAGATAAAAAAATTTGAAATCAATGTTTATGCAATAAGATCAATGTTACCAGTACCAATAATTTCTCCCTGAGCATTATCTCTGAAAGTTACTTTTCCTCCTTTCGTCTTCATAATCTTTTCAAAACAGTTTTTGTTACCAGTTATATGCCGGGAACATCGACTATCCATGTACCATGTATTTTGGTTGGTACATTCCCTATTTTCCTGAAAATATTAAAAATTTAGGTTTTCAGAATTCAGATATGCTTGGATCCAGAAATCATAGAATGTAAAATTTTGGGAACCCACGCCTTCTTAGAAAAATATGCTTTATGAAATCCTAATGATTGGGTTTTTTTAGGGAAAAATTCATTTCCCAATTACCACCACATTGACACTTAGTACAGAATAGCACATTTTGAGGAACAAAGTAATTATTACTAAATGATGGTTTAGAACCAGTATAACCATAACCAAAAGTATTCCCTTGAGGTTAGATTTGTGAATACATTTTATCAAAATTTTCCATATATAGCGTACAGTTTGACAAACACTTCCTCATAGCAAATATTTATGATTTGAGTTTTATAACTAAATTCTTTTATTCCAGAAAATTTGAACTAGAGCTGGTCTCGAAAACATTTTTTATAAATTACATTTTCTAGATCATTAGAATGTTTATTCTTCTCAGATCTTAATTCCTCATGATTTTTTGAAATACATTCAACATCATCATTTTTTATCAAGATCTTTAGAAAGGTATGATATTTTCCTAGTGAGAATAATATTCCTAGAATTTTCATTATCATTATTTATCATGAGTTTTGAATTCTCATTCTCAAGTAGTTAGGCAAAAGTAGAAACTTCTTCATAGGTATGTAAAGTATTATCTTCCTTAGAAGATGATTCTTCATCCGAAGAGTTATAAAATTTACTATCATTAGATTTTAAAGAATCATTGGTCAATTATTCTATATTGTGTACCTTAGCCATCAAGCAATGATTATCAATATGTATCCTGGTTAAAGGGCCATGATTCTTTTGTCCAGAAGATTCATAATCCAAAGATTCATCTGAAGAATCTCCACCACCGGCACTCCATGTGTCATTGGCTTTCAACACTTTCTTAGATTTGGACATGTAATACTTCTTTATGTTTTTCTCATAATTCCTTTCTTTTCATTCTTTTATATTGAACATAGGGCAGTCAGGTCTTATGTGTCCAACTCTCTTGCATTCATTACATGTAACTTTAGAATCTTTCTTGTCTTTCCTTTCCTTATTGCATTTGGATTGAAAGTTCCTCTGTCCAGCTATCTTCTTCATCCTTCGAGCAAGATTTGCTAATTCATTTTATGAGGATTCACTTTATCTAGATTCAGAATGGGTATCTATTTTCTTAGATCTGGATCTAGTAATTATCTCAGGAGTCTTGGATTTCATAAGATTGGAAGTAGTAGTAAAAGCTACACTGCCATTTCAATTCTTCTTCTTCACAATATCAGCATCTCTCATAATTCTAGTCTCATGCTGAAGAAGAGTTCCAAACATCTCATCAAGGGTAATCTGAGTGACCTTTCTATTCTCATCAATTTCAGTCCTTTTAGATTCCCACTCCTTTGAAATTATGTTGACGATCTCATCAACAAGGGCTTCCTCATCCAATCCTTTTTCACCCACTGATTGTAAGCTATTCACAATAGTCATGAATCTCTGTTGCACCTTGCATATGGGTTCACCATAAGGAAAAAAAACCATGATATTCCTCTCTAAGAATAGCTCTTCTGGTCTCAATTACATTGGATGATCCAAAGTGAGTAACTCCGAGTTTCTTCCATATACAATTTGCTGCTTCATAAGATTAAATTTGGATATAAATATTTATAGTCATTGAACAAAGTAAAGAATTGAGTACCATATAATTAAGTTTATATTCATGCTTTTCTTGATTTGTAAAGGCACTTACTTCTTTATCATGAATTTCGTATCCACTGATAAGCATAAAAAAATTTCAAACCTACTGTTGATAATGAAAGTCTTCATGCGATCTCTTCAATATTCATAATCATTACCATCAAAGATAGGTGGTCTGGTTGGATTAATATTTTCTATTGAACAGACATTGATTCCTGCCTTCTTTAATAAAAGTCTTTTCCACAAAAACTTGTTAGTAGAAATAGTTTGTAAAAAAGGAAAATATTTTAAGCCAGAAATAATATAATGTAAATGTATATCTACATTAATGTTAATCGGAACTATGATTCTAAAAAACAGATTCTGAAAACAATATGAATCCGAAAGTGTGAATTCGATGATTTAATTCCGATAATTATCTTCTGAATCTAATCGTGAGATTAATTCAGATTGAACAAAATGCTATGATACCAATTGTTAGGATGATATGTCTGAGTATGATATACTCTATAATACGAAATATAGGACGGAAATAATAATGATATTCTCAGATACAAGAGGGGGGTGAATTGGACCTCTTAAAAATTCCTTTGGAACTTTTAAAGATGGTTATGTGTATCAATGTTCAATAAGATAATTCACAAAAACTCTATAATATTTAATCACTTGCTAAATTCCTAAAAAGAGATTCCAAAAATGAATCTAACTAAAGTTTACAAAGATGAAGATTATATCTTAAAGCATATAGAATATTACTATATCAGAGTACAAGAGTAAGGATGTACAGGATAGTTATAATTTTCTTAACAATACAAATGCAGCGGAAAAACTAGTAACAAAACAAGTAACAAGTAATAAGTATTTTAACCCAAAGAGAATGTATCCAACAACCTTGGAAAAGGTCCCTTGATTTATACTTTCCAAAAGGTATGTCTTAACCTCACCAGTGTAAGCCCTTGAAATGAATATTGGAGTCTATCTTTCTATCCACGCAATCCCTCAACTATCAGGTAGATGACACCTCTATCTTCCTCAGCAAGGATGCCCTCAACTTCAAGGTGTTGGAACCTATGATTTCCTATCCCTATAAGTCCTTGATTGTACACAACATCAATCGGAGTAGCACGAAGCAAATCTACATAGTGAAAAGTCTGAACAATCTATTCAAACTTTCTGCACGAATCTTGATAGTTGATAAGAACCTCTCTCTAGAAATCAATTCAACTGCATGTAAGAACAGATGTCAGAGTCGTGTCAAAGTTGTGTGATCTTTTAAATGATATCATATTTATAGGTAAAGATCCAATGGTCAGCTCCCTCCTTCAACTGTCATATATTTCCTTGGAATTTAGAGGGACCTATACACGTGTCACTCAAACAATGGTTAATTAATAACAAAAAGAATGACATCGTTTTATAACAAAATGACTGTAAGCATAACAAAAAACTGATATTCGGAATGGAGAAAATGAAAGTTCAGAATCTAAGAAAAAACTGAATTCAGAGTCTATAGTACTAAGATATTCAGATTCTATTTTTCTTAAGGAATTCATAATGAGAATCAGTAATCAGAATTTTTCATCAGAATTCATAATGAGAATTTGTTATCAAAACTCATCATCAGAATTCGTAATGAGAATTCATAATCAGAATTCATCATCAGAATTCGTAATGCGATTTTGTAATCAGAATTCATCATCAGAATTCGTAATGAGAATTTGTAATCAGAATTCATCATCAGAATTCATAATCAGAATTCAACATCAAAATTCATAGTTAGAAATTTATATAAGTTCATAATCAGAATTCAGAGTTGAACTTCATAAAATTTGGTAATAGGGAATTTGTAGTAGAACTTCATAAAAGTTTGTAACAGAAATTCAGAGTCTTAAAAATAATACCTTACATCTAATTATTGTATGATTCCGAGGTTTTAGATATGAATCTGATTCTTATACTTAAGAAAAATTTGATTTGAGAAATGAAAATAAGGTAAGGATAAATATTCTTAAGGAAGAAAATTTTCCTTATAGGGGTAAATTAAAATTTGCTTTAGGATAAGGTGTTTGTGATTTTTAAAACAAGAGGAACGATCAAGTCATAAGGAAACCCTGATGACTTATCAATCTCCCCCTTACATGAAGGAATGGAAAAGTCATAAGGAAAACCTTATTGACTCAACATTATAATTCAAACCTGAATATAAGAGAGCTGATCATTTAAATCCAAGTTAACAAACGAGCCCAAACAATGAAATTGAACATTATAACTAATCAAAAAGGCATTGAATGAACTAAAAAGGGTTATAATAAATAAACAAAATATATAAGAGGTTCTATACTTATTAATGAATAATCCTAAATTGTTTATTCCGGTCTTTAATAACAAGTGGATAACACCAACAGATTTAAGGCAATGGATTCACTCCTTTTCACTCGTAATCAAGATTGTTCTTTATGCTATATCTCATACATTCGTTTCATTATTCACACTGTTGGACACAATATCCCTACAAAACGGCATTTATTTATGAGACATGGTGTGTTCCTCAATAGATTTTCAAGCCCCATGTCTCTGCTCACGCAGCCTGTGACACGATTAGAGGCTACATTACATGTACATACAGTACACGATATATACTTAGGGAAAATAGTTCCTTCCTGAATAGAAGGATACATGGAATGTATTAACTAATAAACACAATTCATTCAGGGTTTTACTAAATATTAATTTTTATAAACTACATCATAACCACAAAGAAACAATAAAACCGACATTAATGTTTCAAATTTCGATATGTGAGGGCCCATACTCCCAGCGAATCAATGTTTGGAGTCTTATACATGTAATATACAAGCATAACTATGCAATGATCCACAAAATTCCAATACACGAGGGCCCATAACACCTTAAGAACAAGTGTTTGGCATTAATTCAAACAAAATCTTAAACAATTCAATACCCTATCAAATAGAAGGAATTATATCAAAGCATCTATCACAATAACATGAATATCTAACACAACATTTATCAGAACAACATGTAATCAGCAATGCACCGTAAATGGTATGGAAATAATGCATGATCTATGATATCTAAAAAGTGAATATATGATGCATGAGACGTCATACACTCATCTCATCGGGTTTTAATATAAATGAAACCTCAATATTATCAACATTAAACACAGAAAACATGTGAATCCCTAAACGGTGAAATCAAATCAAATGTAATAATTGAAAAACCCGAAATAAGGAAATATATAATGTAAATTCTCTTTTCCCTACACATGGGTCAGCTACTCCCAGGAATAGATTATTATTAAAAACATATACTTTCTTATCCATGTCTATAGGATCCAATCATTATTTCAAGAAGAAAAGAATTTATTTTGATACCACTTTGTAAAGTCCTGGTTCTGTGTGCCACCCAATGGTGCCCCGTTACCCAGTTGGTCACATTTTCTCAAGAAAATTTCCAGAAATTCCAGAGGCTATTGACCAGCATTGAGGGCCTTGGGTGTGATAGTGTGGAAAATATGCTATCATTGGAAGAATAGTGTTGTGGAAAGAAATAGATAACAGTAGTAGAAGAAATAATAATACCATACAGGTATAAACAGCAGAAGACTGGATGAAAATAAAAAAATCTGGAAAATATTTATATTTCTATAATGATCCATGTCACACATATCTAGGAACACAACCAAAAAAGTCACAATAATAGAATACAGTAATAAGGCATGGTAAATAGAAAAAAACTAAACAACTCCAGCAGCATCACAAGACTCATCTTGGTCCCATGTTTTCTAGCTCCACAACAATAAAGTTCCATATGTAGAAGGGTACTTACCCTTATATATACCATCATAAATATAATCAATTTGGGATCAAAAGCATGACTCATATAGAGTATGAGATGAATCCCAGAATGAAACAACCCAATGATTGGTGCCTAACTGTTAATGAATATATATGGCAGGCAATAAGAAAAAAACTATAAAAAAGGAAGTACTGAAATGTATAAAGTCCTACATTTTCAATTACATTCATTTTCATTTGTCAATTAATCAACCAAATGATACAAGAAACCCTCTTGGAAGTTCTCATAACATATCACCTCTGGTTTATCTAATCAATCTCAAGTAACCCTTTGGGTATGTTCACATAGCCTAACCCCTCTAGTTCAACATATACAAGGATAAAACAACCTCCGGAGTAAGCTCAAATGGTCTAACCCATTTGGTCTCTGTAAACAAAATATGTCTGACGAATCACTCACTGTAAATTCCCCAAAAATTATTTTAACGATAAACTACAAACACTCAGAGGAAGGACACTACGTCAATTCCCCTTGTAGTCTCACAATGGTAACAATAGAAACTCTGACGGAGCACTCAACATCAATCCCCCCTATGGTCTCACAACTAGATAAAGAATAATAAACACTATGGGGAATCCCTTAACATCAATTCTCCCTATGGTATCACTACACCAAGTTCCCACATCCCTGTGTAAATAAATCGTTCATAAATGATTTTCAGAAGCCAAAGTAATCCTAAAATTTCTACTTGGCTAAATTTCTAGAATGAATATCACATTATAAGATAAATCAATCCTTCCTAACAATACAAGGAATAAAAATAATCCAGCCTAACATGACAAACTAGACCAAACAGTCAATATCAAATCAAACACTCAAAAACACCACCATTTTATGAAAAAATAACCCTATTTATAATAATGAGTCCTATCTCAAGAATACAAGTATAGCAGGCATCAGCAAGGTTAAATTCCCTAAACATGAAATACATTGAATGAGTTTATTGGGAAATTTTGCACATATAAATCACATACAACTATGTATATACATAAACCACCTACCTCGGAATTGCACAATCGATAAACTCTAGTTTCGGCCCCTGAATCCACTTAGAATTGCATAGATCTACATAAAATTATAAATCATTTAACCAAGGATATCTCATAGTAGAGGAAAAATCAGGGAACAAGGATCTAGAATAAGGAAGAACTAAGAATGGTGATTACAATGCTATCGACGACGGTTGATTAGAAGAATGAATAGTTGATCGGGGGATTGAAGAAGAATCACACCCTATAGTCACCCATGGGCATGACGAGTCAAGAAGAAGGTGTTTCTGCCAAATAGACAATACCCTAGTCCAATTTGAAATATAAAAAGGAAAGTATGTGACTTTTCCAATAAAATTACATGGCATGTATATTCCTTAACTGGCCTCCACTATAAGCGGTATCTAAGTCACCCCACAAGTCCATGTACTCAGTCGTTACACGACCAATACACAGCTACCTGCAACAACAGGGTATATAGAGTGTACTTCAATGTACACAGCATGTACTCTTTATATTTCTAGAAACTCATCTTTTCCTCAAAACACCTAAAAACCAAGGTCCTTACCTAAGATAAGAATACATTATTGGTTCTAAAAAAATCCCTCTAGTACATGTGTATTGTTTTCGAAAAAAATCTATTTGGATTCAAAAATAATAATTGAGCAGCCTCCAATGATTCTTCATTTACAATTCACAATAAAAAATAGATCATCAAAATTCACATGGGGTGCATCAATTTACCTTATTGAATATTTTGTCAAAACCAGTTGAATATTTCAGTCTAAAACTCCGATATGTTCTAAATACTCATTTCTCACGAGATTCATAAAATCAAATAATTTTTCAAATATCTAGTTTCTTGATAACATCCTATTAGATAAGGAAATTATTTTTAGATAATTAAATACGCTAGTGATAATAAATTATTGAATTGTGACATATATAAATCCACTATTATTACACATATTTATTGTCAAATTATACACCATAATTTAATGATATACACTACTAAAAATTAAAATAATTCAAGGAAGATCACCCCCTCTTAAGAAATGAATAATTTCAATCCCATTTTGATAACGAAATCCAAAAACTACTCACGAATCCTTCAACACTTCTTCTAGTGAGAGGGGAAAATGAAAATTATGTCCCATTTTCAATTATTCAGACCATAATATTGGAATTTATATAGTATAAATATTTATAATATTATATTTGGTGTAAATATGTTCATGTCTCAAATACCCATTCACCACATTCTATTTAATAAATCAAAATCTGATCATAATTTTCATTGATATCGAATATTAAACTAGTTTCATTGTGAGATCTATTATAGTTTTATTGTGAAATGAAATTTTTTATGGTAAATAAATATCAACATTCAAATCCAATATATTCTCTTAGATCTATATAATATATGAACAGTAAATTTTTAAAGTAATATCCTTCACTTCATTAATACTGAATGCAACTAATTCCTTACATTACCATTCTAACACACAAACCTCCCACTATGAAAAGTCGCCCCCTAGATATGGGCTTTTATCATCACAATCTTCTACCCAGCTGGAATTTGTGAAAATATATATGTAAAAAGATTATTTTTTGTACATTATGCAAAAATAATTCCAATTATTTTTTATGTATTCCAATAATTGTTTTGTGGAATATGGGAATCATTTTGATAACTCCTAAAAAAATCAAAATGATTTATAAAAAACAAAATATCATGAACTATATAATTCATTTAGGGAATGATAACCAATGATTTTTATTATATCTTTATAATTAACACTATATAAATAATTATTATTTTTCAATTTATTTTTTTGTACGGTGGGACTAGATACATCATAAAAATAGTTTATTTAATTACATATCAGTAATTCTATTGAATATTTCACTTGATGTTGAATATGTAATAGATTGTTTTCACAATAAAAAATCTCATTAAATTATTCATCTCGCTACACATTTAAATCTCAAAAATTATATTCATCTTCTCTAAAACATATTTAAAATGTTAATATTATATTCCTATACTAATAATTTCATTAACATAAAAAATGAATATAATTTTTATTGTTGACATCACCTTCAAATAGATGTTTATATTTAAATTTTCATTAAAAATATTTATTTCTATAAAAAACATTCCAATATAGAATTATAGGATTTAGTTTCTTTTTATATAACACATAAATCCTTCATAAACATGTATTCTATGATTTTATATTTATTATGGATTAAAAAAGAAATTGTTAAATGAAATAATTCCCTCACATCTCTCCACTAATAATGGAATATTCCACATAGATCACTATGATATTATAATATACATATGATTCCACTGATAAGAATATCCTTATGGTATTATTCCTAGATAGTTATGAATTTTTTTTCCAAAAATCAACAAGTTTCATTTTTGAGTCATATTTTAAAACTGACAATTAATTTTCCATATAATTTTTTCCGTTTTATTATTTTTATTTCTAAAAACTAAATTGTTGAAAATGGATTTATTTGTCAAGAAATCATACATACACCTAATTGGGACTATTATTAGTCTAATAATGTTATTGATTTATATAAATGCTGTATTTCTCATACACAAATAATTTTGAAAAAAAATTCGGTTCAACGTATATACTGACTACTCATTGGTCTTCCAATATCAACATCATTCTTCTTTAGATAGTTTTATCATAATAGCCAATATTATTCCATAATAAACATGGTCACTCAATATATTATATCCTTAAATATTTATATCTTACCGTTATCCTAGTTATAATTTAAATCCACTTCAACAAATGTCTATATATTTTCATCTTTATCATCAATATTTTTTTATCAGATTTATATGATTTCAACTAAAATTATCTCCTAATATTCCTCAAATAAAGATTATATTTCTTATTTAATTCCATATATTTTCACATAATATCATTCCACCATATTTTATAATATTTTATTCCAAAATTTTATCCATTTCAATAGGAAAGTAATCCAATGAAGATTAAAAATTATGATTAATCATTAATTTTACCAGTATCTCTTCCATTGATCGTTCTAAATAATGGCCTAAAAGCATTAATTTATTTTATAGCTATAATAAACTTGTTAAAAATCCCATATTGATTATATGAGACTTTATTCTGAATAAGAAATAATTTTTTATATTATATGTAGTGAAAATGGATTGTCTAAAGAAAAGGTGGAATATTTTTACAAAACTGAAAGAGTTTTTTATTACATTTTAGATATAGTATTTCAATTAAAATGCACCATTTTTGGGTGTAGGGTGTGTTGTGGGATATACTGGTGATTTATATAATGATTATTAAGATAAATTTCAATATCATTTTTTATACTGTTTTACAATGTCCTATCCCACCTTCTTAATGAATACAACATTCCCCATCTCCAATTATCATCTAATGATTTGAAAAATAATAAATTTATTAGAATTATGTATTTCTAATAGTAAAATTTTCATCTAGGAATATTCATCAATAAATTTATTATAACAAAATTCCCTCTTAGTTGAATTTTTTATTATAGTTCCTCACAAATTAGAATGAATGAGTTATTAAGGACTTATAGATAGCTTTTTTACTAATTTGTGTGAACCTTGAAGAATATTTATCCATATGTAAAATGTTTCAATTATATTAGGTAACTATTTTTAGTTAGTAAAGGCCTCATATAAGATTATGATTTCATATAAAAAATAAATTCATTCTCATAGTTGGACATTTATCCAATTGTATAGGGTATTCTCATTATTGTCACTAAAGTGGCATGAGTTATATGTGTTCTATTTTTTAAATAGATGTGTATTACTTATTTTTTCCCATATAATAATCATTCCATAGTTTGTATCCATAATGATTCATGATTTCAATTGTAATACAATTCATTCCCATCATCTCATAATTGTATAAAATTGTGTGGATTGTTGTAATGACATTAAAACCTACAGCCTATAGACCAATTCTATATTATCACATAGTCATTATGAATAATAGAGAACATATAAAAGGATATAAAATATTATTATTATGGTAAACTATATAAATACATGATTCACCTATTATATTTTAATACACAAATCAAAACATAATTTTTTTAAATATTATCATTATTACCTCTAAAATATCATTGCATATTATTCTTATTAAACATCATAGATTCTTGAGAATGTAAATAAAATAATGGTGATATCAAATACTCAGTAATAATTACATATAGTGTAATATATCATTAATAAATAATAATAATTGACTTGGAAAGGTAAATAATTTACCACTCATTCCATTTAATCAGTAAAATAACTATCATGAATAGATAAGGAATAATAATTATTTAATGAGAAATAACTAAACACATATTCCATTTAATTAATAACATGATTTTTATGAATGAGTATCTAATAATCAATATTAGAAGGGTAAATAACTAAAAACACATGGTAGTTAATCAATAATTGATATTGAAATCCATCGAGAGATTATATCATTAGGAAAAAATCTTCGATAGTAATAATTGAATTCATAAATGAAATAAATTATTAATTATTGTACATAATGATATGAGGAATAGTAATAAATTTATTTTATAAAAAAATTTCAAGATATTTTAATTATATATTGGAAAACACATTTAATTTCAGCTTACTGACTTATCTCATGAGACTAATGATGCATTGAGGGGCTATATAGTTGTAGATCACACCCATCACTCCATGTCTAAATAATTCTTCATATATCAAACAATTTATTTAATTCAAGAAAAATATTCCTTATTATAATGTATTGAAAATAAGTAATGAATATATAATTCTGACTATTCCCTTAGATAAATTTTTTTTTCCCCATATTGAAAAATATGTATAAACGATAAAAGGATAAAAACACTAACATATACCTAAAAAAGATAAATATATTTAGGTAAATTGTAATATACATTGATTGTAGGAAAGTAAATATTTAAAACAAAAGATAATGGCTAAAAAATGAATCAAGAATGTGAATTTAAATACTTTCCATGGTTGGAGTGATCATAAATCGTCAATATAATTACTTAGGACGGAATCAATAAATCAATTCCCTCGTAGACTATATATAAAATAATGGGTTTGTGACATTAATAAATTGAAAACCCACAAAAAAGAAATAAAAATTTTCTTTAGGAAAGTCTCCTTTTTTTCATATATATATTTATGATAACTAAAACCTCATTATATATTTTTAAAACACTTTTCTTTGAATATAACATCTTAAAATTACAAATAAAGATTAAAACAATTATTTGATCATGATGGTGGGTAATTTTATAGAGGTTATAATAATTAAAAACATAACATATTTAGTAAAAGAAATGATCCTTGTTTGATAAAAAATATTAAACATATTTAAATTTTTAAAAATTTTAATAATATATAAATATGACTATAATAAATCATTTGGAGAATGATGAAATAATTTTTTAGAAAACATGGTTTTGGAAGAAGATGGAAGTTCAATCAAAGAGTTAAATGAAGTCATATTTTCTAAAAACAATTTTCCAATAATTTTAATTACTAAAAAGTTGGAAAATGGTATTATTTCCAGAAAAATTAATGATTATCCATAAGAGAAGAAACATTAAAGGGATTTATTATATTGTGAAATAAACCATTTCAATAATCATGACATTGACATGAGAAGTAACAGATGAATTGATTATGAATATAAAATATAAATGAAAATTATACTAATGGATCTAAAATATAATATATTAAAAATTATGTACACACATAATCATAAAATATCAATGAAAATAATTAAGTAATATAACTAAATGAAAATAAAATGATTTTTGAAATTCCCCACCACATTTCTTATTTTCAATTGAAATAATCAGGGATGAAATATTTTAAAATGAAACATAAGACAGCTTGAAGCATTAATAATTCATGATATTATATGTTAATTGGTTTGTATATACACCAAATGAAATTAGGTTCAAAACATTTTAATATTCATCACTGAAGGTAAATAAATATGAAGTCACTTAACATACATATATTATTGGTTGAACATGGTTTAACCTCATCTATAATGGTTTCATGAATTTTATTAATTTATAACAAAACCATATTTAAATATTATCATATATTATAATCTTATAACAACTCATCATCTCCAAATTAATAATATTCCATTATTTTCGTTGTTTTGAGTAGTAATTTCCTTGTTTTCTCATGTGTGTTTTGTGGTTGAGGTTATTATTCATCCACATATTATATATTTAAATAATTTAAAACAATATATTATTATTTTAAATTTAATATTTATTTATTATATTACTATTTATAATTACTAATTAAATTTAAACTTAGATAATTGATCACATCACTCTGCGGAGATGGTAAGTCATTCACACGAAAACATGACATTATCATTTACTTAATGGGTGAATGGGTAAAAAGGAGGTTGATATTTTAATTTTAAATAATAAATATAATTTCATATATATAGCATATATTAACTAAATATATCCTTATTTCCTTCTATGTATTGTGAAAGCAAAAATTTAATCAGAAGGATTTGTCTGGCAGTACTCTGCCGTACACACAAGAGACATCATCATATTATAAAAGAAATGGAATGAAAGAAGTTATATTTGATATAAAATTATAGAAGTATAATAATTAAATAAATATAATAAAAATGTGTTTAATCCATCATTATATCTGGGTTTTAGTGGTTATTATGGAATAAATTTTAAATCGGGTTTTGAGGTTGTAGTCCACCGTACACACGATTGAAGGTTTCATTTCCCAATAGATGGATGAGGATATGGATATAATTAATAAAATAAAAATAAAAAATATTTTATTTTATGGAATATTGTATGGTTGTTATATATTAATGGTTTAATAATATTTTATGGATTTTGAATAAGTAAAAAAAGTCATTTAGGAACATTACCTATTATTCGGGTAAATTCTTTATTATTTCCCCAAAATCCATCCAGGGATGGATTTCTGATGCAACCATGGGATGTAGTATGTTGGGCATAGATTAAAGATTTTATTTAAGTATGTATTGGTAAAAAACAATGTATTTTTATGTGTTAAGTAGAGATAAGTAGTTGTGATGTATTATAAGTGGGTGATAGGGAAAACATTATATTTTTTATAAGATTCAAATACACTCAGATTTTAATAATGAACAAAAGCCTCCATAATTGGTCACTATAGTAAATTAATTGACATAATGTTTAAATATTATCATCAAATTGTCATTGGAAAAGAATAATTTTATTTTTAACCCTTATCTCATATGTATAATCCTCAATGAACCTGTTTTTACCATAACGATGATAATTAATTTTCACTATATTCACTCATTATTATGGAGAAAATTTATTTTCAATATATAAGATAGTATAAATTATAATTATTACAATTTTTTAATTATTATTACAATATAAAATTCATATACCTATAAGAATCAAATTTAAAATTATATATTTAGACACGATAAAAAACTGTGTTTCCAAAGAGAAAATTCCCTAGAGAATATAATGTTTTAATATCAAAATTTATTATTAATTATATTATAATTAGATAAATTAGAATATATTTAATATGAATGACTTAAATTTAATTTAAAAACAATATGAAATAAAAAGTATCATTTTGAATTATTTAATTTTTTTAATGAATATCAATATTATTCATTATTCATTAAAAATTGAAATTTTAAAAAAAAATACAAACAATCCACCATAAATTTTTATTCATATTATTATTTCAATAATTATTAAGATGTTTTAAAATAAATTTTCTATAAGTTTTAAAAATTAAATTCTAAATAATGCTGTAAAATCGTGAATAAACCATTTTTTAAAAATTATAATTTCCATAAAACATTTCTATTTCTTTTAAATAATTAATATTTTATTTTTATTCAATAGATAATAATGATTTTCATAATTTTTTTAGAATTATTTATGGCCAATAATTTATCATCTAGTTTCTAAGGGTATACTATATTAATATTAATTTAGGCTAGGGATTTTTGGTCTACAAATTATTGAAGAGATTAAATTTAATGAAATAAATTTTGTCGGCTGATTAAGATTGGTGTTGTTTGTTGCATATTCTATTTAATAAAATGTTTTTTATTTTTAATTTAGGGTTCATAAATTATCCCCAAATTAATAATTTTTTTTGAAATTTGATCATATTCCCATAAATCAAGGGGTTTATATTTTAAAATTCCATTGTAAAAAACCATATCATTAAAAGTGTTAGTAAAACCTATTATTGATAAGAGAGAATGTGATGTAAATATGTCATATGTAATTGTTTAAAAATATGGTTATATGATTTAGAAAAATGGTGGTATCTGAAAATATTTACATGAAATAAAAGTGAAAACAATTATAGATATTAATAGAGATCAGTAATCACAAGATAGTGAATGATCAATCGATTGTTAAGGACCTCAAAACCATAAATCAGTGATAATTTAAAAGACAATTTCATTCATCTAATATGAATGTTAGAGGGTAATATTTTTTTATGATCATTTTCTGGATGTTGAGGTCTTATTTTATTATCTAACAATATATGAAAATATATAAACATTATATCATTCAATTTTATAGTCATAATTTCATTAAATGATAATGGATCAATGAATTTACAAATTATCACTTAGTCTATGAAATGAATATCCAAATATATATTTTTTTGTAGTTCTGATGCACATATCTAACTTTTAATGGACTATAAGATATATAATATATTTAAAAGTTATTCATTCTATCGCTAAATATATTCGATAACCAATATGGTTAGAACAATTTATATAATACTATAAATTAATATCTAAAACTACACAACAATACCACTAGTTTAACTATAATATTTATTAATAAAAACTTCTAATTGAAATATTATAAAATTAACAGTACCATCACATTGGCTAGTGGTAGGTTTTTAACCATTATCTACTATAGGATATGGGTTCATGCCCACCGGCCATGTGGAATGAATTTTTTTCACCTGACATAATAGTTTTACTTTTTCTAAAACCATATTAATATAATCCCTATAACAATACAATAATATAATAACCATTAATTAGCTCATCAAAAAATATAAGATAAAACTATAATTTTACCAATAACATTAACAATATTCCCTGATATGTAATATCATTCTTTCATAAATAATTTTTTCACTAAAATATATACTAAGAAAATGGGGTATATTTTTATAAATGTATTAAAATACATCACTTATCTTATAAGGAAACGATCACATCAAAACTAAAAATTGGATTTTTAATACTTAGAAATAATGAAAAATATTAATAACAAATAATACTGATAGAATCCAAATTTCATAAATTAATGAGGTGATATATGTTTCAAAAATATATCAAAATGCATAGGTGGTTCCTGATTTTTATAACCTAATATTTTTTGAGAAAATACTTCACCAATATAATTTTTTAATCCAATTATATAAATACATTAAACATTTTATTTCATTAGAGTATGTTCCATGGATGATGTTTTGTCTTTAATAAGAAGGTATTTCTTAGATAAATCTTAAGATCATGAAATTTTAAAAAATATAATAAATGGATCCCTAGGATGATATTTATTTTATTCCATCATACTCTTCATTTTTCCTCTATAATTCATATCATTATTCCTATACTTTCTACACATAAAACATTTTCCCATCCCTATGATATACATTTTTTGGTGTTAATTTCCTTTTTTACATGAATTAAATCAAACCTGTATTGGTCAATGGCCTCCATCACTTGATATCTTAGCAAAATCTATCATTGTAGTCATTGTTGTGTCTGAGATTAGGTTAATGTATATGTTTTAATCATATTTCATGATAACATGTCAGTAATAATAAAAATATCATTAAATCTTGTCGTCTTTCTATTTTTTCCTCATTGACATCATATTTTTCATAATATTAAATGTCAACTCAATTCTGTTGGGTTCCAAATATTTAAAAAAACCATAAAGATTATTTTTTTAAACAGTAATCATAATAAGAAAACCATGTAATCATTTTATAAGATTTCTCAATCATGTAACATTCATTTCAATCGAATATACCATTGTTTTAACCTTGGTGTATCATTATCTTCATTTATTTATATCATTTATAGTTGTTTGTAATGAAAATTTCAATTATACAAGGAAAATTCTTGGGGAGTGTCAATCATGGTGTGCAGTAAGGCCCATTGTAATATACTAGGTAATGATAAGGTTAATCCTAACACAACATTGTCATAGTTATTACCCCATAGATCGTCTTTTCCAGAGCCATGTCCACTTACAAAATAAATATATTTATGTATTTATAGGGTAAATCACCAAATATATACCTTACCAAAAAATTTGGATATTATTCAATACGTATTCACAATGTCAGCTTTAGTTATTTTGTTCCAAAACTTATTTTTCCTAAATATAGTTCCTAAGGATTCAACTAAACTTCCATTAATACATACTCTAATGGCCCCAAACCCAATATCCCAGATTTGGTGTCTTCATTATTAAATTTTCATATGATACAAGTTTTCGAAACCCCAAGGGATAAAAATAATAAAAGTATTTTTAAATAGTATAAATACATGATTCCCAAAATAAATTATAATAGAAAAAATACCAAAAATATAATTTTATAATTCTTTCTATTATATCCTTCTATATACTTCATATCCCCCTTATATGATTCATGGTAAATAAAAAACAATGGGAGAGATCAAAGGATCACTATAAGTTATGATCATTGGAAGTTACCATTAATCAATATTTGTAATCAATACAAAAAGGTAAATAACTAAACATTTGTTCCATTTTATCAATAAATTGAATATCATTATTATATATGGGATGATAAATATTAGATGGTAAATAAGTAAACACAAATTCCATTTTACGAATTACATGATATCATGAATTTTTATGACCTAATAATTCTGACTAGTTAAATATTGGAAAGCACATGTGATTTTATAAATAATTGAGAATAATATGCATCCTCAGATAATATCTTCACAAAAATATCCTTGATGATAGTAACTAAAATCTTAATGAAGTTAATTCTTTATTATTCGATGTCATAATCTCATGCACCATGATACCTCTACATTCAAAACAGTTCCAAATATATTTTAAAAATACTGGTAATGAACCATCTAATTAGAGCTTACCGATTCTCCTAATAGAACATACATTGCATTGAGGGGGTATATAATTATGTTCCCCAGCCATCACATAATGTCCAAATAATTCCTCATATATTGAATAATCAAATTAATTAAGAATCTACGTAAATTATCATTAAATATCTATATAGGGTAATGTATAGGGAATTATCATTATTTCCTCAAATAAAATATTACTTTTGAATATATATCACCGTATTTATAAATGATATAATTTTTTTATCTATAAACACATCCATTAAATATAATAAGAATATTTGATAATTTTTTATTTCCAGTGATCATTGTAACTTGAATATTTTATTGGATAGTCGATGACTAAAAATGAATCAAGAAAGTGAATGTAAATACATTACATAGTAAAAATAATCATAACCTATTTGTAAAATAAATAATGATGGTATCAATATAATATATACATATTAGAGTATATGTATAATAAATGGTTTTTTGTTCATGGAGAAAAATACCATAACAATTTCAATACGATCATTCCAGGGAAAAATATCCTCATTACTTTTATTTTTTAACTATAATTTCATAAATATGCTGACAAATTTTTTTTCTAAAATAACCTTTAAAACTATTAAAAGAAACATTAAATCAGATATGGTTCATTATAGTATATAATTTGTTAAAATTTTGTACATGTTAAAATAAATATTCCATTATCATTTTTGTAAAATGAAATTAAATCATTTATTTTAAGATGTCATGAATATTACATTAAAAAATTATTAAAGGTAACAAATGGATAATAATTATTTAATAAACAATTTGTATATTGCTAAAAGAACTATTAAAATATTTCTAGAAAATAGTGTTTTTGAAGAAGATGGATTTTAATCTAAAGTTAAAAATGAATTTAGATTTTATTAAAAAAAATTCTGACTAATTTTATGTACCCAGGAGAATAATAAATTATTAAATTTCTTAAAAATGTTTGATAACAATATGAGAATAAAATTAATTTTTTTTCATTTTCAATTGTTCAAATAATTTCCATCATTTGATGTCCATGGAAAAATAATCCTAATTATAATGAGATCATAGGATAAACCCTTAAAAAGATCACAATATTGATGTGATAATTAACCAATAATTATATTATGTGAATAAAATGTAATTCCACATGATGAAATTGGAAATAAAACCAAATAGGTTCAAAATAGTAAACAAACATAAAATTATAATATCAAATACAATGAGGAAGTAATATATCCCAATGAATATAAATTGAGTTTTCCAATTCATTACTGCATAGTAGTTTTCATGTCAAATACCACTGGATGAAATTATCCAAAATTGAAATAAAAAATATTAGGAATTGGTAACTATCATGAAATTAAATGTAAAAGGGTTATTATATATATCATATAAAATAAACTAGTTGTCTATCCTCTCAATATGCCTCAATGAATGAAAAATAAGACAAATCCCCAAAACCAACACTTCTGATTGATTGATGGTTCTTTTACCTCCTATATAATGTATTTATAAATTATGCTAATTTATAATATACCAATATTCGTATTATATAATATATTATCGTCTTATAACATGTTATCACCATTAAATTGATATTATTATAATTTTAAAATATCCTGGAAATAGTTTGTTCATAAGTATCAAAACTATGTTAGTCACAGGGGCTCTGGTGTGCCTCACATACACCCGACGGTACTGACTAGTATTGAGGGTATGAGGTGGTACATTGGCTACCCAATAAACCCATTATTAGAGTAGCAGAGAGTTAAAATGAAATGATAAATATCAGATGCATAATAATGGTAATAATACAATTGATGTAAATCATCCAAATTGAAATAATACATATAGAAAAAGTGGATCCATATAAAAAATAATGGTAAATACATGGACCTTGAAAAATACATGGATTAATACATACAAGTTTTAAAACAAGAAAATACCAAACATGCTATCTAATAGCATACAGATCCAAGGCACCGTCCTGGGCTCCCAAGAACCCATGATAAATCAATCAGGCATCCAAAAATATGAAATTTATCTTATCCCTACATGCATACATGAATTTTATTAGGGTACCAAACAGATCTCAAAAAAGGTTGTTAGATATACTCAATAGACCACCACCAATAATGTATAGAACAATCCAACCTTTGAATACAATATGAGTAGTTTGCAGATATAGTAGTGGTAAAGTATTATTGAAAAATGGAAAGTGTTTTTTCGGTCGTGAATGAAACAAGTCATAAATTACATTTTTCATCCCATGATAGGAAACCCTTTGACTATATTTCACCATGTAAATATAAAAATAATTTTATACACATGTAGGTATTAATTTTCTTTATATATGTAATTACATTTATACCCATATATATAAATACATATTGTTTTCTATGACCTGAGGAATAACTCAAGAATCCATGTCTAGTGAATATATTCTCATAAAGTATTTGTGGATTCCATTCTCGTAGGACATAAATCATGATTCATTACATGTTCAAAAATCACAATTATAAGGTTCCCCATGCCCAAGTATCACATCAGTAAGTACATCATTCTTGAGTATCAAAGATGTTTTGGAATCATGTGTGAGTATAATATCGAATGAACCAATATGAAATATTATTATCCAATTAGTAGTTTATAATTCATTAAAAACCCATTATAACATGTTAGAAAGCAATTTTTATATTAAATCATGTGATGTGGTCTTACCACTCACTATTCATTGAACTCATTATAGTCAGTTCATCTAAATAACAAAACAAAACAACTTTAGAGACCATTTGGTCCTATAAGAATTAATAATATCAATTCAAATTACATAACATCACTTAAATAGGTTTATTTAGTTGATATGGGCTTATTATAACTATAATTAAGAGGTATAATGCCTTTTATATCAAGGACCTCAAATTATTTAAGGAAAATTATTATTTTACAGAAATACATAGATAATTTGATGTGTGGTATCACACCACATAATATAAATAAATATGTATTAATGTATAATCATTATATGACATTCTATATTCTAGTGGTGGAACACTCATCCAGTATCAGACATTGGTTTTATCCAGATGAGAAGAAGATAGAAAAATTGAAAAAAATAGAAAATAGATCATAAAAGGTGGAAAAAACAATTCTGATGAAAATGATATTATCTAATGGAGGAAGTAAACATATTAATGTTATTATATGTGGTGATACAACATAACATACATCACTCAAATTAGTGATCAGATGAATAAGAATATTCAATACATATAAATATGAGATTGGGTCTCTCCCTATCGTGCGGTCTGCTGGAAACAAAATATAAAGATGAGAAAAAGGTTATCTATTCTAAAATGTTTAAGGGAAACATACATCAAACTTCTCTTTATGAGTTTCATGATTTCTAGCATTATAGGCCAAAGTATGTGCCAAGGGTGAATTGGATTCATTCCATGGATAGTGGAATAGCATGGTTTGGTGCATGATATTTCTATCCATGATCTTACTATGCACTACCCATTATGGATCCCTATACTACCCGCACACGGTTTTTCCAAATAGTGCCAGTTCAGGTGCAGAGTATTGGAAAACAATTATTTGGGATTTTTTTCTATAACACTGATCTATGGCCTCAGAAAAAATCCCCAGACACTACCATGACCTTTATAATTCAATAGGGATCAGTTATTAGTATAAAAAGGTATTTTCTTCCAATAATTAATGGGTATGTAATATAAAGAAAAAAACATGATGTTACTACCTCGCAAGTTTAAGAAAACTCATCGTAAAGTTTCCCTTATGTGGGAGGAATATTACAACCTGAAATGTGTTTTATCCATTGATAACATATGTTGGCCTGTATATCCCATGTTTCATTATGAAATTTTGTTTCCTTACATATCACCCACAACATTAGGACTGACATGACTTAGAGAGGTTCTATGCTCTGTCCCACGATGCATTTAGGGTTCTTCTGAAATTATATACCAACCTTAGGCAAAATATTATATGGTTGAAAGATGTGAGAATGTTATAAATAATACCGTTTATCCTGTGAAATATAGAATACCTCATTTATAACCAAATACCACATAGATCACTACAACTGATAGGATAAAACATCGAATCTCACCACAACCTCATCTGTTTTGATGAACAATGGGACAAGATTCCATTTTCTATTAAAACATTGGTTCCCCAGTCGATTCATAACATTAATGAATATGTAATCCCCGATCAAAAACTTTATATTTAGTGTAAAATGGATGAAATATTATTTCTACCAAGATTGGGTTGTAACCATTTTATTCTTGATCATTTGTGCCTTCTCTAAAATATAATGAACAAGATGACTTCTAAAACTGCATCATTCTCTACGTTTAAGCAACATGGATGTTATCAGCAGGTATGTCCTTATAATTTTCAAAAGGATCCATCATAATCATCACCGGAAAAATATAATTATATGAAAATTGATCTTTTGTTATATGTTTATCCAAGAACCATAGAAATAAAGCATGCATTCTAAATTCATGTCTTCTAGTATCAATATTTTTATTTTAGACTATCTGCCATTATGATGGTGGTATGTTATACTAAAAATTATTATTCACCTAATTCACTATTCAAACCATTCTGACACCAATAAATAAAATTACCATACCAATCAGATTCAATAGTTGTTCAGACTCCAGGAAGTGATATATTCTCTAAGACACAGAGCCTTCAACAGAAATCTATATAAAATGGATCATTGTAGGATAGACATTAGAGACCTTTGTGAGAATATTTATTATCACCTACACCACATTATTTCATAGAAAGGATCTCATTAATCAAGTGATAAATTCAATGTAGGAATATTCCCATTCCCACTTATGAAAAAGCAAGGTATGTAGAAGAACTATATAACACAGGTGTTCTGACATCACCTAAAAATTGGTGGAACACCTAGTATCAAATCCATTATCTCCCTTTTCATACCACGAAAAAAATACTGGACATTTATATCATGATTCATCTTTCTAAAATCATGGTGTGCATCCAAATTAGAAGACCAAGATGCCAACATCAATTCCTATTTGATGTTAACAACTATCCAGATGCATCCATGGATGCATATGACAACATCCTTATCAAGTATCCAACATGAATGTGGGTACTCACCTAGAACACTTTTCCATTCCCTCTAACGTACACTTTATCTTCTTCGACTCCCAAGTAGTCATCATATTAGAAGGAATTGAAACTGGTAATTCTCCCAGAACAAGATTTATAGATAAATCCACCTCTCTTTTATGAGAAAATATAAAAAATTATCATGTAATAAATCCCTTAAATGGTCTAAAATAAGAGTAAAATCATCCTAACACATTCTTTGATCATCAATATAAATACTATAAATATGGGGTTTAAATCCCCCTATCACATGATGATATGGTCCAGGTCAAATTTAATGTACGACACACACACCCTTGAAAATATTACAATCACCTTCTCTTAATGTAAAGAATACTTTTTGATAATATTAGTCTATATAAGAATGATAGGGGACCGATAATTCCATCCTATCAATGATTTTATAAAAAAACCTTATCATGTATAAAGATGTTAAATTAAAATAGATAAACATCTTCTTTAATTGGGTAATTCTTATAATGGTGTATACTCTTTGAAAATATACACAATTTTATATGAAGGGTATGGTACAAAATTTCACGTCTAATAATTCTCTAAATATTAACAACTATGAAGGAATTTAAAGTTCCATTGTTAAATAATGATGAAACTAAAGTAGGGGATAGTAAAATAGTACCTAAATCTATAGGTGGATTGATTCACATATCCTCTGAAAAATGCTTTACTACATATATATGTCTATGTCTGTATCCCTGATATATAACATGTCACCCCTGAGTTGGTCATCTC
Source organism: Viscum album (assembly GCA_963277665.1). Lineage (NCBI taxonomy): Eukaryota > Viridiplantae > Streptophyta > Magnoliopsida > Santalales > Viscaceae > Viscum > Viscum album. Next base: position 261,228,847 of record OY728161.1, read on the forward strand.
TACTAGTGTTGTAAATATAATTCCTAACTACCTCATCCATCACCAAATATTCTACCTAATTATCATGTATTACTCTACCTACCTTCCTAGTGTAGTGAATCTAATCTCACTACTGATGGTGGAGCTGATATGGATCCTCTCCCACTAGGTCCATATTGGAAGGTCCTATAAATATTATTAGGATTCCACATCCTTCCATAGCCTCTACACTTAATAGTCTATTAGAATACAAGGGATTCTTATTCCATGGATTCTACCCTAGTGAAAAAAACCATCTAAATATTAGTGTGTGTAATTTGGGTACCCCTACCCCCACATGAATTCTCAAAATGATTTTTCTATCCTGAAGTCAAAACACATCCATAACTCAATTTTGAACCACCCATTCCCACACTATAGTCATATCTTATTTGGACGTAAATATAAATATCCTAGTTTATAATTTCTATAATGGTGACCAATCGAAATAAATTCACTTGATATCAGATGGTGTACATGATCCCTTACTCAATAAATCATAATGTTGTCAACGTGTCGCCTAAAATATTCTGTGAATAATGATGGGGCTACGTGAACTAAGATGAATAATAATTCAGAGACATTGTGCCCTTTCATTGCTGAATAAAATCTCTCACATGTTTCTGTATTAGAATCAATGGAATGAAATTTTCATAGAAGACAACATGAAAACCAAAAAAGACCATACCCTGATGATGATCCCCATGGGCGATAGAAACCCACCATTTCATAGTAGAGTCAAAAATCTTATACATATCATTCATCAACTTCCTATCATCTATGTTTTCAATGTTCTTTATGATAGTCAACATGGACTTTGGCCATTATACTATATTCTTTGGACCACCATACCCTAAAAACATGAGAGGAAAATACTCGTGAAATTATCATGTCAACATTAAAATATTGGGGAAGGATTTTGATCTCCTTAAAAACTCTTCATAAAATATATAAAAACTTCTCCACAATTAGTTTCAGTGTCTAATTCTAGTATAACTAGAGATACATCATGTGTGACTACGAGCGGTTTAGGTCCCCAAACATCAATAACATAGTCATCACAATCATTGTGTAACTCAATATGATTTGGTCATGGTGGAATAGCTCTAAAAATTCCCAACAAAGACCATAATTAATATTTAACCTCATAACATCACAGATATAATAATTGGATAGGAATAAGACTTCTTATATATGAATCACACCTCTCTTCTTGTTCATAAATCCATGCATATGGATCATATAATACAATGAGATAAAGCTATAGACAATGACAAAATTCCACAACAATAGTCAGGTTTGGGTCAAGTTCTCTATTTTTTATTAGGTTTTATTATACAGTTTTAAATGCATTTTATCATGGAAAATTACATTTATATGTCAACCAGAATCACTACATAACAACATGAATTTCCATTTACAATTATAATTCAATGGTTCTCAAATACATCACTATGCATAACCATATAACTATATAGAATGTTCCTATCAAATAAATCTAAACTAATAATCTATAAATTATCAATCTTTATAAATTTAAAATTATAATACATGTAACTTTAACCAGAATTTTAAGATTGTTCAATATAAATGATCAGAAGTCCCAATATATTAGGGCATATAAAATCTTAAAATTTCAATTTCCACATATAAAATTGAAGCCAAATATTTTTTCATCTCGTGTGACAAATTGTTTAGCGATAAAACATAATATAAATTGTTATTTGATGTTCTATTGTCACTCTATAATGAAAAAATCATTTAGTTTGATGAAAAAAATGATTATTCGAATTATTTATCAGCACAATAAACAATAGCACAATCTGAAATAAATATATTAAGGAAAAAGGAATATATATCAATACTGATTGAATTATATTAACATGGTGTGGAATGATTTAAGATATTTAAATCTTTAAGTTCCTCTAATTATTCATGATAAACGTTATCTCTACAGTACGAGGACAAGGATAAAAATTGATTCTAAAATAATTATGAAATCCAAAAACCATCTCAGTCACCCAATGCTGAAATATTTAAAACTATTATATGAATAATCCAAAGCAATAAATACCATCCATTATATGGGTTATTTATACATTTGACCATGATCATTACCAAATTCTAACGCATCTTATTCTTCTATTTAATGACCCAACTTCACATCAAATGGAAAATATACTTTGATACAAATTTGTAACTTAATGGACCTAGTCTACTCGTATGTATTTGAACATTGATGGTCACATGGCCCCAATTTTACCTTCATATATAACAAAGGTTTCTGACTAGAATTGAGGCTCCAAGGTGGTACAGTAGGGAGACTATATCCTCATAATTATTATAGAAAAATTCTAAAATAAATTGATAAATAGTGGAAGCATACTAATGACAAATAGGGAAATTAAATTAAATTATATTGATTGTAATAAATAAATCCGTCAAATATATCACCATAAAAAATGATTTATATGTCATGGAGCTAAAAAAAATGAAAGAATATGTACATACATGCACCAAAAAATGACAAAAGGCGTAAAAGGATATAAAATAACATCAGGATCCTAGTATTTGTCCTTTACACTGAAGATCGCTTGCTAAATCAATCAAGAATCCATAACCTATCACTTTCCCTTCCCCCTAACCACATCCATGAAGTCTATTTGGATACCAAACAGTAGCCTAAATAGGGTTTGAGATATATTCAGTCGGCCACCAAAAATGTAGTCTAGAACTATCCAACCCATTAATATTATATGAGATGTGTGAGAATATAATAATCATAATTAGTTATTTTAAACCGTAAAGGCTCAAATCAGATTCCAAAATGACGCACGGATGACACCAGTAGCTTCGTCCAGTTTTAGTAATACCTCAGAAAATATGCTACTATGAACATAAATGTACATTTGTATATACATGCATGTTTATAAATGTTCTATATATAAATATAAAATATCATTTATAACAATATATATACATACATATTTCTATATAGGACCCTGGAAAAAACACAGGAATATTTGTCTATTCAAAAGAGACTCTTAAAGTAGTAGTCGACGCCATTCATGTATATCATAAATAATATGGTATTGCTTTCCCATGATTCATAGATACATCAGAATCCAAGACTGTGTATCATAATAGTATAGGATCTAGGCATGAGTATCATATAATTAGGGATTTCATTAATTTGTATCGTAATAGTAGAGATTTAATGCTTGATTATTATAACATTATGATAAAATGTGCCTAACTAAAATCTAATTAAATTTTTACAATTCATTATAATTCCACTTTAAGAAGTGATTTTCCATTAATTATGTTAAATCACATGACAATGTATTTCCACCCACATTCCACATAACTTTTTTATTAATTTCATCTGAATACAATGATAAATGAACTTAATAGGTTGTTTTGGTCAAAGAATAATTTATAATATCAAGGGAAATTCTGTAAGAACACCCTAAGGGGTTATTATAATTGATGAGGATATTATAAAACAATTATAAAGAGTCACAATGTAATTTATATGAAGGATATAAAATTATTTAAGGGAAAATGTGTATGTTATGAAAATTCATGGGTAATTCTGTGTGCATCATCATGGTGTGTAATATAATGAAAAAACACATTAGTGATAAATACTCGACAAACTACCATATTAATATAGAGGACCCTTATTATATTATAGTCCTTTGGTATGGTTAAGGTAAAAATAAAATAAAATATATATATTCCACCAAGAAAATATAAAAAAATATCTTGAACTAAAATAGAGTTGTAGGTGGGGAGATAAATGATAGAAAGAGGTTAACCGATTAATTATCTCTCTGGTAGTGATCCAACACAATAAAAGTCACTCAAATTTGAGGGTGGATTAAAATTAGCTTGAATTTGCAAAAATTAGAGAGGATATCTCTTCCTGTCATGCATTCAGATGGAGAAATAATTTATAAGATAAAAGATGGACCACCCTATTAAAAGAGAAATGGTCAAAAAACTAATTCCTCCAACTTTGAAAGAGGCATAGAGTGTGACACCATGATTGGCCAAAACATACACTAACCATGATACAGCTACTATCCATATATATTTTACTCACATGGTTGTGTAGTATGGTTTTCCTAACATTTATCTGGCCAGTCACATCCCTTTATTGGGCCTTGTATTATCCAACATGGTTTGGCCAGACTGAACATGCATAGGGGTACAGTTTGGGAAAACTATATTTCTGGCCTTCTTTTATAAAATTGTGTGCTCTAGGCTCAATACTGTGCCATATGTGACCAATAACATATTTCTTCAGTGGAGGAAATTTATAAGTGTGAAAAAGATAATTTAAACTAAGAATTAAATATTCCACACCAAATGATAAAATCTAGGATGTTACAATTATTGTCATTTTCTCATGTGACAATTACCTTATTTTCTCATGAGTTCCTTTTCAGGAATGTTTTGATTATTACATGTATTATATATTTACACAATATAAATAATGATAAAAATGTTATATATACCAATATTTTTCATTAAATTCAATTTAAAAATCATTATTTTAATTTTAACATGGAAATGGGTTACATCGCTTCATAGAGATAGTTGGTTGTATGTATGCACGAGTGGTGTTTTCATTTCCTTAATAGGTGAATGGATAAGAAGGATGGTGATATATTAATTTTTCATAAGGAATATAATTTTATTTATATCACTTATATTATCTAAATTTAACCGTATTACATTCCATGTAAACTAAATCTGAAAAAATTCACATCCCATTATGAGGTAGTAGTTTGGCATAAGCAGGAGTGATGTTGTCATATTTGAAATTGAATAGAACGTAGAAAGATATATTTGAAAATAAGTTTCCACAAGTATATTATTAATATATATATATATATATATATTATAAATTTTTTATATCCATCATTATATCAAGATATTAATGGTGGTGATAGAAAAAAATTACTTAGGTTTGTGAGGTGGTAGTCCACAATACACATAATTGATGATTTTTATTTCCATTTAATAGATGAGGATATATATAGTTAATGAAAATAATATAATAATAAACCATTATATATAATAATATTATGATATTATAAATTCATGTTTTAGTAATATTTTAATGATTTATTAGATGAAACAAAATTAAAAACTTGTTTAAGAATGTTACCTCTAATTAAGAGAACTTCATTTGAATTACACAAAAAATCCTTCATAGGATTTCTTTAAGATAAATAGAAAGGTTTTATGATGTTTTTAAGGGATTAAGGAAGTAATTTTATCAGGTATTGGTAGAACAAAATTTTTTTGGTAGTGTTTATAAGTGAGGAAGGAGGGTGGCCTTTTGTGTGGGGGAGAGGACACACATAGAATTTTTGAAATAATTCAACTACTACAAAGTTTTAATCATTCCATAGGACTAAAAAATAGTTCATTCGTGAAAATTATATGGTATAACAACTTTATATGTCCATAAAAAGGGGTTTGGAAAATGTTTTATGTCATTTGTAAAGCTTATCATCTTATTTTAACCCCCCATCCCCTCTATAACATTTTTTTAACCTTTTCCATGATAATTAATTTTTATTTTTTTCAAAATGAATTATGGTAAAAATTTAATTTGAACATATTAGATTTTACAAATTATTATTATTAGCAATATTCAATCTATTTTTAAAATTTTAAGTCATATATTTGATGTAATTATATTTTCTTTTACAACTGTAGTTGTAATGAAAATGTGGGTTTCCTATACCAAAATTCTCGTAAGTATATTTTTTTTTGATGTCAATGATTAATATAATACATATTAAAGTGATATAAATTAGGTAAATTATTATTTTATTAAACTAATTATAATATAATCCCAATATAAAAAATATATTATAATTTTAAATTAATTAATGTAAATGGTAGTTTTCAATAAACATCATTAGTTTTATTTATTTATCAAAATAAAAAACATTTTAGAAAAATATAAATAAAAAATCCATATATAATTTTTATTTTCTCATTTAAAAAATTAGGTATATATTTTAAAATAAACTCTCTAGAATTGATAAAAAATTAATTCATGTGGTTAAAGAAGGATAAAATATTTTTTTAGGAAAATAAATTTTTCAGGATATTTTTTCTTTTGAATGATTGATGTTTAATTTAATATAAATGTATTTACATAATTTTAAAACACAATTTTCTACTATTAATAACAAAAAATTTAATTTCATGTATATAATTTAATACCATATTATGATTCAATTTGTCCTGAGGTACCATGTTCAATAATCTATCGATGAAATTAAATTTAAGTGAATAAATTTTCTGAGTTGTTTAAGCTCAGTGTTACATGTCATATATTATATACAAAAAAAATTATTCATATTTTATAATTTTTGTGTGTTATTATTTTTTTCATCGTTTTTAGAAAAATACATTTTTCATATTTGTCCTTTATTTACCCAATGCTAGATGTTCTAAATATTATGATTTTCAAGGTACTATAATATCCAAATGATACCTCTCCAGACACAAGATCTTATATTTTTATCATTATTTTAGTTCCACTCATCTTGAATCATGAACCACCACAATTAAGGATCCACATATTTCATTTCCTACTTATATTAAATGAAACATTAGCATTAATATATTTGTATTTATTAAATTTTCATTTAAACTACATTCCCATTTTATATATACCAATTTTAGTCAAGAAGATTACTTATGTATTAAATAGAACAGTTAATATATTTAACACTTCATCAAAAAAAATGCAACTAAATATTGGAAAAATTGTGGAAATAGATTGTATTTTTATATTTAGATATCAACCCCTTCACATAATTTTTCTCATCTTTTCAGAGCTACCCCCCCCCCCCCCGCCCCAATGATTCATAATATCTTGGATAAAAATTCATGTTCTATAAGAAAATGTAATTTTTATACCATTGAATAATACATAAAAAATCCCACACATTTAATACTAACATGGTATAATAATTAAAATTTTATATAGAGAATATCCATCAAGTATTGTGATTCAAATATTCAATTATTCATTGAAATTGATCATGTGTAGAGGAAAATAAAATTCATAACATTTTCCTTCCTTCCATTGGTGTGGGATAGGGGTTTACACTAATTTTCTAAGAAGAAAATATTTCATATTAAAAACTAAAATAGTCAACAACAGTGTATATATATTTTCTATTATGATTTTTGTGTATAAATATTATAATATTTTTAATGATAGATTCCCTATATTGTTTAGAAGATTCACATTTGAATTGAAGAGAATTTTTTAATTAATCAGTTAGTTTGCATAGTTTATTATTAGCTAAAAGATTCATTGATTTTAGATTACATATTTAATCTTCTCTCACAAAAAATTTTTATTTAGGGTCAATCATTATATTTCCATTCCATAAATATTTCATTCTTAATATTTTTCAATCCTAAATTATATCATTATATTTATTTGATATGCTCTTCATTTGATTAAATTATATATTCATCTCCCTTATTCAATAAATTGAATTCATAATTATACATCTTAATCTAATAAATAAATTTTTCTATTTCATATGTACGAACATTATTTCTGAATGATTATTCACCATATTCCTCATCACTACTTGGGTATTTTTCACAGTTCTCTACATGTACCACGAAATTAGTGAATTAAATGTTTGATTAATCCATTGTTTTGATGAAGTATAATGTTTCATCCCTATATTCATTTGTCATCAGGATTATCCATTATCTTAAATATTTCTTTTTATTATTTTAAATTTATTTCATAACAATTTTTGAGATCTTTACCCATTTATAAATTGAGGTTTCACGTCATGTTCATTAACATAAAATTCATAACATTTGTTCTTTGAATAGTTGATCACAAATTGTCAAATGCATCCACAGTTTATACACATCAAGGGTAGTATACACATCATTTTCATTTTCATTTCTAAAATTTTCAGATTTAAGAGTCACTATTATCTTATATTCTTTATTAATATCATCATCAAAATTAAACTCACTATCTTCATCAATTTCTTCTTCCATCAACATTAGATTCAATTGGGTTTCAATAAAAATTTACCATTCAACTTCTTTTTAAAGGAACTAGTATTTCTTGCTCCTAATGTAATATATATTATAGCTTATATAACACAAGATCATTCTGATCTAATAATTTTGGTAACTTTTTGTCAAATATATCAATGAAATTCCAAACAATATTCATTACCCATATTGTAACTTCAAGATTTTTTCCACATCCTCTTTTATTTATCACACATTCATTTAATCTATTGAACTAGTCACCAAATATTATATTCTAACTCATTTTATTATTATGAAACATAATTATCATGATATATGATGTGGTTACTTTATCTCTTAAATTACTTTGATAATTACTTCCTTGTTTATAAAGAAATTTTTTTTCAATTAGTAGTTACAAATAATTTATAAAAAAATCATATAAATACATGAGACTCCAGTTTCTCTTTTTTAAAATAAAAATAATTATTTTATCAAATAGTGACATCCATTCACCTATTTGAATAGTTGGAAATACCAATACTAAAACAGTCAACATGTTATCAAGAAGATACAAAAGATATAAAAAAAATTATGTTTTACTTCTTTGAAAATTATTTTCATCGATTATATTCACACCACTGGTATTCACTAAATTTATATTTTCTAGATTCCACTACTAGTAGATCAAGTATATGGAACTTGGTATCAAGTAAAACTTGAAGTTGTATAAGTAATGGTTGTACAATTAATAATGGTTGGAATTCTATGCAATGGATTAAAAATCCATCACAATTTTTTTAATGATGTAGACCCATGAGACCGGTTAAGATCTAATATTTTTGAAATAATAACTCAACATTATATGAGATAATTTGAAAATAAATAAATCAAAGAATAGTAGATTTTTTATAAAATTCAGACTCAATATGAGGTCATACTTGTTCTATATATGTTTTATATAATTTCAATAATAATTTTCATTATAATCATAAAAACCCACAATGGGTAGGGTGGTATCATCCTTCAAATATAGTTGAAAACATCCCACTGGTTATAATATTTTATATATGAAACATCTTGTTTTAGTGAATATCATAGATAATTAGTTTATAAATATTATTAGTATGTTTATTATGGTCCAGAAAAGTATCATTATCCTTCTCTTAAGGCCTTTAGTGATATTTAGAAGTGATATTTCACCCATTGTAATGAATAATAACTAACTTGTAAATTGGTTGAATAAATACTTTTATATACATCATTACCATTGATTATTTACATTTAAATATCTGTATCATATTCTCAGTAAATGATTGGGATTATTATTTATCAAAATATTCTACATTCCACCAACATCATTGTCAACATATACCACATCTCAAGGACTACTACCTCATCATTCCCTGATCTCTATATCTATATCTCAATATATGATATCTCTTTGATAGTCATTTTTTTATAGCCTTACTCAATTAATTTAATTTAATTTTCAGTAAACCCAATAAAAATAAAATAAAAACTTTGCAATACAACCCAAAAAAACCATATTGATATCTGAATATTTTATAAACTCTGTAATTAGAGTATCCTATAGTAAGTGGTTTGTTCATTACATTAGTATAAGATAAAATGAATAACTTCCTATCAGATTGAAAAATTTAGTATAATTGGTAAACAATATATATACAAGAAATTTTTATTACAATTCAAAACATAAAATTCAAAAAGTGTTTTCTTTGAGAAACTATTATTCTTGGTTGTGTGCCCAAGTATATAAAAAAAATACGCATTTACTTATCATTGATAAAATATAATATAATAGAGGGGTGTGATTAGATGCATAGTAACAATAATTATATAACATAATATGTCCTCAATAAATAATTATATTATAGTTGTAATGTAAAATAACTTAAGTTAGTATCTTTTAATCTATAAATTGAGCATAATATTGAAGAAATAAATGATGATCAAATAAATCCTTATGAATAATAACATGAACTTTATACATATCCAAGAATATTATAAAAAATAAAAAATCACACCCAAATCCATTAATGATCCCATAATTGGGTAATTCATAATGAAAAATATTTGAAATATAGTATTAAGACCATTTGTAGTACAGTTTAAATATTTTGTAGAATCCCATTTTATTTGGCCATATGATTTGCCTTATGAGACATGTTGATGAATCAAGGTCCTATGTCTAAAGAGGATCCACTAATAACATAAAAAATAAAAAAAAGTCATCATATAATGTTCATGAAATATAATCAAGAAAAAAATCATATTAAAAAAAAGAAATGTTAATACAAACCCCAATAAAATATACAGAAATCATAACCCATCTAGAGAAATATGTTGAATGATATTAAAATAATACATTATCATTAAAATTTGACTTAAAAAATATAATAAAATATTAATTATGATAACAATATGATATTTACTTAGTTTATAATATTTATACTAAGGGGTTGATGTTATTGATGAATAGAAATACCATGGGAATATCTTTTAGGAAAATAATCACTTTATATTGAAAATATCATATTTTAAAAATATTGGTGAATGAAATTTTTTAAAAATAATTTTCATATATATATATATATGATATTATAATATTTATGATTTAATTTAATAAAATCATATAATTCCATTGAGGACACTTACACAAAAACAATCTGGAATGATGTTGAGATTGTGAAATAAAATATTACCACATTGGTAAATTTTTTAATCATTGTCTCTATGAAATAAATGGCATAAAATTAAACATTAATTACCATGAATAGAAATTATTTCATGATATGAAATATCAAAATGTGATGTATAAATTACACAAAGTGGAATAAGGATGGAAAATGGTGTATGTCATGCAAATGTAAAAGTGAGAAGAGAAAAATCATACCTCAGGTTTGAATTCATTAATATGTGTATGAACCTGTGATATAATAAATAAGGGTGTTTAAAAATCCATCATACAAACATAATAATATATATCAGAACATATATTATTTTATTGTAGTTTTTTATAAACATTTATTGATAATATTTTTTAAAATCAGTATTTTAGTAGAAAAAGTGATTCCTTATTTCTAGAATGTTTTAGTTCAGTAATTTTTGTACATTTAATTAGATCATGTTGAAATATTATATATAATATTATGCATGATATTGATTTAATACATATTAATTATTTTCTAATTTATATTAATCGAATAAAAGTAGATATAGAAAATGGATTACATCACTTATAAAGACACCATGCCATATGTACACATGAATGTTGTTTCTATTTTTATTAACACATAAAACTAAATAAAATAAATGTTAATTAATATTTATAAAATAATTATCTATACATATATGGAACTTATATTAATAATGTAATTCTAAGTTACCATCTATGTAAACATTAAATGAAAAACACTTCACATCACTACGTAGAGGACGTAGTCCACATGTAAACACAAACAACATTAGTTTTTTCTAATTTATTGAAATGTGTGATGTTATATGTGATATTATATTTTATGAATTATTTTTATAGAATAAATATCACAATATTAAATATCTTTAACTTTAATTCTTTTATTGTAAATAATAAGTGAGAAAAGAATCTGATCATGTCATGTGGCGGTAGTCCAATGTATACACGAGCGAAATTATCATATCCTCCACAGAATGGAAAGAATGATGTTTTATGTGATATAATAATAAAATAAGTATCATAATTTATTAAAAATCATAAATATATATAAAATACATCTTTACATAAATCCTTCAATGATGGTGATGGAAAACGAATTACACTAGTTCGCGCAGTGGTAGTTCATTCTAAAAACGATCAACAATTTCATTTCTCATTAGACGGATGTATTGATAGATATGAGTTATGATATTAAAGTAATAATAGTCTAAATATATATTATATATATTATTTATTATATTTTATTAGATGAAAATTTTCTTAAGGATGTAGAATTAGAAAAAAAACAACTATGCAGGTCAAGAACGTTTACCCCGTCTTCTAAGAGCCTATATAGATTTACAAAAACTTCCTTCATAATGAGAAATAATTTAAAAAGTATGTTCTATAAGATTTGGGGATTTATTTGTGGTAATTATTTGTGTGTATATTGCAATAAACATATTTTTTTGGATGTGTGAGTTCGGGTGGAAATGGGTTGGAATTTTTTAACTTCTATAGAGGACACAAATGAGTTTTTTTAAAGAAAATGTGATTCCCCGGTTTTACTAATTACAAAAGCCTCAAAAATGTGTAATTATTGATCCTTATAGATAATATGTTCTAAATATATTATCAAAATGTTTTTTTAAAAAGTTTTAGGTTATTATAAATCATTATCTTCTTATCTTAACCCAAAGTAACCCCATTTTTATTTTAAGCATTGTAATTAATATTAACTATTTTAACTAAAATTTATGGATGAAAAGTAATATTAACATATTAGATAATATAAAATATTATTATTATTATAAATATTGAATCCATTATTCTAATATTAATTCCTATCATGGTTATCATTAAATTTAAAATTAAACCACAAACACGGAGAATGAGTGGGTTTTAAAAAGAAAAACATTCAAAAGATTAAAATGTTTTTTGTCAGAATTCAATACTAAATTTATTAAAATAAAATTAATTAATTATAATTAATTATAATTTTACTAATGTGACTTTAAAACTAATTTCATATATAAATTATATTTGAAAATAATTATATTTAAAATGACATTTTTAATAAATATATGCACTTTTATCAATTCATCAAAAAATAAATCTTTTCATAAAATTATTTAAAATTAGAACAAATAAAATTTTAACATGTATATTTATAAAATAAATATTATTATTTAAAATATATTTTTCAAAATTGGTATAAATTAATTTTAAATTGTATTGGAAATGAGTGACTCAACAATATTTTTGGAAAATTATGTTTTTTACAAAACATTTTTTTTTCTATCAAATTGTTTCTATATTATTAATATTCAGTATATATTGATTGAATTTAATTTATATATTTTTAGACTATATAATTTTAATAATTTATTTATTATAATTCATATCCACTATCTTAATATGGAGGTTTAAATGGTCAGGTTTTAATAATAATTTTTTAATAAATTATTGTGTTTATTTTTATCCTAGTGTTGTGTGCATCAATATATATCGATTTTATTGAGTTTATTTTAAAATAAACATACCTTTATGTCTGAAGGAGGTACATTATCTTTTATACTATATGTTTCCTTTCTTTTATGATATCATACATGATGATCATATTTTAATTTCTTTGGGTGTTATATTCTATCCCATTAAATAAAGAGAAACCTAGCAATTTAATCTTGATCTATGAAATTAATTGATTGAAATTTTAAAATACCATACTCCAAATCACACTTCATGAGAAGTGTTAATAAAATATCATATTTATATTAAGTAAATATATGTTGTAAGGTTATATAGAATAACCACATATATAGGTTTTAAATTAGTATACATATGTGGGATGTGAATATATCGGCATGGGAAAAATGCATCAATAATTATTGAGATTTAAAGAGAAAATTGATTATAATAAATTCAGTGACACATAGATTATTCATGATCACAAATCCATAAATATTTAAATGTTAAGATTACAGTAGTTCATCAATAATGTTGGTATTAATTGTTTTTCAAGATCCTTTTCCTAGAGTTGAGGAATTATTTTATTATCTAATATTATATTTAAATATAATATACTTATATATTTCTCTTTATTAATAACATTTTGATAATTTATTTGATCCTTGGTAAATTTATTCTTTACCTCTTACTCTATTAAATTAATATCCAAAACAGGATTTTTATCTATGATGTACAAAACAATTCTTTTAATAGATCGATCTGATCCCTAAATGATAAAAAAGTTACTCCTCCTATCATTGATAAAAAAATGGTTTGAAAAAATTATACAATATAATACATTGGTATATGATCTAAAATATTAAATCCAAAAAGAATACAAAGTATATTTGATTAATTGTTAACCTTAAGGCTCATCCAAAATATGTTCGGCCAAATTCAAAGAAAAAAATTTAAAAGGAATGTCACAAAATAATTATTTTATTCCAAAGAAAATGTAATGTGGCTCTCAATCTCACATTACAAATATATGGATACCTTGATCACCATAAAATAACTATAAAAGATGAATTATTCCAAAAATAAAATCTTAGGCTCTTGAATATATTCCATTTATCCAAATATGCAACAAACTCACGCATAAGAAATAAATCATCAAATCACTAACCTATTTAATGGTCATAACTATTATCCCATAAACATATATTTATGATTACTATTTAAACATTGAGAACCTCATAGGTGTTATTTTCCCTTAATCATATATTTCCAAAAAAAATCATCCTTTTGTGGAATCATATTCCTGGTCATCAGTAACATTCAACATATGAACTCAAATCCTTAAGAAAATAGTATTGCAATAAAATACTAATATATTTGAAACATTATATAATGAGAATATCATTGATAAAATTCTCTAACATTATTTATCTTTAATCCAAACACAGGTGCATTAATCATTCCACATCATCTATAAAATATTATAACCTTGGCCTCGATCCCTTTTCTTCATATGAGGTATATTACTTTGACACTTGAGATATTCATTTTGATAGTCCCACTTCTCCTTACATTTGAACTAACCATTAGAAAATTCATTGTCACCCATGAAACGATGAGCTGGGTAGCCTTGTTTTCAATAATATCATACATCAGTCGTTCACATAAATCTTGTAGAAGATTGTTTCTTTCGATAATTATCACATATGATAAAAAAATCCATTAGCTTCATCCCTTTATAAATCCTTTTCTATATTTTACTCTTCTTATATTACTTCACATATAAACTATAAAACATGTATAATTCATTCTCAATCTTGATATCTCTTGGAATTGTTATTTATATGAGTTGAATTTTTAGAGACTAATTTCATTTGAATTATTGGATTTATCTAATAATTTAAATGATCAATCCGTCACTTTGGATTATATATATAGTTCATAGCTTTTCTTACTAAAATTTAAATTTTGGCTTCACACATTGTTATATTTTCATCTTCCTATTTTATTATAGATAGAAATTTTATAACCATATCATCTCATTTCTCATGGGGAAATTTCTTCCAAGAAGAGTGCATAAAAATATTTATATTACATGTTTTATATTTCTTGATAAACCTTATTGTATTATGCCAATAACCACCATGTATCTTCATATCATGAGATATGGTAAATTTCCATGAAAACATTTCCACATTCATTACATTAGAAAGTAATAAATACATTCTCTATGTAATCTATTCATTTTTAGTATACAAGTAGGATTTTATCACTATATAATGATGAATATTGTTGAAACATTAATTATATTAACATTGTTAATGTACATAGAATATCAGGAAGTTTATCTATATATAATAGGTTATTACTCATAACCTGAGTCATATACCCATATATGGTAATAATTTCGTCAATTCTAGCTACGAATCCAACTCCATATTAGTTATCTTTCTTAGTAGGGAAATACCTACAAGGGTACATTCATTGATATAGTTACAAATCCTTCCACTATGTACCATTTATATAACATGTTTCAAAATAGACTAGATTTTAATATGATGAAACATAATTTATAATCCCATTAGTATTGAAATACTTATAATGCATTGGAAAATTTATGAATGGAAAATCTCAAAATCATAAACATTACTTTATTATAAAAATATTCCAATTAAAAAATATCATCAAACCCTTCATAATGGTTTGTATAAAAAATGTAAAGAGACAAAATAATACTCCAATGGATGTTCAAAAAGGTGTATAGTAAGGTTTGTTTACCTGTATTTGGTAATGATTAATTGATTCCCAATGTGTATTTTTCAGATTTAATACCCCAAGGTACGTTGGATTGAAACCCACATCCACATGTAGATTTTACGTAGGGATATATTTCAAGGAAAACCACCTAATCACCACCATACCAGAACACGAGGATGCTATCTCATACAAAAAGTTATCATTGAATCATGTAACAGGGTTAAATTATCTATTATATTACTTCCTAAATGTAGATCACATTTTTTATTCCAAATCAACATAGATATAAAATAAAAATACCCAGAACTATGTAACATGGAGTCATTTGTTAATTTATTAAATTGGAATAAGATAAAAGGTTTAACATCCTATGATATTGAATATATTAATATTCTTGATAAAATAGATACATATTTTAAATTCATATTAAAATTGAATAAAAAAATAAAAAAATATTACTATGACAATTTAATTGTTCTACATAGTTTATCCACGTATATTAAGATCAAAACACTTCTTTGTGACATGGGGAAAATAAAACAAAGAAAGACGTGAGATCAAATGCTATGTAAGGGTATGTGTATAGTGTAAGTTTTCTTGAATGTTTAAAAATAATCAATTTTGAAAGGTAAATAACTGAATGGTGTGGAATTAATCAATTAATAGAGCATATTATGGAATAAGAGAATGATGACCAAATTAGGCCATATAAATAATCACATGAGCTTGAAACATGTACATATATATTCTAACTAATTGAATAATAACATAAGAATAATAAAATAATCACATAATTAGGTAATGCGCAATGTTAAACATTAAAAAAATATTATCAAGACCATTTACAGGATAGTTTAAAACTATAGGTTGAAACTCATCGGAATTAGTAAATTGATTTGTCTAATGCAACCTATCATTACATCAAGGGGATATCTTTAATATGGCAAGACACATCAGTTACTATGTCCAATTAATTCATCATATGAAATTAGATAAACATAATAAAAATACACATTCATATTGAATAACAATAATAATAAATGTTAATACTTACACTAATCAAATAAATATAATCATAAACCATCACGAGTAATATGGTAATGATAATAAAATTGTGCATCCTCTTTTAAACTATTCATGAACAAACCAATGAAATAATATTAATGATATCACCATAACATATACATATTCTATTATATGTATAATATAGGGTTTATTTCTTTGATTAATAAGAGTACCATATGAATTTCATCAAAATTTATTTTAAGAAAATAATATTTTCAAATGAAAATTTACTTTTAAAAAAATATAAATTAAATTACTTGAAAATAAAATGTTTAAAATTTAAAATAATCTTTAAATATTAATACAGTTATGATTAAAATAAATTCAATTCATTTTATATACAATAAATGAAATATTACTTTCACGTTTTTGGTAAAATTCAAAAGAATGTTATTTTGAAAGAAATATGATGATTCAATTAAAAAATTGTGTGAACAATTAAAAAATATTAATAAAAATTTAAAAAATTATTTTTAAATGGTTAAATAAAATTTTAAAATATTTTTACAATACATAGATTATGATTAAAATTTATTTTTGATCGAAATGAAATATATTTTCAGATATTTATAAAAAAAATTATGAATTATGATAACTAATAATGAGTTTTAAAGTGTTACTATTACTATAAAAGGAAATTTTTTTAAAATTTTTTGGCCGAAGCCTCATTTTTATTATTAAATCAAATCAACGTCCTCTTTTTAATTGTGTAGAGGGAAACCCATTACATAGCCCGAAGGCCCAGTGGGCTTGTAGCCCATTACATAGCCCGTAGGCCCAAATTCCAAGGACAATTCACATTCTGTGAATAGTAACCTGCTGCTACAATACCGCACAGTATCGCCGCCACTACAGTTCCCTGCCGCCGCTACAGTTCCCGCTGATGAACAGTGCTGCCGCTGCTACAGTACTGCTATAGTACTCCTACAGTAACCTGCACCCCATGGGTTTTGAACCCCCATTTTCCATGTAGTATTACGGGGTGCTTAACACTAATCCAAAACCCAACTACACTATAAAAGGTCATTAAAACACATATTATATATAAATATATTTGTTTAAAAAAATTAATAAAAAAATCCCCCCAAGTGAGACTTAAACAAAAATAATAATGAATAACGAGATGATTGTGAAATATACCCTTACAACATTGGTAACCTTTAAAAAATGAAAATCATAAAATAAATAAATAAAATTAATCTTTATAAGGAAACTAGAAATATATTAATAATCTTACATATATATATGGTATGTATATAAATCACATAAAATATTATGTGCTGATTATGGTTTATGTCTAACAGAAGTAATGTCGGATGAGAGAACGCCAACCAGATTTTATTATAGATCTATTGATGAACTATATTCATATATAACACACCATATTTGATATAATTTTATTCTTATATCACCTATTAAGTAAAAACTCTTAGTTCAAATCACTTTTTAGTGTGATAAATGTTCAATTTTTTCATATATATTTTAGTATGATTATTTTGGCCTTTTTAATTTGAACTAGTTCAAATCATATATTTAATTTATAAAATTATATAAATATCACATATATTAATTATATATGTAGTGTAATATATTAACATTAATGATATAAAATGGATTACATTGATCGTAGAGATGGTTGACTATACATATGCATAGTTGTTGTTTCCATTTTCTTGACGGATGAAATAAAATAAAAGTGAATTTTAATTAATAATTAATAAATTATTATTAAATTATATAAATAATATATATTAATTAAATAAATACTTATTACTCACCATATAATTTAAATTGTAAACTATTTCACATCATTATGTGGAGCCAACAGTCCTCACATATACATGAGTGGCATTATTATTTCCCAAAACATTGTAAGGTACGATGTCATATATGATATTATATATATAAACATATTATTATGTCATAAATATATAACATATTAATTATTTTATACTCTAATAATATTCTTTTAATTCTAAGAGATAAAAGAACCACATCGCCTCCTGAGGTAGTAGTCTGCCGTACAAATGAGCGATTTTATCATATCCCCCCATGGAAAGGAAACAATGATGTTATATAAGATATAATAACTAAAAATATAAAATAATTTAATAAATATAATATAAATATGTTAAATCCATATTTATATCCATCTTTTAATGATGGTAATGGAAATTGAATTAAATCTATTCAAGAGGCAGTAGTCCTCCCTACATATGATCGACAGTTTTCTTTCCCATTTGATTAAAGGAAAGATGGATTTGGGTTATTCTAAAAAACATATAACATATCATTATATTATATATACTATTTATATTATATTAACATATTTTAATAAGTTTTATTATATTCTATGAAAAAGTAAAACAGAAATTCATGTTTATAAATTTAATCTCTTCCCCCGAGAGCTTATTTATGTTTATAACAAAAGGCTTATTAAGAGGGATTAATAAAAAAAATAGTTCACATAGGATGTGTTTAGTTATATAATAAAGTAATTAGGGCATGAATTAATAGAAAATAAAAATGGTTTTCCATGTTCAATGTGGATATGAGATGTGGTGGCCTATTATTAGTGTGGTAGAGGAAAAATATAAATTTTTTATAATGGAAACATGATATCAAAATATTTATAAATCCGTAAGACTCAAAATGGGTCATTATAAAACCATATATTTTATATAGTCTATAAATTTCCATAATGTATGGTTTGGACAAGTTTAAGTAAATATTTATTCATTATCTTCCTACTTCAACCACTTGTAAACCCAATTTAACCTTAACCGTAATAATTAATTTTTATTGTTTTCAATATTAAATATTGTCAAAAATTACTTTGACCATATTATATAATATAAATTATGTTTATTAAAAATATGGAATCAATTTTATCAAATTAAACTAATTTAACTAGATGAAATAACTAAAAAAATAAACAGAAGATGCAACCAAATAGCAGGTTTATGAAGAAATTCCTTCAATATTTTAAAATTTTTTATATGGGAATGCAATATGAATTTCATTCTGATGACTGAAATTTATAAACTTTTACTATATATTATCTAATGAAACAAAAATAACAAATTAATATAAAACTTATCTCTTAAAATATTTTAAGCAAAATGGAAATTTTAAAAAAAATTCACTTATCAATATTCATAAAAAACTAATATTTTCAAAAAAGAAAATAAAATTCACCCACAAATAAAATGGACATGACAATTTAAAAAAATATTGTTTTTTAAATAAATTTTATAAAATTGGTTATTATTAAAATTTATTTATGTGGGAAAACAAAACTGAAACATAATTTTCAAAAATAATTTTTCTCAAAAAACATTTCTTTTTCTTTTTAATGATTCATATAATATTTCTAATCAAAATATATAAAATGAATTTATTTTATACATTTTTATAATTTATAATTTTAATAATTTATTTATTTTTATTCTTACCCACAAACATAATTTCCAGGTTATAATGGACATTTTCAAATAATAATGTTTTATTAAAGTATCATGTTTCATTCATACCCGATGTTGTGTCAATCCCAAACAATTAAAGATATTTATTTTTTTAAAGAAATTTATTTTAATTTATTGTGGTTTTACATTATCTTATAAGTGTGATGTTTCATGCCATATATTATATCACTCATAATGTTCCTATTTTAAAAACTAGATGTATTTTGAAAAAATCTTACCAAATCACCGTATATGGATCAATCACACAAATCCATTCATGTATCATTCCGAATATTACATTATACTTTAATATAGTAAATTAATGTTTGAAAACAATTTATCAAATCACCAATATAACATAAATAAACAAATGAATAAAATTTTTAAATAAAAAATTATATTGTAGTGATCCTCTAATTCATTCATTTGGATCGTATTTTATTCCAATTTTCCTCAAACTACACATGAAATGAAAAAACAGCCCTGTTTATAACCGATGCTGAATCCTTTGCCTCTTAAAAAAGTAACACATGAAAAATACATTATGAATCATAACATTATTTTAAAATTATAGGCCAGATATCTATAACTATCAAATATTTTATTCTATAATTAAATATTTATAATCCCCCAATAGTGTTATTTTTTGAAAAATTGTTAGATTATTCTTTTCATTTTATTTTGAGTTTATATGAAAAAATTCCCTAATTCTATAGTTTTAATTGTTTTTAATAACTTATTTATATATATAATATATCTTTTATTATTGATCTAAATCATGTGATTGTTTTTACAGATACCCATGTTCTATGGGTAAATGTTGTTCAACTAAGACAAGTCCTTATTCGGATATTTAGAGGCCTAAAAAATAATTCTTTATGGAATGTTGTTATTTACAATAGAGAGGACCCCACATCCTTAATTAAGAAATAAATATAAACTAACATGTCCATATTCCTTGATTCATAATGGAGATGATAGAGGACTCCATGAGGTATGCCATTGTTGAGTTTCAAGTCATGGTCTTACCATTATGGTATCCTTTTAATTGTTATAAAATGTAAAACATGATAGGTATCATCCGGAAGAAATAGTAGAATTAAGTAATTAATTCGTACTATCTAAAACAAGCATCCAAAATGTCTTAATTTTTATAATGATGTGAAATTAATTATAAAGAAACATTCATTTCATATGGAATGCATGAATAGACAGGATATAAGGCCATAATTTCATGGGAATGTGTAGAATAAAAATATAATGAGTCACATGTATAGATTAAATGTCTTATATTAAATTTGTTATAACTCCATCATCCTATCGAAAATCAAGATTAAATTTTCAGATTGAATGGAGAAGACATGATGTAACAACATTCATTAAGCCACCATTTACAAAATTTTCCATTTATTTATTCATCCACATGGAATCATTTTGTAAAGTATTTTGGAACAAATTATTTCACGCATCTCCCTATAAATATGTATCACTTATTCATTTAAATGGGTGGTAACGTGGGGATAGCCTTTGATTCAATTTTTAATATATTTATATTATTCTAAATTTTAAAATAATTTTTTAATTTTAATATATTAGTCGTGTTCTTCATATATCACTTCTTCCATTCCATTTATTTAATGTGTTCTACCACTCTATTCAATTCTAAAATTCAATAAAAATGGGGGGTTATCCATTTTTCTTGTTCGAGGGAGGGAATGGTGGATTGGTAGAGTTTGGTTTATCTTTAATTTCAAACTATTTATTTAAATATTATAATGTTTGTGGTGGTTGAAATTGTTATGGTGAGTTTTCTCATAGTTTTCTCTACTATTGAGTTCTTCATCTCATTTGTCAATCGACCTTACCTTCATTATCTATGACATGCAAACGGTGGAGTATGACTTGGGTAGTGATGGTTTGTGAAGTGGTATCCTAGATGACATTTTGAAAAGATTTACCCATATGTACAGGTCTCATTATGGGGAAATAATTTTTCAAACCAGCTGGTGTAGTCTGACTATTATTGATCACTACATTGAGTTGAAAAATGATATCCCTTTTAAACTATAATTTCAATCACCAAGACCAACTTTGTAAATTTTTCTTCTTTATTTCATTCTAGAATCATTTTGTGATTATATTTCAATATTATATTATAATCTTTTTTTCCATGCAGCATTTCAAATGCTTCCATTATTTTAATTATTATATAAGTTCTTTTTATATCAGTTAGTTTATAATAGTTGCAATATAAAAATTATGGCGTGTTTGTAGCCTCTTTCTGACCGACCATACGGTGTGCCAATAGAGTGAATTATTATATAATAAAATATTTAAGAGGGTAAAATGTCAAAAACTCATCCCATCAATTTGGGGTCATTTCTTGGGAGGCCAAATACTTTCACATGCTGTTTTTTCATAAATAACAAAATAGATCAAAAAATACCAAAAAATAGCATCACGGAATATCATTCATTTCAATGGTAAAGAAGTATTTTTATAGTTTTTTTTATAATTATTGGCCTCTTGATAACATTATTGGTGAGCCTTATGGGGAAGGGATGGTGAAGACTAAAATTATAGAAAACTCACAACAAATAGAAGGGAATTATGTGATGCTTAAAAAAATCAATGTTCTTAGAAAATAATGATTGATAGTTGTGTTGTTGGCTAAAGATGTTGAAGAAGTAAAATTATTGTAGATTGAACAACAAAAAATACATGTTGTATAGAATTAGATGTTTTATCCACCTACATTTAATGAAGATGTTGATGACGTTGATGAAATAATTGATGATCGACATCCCTATATAAAAAATGAGTTCCTAGCTACATTGAATAAGAAAAAAGAGTCTAAAGATAAATATTTTGAGGGGATTTAATTTATGATCATTCTATTCATTCAAATATTATTTCATCTAAATTGAAAAATGATATCAATTATTCTATATTTTTATATTCATCCCCACTACTATAGATCCCGATTGAAAAAGATGATAAAGTTGTTTTTGTTGAGGAGAGAATGGATGATATAATCAAGCTGTACACTGGTGCAATTGAAGACGATTTCACAAAACATGAAATAACTGAGGAAACATTTAATGAACACAAACTATAAGAAAATCCACCTCATATTCTTGTACCATTATAATATTTCGTTGTTATTTTACTCAGTATATAGATCTAATCCTTTAACTCTACATCCTATCATTTTAATTTTATTACCATACACTGATTCCTCTTTATGTAGGAGTAATCAATTCCACATAAACACCAAATCCAAATATCCCTATATTATTGATCTAGAAATTAATGAAAAGGAGAATTATTAAATGTATAGGAATAAACAACAGTAATAAAGATGGGATGACCGCTCAGCACAATAAATTTAACCACCACTGAAATCATACAATAAAATATGAGAAATCATCAATGATCAGCAAACAAAAATTCCACCACTTCCCTATTAACACCAATGAGTACAAGTTCTGCACGATTATGGAGAGAAAAATCAGTGGGAGAAACAATAAAATAATAAAATAATAGAAATTACAGAAGAAGATAAATAGAAGCAGAGAAATGAAGAAGAAGACAAATATATAAAAAATAAATAATTATTAAAACATTTATATACTAAAAAACATTGAAATTCCCTTTAAAATATATACCCATATTTTCACCTTTTGAAATGAATAAGGTATACATATTTATAGGGGGTTATGTTGAATGAATTTCTTCCAAAATAAAACACAAAATATTTCTGTGTGGACAACACACTCAATAGAATGATTTTTAAAAGTTTTCCTCATGAATGTTGTTTATATAATTTCTCCTCCTTTCAAAATAAACATTTCAGCTTTATAGAACACCAAAATAAGGAGTTATGCCCATTCTACCCTGAGAAATTTAATATTTCCACGTGACTCATCATATTCTTATTGTACACATTCCAATGAATTTATGGCCTTCAATCTGGATTATTCACAAATTAAATCCTTAATAAATAGTGTTTAATAATTACATTAGCATTTATTAACATAATTGATGATAATTTGGATATTTAATAAATTAAATACTGACTGGAGTTGTTTCTTCTATATTAGTTCATTCAAATTTCACATGTTTTAACCATTCAACGGATGTGTTGATGATAGTATTTCAACTTGAATCAAATAAATGTTGTACCTCATGGAATCATATATCATCTATATCTATATTAAATTAATTATTTCATGCTAAACTAGATTTATATCTTAATAACAGTGGTTGGTCCACTCTACTGGACAAAAAAACTTTCCACATAGATTGATTAATTTGGACATCCATATTCCCGAATAATGAATTTTACTAATTGAAAAAATATGTAGAAAAATAAAAATGGAATCCCAAAAAAAATCGCACAATTTGAATCAATAATAAAAGAGATATTCTCTAAACACAGAATTTATTAAAAGTAGTAAGAATTATAGAATTAGTAAATTTTTTCATTTAAGCCCCAAATACAACTAAAACATAAAATTGTGTCAATTTACAATAAATTAAATATATGGTGGGATTATAAATATTTAATTATAAAATAAAATACTCATAAATTCTAGAATTATCAATAGGTAAATCCATAATATCACAAAATTAGCACAACTATAATTCATGAATATTTTATCATGTTTCTTTAAAATAATAATTAACTTCATTTAAATGCACTCATATTAATTTTTTCCCATTATTATTATTATTATTCATTGTAATTAGATCAAAAAATCATCATATAAAATGAATCAAAATTCTATTTTGAAAATATTATCAATGATAATCACCTCCCACGTTATCCAGTTACTATTTCTTTCTTTATAATCAAAAAATCAAAAAATCAAATGTTTATCTTATATATTTCTATAAAAAACTCTAGGATTTTCACATATGATACATGAGTAAGTCTTACACAAAAGTATATGAATTTTTGGTGTTTCAATTGACTAATATGAAAAATCAAAGGGAATCTACATTGTTTTTCCAAGTCATGCAGAAAATTAAATGTCTGATAGGAAGCATAAAATGACATAAATAGTGTCATGTAAGACTCATAAATATTCATGAGTTAGAAATTTTTTTCTTTTTTTAGTGCTAAAATGACTAATATGAACACCAAATGAGTTAATAAAAATTATTTACTTAACTAAATTTCATCTTTTACCCATAATTACAAAAAAACCTTATATAACCATGAAATCACTTCAAGACACCTTATGAATATGTCAAGTATAATCAAATACATATGTTTAATCTATAAAAAATTTAAAAACCCACCAATTATTCATTTTTCATTTAATATAATAATTATATACATTTAATGTTCATTGATGTACTTCAATACCTACTGAAAATTATTAATTAAAAAAATATATTATATGGATCTCAGTATTTTCCAAAATTTAATGAACCATGCTAGTTTATTATTTAAAATTTTATTCATTATAAATAAAATGATATATGATATTTATTATTAATGGTTATGAAAATATATTCACCGTTCAGTTATTTCCAAATAATCGTAGAAAAATATACCATTTAAATAAATATATTTCGTTTTCAAACAAAAGTTCTACATTATGTGTCCATTAAAATGAGACAAAATATTTATTGTGAAATATGTGAAATTCTTTCATCATATTGATTGGTCATGTATAAAAATGAATTATAAAAAATATTTTATGAATGTATGAAATGGATCATGTGGTGTTTTTATTTCTTCTAATTATTCTATTGGGTGTGTCTTGTTTTTTTCATTAATTCACACGTTAATAAAAAATTAACATGTTTTCATTTTTGTAGTAAAAATTTATTTTTTATTATGAATGATCGCTATATTAAATAATGTTCTTAAGTTACTAATATTAATTAATTTAAATACAATATGGGAATCCATGTTTACTTAGGTTTTAATCATGGAAAAATGTTTCTCTCGGTAGAAATACCACTCTACCTTGTTCACTATATATTATTCCACATTCTATTATTCCACTATAACTAATATACCCATGAGTTCACCACTAGTGTAAGATTCTCTGATTTATAGTGGAAACCCCTACTAACATGTGATTAATCACTTTCTAGAGGTCCATGAGTATTTTGATTGAGATATGTAGGGAAATATTGATTCTGGATGTGGGAATGCATAAGGATCATCGAGTGACTGAAACGTGGTATCCAAGGAAAATTAATATGATTATTAGTCTTAGATTTCATAATATATCATTTATATATATTCATTCATAATTTTAATTAATTTATTATTTTAATTTTCCATTTAATAATACATTTATGCTAAAAATAAGATGCATAAATTAACATCGTTGGTTTAAACAATAATGTTACAATTACATTTAAAAATTTTATACTAGGAGAACCCAGTAAGATCTTATATAGATCATTATCTCACACCCTACATATAGCCTCTAGTTGTTTTTATATCTTCTTTTCCCATATTATTATTTATATTTTAGGTTCTATTATAAACCATCGATTTTAAATTTATTGGACTTGAAATATGGATATAGATCTATTATGTTGGTCACATAAGAGGTCTGCATGTATCATAAGATATTAGAGGATTTATATTTTATTTTTATATAGTTATATAAATATTATATTTTTAATAAAATATATTTTTCTTATGTTTTGTGATTCATGTTGGATTTAATATAGTTTTGTTCTATATATCATTTTGTTTGACTCATTTATTTTTATTGGACATTATGGGTGAAATAAATAAAAACCATCATAATTGATGCCTGAGGTAGTTGTTATCAGCTCATGGTGAGAAGAAACATGACCTGAGCCTTATTTTCATCTACATAATGTATTCATATAGGATATAATTACTCAGTTAGTTATAATAACTATAGGTATAAACATTCTACATATGAAAAACAATGAAATTGAAAATAAAAAATAGGATAAAAATTGACTTGTCAGATATTTAAATCAATGTTCTTCTTTATTGTAAATGTTTTTAGTGATAAATTAAATTATTAATGTTTTTATATAAGAGTGTACTATATTTTAAAATGGCTATATATAAGTAACTTTTTCATTTAAAAGTATACACAATAGTAATCTAAATATCACAGTAAATTAATTTGGAGTTCATTTATTGATTAATATAAAAAGGTCATAATTATTATATGAGTTCCTTTGTATTGCATATAAATATGTTGTGGTCATGTATGTGTATACAAGAGGTACATATCATTAATATAAAAAATCATTTTTTTCTAAATAATGTTGTATTTTATTATAGAATTAGATGAGGTTTTTAAAGAGATTTTATTGATGTTTTTATTGGATATTTCATGATGATACTTGAATTAGTATCATATATAACCAAACAAGATGATTGGATTCCTAGTATTAATATTTTCATTATATTATTCTTATGTTATATTTTTACCAGTAGAAGATGATTTGAGATATTATATTATTCATGTTCTATATTTCCTCTATATTAATAACCAATGTCCAAGGGGGATTTTATATTTAGATTTGGAATCATTATCCAGATGATCATTCAGGGTTATTTTAAATAAGAAGATTGAATTATAATAGTGATCCTATGAGATAGATATTAGAATGGGCCACACAAAAAGGTTCATTCTTTTCATGATAATTTTACACATATAACCTATTGATATGTGGATCAATTCAAGGAAGAATAAAAATATATTATTTCTCAATTTTTTAGTATATGTACTAGATTTAGTTTAGGAATATCATATTTTCATGTTGTATATTCATATATGAATATAAAATATGAATATGAGAATTGGGATGATAACAATTAAACACCATGAACTGACCACTCAATGAGAATAATTGGTGAAACTTGTAATAAACAAGTGTGATTTTTTATTTTTCATTCATTATCTATATATATATAATTTCAATCCACATAACTATATCAATTATTATTTTATTTAATAAATAATATAATACATGGGAAAAGATGAATAGATATATAATTAATTTTTTGGTATATAATTATACCAAATCATTATTATATTTTGTATAAAAATAAAATTTACTCATTTAGTGGAAACCGTTAAAAACTAACAAAATAGAAAACACCGGGTATCACATTGTAGATTAATGTAGGGGGCATTAATGGGATAAATAATTGAATTCTTGTTTCAACCAGTGTAACTTGATTGAGCTACATCATCCATATTTAAAAACATGTGTCAACAAAACCACCTTATACAAGTAGACAATTTTTAAATGTATTATATCAAATTTAATGGGAAAACATTATCATCCCATGATAGAAAATGACCAATGGAAGCATGATGTTTTGCATAGTGTGCTCATGGATAGGGATCATTCTTTGATAAGAGACACCCAATGGGTGTTGTTGAATACCCATAACAACTATTCAATTAATTACATAGAAAGTGCCTGCCTAATGTGTAGTCGGGAGCCAGTAGACAACTAATGTTCAAATTGGTCAACTAATTTGTTCCCCTAGGTGAGGATTTCCTTATACCAAATGTGGATGAAGGTTTGAAATCAGTAGGATCTAGAAATAAAAAGAATTGTGAATGAGATGGTGATATATATCAAGTGATGGATAAGAAATTTTCTGCAAATGTTAATCTCACTCCTTAGAAATATGTGAATGAATGATATTCATCTACACCAGAATGGGAATAAGATGACCTTTTTGAAGTATTTTTATATTCTAGTATGATGGAAGGGAGAATTATGGTAATGATTTGTTGGATTTTTCATCCACTTCCATGATGAACACAATTAATCATAAAGACAATTACTACCATACTAATCCTATGTGGACTATATCATTGGGGAAGCTTGGTATCCCTAATGAATCTAAGGAATGAAGACACAAGGAAACCCTCACCTCAAAGGTTCTGTTAGTCTCCAAACCCACGAAGGTGGGCGAATAATCCTAATTTTAAAAGAAGACTCATTGAAATCCTCAAATATCTATATGTTTAGATTAAATAAATATATTAATGAGTATATATATAGTTTTTATAGGATTTTATCAATTTATGGTACAATATATATTTAATTATCTCAATATAAAGTTTTAATTTTGTAATATCTCTACATATTTTTAAGTTTGAATCTAATAAAACGGTCAGGTCTATGAATATTAAGGATTCGGGGAATCAATAATGAATATTGGAAGGTTATATGATAATATTTGATGAAATATAATAAAATATAACATTATACATCATAATATTTTATTAAAAGGATATGGAAAATAGAATACTGGAACATAAAATCATAGGTTATAGAAAATTTCATCACATGGAATAATACCATTTTGAAATATTTTAAGTATTGGATACAAAAAATAAATGGGATTTATATAGGTTTAAAGTTTTCTAAAAAGAATACAAAAAAACCTACAATAATTGGATTTATAATGTAATGAAATTTTATTGAGTTTACTAAAAGAGTTATATCATGTTCCTAATTTTGGTTTCTCTAAATCCCTAATGATTGTAGATGTGTTTCAACATTTTATTATCATTAATTTCCATAAATTATTTTATTTATAGTTAAATAATATTTTTTTGAAATAATATGAATGGAGATAAAATTATAAATTTTTTTCTCAGTACAACAAATGGATGAATTCAAAAAAAAATTACAGTAAAATTGAAATGATGTTTTATTATAATATTAATTTATGACAACAGACAAAGGATATTTTTTTGAAAAAAAATTATGAAAAGTAAAAATTATTTATAAGCCAAAATAAATGCATGAATATGTAACATTGAATGTGAACACTATATTAATGATTAAAAAGATCAATTCCAGAAAGAGAATAACCATGTTGATGAAAGCCCATTGAAATCCTTTTTAAATAAAATAGATGATGACGATCATAATATAATTACCCCTAGATGCTAAGACACATGAAATATAACATTAGAAAATTGTATTTAGAATGTATAAAAACACATGGTTTTTGAAAATATAATTATATACTGAAAAATTAAAACGTTACTAGTATAAAATTTTAGTTGTGAATGTCACAACCCATCACCCAAGTCCAGTGGCTTGACTATCCCATTCCCACCTTCTATAGGCAATGGGATGGTGACTATAACTATGTAGGCATATCTCAAAAGGTTTGGAATTTTCCTTTAAACTAGTATACACACACAAAGGTCAAACTAAAGAAAGTAGACACAAACTTAACCACAACTGTCTTTATGACAACTACCTACAGTATAGTCCAAATTGAAAGTAAAGGTTCCTGAATACAAACCTAATGAAATAACAATTCAAACAATAGGGAGTATAATATTTCTGAAAATCCATCCATTGAAAACCCCACTTAATGGGTATTTGTATAGTATCTTCCAAAAGACGCAGAAGTATGCCCTACCTGCTTGATCTCACTGGGCACTACCCTGTCCTAGGCCACTGTGTCCTCCATCATGGAGTCTGTCATCTGCACATGATATGACATGTGTGTGTGAAGACCAGGTAGGGGTTAGTAAAACAATAACATATAGGGACCACAATCCACATTGTAAAGACCAAAAAGCATAACTACAATGAAAAACAATAAAGCATTATCACAATGGAAAAAATCTCACACCAGCTATAACACAAAGAATAAGAAGTAGATTTATCAGTGGTAAATCAGATCATTCATACATATAAGGTATTTATCCTTATAGACCATGCATCACTTGGGACAGCTAGATCACTAAGACCCACTCATCTCTAGGGCTAGTTGGATCACTATGACCTGCTTGTCTCTAGGGACAAGAGGATCACTTATATCCACTCATCTCTTGGGCCAGCTGGATCACATAGACATTCTCGTATATGGGATATATTAATCACATAGACCCACTTTTCTCTATGATAAATGGATCACTAAGACCCACTCATCTCTAGGGCTAGGTAGATCACCTAAACCTGCCCATCTCTCGTCCATCAGGATAACTAAGACCTGCTCGTCTCTTGGGCTAGCTCGATCGCATAGACTCATTTGCCTCTGGAACTGCTAGGTCACTATGACCCCCTCATCTCATGTCCATCTGGATCACTAATACCATCCCTTCATATCCATCACGTCACAACCATTAGTAGGAGTCACACACTCTAGTGTGATTGATGATGAGAGAATCTAATCCTTGATCCATAGGTCAAAACACGACAATCATGGAATCTTACATAAGTATTCCTAAATGACTTTAATGTCACAAGGGGATTAATACCGTAGACAAAGCAAAAATTATACATCCATTCTGATGGATATCAGTGTTTTAGTAAACAGGGGACGGTGGTATCTAGGACTGGTCTGACCTAGTCGGAATAACCCGACCAACTCAGCTTGGGGGTCCTACATGACCCAACCAGTTTTCGATGACCTGACCTGACCCAGTGGGGTATAGGTAGGCCCTATCATACCTGGATGTTGGGTCTTGCTGGACCTAGTACTGTTCGTTCGTGTTTCTAGCTCACTCGGTTACCCAACAACCCGATTTCAACCGGCCCACCCCACAATAGGTGGGTTGGTTATTTCCAAGCTCAGACAACTCCACTGACTGTTTCATCCTATCGGCCCAGCCCGCATCGGTGGGCTGACTACTATTATCCAACCCAATCCTCCCAGTGTCCTAGTTCGCACCACTGTCTCGACTCGCATTGTGTCTCGGTTCGTGCCGCATACATCCGGGTGATGCTGACCACCCCTTCTCTGCACGTAGTCTGGCAGGGACCGCGTGTCAGCCAGTCCTCCAATGCATCGTTTCCCTCCTCCACTAGTCCACTCAAGAATCCTGGTTCCCCCATGTGGCCCACAACTTTGTTGCGGGTCCATCTCACCGCCTCAGCTCACGGACCACATGCCGACTCTCACACGGTGGGGTGGCCGCATCCACATACCACCATCCATAGGCCTCCATGTCGGTGGACCCTATCACTAATTTAGTGTGCTACCTCCCTTTATGGCCTTATGTCGCCACGTCATCCTCCTTCCACAACTACGGCCTCATTCCACAATTGTGCCATCTTGCTGGTTCCTCGGCCCTTGCTCTTGGCATCTCCTTAGTTGATGCACCACCTATGTTGCATCACATGGAATGAGAAGGATAAAATGAGAGAGTCTGGGAAGGATTCTCACACATAAACACCCAAATAATTATCCAGGTCAATTTTCGTGTTGACCAAAATGCGTTTTTGATAGTAGGATCATGAACTAAAAAATAATGTGGAATAATCACAGAAAACGATATACACTTTTTATCCCATATCATCAACCATCCTCCATGAGTGATAAATCCACTGGTTAATTTGTTTTTTAGTTAAACTACATTAATCTGATAAAATAGAAAATGGGTAAATGAGAAAAATTCACTTTAAATAAATCCCCCTACATGGGATAACATTGTTGGTCGACGAAGAATGGTATTTCATACCTTTGTTCTTCATTTTTGATCTACAACCCATTTTCTCAGGCGATTCATGGAAGGGTAAAAGACAGTACATTCTTCATTCATCATCTCCAATCAGCAAAGCCTTAGTGAAAATACAGGATTTTTTCAACAATATTTAATTTCTTGTTATGATTTTAACTGATGAACCCGGATCATCAATTCTATTTTCATACATTGCAGCGTCCGAACGCTTAATCATTAATGAGGTTCATGAATTATATTTATCATGGAATCATCTTTACATTACATCAATGAGGAGTCACTGCTCCAAGATGAAGAAAAAAATTGAAATAACTTTTTACGTTATTTTCTTTTACATCCCAAAATTTCCAAAAATTAACTTTCACCCTCAACCGATGTCGGTCAATGTTAATATATGCCTAATGGAATCTAACCCTCGTGAGCTCAACAATACTCCTGAATTTCCAATATGAGTAACCATTTTGGAGTTATAAGGAGACGAAAATAAAATACCTGTTAGTTAATTTTTTTATTTAGGGCCAAAAACTTCATTCCACTTTTGGCTCGTGATGGACAATGTTGGGACCCTTCTAGGAGAATACGGATGCTCTGAGTCCAGTGGTTCTCTCTTATATTTTATTTAGGAACTGGTTTAAATGATTAAAAAACAAACTCACACATTTATTTAATGATCCTTATAAATAGTTCAGATATACATTCCGGGCACTTTGGGCCTCAGAATTACATTCTGTCTCTGTTTCTTGTCTCCAAACAACCATATATAATTTTCAAAGATAATTACAAGAAATTACGATGTGTTACATTACTCCACCCATTAGATATTTACATTCTCATAAGACAAAACAAAGTCTAAAAAAACAAATGGGGGTATTGAACCTGAATTTGACCCTCCCACTCCCATGTGATATCCTATAGATTCCTGTTCTACCAATGAGCACACACTAAAGGAATTGACTGTCCATAAAGGATCGTCTCCTACCGATCCTTGATCTGAAAGGGGTACTCAGTGAATTTCCCCATGTCAACAATGTCCACATCTCCATGGTCGATGGCGTGAGAAGGTTCATGCACATATCTTTTCTGCTGGGATGCATGGAAGTCGTCATGTACCCTCTCTAACAGTGTTGGTAGAATCATGCAGTACACCACCTCAACTAGTCTACACAGTATCAGGAAAGGCCCCATAAACCATAGAGATAACATAACACCCTATCTTAATATCTATTTTCCTCATTATGGAGAGACTCATAAGAATACACGGCCCCCTCTTTGAACTCCAAGGGTGTCCATCGCTAATCATCATAATCCCTTTTGGTCAATGTGAAGTCTTCATTCACTCTCGGATGAAACGAACATTCTTAGTGGTAACATGTATCATCTCTGGAACCATGAGTGTTTTCTCCCCTGGGTTTGTCCAATAACGTAGTGAAATACATGGTTGTCTATATCGTTCATAGAATAGTCCAATGTTGATGTTGGAGTGGTATTTGTTGTTGTACGGAAACTCCACCTTTGGGAGGTGGTCCTCCAAACCATGACCAAACACAAAGACACAACCATGAACCATGTCTTTCAAGGCCTATATGGTTCACTCTGTTTGACCATATGTCTATGTTTGAAAGGATATGATCAAGTGCAGCAAGGTCCCAATAATATCTTATAATCCCTTACACAAAAGGGATGTAAAGCATGCATCATGATCGAATAATATCATAGAAGGGACTCAGTGGAGGAGATTTATCTCTTGCATGTAGAGAAATCTCAAACCCTCTTCTAAACCCTCCTCTCGAATGGGTAGTTTGTGGGTCGACTTGGTGAGTTAGTCTATGATCACCTAGATAGTATCATTCCCCTAGATGTACTTGGTAATCCTGTCATGATTTCCAATAATATCCCATCCCACTTCCACTTTTCTACCTCGAGGGGATATTTCAGACATGCTGGAACATAGTGAATATCCTCCACCTACTGACAATTGAGGCATCTACAGATATACTCCACCAATGCTTTCTTCATCCAGGACAACTAGTTCTGACGTCAAAGGTCCTGATACATCTTCTCCACCCCAGGATATACCGTAAAATGGGATGTATGGAACTCCCTCGATATATCCTCTCGTAATGAAACTATAAAAAAGGTGAATCTTCTAAAAATAATGATGTTCTCCACACCTTTCAAATATCCATCAGGGGAATGCCCTGTGGAAGTCTCGGCATATATTGTATCATAGCTTTCATCCCGGAGTTTCACCTCCCTGAATGGCTAAAATGTTGTGGTGAAAGTACCATCGATGGAAGAATTGTTTCATCATCATTGTCCACAAAAGATATTTGAAGAAATGAAAACTACTCTGATGTCGCGTTCAGTAGTTTTGAACATGATCTCTTGCTGACAGTATCATCCACCACATTCCCCTTCCAAGGAGTATAGAATATCTCAAATTCATTGTCATGAAGGATGTTAATCCTATTCCACTATCTTAGGATCATGTAATTTTGTGAAATGATATAATTAACACTCTTATGATCAATGTAGTTGATAAATCATTCTCCCATAATATTGTGTCAACACATAAACAATATGAAGACTGCCACTAACAACTCAAGGTCATGAGTCACATTGTTTTAAAAATGTGACCACTATTTTCAGGATACATATGCAATCTCTACTTTTCCTTGGATCATGAAACAACCAACATCAGTTCCATATGCATCAAATTACAACATGTAGATAGTAACCTCCTCAGGAAACATCAACATTGGAGACCTCATCAAGCTCTGCCTCTGCTGCTGAAAGATCCACTGGAATCTTTATATCAACATGAAGGGTTTTCCCTTATTTTTAAAAACATTAATGGGTGATTCAATATTGTTGTTGTTCGGTACAATCCCCTGATAGTACCCAACCAATCCAAGGAGACTCCACTAATCGGTAATTCTCTTGGATGTCTACCAAGAAAGCACCTCATCGAACTTTGCTGGTTTTACCACAACTCCAGCCTTTGAGATAACATATCATAGGAAGTGGACCTTTCATATCCAAAACTCAAACTTTGAGATATGTTTTAATTATGGTGATCTCAGAGTGTGTTCAAAACTATCCTCAAGTTTATCGTGTGCCACTCTTCAAATGCTAACTACATTGAGAATTAATCAATCAAGACCACTACAAACCGGTGTAGGTATTATAGCATGATCTAGTCCATTAGTCCAATGAACATAGTTAATTAATTAAACATGCTAATCATTATCACTATGTACTCATAGTGGACGTAGCGACATCTGAAATATGTCTCTGAGATGTCCTCTTCTCCCACATGAAGTTGTTGATAGCCTGATCAGAGGTATATCTTTGAGAACCATCTCACTTTCTTCAGCTGATTGAAGAGGTCATCAATACTCGGTTGAAGATAAATGTTCTACACGGTCACCTGGTCCAGGTGTTGGAAGTCCACACATACCCTCAATAATCCATCATCTGTCTTGGGGAACAACATTGAGGATGCCCACGGTGAAACGATGGACCTTAAAACTCTTTACTCTACATATCCTCCAACTATACCCTCAGCTCATGGATCACTATTCTAACCATATGATATGAATGTGTATATATCGTTTTCATCCTAGAATACATACCAATGAATTATTATACCTATATATGAGGAGGTAGTCCTGGAACATCTTTGTGAAAGACATATTTATACTCATCCACCAATGCAGGAAACTATGGACTCGTCTCATCCACTGCACCGAGGGTCAGGATAGCCAACTGATAAGTGATTGGCTGCACCCTGCTATGTTTTTTCCCATCCTGTATTGATTATTTTCCTTATCACCTATAATTTTAGATAGGATCCCATCTCCACAGACACATTGCACTATGTGCCTAAAACAATCGATCTTAGCATGGAATGTTGATAACCAGTCAATACCCAATATGGTGATGTAAGGCCTCGACACCACTAATAGAATATACCATATAAAGATATAACCACAAAGTGTAATCTCATACTGCCAGCACCAGTGTGTAATCACTTAATCCCCTCCAATATGAGTCTCTAATCATGAGGATCGAGCAAATCTCTCCACCGATATCAACGATCTTAAAACAAGGTCCATGAGAAGAAATGTGTGAATGGAACCTTTTTAAATAATAACTACATCTATGTTTTACAAGACACTGATCATAAATATACTAATCTATAGAGCATTGTATTCATAGGCCTCAATCACTTTAAGCTAGCATCGCCCATGTCCACTGGCTCTCGAAACCCGTGGTGGATCACCTAGGGGTGGTGGTGGTAGAACCTCAAGAAATCATCTACTAAATGATGCTCTTCTTGCTCCCCTCCCATGTATGGTGCTCAAAACACCACCTCACATCAACCTTGGGCGCTGCCATTGTGGCGCTTTCACCATCCGTAGAACTAATGTGATGCGGTTTGGGAAATCACGAGCCATGTGTCCCTACCCTCCACATGAGTAGCATGCCCTTCTCAATTGCAGAATCATGCTTCCCTAGTGTCCTTGTAACACCGACTATGAGTCTTAGGGTCATCCTCTAGATAGACTGGCCTTCTTGGACCTATGAATCATTTTTCATCTTCCCACCAACGGTGACTTGGCCACCTATCTCCCACTAGTGTCTCCCACCATTGGGTCATACTCTGTGAGGAATTTCTCCACTTTTAGATCTATCTCTAGTACTCCACCTTGTGTAGGGATACTGAGGGAAATCATTGATGCCCTAGTAAACCATCATAATACATATTCAAAGGTCTATTCTAAAAATAAATTTTACCACTCCATATTTGTAGTGTAATGGGAGCGGTTTGTGAACCTCCCTGAGTACTCAGCCACTCTAAGGCTACCCTGCTATACAGAAAGCACTTCATGTATTCTCACAAAGCGTAAATTCTTAAAGAAGAACTCCTCCCTGATAATTCACTTGACGTTAGGCCAGGTGAGGGTTCTCTAATTGTGATTCTGTATGGTAAAACTCGACCATCTCCCTATGGACCCTATAGATAGATTTTTGTTATAACCTCCATCTGGTCATGTGGCACCCTCACGAAGAGTAAGACTCACGTCACCACCTCCATCCAATCCCGAGAGAGCTACGAATCTATCTCTCCCCTGAACATGAGATGTCTCTATCTCTAAAACACATGTATGGATCTGAGCCTACGTGTGTCTTATATCAGTAGCGCTGGTTGTAACAACTAATCCATAGGTGGAGGTATCACCGAGACACCGCCAGAAGGTTTCATCTTGGGAAATGGTCCATATACCAAAGAAACAACTCTCGGTGGACAATCCCCGTAGTAATGCCATAGAATCCTATCTAGCCCTCTACGTGGTGGCATCTTGAAAAACACTGAGATGAATCACAATTAATAGATTAAACCCAATGAGCTGAATTGTACTCATAAAAATCATAAAAAACTTTAAAAGATTCATAAACCTAGTGTTTTCATGTACCATGTTAGAAAGAAAAATTCAGGGTCCTTGTGTATGGATACGTCAGCCGCTGCACCAACACTGCACTCCCTGGTCTGAAATCTGATCACCAGACACCTAAAACCTTTTACACATAAATATAATAGACTCTTAGTTCTTATGTTATAATAGAGCCTCCCATTGATTCCACTTGGTAATGACATATCCCCCAAGGCCCATGTCGTGACTACCAGAAGCCCACCTTCCATTGGCCAGAGGCTGGCGACTAGCATTGAGTAGACATTTCCAAAAAGGAAAGACATATTCCTTTAAAAAAGTACACACCCACAATGCAAAAATTGCAAAGAGTAAACAGATTGATAACCATGACTTCATTTAAGAAGAATACCGAGAGTATAGTACCAACTATTTTTAAATGGGGCTGAAGAAAAACACAAAAAAAAACTGCATCAGAATAGAGTATAATATTGCTGATAAACTGTCTGCTAAAACCCCCACTTGATGTGTAAGTTTATAACAGATAGAAATGTAGTAGATGTATGCCCCCTACAAGATCTCATTAGGAACCACCTGCTACTAGGACACTGAGTCCACTGTTAAGGTGTTGATATTCTTGCACAAGACCTAGCAAATGTGGTTGATTCTGGTGCAGGGTTGAGTAACACAATACTCAGTAGGGACCTCAATCCACAATGTAATAACTGTAAAGAAAAACCACATTTCATGATCACAATGAAAATCATCTCACACCAGGTATATCTCATAGTATTCGAACTGTAATTATCAATTGTAATGCTGAATATTCATGTTTCTGAGGGATTCATCATCTTGGCCCGCTCATCACCAGGGCCACCTAGATCACTAAGACTCGCTTGTCTCTAGGTTCAGTTATATCATAGTGACCTGCTAATCTCATGGGAAAACTGGATCACATATACCTGCTCGTCTCTTGGGCCAGATAGATCACTTAGAACTTCTTGTCTCTTAGCCAGCTGGATCACTTAGACCATCTATTATCTGATCCAGTATAATCACTATGACCCACTGATCTCTTGGTCCAATTGAAACATATAAATCCAATCATCTCTGGTCCATCTGGATCACTATGAACTGCTTGTCTTTTTGGCCAGCAGGATCACATAGACTCACTCGTCTCTGGGCCAGCTGGATCACTATGACCCAATCTTCTTCTATTTATTTGGATCAAAAATACCCAATTGTCTCTTGGAATGATAGATCGCCAAGACCTTATCTTCATATCTGTCACATCACATCCATACATAGAATTATCACCCTCCAGTGTGCATGATTCCATATGAATTAATTCCGTAAGCCATTGGTTTTAACTCTACCATCTTGTAATCTCACATAGAGTATTCCAAAAGGACAATATCATCCCAAGGGTCGCAATGCTGTAGAAGGTGTGCCAATCAAACCCTCGGTATGAATGACATTGAAATTTTAGCAAATATTTGATGATTGTATCTGGGCATGGTTTGAACTGGTCATACTGACTGGACCAACCTGACCCAGGGGTCTCAGATTACCCAACCAAGCCTGGATGACCCGACCCGACCATATGGGGTCTGGGGCGGCCTGGTCCGGCCTGGCCAATGGGCCATTACCATTGGGCCATGCGGGAAATAGCCCGATTTGGTCATGGATAATGTCTGTTGAGTCGCCTAATGACCATGTTTCTTCCGTCCCTGCTCACAATAGGTGGGATAGTTTTTTCCCAGCCCGAGCCACCTAGAGGTCATATTTTTTTCAAGGGCCCTTCTCACCTCGTTGGACCGACACATATCCATACATGGTCTCCCAGAATCCCGGTTCATGCCACCATCCCATCCCGCATAGTTGTTTGGTTCTCCCCCTACCCAGACACACGTTGGGTGTCTGGTTTGTTCCACATGCAGACGAATGTGTCTAGCGGCCCCATCTCCACATGTAGTCCCACATAGACTGTGTTATTGACAAATGTTGAGGCATGCCAATGTTGGTTTCTCCCCCAACGTGTTGCCCTAGCGGTGTCGCCTTCCTACACTAGTCCACTGACGTGGACCAAATTCCCCCAAGTGGCTCGGGGATTTGTTGTAGGCCGACATCATATCCATGTTTGGTATACCGTGTGATGCCTCCAATCTGGTTGTGTGGCCACATCCACCTACAAATAGTTATTTTATTCCATGCCAGTGGCCCCTGTCACTGTCATGGTGTGCTACTAGCGCACTGCCTCCTGCTTCCCACCATAGAAAGGGTGCCATAGTCTGGGTGTCACGGTCTAGTGTCACTGCCATAGTCTAGAGAATCCCCCCAGCCTAGTGATTTCCCGACAACCCCACTTTGTCGCCACGACCTGGTGCCGCCACCGTGGCCTGGTGCCACCGTAGTGGCCCGCCTTGTCACATACCTTCCTCCTAACATCATCTCATCTGATGAACCATAACCATTGGGTCATGAAGAACGAGAAGAAGTACAAGAGAGTTGAGGGGAAGGAGTCACACACAAAAACAACCAATAAATGATCTAGGCATTTGTTCATGTTTACTCGGATTCATTTTGTTAGCAAGATCACATAGAACCAATAAATAAGTTATAGTAATAAAAGAAAACGATACCCCAATTTTACCCCACAACATTAAATATCTGAAACGAACGATCAATCTGTGGGTTAATTTTCTTGTGAGTAAACCTTTTTTCATTATTTAAAAGAAATAATAGAGAAAAGAAAAATACACTTTAATTAAACCCCATGAAAAAGATAGGATTTCTGGTTGAGGAAGAATAAAATCACACACCTACGTTCTTTGTTCATGATCTACATCCCACCATCGCAAGTGATTCTTTTAAGGGTGGAAGAAGGTGAATTTTTCGTTCGTCGCCTCTACCCACAATATCCTAAATGCAGTTCTATTATTGTTCCAACAATCATGTATATCTCGTTAGGATATTAATTAATGAATTTAAATTAATTTTTCTGTTATAATGAATTGTAGTGTCATTATGCTAACTCGTTAATGAGGTTTATTAATGAGATTAAACATCACCTCATCAATACACCGCATCACCGACATTCCACTACTAAACAAAGAAGAAAAAAATTAAAATAACTTTTGATGTTATTTTATATATCTTCTAAAGGTCTGAAAATTTACTTTCACCCTCAACCCGCGTCGGTCGAGGTTAATCTCTACATAGGGGAAACACTCCCCCACTAGTAATATGGTACTATCATATTTCCAATCCATGTAACCATTTGGGAGTTACATGTATTTGAAAATAAAATAATTTTTACTTAATGATTTTATTTATGGCCAAAAACAAATTTTAACTATTGGCTCATGTCATCCAATTCTAGGCCCTTTTGGGTGAATCCTTACACTCTAAGTTCAAAGGTCCTCTCAGATATTTAATCCGGGAAATGATATAAATGTAATAAAATCCTTCTTGAATTTTTATTTAATGAACCTCGTAAATAGTTCAGAAATATGATACAGTCAGTCCAGGTATCAGAATTTCATTCGGTCTCAGATCCATATCTCGACGTAATACAATTAAATTTTCAAAAATAAATTACATGGAATTCCAGGGTATTATAGTGAATTAAGAGTTGAATAGAAATTATTAGTATTCCAATGATGTGTATAGTGTGATTATAAATATTATTTCACTTGAGAAGACCTATAGAAGTTTTAAAAATATATACATAATGTATAACCATGTCTCGTGTGGTTTTCAAATCAATTTATGTTGATGTTTGAATAAAAAA
The DNA here is from genome assembly GCA_963277665.1 of Viscum album. NCBI lineage: Eukaryota > Viridiplantae > Streptophyta > Magnoliopsida > Santalales > Viscaceae > Viscum > Viscum album. The sequence goes on from OY728161.1 coordinate 261,271,068, forward strand.
TTTCAAAAAATTGCAATCGTATTGATGTTATTGTTAGATGTGTCTGGGGAAAACAAAAGGTTCATATTAAACACATCGATTGACATATAATGAAAATTAATATAGTTGTTAAAATATTTACAAAAACATGTTTAATGATTTAGAATACTCAATAATCTATGACCAAGAAATAGAGATTTAATATTATTATAGGTTTACCTTCAATTTTAGAAATGATTTTTCATATTATTTTACACAAGTGAGGAACTATATAACAATAATTGTATTCAAATAAGATAAATGGGAAAAAATAATTGGTCGGAATGATCAAATGTGGATGTCAAAATTATATTTTTGTTCATAAGTATTTAAAAAAAATTTCTCTAAAATTTTGAAATTTTATTATGAAAAGGATTATAAATAAATTTAGATATAATTTTAATCCAATTTTATTCAATGTGGAACAATATTTTTAGCTACTAATAAATGGTGTCATTTAATGAACCTTGTTACCTTATTTTTGAATAAGTTACATTATAATTTTTATGGGTATAAAATGGATTTTTTATTTTACACAATAAATGAGGGTGTATCTAAATTTTTTAAGATCATATTTGCATCACAAATGGGTTTTTATTGGATATAGATATTATCTATAAGATTTTTTCATTTAGTGATAATTTGATTAGATAAATTTCATTTTATTAATTATTAAATGATTTAGATTCTATAATATATTGAATAATCACTATGATGTGTTGAAATTATTAATGGATTGTTATTTTATCGGTTTCTAAAAAAATTATAATGATTTCTCACTTATACGATTTTTATTTTAAATTTTTTTTTTACCAATATAAAAAATTTATGAAATAAAAAAACATCACTATCAATGATTGTATAGATATTCAAATGGATAATGCTTGTATATCCACATAATGTTGATGATAAATGCATCATTAAAAGAATGGGAGGATAGTTCAGACCATCTCAGGTAAAAATTGATATTAAATTGTAATCATTCACACTTTCTTTTTCCAATTATAAATTTTTATGATGAATAGAATAATTCCAAATTGAATTTTCCAATATTAAAAATGTTTGTTTTTTAAAAATTTGGATAAAAAATATTATGTTACATATATTATTCTGTGTGTTTTGATAAAATTGATTCTATTTAATAATTTACTGATAATAAAAGAATTAATGTCCTCACACTTTTAATTATGTTAATTTATAAAATATTTGGGATTTGATCATTCATTTGAAGATTTTATGACAATTCATGTTTTTTCTTTTAATGTGATGTGTTGTATTTCAACCTTAAATAATTTTATATTTTTTATTTTAAATTAAAATTTTAATTTGGTTTTCCATTTTTAATTTTATATATCATTCATTTAGGACATATGATCTGGAGCATGCATTTTATTAGCTTAAACGTTCCATGAAATCAAAGATGGACAAGACTCGCCATATTAGACAAAACTTCAGTATTTATTCCCTAACATCTTCATACATTCGTGGATTGAGCCCAAATTTTTATGATAATATCTAAGACCCAATATACCAAAAATATACTTTTTTGAGGAAATATAGATCATGATTCTTGATTTACAACAAGGTGGAGCTGGTCAGCAAAAAAAAAATTTGCTGAAATTTGGAATTCACACTACAAACCTATTATAAACATAGCATCATATCCACTCTATAAATATTTATTGTTATCATTTATGGTGGTATGGACGTGCCTTATAGGATTATTGGAATAAGTGAATAGTTACCATTCCTTTTCAATTAACCAATAGAGAATGGAAGCTATCATGCTTGGATCCCCTCCAAAATGATCTTCTTCTCCTCTTCTTTGTTATAAAATTATTTTTATTTCAATAAAATAATTTTTGCTCTTCCATTTATTATTTTATAATAATTTATATTCTTCATAAATTAAATTATATCATCTCAAACAAATGATTATAAACATTCTTGGGTTATACCCATTCTAAACTGTTTCGAATACAATTCGTTTCTACGATGACTACATGCCCATGAAATAGTCGTTTTCGTAGTAATAAATACACCTCATAAATTATTAATTTTTATATTTTGAATAATTGTGATACTATAATTAATTTAATATAATATTTTAAATATGTTTTTAATTTAAAATAAACTATGTAATAAATTGAACAATTAACACAAAACACCCAAGGTCATCAATTGTGTAAATTCTGAGAGCACTATATTATTTAGTAAAACAAAACAACATGGGATCAATTTGTAGAGTTAAAACATAATCTATAAACTCAATTAATAATCATGTATATAATTTATATTATCCCTTATTCACCACTTAACATAATCTATCTTTGAAAATATAGTCAACCCTAGGTACTACAATTCCATGTTCTGATGCTAACCTAGGTTTTAATTCATTTCATATTTTTTGTTAAGATAACTCACAAAGGATTATTTGTGTTAAAAATTTGGGGATCATAGTGAAGTAGATATTAATATATATTATAATTATTAATATTTATTTTAATAATTAGTGTTATTTAAAATATTCTTTCTAAAAATAGTTTTCTAAACAATATCTTCTCCTTGTTTTATCCCGACCTCATTTATAATAGAAAATAGAAAAAATACATCATTTTTTCAACATAATTATTTATGTTTTATAATTTATAACCCCCCACCCTCATCCTTTTATGTAGTGTGTTTATATTATTTTCCATTAGTTTGAAAATACCTTTAATGTGTTTTTTAAAATTTCTTACTCATTTGAGAGACGACCATGGTTATCCACTGGGTTTCATCTAAATAACCCAAAACAAAACATCATTTGAGATAACCAACAGAAGAACCATTAAAATTTAACCAATTTAAAAAGAGTAATTTAATAATTTCATACATTTAATGGGTTTTTTAAATTATTAGTGTATTCTATTATTATCATATTTCATCATTCGATTCCCACTTTGAATTTTTCGTCTTATTTTTTTATTTATTTACCATCAAATAAATATTATTATATTTTTATTGTTGGTAAATTTTTATTATTTCATTTTTAATGAATTTATGAAAAAATATAATCCTGAGTATCTCTTTTATATTTACCCTAAGATTGAATGTGGAATTGGATCTTGAATTAGATAATATTTTTCTCTATTAAATTTCATCAATCACCCAATTGAGGAACTCCACCATTTTGGAATCAATGATATTTGAAACACTTATGAATCAAAACAAAAACAAGAGAAACTGGCTACTATCATTAATAAATAAAATAATACAATCATTTTAGGATTGGTTGTACTATATGTTAACTATATACCAAATTTTATTTCATACCCAAATCTCGAACCAGGAATTGAAATAAAATCCTTATTAATTCTCCATTAAATAAATTTCATATCTTTTCTAATGGGGATCCCAAAATACATATTAATGAATAATATATGGTTTTTTAAAAACAATACTCAGAAAATTTATTTGAAGTTCAAATAAAATAAAGTGAATTCCCATTCTCACATCATGAAACTGAAAAAGATTGAATGTATTATTTAAACCATGAAGATTTAACATATTACGTTGATATTAAATGTCTTCTCATAGTGGGATTTTTTCTATAATCAAGGACCATGTCCATTCGAATTGAGTTCTCAAGGATCAAGCATGAACATAGGGAAGTAATTTATAAGTACTGAGATCGGTTTAAGAAGTTGTTTATAGTTTTCCAACAACAAAAAATCAGTGAGAAAGTACTCATATAGTATATATATGAATATACCAAGCCTATGGATTGGATTATGGTAGATTTTGCGGATAGAGGGGAATTAGTCATAAGAACACCAATAATTTCACGTTTGTTGATCAACAAGATGATGTAAAACTCCAAAAGAAATTGATCAAGGTACACCAGATATTACAATATTACATCATGTATTTTCATATTCTATTAAAAATAATTTTATTGAAACAATGATGGATGAATTGACCAATATGGTGAGGTAGATTTCATTCTCTCAAAATACATCCCAACCCACTCCTATAAGGAGTTGTGATATTTGAACTGAAAAAACCCCACCTAATTTTTTATTTCAAATAATTAATAGACAAAAAGTGTTGTATAGACATATTTCCTGGGATAATATATCATAAATGAAAAAAACATTTCCCCATAATAATTATGATTCATTTGATATGACATAAATCTAATGTAAGAAGGATCAATCAGACCTGATTTGTGGCATTGGAAAACAAAAAAGCCCCATTTTAATCAATATTTAAAACATACTATACCTTATAAATAGGGTTTCCATCAACCCCAAAGGACATTTGAAGCTCAATATTCATCATGTAATCAAAAAGGAAATTCTCAACCAAATTTAGTTTATAATGTTGATGACATTTTAAAATAAACTGTTCTTAATGAACAAAATTAGCTTAAGAGTCATGGTTCAAAGATGAGGGAATCAAAGACACAAATGAGATATATTGTACCCTCCCTCCATGAACTAGTATTTTTAAGTGTGGGAATATATATTTCAATTTGATTCCAACACTCATGAGGAATTTTATTTCCTTCACATTGAGACTTGGGAATAAAAAAATGATACATATGAAACTATCATTCCACTGGGATTCACATCAACCCTAGAGAAGACCCATTCAAGACCAACTATTGGAAAATCTAAGGAGAAAGACTATGTTATGAAAAATATTTATGATTTTCCTCATAAACCCCTTCCCTTTCCAAATAGGGTTGTTTAATCCAAGATATCCACTGAAGAGATGAAGGAAAATGTGGTTTTGAATACATTCAATCTTGTTGAGATCAGCATCCCATTACATGATAAGATTTAGAAAGTCCCATGGTATAATAAATTCATTACGTAACACTATAACAATAAAATAAGGATCAAGGTAAATTAGAGGATCAATCATTGAAGTAATATTTTATAACACATTATACAAACTCATTATATGCCAATAATGTGAAAGGATCCGGGGACATTCACCATCCAATGAACCATAGTGGAGTTATGCATTTTTTATGCTTTTTATGATTTAGGAGCTTCCAAAAATGAGAGTAATCACTCATTATTATATTCTTTATAGGTCTGTGAGTAAAAGATAATGATAGTAGTTCTGGAATTGGAGAATAGAGCTACAAAATTTCCGACGAGGGTCCTTGAAGAAATACTGGTTTAGGTAAGAGACATGTTCTATCTACTATATTTCTATAGTCTAATCATCGATTATAATCAGGTAAATTCTCATTTTCCCATTATCATATGTAGGACCTTCTTCCAAAATTAAAAAATTGTGGAAAATTTCCATTACGCTACACATTATATGGATTTTTGAGATGATGTTGTAATATTTAATGTTATGAATCCATTATGTGCACATCAAAATACTATTAAAAAATTTTATCTTTTATTTTGAACAATGAAGTCAAACCCCATGGATTATTATTGACATATGATTAGATAAATTATAAGTATTGGTTTTGGTTTTTGGATAAGATAAATTTTACACCTATTTCTAATATACGATGTTCTATTGAATTTTATTTTTATGTGGATTAATATTCTTATATTCGTCATGTACACTCATAATATGACATGAATGTTATGTATTATGATTTATTTGATTTAATATTCATAGATTTTGATGATGTCTATTCTGATATAGATGTTCATTGTGCACATATTTCATGTCCATCAATCTCTTCATCAATACTTCACCCCCCATTGGTATACAATCAATTTCCAAAAAATCTCAAATAATCATGCTTCTTGACTAGTGAGTGAATAATGATATAATTGCTAATAATCCCCCTTTAGAACAAGAGTTAATAATTTTGAATCTTCTCCAGGGAAAAAATTATGGAAACTATTTTGACCTTGGATATCATATCAATTATTATTCCCTCCATTTACATTCACATGATTACTTTTTAGAATGGGGCCGAACTAGTTAGCAGCAACAATGGAGTCCCAGTAAAACTATTCTTAAAGTTGATAAAAGACAATTTCAAAGATTACTCAAGGTTGGAATCAATTATACCATTTCACTTCCCCGGTGGTTGAGTCATATTCAGTTTTTTCCAAATAAAATTCTTGTTACTATTGTTAGAAATGAGAGAGTGGAATTAGGATAATTGATGGTGAAAAATAGTTGGTCTGTGCATAATAAATTTTGTAACATAAATCAATACAATCATAATAACCATTTCCCCTCCATTTTCTTGATAAAATACACAAGAGTCTAGCTGGTAAGACACACTATTGTTTATTAGATGTATTTTCTAGATATTTTTAGGTTTCTATAGGTCAAGAGGATGGGAAGATGATTACATTCACTTTCACATTTGGAGAATTTTCCTACCAAACGATCCCATTTAGACATTAAAATTCCTAAAATGCCTTCTAGAGATGCATGGTGAGTATATTTTCAGATTTCATTGAGATATGAATGTAGGTATTTATACATTAGGTTACCATGTATGGATCTCCATTTGATGAATGTATATTTAATATTTTAAATGTGTTGAATCTTTTGAATGGAATGAATCTGGTTTGATCGTTGGAAAGTATCATTTTTTTATGATTTTTGGATTTTTTTACTGAATGTAATTTCAAAATGAGGAATAGAGTTTGATATCTCTATGTTACTTATTATTTCATCATTTACATATACATAATTAGTGTCTAATGATTGATTATTATTGGTACATGTCCAATTTTATTGACAATTCATCTATGATTTTAGTTGGATCACTCTATCCTTATTGTGATTTATTAAAAAAGATAGTGAATTAATTATTTATGATTTATAGAGGGTAACAATTTATGAGATAATGAAACTTTTTACCCCTCCACCATATTACGACCCTCATAGTGGTACCTTCCATTTGAGATTATGTGTGAGGCTTCAAACGTTTCAGTTTTAGCAGTCTTATTAATGAAGTTGGAGGGATGTTCACATGTTATTACATATGCTTTGAGGGAATTCAATTCATCCAAATCACAAAAAAGAACCATAGAAAATGAAATTCCATCATATTTTCATTAGATAAATTATATTAATATTAATTAGGCTCTATATTAGATTATTTCCATGCTGCAATGAGGTACATATTCATGAAACCAAATTCAAATACTATACTAATTTAATGGACTCTGATTTTTCACGAATTTTATATTGAGATAAAGGATAATAATGGAATATAAAAAATGGTGGAAAACCACATGAGTAGGATTACTCACACAATAGAGGCTAACACCTTAGTCAAGGTACCACTTCCAAACACTCTTCTCGATGGGAATATTTATGCACTCTTAGGTAAAATTCCTCAATATGATGAAATATTGAACTACTCTATTACCTCAGAAATTATATTGAATTTAATGAAAAATAAATATGAAAATTTGAATAATGGTTCTAGTTTTAATGTCAGTGATGATGAATACCTCTTGTGCATTTGAAGTTATCATGATATTAGGATGTGTGTTCATGGCCTTGAGTTTGAGTATGTTCTTAATTTAGGCAATACACTTTCATATTTAGGATAATTACTACCCCAACAGACATGGAAGAAATTATTATACTCAAGATTATATTGGCCTAGATTATTCAATGTTTCACATGTGTTTTGTAAGTCATGCTCACATTTCTAACACAATAGAAGCATTTCTATAAGAAATTAGACACCCCAGCAACCCATATTACTCTGCGAGATTTTTGATGTATGGGGTATTGATTTTATGGTTAATTTTCCTAGTTCATTGGATTATTTTAAATTTTTATTTCCATTACTTATTTTATCTAATGGGTGGAAGCCCTGACCACTATGACTGATGATTCTCATGTTGCGGTGGATTTTGTTCAATGATTACTTTTATTATAGGTTTGGAGTGTTAAATTATATAATCTGTAACCTAGGGGAACACATTAGAAATTTGAATATGGATTCCCTCCACAGTACTTAGGGAGTGATGCATAATACTTTTAATGCACACCAACCCCCAAAAAATGGTGATTATTAGGCTTTAAATCAGGAAATCAAACAAATTTTGGAGAAAATCCTGTAGCCGAATAGGAAGGATTAAAGAAAGTCCTTGGATGATTATTTTTGGGCTTATATGATGGAATACAGGAAACCCATTCATATATCCCTAGTTTAATTTTTTGGGAATGCATATCATCTCCTTGTGGAGGTCGAGAATTAGGAATATTATGTGATAAGGAAATTCAACATGGATTGGGCCCAAGCTGGAATTCAATAGAAGCTGTAAATTTTGGTGAATGAGGATATTTGATTGTCATCATATAAGAATTCATGTCTCTAAAAGTAATGCTTATAATGTTATCATGATATAATGGTCCAAAAAGGAGTTTCATGTATGAGGGAAAGTCCTTAGCTATAGTTTATGCCTTATGTCGATACACGATATGTTTTTTCTTGAGGGTTATGTCCTTATAATGTATCTAATTATATTCCTTATGTTATAGTAGATACTACATAATAGAATACATGATGGAGATTTATAGCCAATAGGAAATGTTTAAATAAATTAATTTGGGGACTTCCACCCCATTCATTTGATTTCATCATACTGCATAACCTAATCATCACTTGAGAATATATTTCTATTAATAACCCTTTCATTTTTATAATAATTTCCCTATTTAAAAATATATATATTAGGTTCACATATCATATCCATGGTTCATATTGATTACAATGAAATATTTTTGGTGTGGGTTATGGGACACCATTTTGGGTAAGCTTCTTTTAAGTTTTCATTTGTGTGTTTTTTTATTATGGTTTGTGTTAATTTTGAAAAAACAAAAGAAAATTACAATGAAAAATCAGATATGAAGATTATTTAGAATAAATGTTTTAAAAATTCATTGGTGTAATGATTATAATGTTAATTATTCGATTATTATTGGTTTATTTTAAAAAATGGATGTATTCTATGATAATATTTCTTGTTCAGTATAATATTTTTTATTATTTTCACACCATTTATTAATATATTTGTTCATTATAAATTTTTATAATTTATTTCTTCACATAAGTTTTCAGGCAACAATTAATTTTAAATTCTTTCCCACTAAATTGAACGTATATATATGATAGGTAAAAAAATAAAATTATATCAATGGTTTTTCAATATGTTTTTTTATCTTCCCATGAGTTTCAATATTATACCTAATTAACCTATAAGCATGTACCTGATATCTGAATGTTTAACTGTAACAACCCAAAATTTCATAGTACGTTATCTTATTATATTAATTCAATAGATTGCGCTACACGGATCATCGAGTTCGAGTGCACCCCAAATTACCAAACTAGCCATAAAAAATTGGTTATGAATATTATTAACTGAATTTTGAATCTTATATAATTTATATGATTTTAACATCCATATTATGTGTTTCTAATAAGGAAGTCACTTTTTTATCAAAAAAATGTATTTTTCAAAAAATGAAATTTTACAGCCTTTTAATGGGAACCATTTTTAAGTCCAATTTTTGACACTTTTATAAATTCAATTTAATAAAATTAAATTCTTCTATTGAATAGGGACATAAAAATTTAGTTTGGATAAATTTTAGGTATTTTTTTGATAACTTTTATATTTTGATGAATAGTGAAAAAATACTAAATTATAATTAAATACAATTATTTTAATCGAAATAATTTATATTTTTAAATTATAAATTGGAATGGTATTTAAGTTTCATTAGATTATATTTTTATATTTTAATTTAATTTATTTCATTGTATGTAATTCCACATATAAATTGGACATAAACAAGTGTCAATCTTATAGTAGTTATTATTTCATAAAAACACACTTTTTATTTTGACAAAGAGAATTAATAATAAATTAATTTCTGAAACTTTTGTATTTTGAATTGGGAAAAATGGATTCCATATTCAGAATCAGGAGGATAAAATTGTTTAAATAAGAAACTTTTATTTTTAGACATTATGAATAAGTATTTCTCTAAATATTTTATTTACAATGGTTAAAGGGTAAATATGGTAAAAATTGGTAAAGAAATAATATTAAATTAATATTAAATTACCATAAAATTTTTCCTAACACGATTGGGTCATAAATTTCCACCATTTTCATCATTGGGTCAAATGTAGGACCCCATGGAGCCACATGGGAGTGATAATGACATTTTATATTAATTAATCTAAAGTAAAGACATAAATAACAAAAGCATGTATCTTTTTGTAAAACATTGTTATATGGGGTTATATAATTTATCTCTTATACTATAAAAATAAAATTAATAATATATCTATTTCCTACATGATGATATTTTATTTATAATATTTATTAACAAAATAGATAAATTTATTTATCACACAATAATGATGCAGTATTTTCCTTATTAATAAAAAATAAAATAAATTATATTGTATATATTAAAATAAATATAATTTGGATGCTTTGATTCCATTCAAGAATTTTATAAATTAATATGACATGTTAGGGTTGGGTAAATAAATTTTAGTCGATGTGATAATGTTTTGATGACTTTAAAAAAATCAAATACTAAATAGTGTCAAAATTGACATAATTGATTTTTTAAAATAAATATTATATTATTTATTGTCATAATATTCCTAAAAATATAAATTTATACAAATGTACATAGATAAGGTTATATAAGTTAATAATTAACCACTTTTATTTCTCTTGGCTTTTTATAGTATGTTTATTAACGATATATTATAAAAATACAAAGAGACATGGTAAATGTAAAACTATTTGACTAAGAGTTAAATCTAAAATATAAGGTTAATATAGTGACCCAAACCTATATAAAACCTATTGGTTGATATAGTTTCGACCCATACCCACCTTATACTTTAAATAATTCTTATTTTATCCATTAAAAACCAAACATGATTTTATTATAAAATAATATTTCAATATTTTCCAAAAATGACCACCACCTTTCTTATAAAGGGAACGTTCCCTTATCTTAATTTCACACCTAAAAAGATATTTGGATCGGCCAAAACCAACCCAAATGCCCTCCAGAAATACATAAAATCAACCTATAGGCTTTAATATGAACATAAATCCTTCTTAAGTGCCATTTTTATCAACTCAAAAAGAAAACACCCGAAGTTGAGGTAATAATTTCACAACCCGCGTTCATGTTTTTTCTTCTTCCACTTCCTCTTTCATTGTAGTTTCCATACCAAAATAATAAATTCAATAAATTCTAAATACTGTGATGTTATTATAAATATGTTACAACCATATTCATTATTCTATCCATCCCACAAATGAAGAAGTCACCATACATGCATACGTACGGCTTACCGTCTCCACGTCGTGGTGTAGTTTTTAATTCAAACACTTTATTATTTGGATAGATAAAATAATTAGTATAAATGATGTGATTAATAAATATAACACGTTAATTTTTATTTATATATGATATATCATCCAATTTCATACGTTTTTTCCATCAATATAATGATATTGTCTCTTGTTCGTACGTACGGATTACCATCTCCACGACGTGATGCGATTCATTCCCACGTTCACCATTCAATGATGATTATAAAAATTTATACTATTAATAATTATTTAATATATAAAAGAATAATTATAGTAGATATAAATATGTGTGTGTGTGTGTAATTTCATATATCTTATTCACTTACTTACATTCAATATGATATGAAAACGAAAACAACATTTATGCGTATGTACCACCTACCATCTTCATAAATAGTTCCTTCTATTTCATATATCTATCTATTATACATATTTAAATTCTAAATATATATTATATATAAATATATATATATATATATATTGGATTTATTTAAGTCATTAACTAAATGACATGATCAAGAATAACAAGTTAAAACACATACGATAAAGAAAGCGATTATAACCCAAAATGTTAATTTAACATGGATATCAATATTAACTAGGTAATATAAAGTCATAAATGAATCATGTATGATATAATAAATATGAATATGCTTCGGGTATAATTTAATAACATACTATGGTCATTATAATTTAGCCTTAAGATAACCTTGTCCAAAAGTAAGTGAAAGGTAAGGGTTAATTTTAGAATCTAATTATTATCAGATGTTGTTTTTACCTAAGTATCTAATAGGACATATTTATTATCCATGTACATGTTTTATAGAAAAATTCAAAGGGATTCTATTATAGAAATTTTTACTAAAACATCATTTTAAATGTTTTAATGACTTATCCTTCTAAAACTTTCTCATTAATGTCTATATTTTAAAAATGGTTTTATGGATTTATTTATATGGACATAAATTTTTTAAAATCCTCATTCCATTAAAATGTTTCCAAGTGGTATGGGACACATTGATTCAAAACTATATTTTAAATGAATTAATTTATATTACTTTTAAATGATTTATAAAAAAATGGATATTTCCCACAACGAATTTGACTGATCATTTTCATCTATGTCAACAGCCTTTACAGGATATTATTCTTGATCGAGGTTGATTTATTATGATACAAATATTCTATATTGTATTTAAGGTTTTGTGATATGATTGACTGTGGATTTGTTATTTTTATACCATTCATGGTTTATTCATATAGTATTGACATTTTTTATGCTTGTTTTAATACGAATGTTTATGTTATGTTTAAACCTTTTCATATGAGGAATGAATTTGATATAGTAAGTGACGGGTGGAGCCCGCTATAGCTCCTCGATTAATCAGTAGGTATCATGAGACAAACTATTGTCTTGGAATAAGGACTTGACATAATCATATTTGTAGTCTTTGCTCATGGGCATGACTATGTTTTTATGAAGATTGGAATTATGCATTTAATCATATGAAAATGGCTATTGAAATTGCATGTGATTATTTCACTAGTAGAATATAAATGTGAATAAGTAAATGGCATTCTTTGATTTTATATTTTCCATATTATACAAATTTTTATGTTTAAAAGGCTTTTGTTTTAGTCTTATATAATGCCTTAAATGATTATGATTATTTATTAATGTTTCCGCTATATTGTTATCCTTACTGAGAATCTGAGCTCACCCCTTTCAATGCTTTGTTTTTTCCAGGATGTGAAGAAGTGTTTTATGGATGACCTGCAGGGATAGGCAAAAGGGTATGAATGTGTTCAAAAGGGGAAAATGTTGTTTTTTCATTTAATAATGTAATGTAATGTTCATGTATATAATCTATTTTCCAAGACTACTAAACTGACCGGTCCCTTGGGCCTTGATTCCTTATAATCATACCAATTTATTAAAATAATGCACTGACTCTGGGAAACTGGGGTTAGGGAGTTATAGCTGGAATCAGAGAAAGTTTAAAAACAACCATGGAAATATATTTATGTAAACATTGATTATATAAAATTACCCTAAGATATTATTTAAGTAATAGTATAGAAGAACTTCCGAGAATTTTTTTAATGTAGGGATTTTGTGTATTTTCTAAGCCATACATCCCTGTACGGATACAAGCAGGTAGAGGCAGCTCTAGCACATATATACCTAGGAGTGAAAACTATGACAAGGAGTTTTGGGATTGACCAGGGGTATCCTGGTGCATGACAATGAGCATTACTACACTCTTGGTTGCAACACTCCCATGGGATATTCTTCAGACAATTCACATTTTCGTTACAATCAAGTATGAATGATTTATGAGTAATACATACTCAAAGAAAACATTATATTATTATAGCTTATATTCATAATTATTTAAATTTACGTGAGGTATTTTAATACGTTGGAATTATGAATTGTGATTCATAAACTATCCTTCTCTATTAAATTGTTTATAAAAGGCATTTAGTTGAAGGATGAAGAATTCTAGAAATACGAATGATCAAAAGGTTAAGAAGGATCATATCATTCATAGAATTAATCCAACATTTAAAAGGGAAATATTCTCCCATATATTCTCATCATATGAAGAAATAGTATCATGTGGTAATAAGATAAGTAATGAATTCCCTATTGTCTATGGCCTTGAAGGGATGCAAGAGAGGAAAAGGATGGAAGAGAGAATGGTGGATAATGCGAAGAGGTGAAATGAGGATTTTCCCCTATGAGATAAATGTGGAAAGAATCAACTTGGTAAATTCTTCAAAGGAATTAGAGTTATTTATATGTTTGGAGAAAATGGACACCATGTACGTGATTTCAAGGGTATGAAAAATGTTTCAAATGTACAATGCTTCATCTGCAAGGATTTGGGACACTACGCGAATCAATGTACAATTCATCATATTAAACCCCAATGGATACTATTGTATAATAATAAAGTTATGATTCTATCGAAGATGAAGATGAATGATTAGATTTCGTATGTTGTAATTAATGTATTGTATCATCTGAGTATTATATTAATGATGTACTTGTTATAAGAATTATAAAATATATAAGGATTGTACTACAATAATATTTCATTAAGGACATGAGATTATGTGGAACCAAGAAAAGTTACTCAATAGAATGTTAATATATTGTAAAATATTTGGTGGAGAGAAAAAGAAACCATAATATGGTTTTGATACTGTGGTAGAGATTATGGAATAATATATCATTGATTTAGATAAATTATTTTGGATACTATGTACTACCTTGAAAGTGATTAATGATTTGTTTATTCCATCATTATTGGATTTTACAAAATTTTTGGATTGAAGAAATAAATCTAGTATTATATAAGGAATAAGGGAGCATGAATGTAATCAATAAGTTTTTATAGTAATTATGGGTGTTATAGTTTTTTAATAGAATATATAATGAAGTTATTTACATGTTATTATGTGGAAAAAATTATCCTCATTGTGTTTACCTTCATTTTAAATTTTGGACTATAAGTTTGGAAAAACGTATTTTAGATAAGACTAAAGGTTGGAATGGATTCAGTATGAAATTGGATACTATTGTTATGGTTAAAGAATTTCTAAAGATTATTTTTGGATTGTTATGAAAAGGACAACCCAGAGGTCGGGTGATTAACTGTCGCATCCGAAAAGGCTACGAGACTTGAACCAGCAACTGAAGGGTGACAAGGGTGGATCACCTACCACTGGAATACGTGATGTTCTTGTTTCAATAAAGTAGTTTCTTAAATAGTCTGACAAATTAATATTAAATTCATTATTTTTTCAACCCTATACTATTGTAATAAATGGAATATTTTTTATTTTTATTATCTTTTGGAGTGAAAGATGAGTTTGTGGTAGGAATTAGTTGAAGGAAAAAATATACATGTCAAGTATATATTTTTTGTCTTATTATATGAATAAATTAATTTTTTTACTTTGGTTAAGTGGTCTTAATAAAAAAAATTATCCAAATACCTTATGATTTGTTGAACTAACGATATTTTAAATCATCATAGATTGATGTTATTAAGGCCCTCAATTTTATACTTTTTTGGGACTGAGGACCTGAATCACTCCCTACAAATATTTATGTTTTTCATCCAATTATGTGTCTCTAATTTCAACAAATTTTCTTCAAATCACGATCATAATTTTGTGGTGACTTTCTCATTTCCCTTTCCCTCTTATTAAGACTATTTTTTATTAACCCAATTTTCGATTTGGGTTTTCCAAAATGGTATGTTTCTATTTTTACCCATTTAATTTTGATGAAAAATTTCAAATTCCGAGGACTCAATTCATTGAAGGAGGGGAGATTTTAACAACGCATGATTTTATAGTACGCTATCTCATTAATGTAAATCTATAGCTTGCGCTACACGCAACACCGAGTTCGAGCCCACCACAACTTACCAATAAAGCCATTAAAAAAGTAGTTATGAATATTATTAACTGAATTTTTATTCTTATATATTATATATAATTTAAATATTCTTATTATGTGTTTCTTAGAACAAATTCATTTATTCAGATAAAAAGTTGTTTTTTTTAAAATATGCAATTTTACAGCATTTTAATAAAGAAAACTTTTTAAATTCAATATATTACACTATAATATATTCAATTTAGTGAAATTAAATTCATAATTAGAATATAGACATAAATATTTAGTTTGGATAAATTTTTGTTACTTTTCTGATAATTTCCATATTTTGATGAATATTGAAAAAATTCTAAATTTTAAATAAAACAATGTTTTTAATCGAAATAATTTATAGTGTTTAATTATAAATTTAAATGGGTTTTAAGTATAATTAGATTATATTTTAATAATTTAATATAATTAAGGTAATTAGATGTAATTTCACATTTAAATTGGATATAAACAAGTTTCAATCTTTTAATATTTATTATTTGTTAAATGACACAATTTTTTTCACAATGAAAATAAATTTTAAATTAATTTCTGCCGCTTCATTGTTTCAAATTGGGAAAAATAGATTAAATATTTGTAATTAAGATATCCACATTCTGTAAATAGGTAACTTCTATTTTTAGACATTATGAATAATTACTTTGGTAAATATTTTATTCTCCATGGTTAAAGGGTAAATCCGATAAATATGGGTAAATAAACAATATATAAATATTATTAAATTACCCTAACACGTGTCCTAACCCTATTGTCTGATACATGTCAGAATATGGGCATTCATGGGTCTATTTTAGGACTACATGGAGCCGCATCTGTGCGATAATGACATTTTATATTAATTAATCTAATGTTAAGACAAAAATAACCAAAGCATGTATCTTTTAGTAACACATTTTTATATAGGGTTATATAATTGATCACTTTGACTTTAAATATTCATTTTGAATATAAAAATATTTATAACATTATGGTATTTTATTTATAATTTTTTGACCTAAAATAAATATATTTATTTATGACACAATAATGATGTAGTATTTTCCATATTAAAAAATGAATCAAATAAATGATATTTTAAATATTAAAATAAATATAATTTTCTGTTTTTATGCCATAAAATAATTTTCTAGGTTACTATCACATGTTTTGGTTGTTTAAATACATTTTATTTTAAATGATAATGTTTTTATGGCTTTCAAAAAAATAAAATACTTAATAGTGTCAAAATGAACATAATTGAGTTTTTAAAACAGATATTATATTATTAATTGAAATAATATTTCAAAAAATCTAAGGATCATCCAAATTACATATATAGAATCATATATATTAATAATAATCCACATGGAATTCTATTGTCTTTTTATTGTATGCTTATTGACCATATAATAAAAAAAATACAAAGAGACATGCTAAATGTCAAACTATTTAACTAGTAGTTAAATATAAAAGATAACATTAATATGATGACCTAAACCTATATAACATATATTTTTGGAGTTTTTGTCTACCCATACTCAAATTTTATTTTATATAATTCATTTTGGAGACATTTGAAACCGAAAATAGGTTTATTATAAAATAATATTTCAAGCTTTTACTAAAGTGACCCTCACCTCTCTTATAAAAAGGAACTTCACATTCTCTTAATTTCACACCTCCAAATCCATTTTCCTCGGCCAACCCCTACCCAAATATCCTTCAAACATCCCTCATATAATACAAGAGTCCTTAAATTGATAAAAAATTCACCCTAAGATCCTCTTTGATCAACTCAAAAAGAAACACCCGAAGTAGTGGTAATAATTTCACCGCCCTCTTTCACATTTATTTTTCTTCAACTTACTATTTTTTTTGTTCTTTCCATACCAAAATAATAAATCCAGTGCCTTATATATAAAAATATGTTATTATTAATATAATAGAACCATATTTGTTATTCTATCCAGCTTATAAATGAGAAAGTCACCATACGTGCGTACATACGGCTTACCATCTCTACGCCATGGTGTAGTTTGTTTTTCAAACACATCATTATTTGTATGGATATAATAATGAGTATAACTGATGAAAATAATTAATATAACACGTTATTAATTCTTTATATATGATATAACATCGAATTAGATATGATTTCTCAATGAATATAATGATATTTTTCCTCGTGCATACGTACAGATTACTGTCTCCACAACATGATGAGTTTCATTCCCACATTAATCATTAAACAATGATTAAAAAAATGTATATTATTAATAAGTATGTAATATATGATATAATAATTCTAATAGATATATATATATATATGTACTTACATATATCTTATTCACTTACTTCCGTTCAATACGATATAAAAATGGAAACAACATTTATGTGTACATATGACCTACCGTCTCCATAAACAGTGTCTTCTATTTCATATATCTATGTATTATAAATATTTTTATTATAAATATTCATGATATATTAATCAAGTATTATATTATAGAAGAATTTTAATCAATATCTACATGATACAACCAAGAATAACAAGTAAAAACACATACGATAAAGAGCGTGATTACTATGCAAAATTTTAATTTAACATGGAAATCATTATTAAGAGGATAATATAAATTCATAAATGAATCATGAATGATATAATAAATTTGAATATCATTCTGGTATAATTTATTAACATTATATGGTCATTATAAAAGATGTTAAATGTACCCTCGACCAATGGAAAGTGCATGGTAAGGGGTAATTTGACAATATTTTTACTATTTGATGTTGTTTTTACGTAAGTATCTACTGGGATATATTTATTATCCATGTCCATATATTATAAAAGAATTTTCAAAGGGATTATTTTTAGGTACTTTAAACTAAAACATCATTTTAAATGTTTTAAGGATTTAATCTTCTAAACCTTTCTAATTAATTTCAATGTTTTTAAAATGGTTTTATGTATTTCTTTATATGAACATGAATGTTTTAAAATGTTAATTCCTATCAAAACATTCAACGAGGTATTGGAAACTTTGATTCAAAACAATATTTTAAAAGAATTCCTTTATATGACATTTATATGATTTCATGAAAAAGTGATATTTCTCGCAATGATTTTTACAAATCATTTTCAACTATGTCAACATCCTTTACGAGATATTATTAGTGAGCGAAATTGATTTATTATGTCAAAAATCATCCATTTTGTATTCAAGGTTTTGTGATATGTTTGAATGTGGATGTGTTATATTTATACCATTCATGGTTTATGGATAATGTAATGACATTTCGTATGCTATTTTTAAAATGAATGTTTAAGTTATGTTTAAACATTTTCATATGTGGAATGAATTAGACATAGTATGTGATGGGTGAAGCTTGTTATAGCTCATCGATACATCAGTAGGTCTCATGAGACAACGTAGTGTCTTGGCACAAGGACTTGACAAAATATTATTTCTTGTCTTGGTACAAGGCCTTGACTAAAAGCATATGAAGACTGGTATTATGCATTCCATCATTATAAATGTAGAAATTGATATTTCATGTGATTATTCAACTAGTAGAATATACATGTGAATATGTAAATGTAATTATTTAATTTTATCTTTTCCATATTATGCTGAAGTTTACGTTTAAAAGGATTCTTTTAATCTTATATGTTGGCTTAAATGTTTATGCTTATTTATAAACACTTCTACTATATTTCAATCCTTACTATGCATCTGAGCTCACCCATTTCTATGTTTTATTTTTCCCAGGATATGAAGATTTATTTTATGGTTGACCTGAAGGGACTGTCTATGTGATATTATTTTTTTCAAAAGGGGACAATGTTGTTGTTTTTTTCATTTTAAAATGTAATGTGACATTCATGCATGTAATCTATTTTCCAAGACTACGAAATTGATCGCTCCTTTGGGACTTGATTCTTTGTAAACCTTCAAATATATTAAAATAATGCACTGGCTCAAGGTAATTGGGGTCGAGGCGTTATATAACATCCCAAGATTTTCTAAAAATAAATTGAAAATGCTTGAAATTTTGTTTAAGGTATATATTTATAAGTATCCTTTGAACATAATTTTATTTCTTCTATGATTTGAATTTCAGGAAACTGTCATCTACAATTGTGTTCAGTATGTTATTTAGAGTCTGATGGAACAAACTTGTTTTTTTGGTGAATAGTAACATGCCCTTATGAATAGTAATATGAATAGTAATATGACCTCATGAATAGTAAATAATATTATTATTTTATTTTCCCATGGCAATAGGATAATGGGATCTTAATTAATTTTCCAATGTCACATAAAACTAATTGCACTTCAATTTTGTTATTTTTCGAATTAACTGTGACCTTATTTAAAAATTAAATTAATAATATTTAGAAAATTATTTTTGAAAAATGGAGTTCATTTTTTAATTCTTCACATCGAAAAATGGTTGGGGTAAATTTTTGGTATTTTTCTGAAACTCTTGAATTTTCGGTGAATAGTGAAATACGGTAAAATACCGTATAATCAATTTATCAGTAAAAATGCACGATTTATGACATCATAAGTGATGCAAGGCCACTTGCTTCGAAATCACATGATATTATCACTATTTAGGGCCACTTGATTTGAGATTATTCATAGTCTTGATAAAAATATTATAATAATAATTAAAATAATCTAAAATACCTCCCTTCCTCCACTATAAATACCACCCTCACTCCCCTCTTCCTCTCACACCTCTCAAGCCATGAGCATTGTCTAATTTCTGCCAAATTCCCTCCCCAATCTTCTTCCCCACTTCCTAGAGCCTCTGGTCTCACCAAAAGACCAAAATCAAAGCCCTTAAGAAGGATCTCAAGGAGAAGAGATCAAGAGGTAAACATCCTCTTTCATTTTCATTCTTTCCTTCCATTTTATGTTATTCTTTTCCTTTCCCTTTGTCTTTTGTTGGGATATTTCATTTAATATTTCCCCTTACTGTCCAAATTTTGTATGAATGATGAGATATTCCATTCCTCTCATCAATCTTATTTTTATGAAATTTTAAGAGACGTCGTTAGGCTGCCGAATTTTTGTAAGAAATTTCTCATGTTTTCTTCATTTCAAGATTCCCTTCTCTTCGTTCTTCACCCACTCTTATCCAAGAGGCATGAAATCTCCAGAATCATGTATATTCTGGATGTTTTCATGTTTATGGAAAATTACATATCATTATTCCTCTCCTCTCTCACTTATTTAAAGAATCAAAAAACATTGTCCATTTGTGTCGAATTACCGATATCGTGGACGATGTATTTTCAATCTCCATTAATTCTTTAAAGTCTGGTCATGAAACCATTTATATGGCTGAACCAGGTTATAATATATGTTTTATGAATCATATAAGGTTCTGGAATTCTTTTGTACTCATGATTCAAATTTACAAGACTAAATGAAGTTGTAATTATCAAAGAACCACATAAATTATCTAAATGAACATAATTAATGTTTAACATATAAATCATCATCATATAAAGCACCAAAGTGATAAATGGTATAATTCATGGTACTGGAATTATGTAAATACTACTCCATTATAATTCTGGAGTTTCACTTCCAATCAACAAGAAAGATTCATCATGAACCGATTGTGAAAATCACAAAAGAACTCACCCAAAATAAAGCAAGGAACAAAATCCTAACAATTAAGGGGTGAAATGAGGTTATGAAATGACCATATAAGATGTTATAAACATGAACATGTTTCTGAAAAGTACTAATAACACTCTTTTAACCATTATACAGTAGGTTTAAACAATTTTGATGTAATACAAACCCAAGGTAAGGGAATTCTTAACCCGATTTCCATTCTTTGGGTTAACCTTCTACTTTATAATTTATGTGCTATTTAAATTGTTTGTGTGATGGGTTCTGTTTATATTATGTTTAATTATGTGTATTTACAGAGTATATACATATTCCATCCACTCAATTAATCCTCACTTCAAGTATATGATGTTTATAAGGGACTTTTCTTCTAAAATCCTCTTTTAAAATTCTGTTTTATAAGATTCAAAGGCAATGTTTTTATGCTATTGTTTATGTTGTATGATTATGTTTTGGTTATTGGGCACTGTTTATGATGAAGGGTGGGACCTATATTTCCCTCCAATGCATTGGGTATGAGTAAGTTGGAGGTCGGCCGTATGGTTACTCCAAGTGTAACTGTGATGGTTACACAAAGTAAGGTAGCTGTGAGGGTTACAAATTTTAAGGTAGCCAAGATGGTTACAAGATTATATAAGTAATTCCCCAATATAACTCTATTATTATAATTATGTTTGTATGGATCTTGTGTAAATCTCATGTTACGCTAAGTAAGATTTTATGGGTGGAAAGCATGTCTTTTGAAAATGTTTTCATACGTCATGCGTATTCATGGACTAATGTGATTTTTCCCTCTTTTTCATACCTTACTGAGCTTTTGTGATCATCCAAAGTTTTTAAATGATTTTTCACAGGTTAATGATGAGTAATACAAGGAAGGAAGACATGTTAAATGTTGAAGAATTGTCAAGGAGTCTTGTTTTGTGATTTAATGTTTATATTCTAAGGATAATGGAAACTGATTTTATGGTATCCACTATGTAACAATGTGTAATGTTACGAATGTTTTGTCTTAATTCTCTAAAGCTCTATACTTGAAAAGATCCTCAATGTATAATGACGTGTTTTCTTAAATAAATTCAAGATTATGTATGAAATAAGTGCGGGTCCTTATAGTTGGTATCAGAGGGAGGTTTAGATAACTTTAGGGGTAAGGTGATGCTAATAGAATACCCTAAATAATTCTCACCCTATGTTTAATTTGTTATAGAATTTAAAGATTACCATGTTGCTTCGTCTAAGAAATGTTTGTTTAGAATGGTTGTCCGCAGAAGGAACATGGATGCTGAAGAGGATAGGCACCGACAGAATGACATCCTTCCTGATCAACAGCCCGGAATGGTAGGGATTGGAACCGAGCAGTTTGTGACAGTAATGGCTCAGCTAACACAGGCAATAAATGGTGGTGGAATCCATGCAAGAGGACAAATAGAAGTACCCCAACAGAACATGACAGTGGTGGAACATTTTATGAGACAACATCCTCCTGCATTCAATGGATCTTCTGACCCAGTGGCAGCAGAAGGATGGATTAATGCCCTTGAAAAGATATTTGATGTTATGGGATGTTCAGACAATCAAAAGGTAAGTCTTGACATTTATCGTTTTGAAGGGGAAGTTGATCAGTGGTGTTCAATGGTAAGGAATATCAGGGGTAGAGAGGATTTTGATGCCTTAGTATGGGATGAATTTAAAAGTCTTTTTCTTGAAAAATATTTTCCTAAGGTGGTGCGACTTAGAATGAAGGAACAATTCCTTGAACTAAAACAAAACGAGGAAGATTCAGTGGCTATGTATGAGGCGAACTTCACACGACTGGCGAGGTATGCTCCAACTCTTATTCTGGATCTCGATAGCAAAATCAACCGCTTTTACTCAGGATTGAAGCCAAGGTATCGAAGGGCGTTGGCCTCCCGTGAATTAAAAAGTTACGAGAAACTTGTCCGATGTGCTGAGAGGGTAGAGATGGAGTTTGCTGACGATCACATGCAATTTGGAAACAAAGAGAAGAAGAGGTCAAATTGGAAAGCATTGGGTAGAATCAACCAATGAAATCTGATGGTAAGAAAGTACAGTTTCCAGTTTGTGAAAAGTGTGGCAAGAATCACCCTGGGGAATGTCTTATCAAAACTGGGAAGTGTTTTAAATGTGGTAAGTTTGGACATATGGCCCGAGATTGCAATGAAAATGATCCAAAGACTAATCCTGATAAGCAAACTGTAAAGTGTTTTAAATGTGGTGAGATGGGTCACTATGCAAATGCCTGTCCAAAGAGGGATCCAAATGATGCAAAGAAGCCAGACTACAAGAAGAAAGGTGTAGTGAGATCCTTTGCGACTACGTCAGCAGATGCTGGGCCATCCAATGAAGTTATATCAGGTACTTTGTTTGTTCACTCAGATTTTGATAAAGTTTTGTTTGATACGGGGTCTACACATTCCTTCATCTCTGAGAAATTTTCTAGTGACTTGGAAATATCACCTCAACAAATGCAACCTGAACTTGTTGTTAAAACACCCGGGGGAAATGTTATAGCAAAGAGGAATTATAAGAATATTTCTATTGTGGTATGTGGAAAGACTTTACCTGCAAACCTTGTTGTTTTACCCTTAGTCGAGTTTGAAGTTATTCTGGGGATGGACTGGCTTTCTGATTATCATGCTAAGATTGACTGTAGAGCTAAAGAAGTTGTTTTTCAGAAAGAGTTTCAGTTTGTATACAAGAATAAACCCATACAATTGATAACATATCAAGAAGCTGAGAAACTACTGAAAGATGGAAATGAAAGTTATCTGGCTCATATTGTTGAAAACAAGGGAACTATTCAAATTAATGATGTGCCAGTGGTAAATGAATACCTTGATGTTTTCCCTGAGGATTTACCCAGTGTCATACCTAAATGAGAAGTCGAATTCACAATTGACTTAGTTCCTGATGCTAAGACAATTTCAAAACCCCCATATCGTATGGCTCCAATAGAACTTCTTGAATTGAAAAATCAGTTGCAGGATTTTCTTGTCAAAGGCTTCATTCGTCCCAGTACTTCACCATGGGGAGCCCCTATTTTGTTTGTTAAAAAGAAAGATGGTTCCATGAGACTTTGTATTGATTATAGAGCTTTGAATAACATCACTGTTAAAAACAAGTATCCTTTGCCTCATATTGATGACTTGTTTGATCAGCTCCAGGGAGCTCAGTACTTTTCCAAGATTGACTTGAGATCCGGATACCATCAGCTAAAGGTGAAGGAGGATGACATCCCGAAAACAGCCTTTCGTACTAGATATGGGCATTATGAATTTGTTGTTATGCCATTTGGGTTAACTAATGCACCTGCTGTATTCATGAATCTTATGAATAGAGTATTTCATGAGTTCTTGGATAAGTTTGTGGTTGTATTTATTGATGACATTCTGGTTTTTTCTAAAAATAAAGAGGAGCATGAAAAACATCTAAGGGTTGTTTTACAAACTTTAAATGAAAAGAAACTATATGGAAAATTCAGCAAATGTGATTTTTGGTTGCAACAGATTTCTTTTCTTGGGCACATTGTAAATAAGGATGGAATAACAGTTGATCCGGCCCAAACAAAAGTAGTTGATGAATGGCCAAGACCCACAAATGTTACAGAGATTCGTAGTTTTCTGGGCTTAGCAAGTTATTACCAATGCTTTGTTAAGAACTTTGCACGGTTATCTAGCCCAATAACTAAGTTAACACGGAAAGGGGTTAAATTTGTTTGGACAGAAGAATGTGATGTTTGTTTTCAGGAACTAAAGAAGAGATTGGTGAATGCTCCAGTTTTGGCCTTACCTTCCCAGAATGGTGAGTTTGTCATCTACAGTGATGCTTCTTTGAAGGGACTTGGTTGTGTTTTGATGCAGAATGATCAGGTAATTGCCTATGCTTCGAGACAACTTAAACCTCATGATCTGAATTATCCCACACATGATTTGGAATTGGCAGCTGTGGTTTTTTCTTTGAAAATATGGAGGCATCATCTATACGGAACCAAATGCCAAATATATACTGACCATAAAAGTCTTAAGTATATATTCACTCAGAAGGAATTAAACATGAGGCAGAGAAGATGGCTAGAACTGATAAAGGATTATGACTGCACGATTAATTACCATCCTGGAAAAGCAAACAAAGTAGTGGATTCCTTAAGTCGGAAAAATCATGCATCATTAACCATGCTACGTTTGGAACGTGATCCCTTGATTAATGATTTGATAAATTTTGGCTTAGAAGTTGTTGGTTTAGGGAATATATCTGTTTTGTTTCAGGTTTCAGTGCTGTCTTCGTTGTCAGACAGAATTATGAAAACGCAGAGGGAAGACCGTGAGCTACAGAAAAAGGTAGAATTGGTTAAAGTGGGTAAGTTTCCGGAATTTAATCTTGATAAAGATTGTGTTTTAAGGCTTGGAAAAAGGTTGTGTGTGCCTTGTGATTCCCAGCTGAAGAAGGAATTATTGTGTGAAGCTCATAGTTCTCCATTTTCTGTTCATCCTATAAGTACTAAGATGTACAGAGACCTTCGGGAGTATTACTGGTGGAATGGGATGAAAAGAGATATTGCTGATTTTACAATGAAATGTTTGACATGTCAGCAGGTTAAAGCAGAGCGACGGTTACCGAAGGGGATTCTTCAGCCTTTGCCAGTGCCAGAATGGAAATGGGAGAATATATCCATGGATTTTGTGGTGGGACTACCAAAGACTTCTCGAGGTAACAATGCGATATGGGTAATTGTTGATCGGCTAACAAAGTCTGCTCATTTTCTTTCTATTCAAGATACAATGACATTAGATCAGCTTTCTCGATTGTACCTCAAAGAGATTGTTAGGTTACATGGAGTTCATCTTTCCATTGTGTCTGACCGAGATCTCAGGTTCACTTCTAAATTTTGGAAGGGACTTCAGAAGTCTTTGGGCACAGAGTTGAATTTCAGTACAGCTTTTAATCCTCAATCAGATGGGTAGTCAGAACGAACGATTCAAACTTTGGAGGATATGCTTCGAGCTTGTTCAATGGACTATCAGGGAAGTTGGGATCATCAGATTTCACTAGTTGAGTTTTCTTATAATAACAGTTTCCATTCCAGTATTCAGATGGCACCTTTTGAGGCCTTGTATGGAAAGCGGTGTCGGACTCCTGCATTTTGGGATGAAGTCGGTGAAAGAAAGTTGATGGGGCCAGAATTAGTAGAAGAAGTGGCTAAGAAAGTGAGGATGATCCAGCAACACATGAGGACAGCTCAGAGTAGGCAGAAAATTTATGCAGATAACAGAAGGAAAGACTTCTCTTTCAAGTTAGGTGACCATGTTTTCCTTAAAATATCTCCTTGGAAAAGTGTGATTCGTTTCGGTAAGAAAGGGAAACTAAGTCCACGGTTCATCGGTCCTTTTGAAATCTTGGATAAAGTTGGAACAGTTGCGTACCGCGTAGCTTTGCCTCCGAGCTTGTTTCAGGTACACAATTTTTTTCATGTTTCGATGTTGAGAATGTATGTTCCAGATTCATCACATGTCTTGAGGCCGAAAGAAGTTCAGCTAGTAGAGAACCTTTCTTATGAAGAAAAACCGGTTCAGATTCTTGATCGAAGAGAACAGGTATTGCGGAATAAGGTAATCCACCAGGTAAAGGTTTTTTGGAGAAACCACATGGTTGAAGAAGCAACATGGGAGTCTGAAAATGCTATGAGGGAAAAATACCCTCAGTTGTTTAATAAGTAAATAAAATTGCGAGGACGCAATTTCAAGAAGGTGGGGATAATGTAACATCCCAAGGTTTTCTAAAAATAAATTGAAAATGCTTGAAATTTTGTTTAAGGTATATATTTATAAGTATCCTTTAAACATAATTTTATTTCTTCTATGATTTGAATTTCAAGAAACTGTCATCTACAATTGTGTTCAGTATGTTATTTAGAGTCTGATGGAACAAACTTGTTTTTTTGGTGAATAGTAACATGCCCTTATGAATAGTAATATGAATAGTAATATGACCTCATGAATAGTAAATAATGTTATTATTTTATTTTTCCATGGAAATAGGATAATGGGATCTTAATTAATTTTCCAATGTCACATAAAACTAATTGCACATCAATTTTTTTATTTTTCGAATTAACTGTGACCTTATTTAAAAATTAAATTAATAATATTTAGAAAATTATTTTTGAAAAATGGAGTTCATTTTTGAATTCTTCACATCGAGAAATGGTTGGGGTAAATTTTTGGTATTTTTCTGAAACTCTTGAATTTTTGGTGAATAGTGAAATACGGTAAAATACCGTATAATCAATTTATCAGTAAAAATGCACTATTTATGACATCATAAGTGATGCAAGGCCACTTGTTTCGAAATCACATGATATTATCACTATTTAGGGCCACTTGATTTGAGATTATTCATAGTCTTGATAAAAATATTATAATAATAATTAAAATAATCTAAAATACCTCCCTTCCTCCACTATAAATACCACCCTCACTCCCCTCTTCCTCTCACACCTCTCAAGCCTTGAGCATTGTCTAGTTTCTATCAGATTCCCTCCCCAATCTTCTTCCCCACGTCCTAGAGCTGCTGGTCTCACCAAAAGACCAAAATCAAAGCCCTTAAGAAGGATCTCAAGGAGAAGAGATCAAGAGGTAAACATCCTCTTTCATTTTCATTCTTTCCTTCCATTTTATGTTATTCTCTTTCTTTCCCTTTGTCTTTTGTTGGGATATTTCATTTAATATTTCCCCTTACTGTCCAAATTTTGTATGAATGATGAGATATTCCATTCCTCTCATCAATCTTATTTTCATTAAATTTTAAGAGATGTCGTTAGGCTGCCGAATTTTTGTAAGAAATTTCTCATGTTTTCCTCATTTCAAGATTCTCTTCTCTTCGTTATTCACCCACTCTTATCCAAGAGGCATTAAATATCCAGAATCATGTATATTCTGGATGTTGTCATGTTTATGGAAAATTACAAATCATTATTCCTCTCCTCTCTCACTTATTTAAAGAATCAAAAAACATTGTCCATTTGTGTCGAATTACCGATATCGTGGACGATGTATTTTCAATCTCTATTAATTCTTTCAAGTCTGGTCATGAAACCATTTATATGGTTGAACCAGGTTATAATATATGTTTTATGAATCATATAAGGTTCTGGAATTCTTTTTTACTCATGATTCAAATTTACAAGACTAAATGAAGTTGTAATTATCAAAGAACCACATAAATTATCTAAACGAACATAATTAATGTTTAACTTATAAATCATCATCATATAAAGCACCAAAGTGATAAATGGTATAATTTATGGTAATGGAATTATGTGAATACTACTCCATTCCAATTCTGGAGTTTCACTTCCAATCAACAAGAAAGATTCATCATGAACCGATTGTGAAAATCACAAAAGAACTCACCCAAAATAAAGCAAGGAACAAAATCCTAACAATTAAGGGGTGAAATGAGGTTATGAAATGACCATATAAGATGTTATAAACATGAACATGTTTCTGTAAAGTACTAATAACACTATTTTAACCATTATACAGGAGGTTTAAACAATTTTGAAGTAATACAAGCCCAATGTAAGGGAATTCTTAACCTGATTTCCATTCTTTGGGTTAACCTTCTACTTTATAATTTATGTGCTATTTAAATTTTTTGTGTGATGGGTTCTATTTATATTATGTTTAATTATGTGTATTTACAGAGTATATACATATTCCATCCACTCAATTAATCCTCACTTCAAGTATATTATGTTTATAAGGGACTTTTCTTCTGAAATCCTCTTTTAAAATTCTGATTTATAAGATTCAAAGGCAATGTTTTTATGCTATTGTTTATGTTGTATGATTATGTTTTGGCTATTGGGCATTGTTTATGATGAAGGTTGGGACCTATATTTCCCTCCAATGCATTGGGTATGAGTAAGTTGGAGGTCGGCCGTATGGTTACTCCAAATGTAACTGTGATGGTTACACAAAGTAAGGTAGCCGTGAGGGTTACAAATTTTAAGGTAGCCAAGATGGTTACAAGATTATGTAAGTAATGCCCCAATATACCTCTATACTTATAATTATGTTTGTATGGATCTTGTGTAAATCTCATGTTATGCTAAGTAAGATTTTATGGGTGGAAAGCATGTCTTTTGAAAAATTTTTCATACGTCATGTGTATTCATGGACTAATGTGATTTTTCCCTCTTTTTCATACCTTACTGAGATTTTGTGCTCATACCAAGTTTTTAAATGATTTTTCACAGGTTAATGATGAGTAATACAAGGAAGGAAGACATGTTAAATGTTTAAGAATTGTCAAGGAGTCTTGTTTTGTGATTTAATGTTTATATTCTGAGGATAATGGAAACTGATTTTATGGTATCCACTATGTAACAATGTGTAATGTTACGAATGTTTTGTCTTAATTCTCTAAAGCTCTAAACTTGAAAAGATCCTCAATGTATAATGACGTGTTTTCTTAAATAAATTCAAGATTATGTATGAAATAAGTGCGGGTCCTTATACGTTACATGAAAACCCTAAAAAAATATTAAAAAATTAAAAGAAAACAAGTATATATATATATTAACTTAATAAATTGGGGAGTGATGAAATTTACAACACGTTGGGATATATAGGATCAGAGCATAAAAATTTACTATCCGGAATTCTTAAGTTAGTGTTTCTTGAAATTTGATTGAAATGTAATTTATAATATACTCAATGAATTAAACATAATACAAATAATTTATTTACATGACCAAAATATACTGAATAATGAATAATGATATGAAATAAAAATGGTCACCACAAACACATGTGTATAATTAATTTTATAGTAGACCCCTAAAACATTTCTATATGATTTGTTTCATTAATATCATCACCTTTTATATTGATACAATTTATGAGATATTTCTCTAAAATTTATTAATATTGACTCTGGATGAGATTCTTCATTTGAGTATATTTTCATTATGGATTGATGAATATGAATATTCCTATCTTATCATGATTCTTTATGGAAATAACTGATATGAACTTTTTCACATTATTTAAATAAGGTAACTTCTAGGGGAAGATAAAACATTATTTTATGAAATATTTTATTAATAATAAATGAAACAATTTAATAACATTTTGATCAATATTTTATTATAAAATATTTAAGATTATATCATACATATGAATATTTGAGGAAAATTCCATTTTTTCTCTTTAAACTTTTCTGCTATATTTTGTCCATAAATAGTTTTATGTGTTTTATTTTAAAATAAAATTTGGTAATTTTTTCTTCCCTCAATGGGATAGAAATATTATTTCAAATACCCAAGATGGATATTGCACTAGATTAGAGTAAATGGTGCATTAATTTAAATATTGATTATAATCACCAAATTGGATAAAATATTAGTATTTGGGCCATAACATATTATTAAATTCTTGGAATGAGGCCAAATTTATAGATAAGTCATGGGAATAAATTTCTTATAAATCATACATCTGTAAGTATAGATTCTTCAATTTTTTGGTAGTAAAAAATTTGGTTAAAATGTTCAAAAAATATTTCGCCAAATGTCCCCATTCAGACATGAAACCTCTTATAAACCTATCCTTCCATACACTATATAATTAATTATTTTAATCATTTGGATTAGATGATATGTGAGTTAGAGGATAATAATTATAATATTAGTGGGAAATTTCTATTTAAATTCACCATTGTTTGAGGGAATCTAGAAATCTAGAATCTCTTCTAAAATGATAATTTTTTTCCTCTTCTTTATTTTAGCATTGTTTGTATCTCAATAAACTCTTTGAATCTCTACCACATAATATGTTATTATCAATTTTATTATTATTTAATTCAATTTATTAGTCTATAACTAAATATTATAAACTTTATTAGGTTATACCCATTCTAAACCATTGGGAATGAAATTCATTTCTACGATGACTACACTGCTCATAGAAGAGTAGTCTTATTTTTAATTTATATACCAATTACCTTCTTCATTAATTTATTTTCAATCAATGAGAAAAAATAAATCACCTAATATAATTTGTGGATTTTGTTTTATATTTTAATGAAACTACAAAAACAATCAAACAATTAACAAAAAAACATGCGAGGTCTTGAATTGGTTTAATTATGATCGCACAATCTTATTCAATAAATCAAAACAAGAGGGGATTAATATTTAGAGTTAAAATTTAATACATAAACTCATTTCATCCATAGTTGTAGAATATATATCTTCCCGTATTCCACAATAACCAAAATATATCATTATAAATATAATCATCATAGGTTTCTATGATTTCATGTTCTAATGACAGCTCTAGTTTTAATTCATTTAATCATTATGGTTAACTTATCTCCCGTAGGGTTTGATGGTTAAAAAATTAGGGGATAAAAGTTATGTGTATATTAATATAAATTATAATTATAAATAAGTATGTGAAGAGGTAAACATAGATCAATTAAACTTTCAAAAAATATTTTTCATAAAAATATATTCTTGTTTTTCTTTCTCAATCTCATTTAAAAAACAAAACGGAAACATTAAAATCTTCTAACAACGTGCTTCATCTTATTTAATAATAAAAAAACCACAATATTAATATGTATTATTTTTATTTTATTTTCAATATACAATTAATATGTTGTTTTAATTTACTTCATCCTTTGAGAGATGATATTGGTCAGCCCTTCCGCTGAACCTAAATAACCTACAACTAGACATCATTATAGAGAACCCTAGACAAAATAATTTATCTATTAATTCATTAGTATAATGATATATAGTTTTTGATGAAAAAAAATTATCAATATAAAATTTTTGACATATCATAATGTTGATATTGATTTTAGCATGAATATCAAGCATTAATTCATTTCATTTTATGATTCATTTGATCTCAATAATATAATCATTAACAATGATCTATAATATTGGACATGTAGTTAAATAAGAAGATTTATTTTCATAGAGATATGGATGTTATGAAATGTGTCATTTTGAATAAATCCCATTTCATATATTTCCATCACATAGGATATGGATTTTCCTATGATAAATTGATATCTGATTTTGATAAAGGATATAAATTAAATTATATGTCAGTTATATGAGAATAAATACTTGGATGTGACATGGAAACTAGATGATTAGTGTTATATAATCAGATATGGGATGAATGTGTAACAATACTCAATATTATCAATATTGTAGTATAAAAATAGTTGTTGGATTATATTTTTTATCCTTGATTGTATCTTACTAGAAATTTAAATTGAAAGGTAAATATTGAGTTGTTTTGAAGAATGTTTATTGGAAAATAATATGTCTTTACTAAAAATATGGACATCCTAAAAATTAATGCCTATTTCATGAATTATAGAATTTATTATAATGGATATGAAGTATATTGTGACTCTTGTGATGTAAAAAGTATGTCTATTATAGCCACACAAATTTTTTCTCCCAAAGGGTTATATATCTATCACATACACTATAAAAATTATTATTTGTTGAAAAGAACCTATTAGTTGAGTGAGATATGGATTCTACCCATGATAATGTTTTCATGATATAATAAAATTATTTCTCTCTATAGTTTTCATAGTGATGTATTTTATTTATTCCAGAGGTGATATCCTTGAAAAATTGAACATGATTTCATGGTTACACTGACATTTGATAACTTTTTATCAAGAAGTTATAATGTTATTTCTGTTGTTTTTTTGAAAATTTATTTTATTGTTATATTTTTGAAGAGGTTTTGGGAAGAATAGAATATTTCGAAGTGTTTCTGATCCATGTTTTGGAATAATTTTATACATCATATTAATAAATATGATTATAAACTTACTATACATGGGTAACTAGAAAATAAAAAATTCCATGAAATAGAAATACAAAACAACTAAAAGATTAAATTAAAAATTCTAATGGCTTTGAATTTTTTATAATATTAATAGATTTTCATAACACCTAACCCCAAATCATTATATATCTAGTGGTTGGATTGTTTCTGTGCATGAAATCAATAATTTCTCCCCATATTCTAGAGGCTTATGACTAGAAACATGTTTGAAAGATGGTATAGTGGTGAGAATATACCTTGATACTAGAGTGTACAATGATACATAAATGAGAAAACCTCATCAATAATAAAATATTGATACAATACACAGAAATGGATAATAACATAGGAACATAAAATATTATATGATGTGGTTATAAATACCATGATGGACATATAACTACCAACCAACTTTTCAAGTCCAAGAAACATTCGAGAACAAAAGAAATAATGAAATATAAATTCTACAGTACATCCTGTATCTGAACCACATCTAGTCTATGAATAAAATATTATTACCATGGTTGAACATGTTTACTAGGTGGTCAGTCGAAATGAGGTACTACTGTAAATATGTAACAACTGGTCAAGTAACCATGTGTAATGGAGGCCAAATAATTTTTTAAGTAAAACTCATTAAGTCACCACCAATGGTGTTTTAAAAAATAAAGACTGTACATAATGAATGTAATAGGAATAAAAAAAATGGGAATCAATTTATAACTAATGGTTTTTTGAATAAAAATGATAACCCTCAAGATCTTTGTTGACACCCATGGTTAACTGATCATACTTTAGCTCCATGTCGGATATCTCAGTTTTTTGGTGGATCCTCCAAAATCTGGATGTAACTGAAGATCACTAGAAGATTCACAAATTCTAGGATGCATATCCAGTCTCTTATGTCAAGAATGTCTATTTCTCAACCTTGGGAATCAACTAGTGTATCCTCATACTATAGATGGATCACACATACACTTGGTAGTTCTACTACTTGGATCAATTTCCCATATATTATCTCAAGTAATCGTTTTACTGGGAATAGAATTTATAGAACTTATTATTTATTCCAATTGAACACACTATGATGTGGACATCAACCATCAATATCGGCCAATAATATCTTGAACCACATATGAATTCATAGGTAAAACATCACATATGAGAACCAAAAAATCACATAGGGCCTAAAATAACTGGGAACCATGGATATATTCCCAAATCACATATCACCAAGAGGAATTATATAAATATCATATCTAGTGAAGGATTATACTACATAAGGATGACTAACTAGAACCACATATCAGGGGATAGTGAATCACAACCTCATCCATCATTCCATCAATATCTTGTTCAAGATAGATGATCATATTATGTATCTCTCATATTATTATATCATCATACTCTGTATTTCAAAATTATTCCAAATACCACTTTACAATTAACTTTTTCTCAATTAGTGGATTACCATAAGAAATATAAATCCAATATACTATGTCAAAAAAGAAACCATTTACTACAATTAGTGTTTCATTCTATATTGGTCAATTAATCCCATTATAAATTAATATGGAATTTATTCTCCCTTGATTGATTCATCTACCTAGGATGAATCACTGATGGTCTGAATCACATAATTTGACAACATATACAACTTGTAGATACTTATACATTAGTAATAATCTCTAATAGTTAGAATAAAATTACCCAACACAGATAATCCATTATATTAAATTCATATATTTACCAACTAACATTCCATTAATTCCCAAATGGTGTATTATCTAGATTCAGGATGAATCCAAAGTTTAAATTAATGCAATCTTATCCATTATATTATATCACTAGTCATGCAATGTTCTCATGTTTATTAACATACAATAAAATTCTATTTAATCATGGATTTGAAAACATATTGGGTGGTTGTAAGTCCTGATCACAATGATAAGAGGGAGAACATGGTCCTTGTGGGGTCAAATAATATGAATTATCATCATGTATGTAGATTAGTAATTCCTTCAGGTCATACTAATTGCAGGTTGGTGTGATATAACACATTTCATATAAAATAAAATTAAAACATAAAAAGGGATTAGTTATAGAACAAATATATCCAACTAAGATGACTCTAACCAAATAATGGTCCAAAATAATTTCTTATATTTCCCATGATTTAATATCTCTTACTAAAATTCCTTGAATTTATGTCTCATGAAAAATCATCTTGATTAATCAATTATAAAAAAAATTAATTAATTAAATAAAAAATTAAATTCACACTCAATGGAAAAAATAAAATCATGCTTAAAGACTACCTAACCACATCACCTAGCTAAAAAATGACAAATCATCTCTAGGTGCCCTCTCACATGATTCAAGAACCATTCTGGAAAAAAATCCAATTCTGTACTAATGAAATTATAATAAAATATTATATAATTAAATTTGAAACATGAAAAATAAAAACCAATGATGTTCTATTATCAGATAAACCTTCAATGATACTCTACCATCAGTAATAGGTATCCTCTTTCTATGTAGGTAAATGATATCTCCATCCTTGATATTATTATTCAAGATCCATGGGATTCTCCATTTGGTTTTAAAAATGAAAACCAGTCATGAATGTGCGAAACATTAAAAAAGAGAGGATTGTAGAGATTAAAGAATCTAGAACTCATTGAGAGTAATTATAGTGACCTAGGACTATAATAAATGGATATTAAATCATTATATATTCATATTCAATAAATTAAAAAATATATTCCTTATGATTTTAATAGATTAGTGTCGTTGTAAAATGGGAAACAAAATATTATATCATTTAAAAATATCAATAATATCTCTTATAAAGATCTCCAATATTAGTACTAATACCTAAAACCATTCTTCATAACATGGAGAGAGGAAATATAAGAATGGGGTGAGCTCAAAAGCTCAATAAAGAAAAATAAGGGAGATATATAAATATTAATTCAATGAATAAGGGTATTAGAACATGATCCCTAAAATAAAAGATCGTACCTTAAATATCAAATATCATATTCTTGAACCATGGAATAATGTATGGTAGTTCATAATACATGAATCATAGAGAAATAAATTACAAAATCCATGAAATCATAACATAAGACTACAACATGGAATTACAGAAGAAACATAATAATATATAATGATTCCATATTAGTCGTGATTTTTTTGGGAAAATCTTAGTTGAAAATTTCCAAGAGTGAACCAGGTTCACACATCATTCCAGCCCTTTATTACTAATCTGGGTTCACTCCCCCTTCTATACGTATAATATTAAATGGATTTCATTTCCTATTTGAGCCCTGTAATACTGAACTATATTCTTTTCTCATTCCATCCATGTATATCTTATAAAATATATGTCATTACCCATTGAATCTAAGAGAGATATATGTCCCACACATCTCATAATGAAATTATACATACATGTTCCACAATATTATAAACAATAATATCATTACCAATTAAATTAAGAGGGTATAAAAAATATGTAATCATATCATAAACTGTGAAAAAGATATATGATTAATATTAATTTTACCAAAAGAATAACTCATAAAAGAGAAAAATATTTCATAATAATATAACCAATGAATGTGAAATGGATAACATAAATATATAACCCCTGAAAGTGAATCAATTTCCATAAATACCATGACATTAATCATAACACATTCATAGGAAAAATATGAAATGAACCATTATATAATATCCTAGGGTGATGAGTATCATTAATAGATTTCATCATACATGAGAAATAATTTTGAAATATCATTAAAACAAATTACATGATGAAAATATCCATCCTCATATGGAAAAGTATTTTTAATACATAAAACCATTTTATAATCATTTTCATAGAAAATAACTTGAAAACATATAAATAATACATGAAATTATTTTTAAAATCTTTTTCCATTAAAACATATAAAATAACCTTCAGGAACATTTGAAAAACATTTTTCTTTGAAAAAACATTGGGATATTATAACAAAATATTGAAATTTTTTTGAAAAAATTTTTAAATGAAAACATATGGAATAAGCATGATAATGTTTGGAAAATTAGTTATTTAAATAAATTACAATACTTATAAATAATGATTCAAAAAATTCTAACAACAGTTTTCAATGAAAACATATAAATGAAGAAAACTTACATTTTGAAAAAAAAATTACTTGAAATTCACATTTTAAAACTATTTTATTAATAATTCAGCAAATAAAAATGAAAATTAAGCTTTAGTGAAATAAAGGTAGGTAAATCTGTACGTTTCATACGAGGTAAAAATAGCATTCCTTTTCCATGTTAAAAATTTTAGAAAATGTATTGATCTAAAAGTGAAAAAACGATACCTTTGAATGGATTGGTAAAATAAAAAATGGTCAAAATTTATTTTAATGATTAGAGGATAAAGGTATAATATTCTTGGAAATTACTTTTCGAGAACATAGATTTTTGATCGACGATTGTGTAAAGTCGACCTTTCATTAAAAGAATTCATTACTATATTATCTACATATGAGTAGAAAAATGGTACCAATAAACAATATAGAATGAATTACTAGAGGAGAAGAATATTCAATAATTTCCTCAAGAGATGGATCATGAGATTTCATCAATGAATCATAATCATTAACAATATCAAAAATTAATGAGATTGTCTCAATAAACTATTACCAATTGGTTTTTTGGGATCATATTATCTATGTAAGCCAATAAAATTAAATGAAGAATAAAATATAATGAAAATAATTTTATTAATGATATAACATTTACAATGGCAGTATATACATAGTCAAAAATAATTTGGGAGAACTGAAAATGTGAGCCTCAAAAAAGGAGAATTGAAACAAAAACAAGTTTTTCAATTTGGTAACTTTTAAAACATAAAACCCATGATATAAAGATCATAAAATGGATATTTATATACCCATAAAATTAATTAAAATAATCACTTAACAATTCCCCAATTTTTATACACTCAACATAGAATGAATGGGTGGTGAATAAAACAACTAGGTCACTGAAATAAAAAGTGTGATGAAATCCCCTTGCATTGGGTCCTGACTCTCATTCGTACTCATTCAAAACAACTATATAATAAATATAATATTTTTTATATCTTTTCTAGAACCATGTTATTATATCTAATACCATATATGGTTTTATCATTACCATATATTACCCACTTTTCAACCATCTTATTTTATGATTTCACTTCGGTTAATATTTGTTTTGTTCTTCGCATGTGTCTTAATTTGTTATATCTTTGTTCATTATATATATCATGATTTTATAATTTAAATGATGATATAAATATAATATAATTTCCTTATATTTCTATTATAATAATTTATATAATATATATGTATGAAATGAAATACAACATTCATGAAGATGATAATCTATACAAACACATCAACAATATTTCTTTTTTTATTATCATATTTAAAGAAAGAATGAAAATGAAAAATGTGTATATATTTCTAAAATATAATTAAAATATAATTAAATATTATATATATAATATAATTTAACTAAACCAATCCTAAATAAAATCCATGTTTTGTGCGAACGAGTCATATCACATTGAGGGGAGGCAGTTGACACTTCAACAAAAAAAAATTCGTATTTACACCAAATGGATAGTTAAATGATATAGGTTATAAAATCAATAAATAAATATAAATAAATAATAAATATAATATATATCATATACAAATACAGTCTTTGTCATAATTTTCACCATGAGATGTGGTAAAGGGAATTTGAACAACCATCATTTTGTGAGGTGGGAGTTCTCCATACATGTAAACACTGTGTTCGGTACACATTAGATGGAGTTGTGTATAACTTTTGGATGAACCCATATCATTAAAACATCATATTGTATTTATAATTACTCTTATTTTATACCATAATTTAATAAATTGAGTTTAGGGGGTGTATAATGAAAAAAATGATAGGACCTTGAGAGAAGGAGTTACCTCTTAATCGGGTAACTTCTTTTGGTTTGTGAAATGAGTATTCATTGGTTTTATTTCATCCCAAAATGAGTATTCAAGTTTTAATTGATGGATTTTGGAATTTTTATTTCTAGTTATTTTTGTAACATAAGTTGTTTTAGAGGTTTGATGGTGATAGAGATGTGGTGGCCTTTTATAATGATGGGAGTATAATCATTTGGTATGTTTGAAAACAAGTTAGTTGTACCCATATTTTTAAATAAAAAATTCTTTTAAAACAAAATTAACTCAATAATGTAATTTTAATGGCGTAATAATGGCCATAAAAAGTGTTTTGCAAAAGTTTCTATGTCATTTTGGGTCTCAAATTTTACGGTTTAGTCCTTAGTTGTGCTTAATTTTACATTAATCGATGAAATTAATTTTCTTTAAATTAACTAATAATTTTTGTAAAAAAAATTCATTCATTATTTGAAATTATTAATTATGATTATTCCAAATATGAAATCCATTTTTCAAAATTATATTCAAATACCTTGCTGAAATAAATTTTAATTTAA
The DNA here is from genome assembly GCA_963277665.1 of Viscum album. Taxonomy (NCBI): domain Eukaryota; kingdom Viridiplantae; phylum Streptophyta; class Magnoliopsida; order Santalales; family Viscaceae; genus Viscum; species Viscum album. The sequence continues at coordinate 261,311,003 of OY728161.1, forward strand.
TCATGTGGTCGGGTCGACAGTGTGGGTTTTGAAAGTAAAATATCTCAATGTTTTGGTATGTTTTTATACCCAATTACAATTTTATATTGATCTAAACAACCTAAAATATATTAATATATAAAAATAATTTATAATTAAACTTTTAATACAATTTAAAATATAATTTATCTTTATAAAAAATTACATGAAAAGGTAGTTTTGATCAAAAATTCAGTATTTTTATCAATTCATTTAAAAATATGACCCCATTGAAAGATACCCAAATATTATCCTATTTAATGATTATTTCTAAATTTCAAATATTATGTTTATTTTGACATATTATGTTGATAAAATTATAGAAATTTTGATTAAAAATGATTTCTCTATTAAATGATGTTAAAATATAATTAAAAAATATATTTGTTTTTAAGAATAAAATTTGGTTTGTTCTTATCTAAAATTTATAAAATTTATTAAATTAATATAGAAAACAATTTATTGAATATATAACATATATAATAGTTTAGTATCACTCACTAATTTTATTTAATTATATTTATCAGAGTAAAATAGCTTTGTGACCGTAAAAATAATACCATTTCCTTTTACATTCAACCAGTTTTCATATTCTTTTATAATTAACGGTTAACCTATGAATTCTTATTAGATAGTGTTAAGCATATATTTTCATTAAATATTTAGTACTATTCATACCTACTAATTAAATTGGTAGCTTATATCATATTATAATAATTAATAACATTTTCATGATATAATATTGTTTAGTAAAACATGGTCTTGTGTGGTATGTAATCCATTGAGGAAAGTCATTTTTTTACATAAAACAAGATAACCATTGTGTTATATATAGAAAAATCTAAATTTTATGTTTCATATTTTGAATGATTAATTTTGTTTTGTGTATAACGCAAGGGAAACATAGTGCATTGACATAAAATACCACATATTTCGTATAGCGTAAAAATAAAAATACCAAAAAGGTTAAATTAATTAAAAAAAGAATAATTCAAAATATATTGTGGTGGTACATTCTACCGCCCATAAAATTAATTTACTCCATGAAAATTTTCTGGGATATCAATGTTTTAATACATGAAATATCCATTCAAAGAAACTTACATAACAAAATTGGATACTTAAATATCACTTAAAAAGGGCAATCTGGACCCAAAGTGACATGTAACTAGGCTTACACATTGCTGATAATGGGTTGGGAGTGAGTATTGTTCATGAAGTAAAAGCATAAATATTTATAGGGAGTGATTTCGGTCCTCAATCACCAAAAAATTAATGAGCAATGAAATGTTGAATTCCTAAAATTAAAAAATTAGTGATGATTTATATCCCAATCAATTCAACAAAAATTAAGGTATTAGGACATCATTTTTTCACTATCCTAACATTTATTTATTATATTTTTTGACCAAGATTATAAATAAATAAATATAATTTATATATTTATATAAAAAAAATTATTCATTAGATTTTAAATTTTTAATTTATCCATTTAATCATGTAATGGACAACCAAAAAATAACATTGATTCCTGAAGTGATAAAATACACTTTTATTGGATCATAAGGCCCATAAAAAATGAAATGGATAACTATTTTCATCTAAATATTATTAAAAATAATTCAGGTTTTTACACCAATATATAAACATAAAAAGTAACTCTACTATTTCACCATTATTAAATATTCATCATAAATAATTATACATTAACCTAGACATCATCAAGGAAATTGGTAGGCATGAAACCGTTATCAACTTTAGGTTATGGGTTCAAGACCTAAGGCCTTGGAAAACAAGATTGGTTATCACCCGACATACATGATGTCTTTTTCTATAACCATGATAATATAATTTCCAAAATAAATAATATGGACATAAATGAAATAATGTTAATAACTCTATATCATTTTAACCATGGTTATCAATAAAAATGTATTGCATAAATACCTCCTCTAATGTTTATCATTAATTTCTCATGAACGGTTAACCTTATAACCCTTCTAAATTATGAAAATCCAACTCTTTAGAAAAATTCATGACATCATCTTAACATCGATTCCCCCCATATATCAAAATGTAGCTCTTGGTTGTCACATTCCAAGCATGTGAATACCCTCATTATATATTCTATTGAAACATCGTAATAACAGGAATTACTATAAATACTTTTTGAAAATATCCATGCTTCCTTATTCCATTTATTATTGGATATATTCTATAAATCCATGAATTTTGAAACTTCATCCATTATAAAATGAACTCCTTGTCAACATATACGTAATTAGTTCCAAGGTAATCTGTATCATCCACTTTTTCATATTAATAACAACTCTATCATTATAAAAAAACAATATCATAAAATAATGAATATATGAAGGGTTATCTTTGCATTAATCAAATGTTTTCCATTGACATTACCTTTACATTAAATTACTTTTCAATTCCATTTCAACTATTCAATGTGATCATGTAAATCTATAGAGAAAATCATAAACCAAATAATCATTATATATTTCACCGTTCAAAATTACTGAATCCAAATACATTAAAACATTGATGATTTCAACATTAATCCATTTACAAGGACACCTCATCAGAATGCCTCTTTCATTTAACATTTCATATGCAGCTTCTTCATTACCATAAATGTAACCATTAACAATAAAAACTTGCTAATACACTTAAAGAGATTTTTTCTCGGTATATTGCATCCCATAATGACCATTTATTCAATACATAAAACACTTAAACTCCAAATATGTCTTAGGGATTCCAACTTTATCATAAATTTTTCTAATAAAACTCATTATTTTTTCCTTGTAGTCACCTACTATATGTCATTAATTTCCATAGTCAAAACATTTTATTATTCCTCAATGACATCCATATTTGTGATTTTTCCACCTTCATGACTAAAAGAAAAATGAATATTCATTCTTCCACAGGTTCCATTACTCAAACTCTCAATGAGCTCATTTTTTCTCATACTTAGTCAGTTCTATTTTAGGTTAAGGTACAATTTATTAGTCATGTTCCATGAAAACTGATTTGGCATGATCACAACATCACTCACTCTTATGTTCATCCCACTTGACCGCTCATTTACATATTTTCCATCACATTCATTGTTATTCCAGTTCCTACTAATTCCATCTAATGACTAAACATAAAATCATACTGTGATCATTAATTATCATTATAGAAAACCACAATGTTCTAAAAATAATTACTTTTAAATGACTAAATCATGACACGTTCCATAATATATGGCACACTATGTTCAGAATAGGTTATTCATAGAAAAATTATATTTAAATCCTTCATGATAATTTGTGAAGAGTTTGTGAATTCCTAAAGAATATCCCCAAGGTGGGTCGACCCATGATTGTAGAAAGTCCCATTTTCATGTACTATATTATCCCAAGTCTGGCCCAGAACATAGTTTTGGATTTGTTATCACGAGTAACATATGTAGCAGAGCAACATCGACATGTAGTATCTAAAAAGGGACTTATTTCATAGAAACCACTCACTCTATCCTTAATAAAAATTACAAGATATTTTTTTAAATTTTAACTCATTTAAATATTATTGGATAATATTACAATATTATTTTAAACCCTCCTTAAAAAATATAATTCTGACCAAAGAGAGGGTAAAGTTGGGATTTCATTGAAAAAAATATTTTCTTAACTATCGGATGTCCCAAATAGTAGAAAAATGGTGTTAATAAAAAAATATATCATGAATAATGAATTTCTAGTAAAATACATGAATGTTCTTGAGAACTGGATCAAAATATTTCATCAATGAATCATAATCATTAACAATCTCAAAAATTGATGATATTCCTTCAATAAAATCATACCAATTTGTTACATATTATCACACACTTCATGTATGAAAAGGAAGTTACATGAATATTATAATACCAATAGAAGATATATATTCATGATAAAATGTTTAAAATATATGTATATAATCCTAGAAATATAATTTGGATTCATAACAAAACATGAGTCTCCATAAAGGGAAATTGAGACAAAACTATTTTACAGATATGGTAACTTCTGAAACCTATTACCTATGAAATAAATATCTGAAAATGGATATGTAAATACATATAATTTTTATTATTATAATAATTTATTTCATCTATGGTAATTATACACACCACAAAAAAATTGGGTGGTTAATAAAGCATGTATCTCATGGAAATAAAAAGTGTGATGAAATCCCCTTACCTTTTGTCTTGACTCTATTCATACTCATTCAAACCACCAATATAATAAATATAAATTTATTATACATATTTTATTAAAAAAATTATTAGATATAATATCATATATGGTTTTATTATGTCCTTATATTACCATATTTTGTACCATCCTATGTTAAGGACTCATTTCATACAATATTCTCTTTGTTCTTCACATGTGTCTAAATGTATGATATACATATAGTCCTTATATATATATAATTATTTATAATAGAATGTATATAATTATATAAATAAAATTTTTATTGATTATTGTTTTATTATAAAAATCTATATAATATTTAATTATGAAATGGAACAAACCGTTCCTGGAGACTGTAAGTTATATGTACGCATGAATGTTATTTTTTATATTAATTGTTGTATTAAAAGAAAAAATGAAAATGAGATATATTTATATATGTATATAATATCATTAAACAGTAATAATAATTTAATATATATCATATACATTCACTAAACCCATCTTTACTACATTTCATGTATTGCATGAATGAATCACATCGCTTTGTGGGTGCGGTAGTCCAGACTTCCACAAATGAAATTAACATATTTACACATAATGGAAGGTAAAAAGATATGGCTCATAAAAGAAATAAATAATATTAAATACATAATAAACATAAAATAGAACATATATAAATAGTTTTTCAATTGTAATTTCCCACACGAGAGGCGATAAAGGAAAATGAACAATAATCGTTTAGTGAGGAGTAGTTCACCGTACTTGTAATAAGTATGTTCGCTAAACAATAGATATTGGTGTGTGTAATTTTAGTTTGAGCCCATGGAATAAAAAACCTAATATATTTTGGATGATTCTATTTCTTTAAATTAATGGAACAATTATAGTAGATGTGTGTAGAAAAAAATAGAATAAATGATCTTCAGAGAAGACGTTACCTCTTAATCAGGTAACTCCATTTGGTATGTCCCAAAAGGCATCCATGGGATTTATTATTCCAAAAGGGAATCATCAAGGTGTATGTTATGGATTTCAGGAAGTGTATTGGGTTGATATTTTCAGATATTAATTGTTTTTAGAGGAGTTAATAAGAGGTATAGGTGGTGGCATTTTATAGGGAAAGGAAAGGACTCAGTTGGTATTTTTGAAAACAAGTACGATATACCCATGATTTTTCCAAAAAAAACATACATACCAAACAAAAAAACAGAATAATTTAAGGTTAATCTTCATTTAATGGCTATAAATATATCTTTTGTAATGTTTTTATGTCATTATGGGTCTTAAATTTATGGTTTAAACCTTAGTTGAGCATAATTTTATGTTAATCTATGTAATTAATTTTAATTACTCTCAGTAGTATTTTTGCTAAAAAACTAATTTTGCCTTATTATAAATTATAAATTATTCAGATTCGAAAATTTTAATTATTTATTCCAAATTCAAATCACATATATTGAATAGAATAATTTAAAATTTATATTATAGGTGGGTCTACATTGCAGGTTTTTAAAGAAAAAACATTCAAATGTTTTTTATGTTTTTAAACAAAATTTCAAATTGAAATTGATCTAAATGACCCAAATTAGATTAACTGATAAAACATTATATAAATTCCTTTTTAAAATAATTTTAAATATAATTTCACCTTTCAAATAAATTATATGAAAAAGAAATTTCCTTATAAAATTCAATATTTTTAATTATTGATCAAAAAATGAAACATAACAGAAAACAACCAAAATATTATCCTAACTTGTTTTTTATTTTTATATTTAAAATAAGTATTTTATTTTTAAATATTAAGTCTATAAATGATCTAAACATAGGATTTAAAATGGGTTCTCTCCTAATAGTCTCTAAAACTACATTTATTAAAATATATGTGCTTAAGCATAACATTGGGGTTTTAACGTGTTGTGCGTCTATAAAATATATAAAACAAAAGACAAAAAAAACATTTTATTTAATATATAAAATATATATTAAATTATTATCACTCACTAACTAAATTTAATTTAATATATTAGGGTAAAATAGCATTTTGATCATAAAAATAATAATATTTCCTTTTACATTCAACCAATGTTTAGATTTATTTATAATTAATTGGTAACCAGTGAATTTTTATTATAATATGTAAAACAAATATATTCATAAATTATTTAATAATTTTAATATATGATAACGTTATAAGTAGTTTTAATCTTATTATATTAATTAATAACATTTCAATGATATACAATTGTTCGGTAAATCCAGGCCTTGCATGTAACACAAGCCATCATGGAAAGTCATTATTGCATGTAACACAAACTAACCTAATCATTCCTTTTAGATCAAGAAAAATCTTATGTTTCTTATTCTTCATGATTAACATGGCCTTGTGTATAACACTATCCAAGTATAGTGAATTCATATAAAATAAGTTATCTTTAGTGTTGTGTAAAATGAATAATATAAAAAAGGATAATATAATTTCCAAAAAAAATAATTCAAAAAATCGTGGGGTGTTATATTAATCCATTGTAATTATAGACACGTAAAATCAGTGAATATATAATATTATAGGTGTTCAAAAAATCGGTGACCTCTTGTTTCTCCCAACTCTTATATAAGGGGCAAGAAAATTTTAAATTTGGACAGCTTCCAAAATAATCCCCTGAGATAATATTATCTCAAAATCTCCACAAGAGATACTCTTGATGTGAAAGTGGGTTCACATATAAAAAATTTTCAGCCAAAATATTTTTTTGGCCCCACTCACTTGTGTGATGGAGTGAAATATATCTTCATGCTGTGACATTTTGGCTGAGCCTTTGAATCCATTTTTTTATGTCATAAACCTTTTATGGGAATCCCATGAATCTATCTCACACCATAAATAAAATATTAGTGTTGTTAATGTTATAATACAATATCTTCTTTTTGACTTGAATCCATGAAGAATCTTCTAGTGCTTACCTGAACCCTCAGAAACTCCTCTAGTGTCCTTTCTCCCCTATTTCATCCATAATGATTTGAAAAACATCCCAAAAAAGATCGTGGAACATTTCAACTCTAAAAAATAATTGCAATTTTTTCTTCGGATGGCCCATATATAAGTGGGATGAATTTAAAATTCCACTGAAATACTAATATATTAAGAATGTGAGTTATTACAATCATTCTACAATAAAACATGTCATCACTAAGAAACTGTGATAAGAATTTAAAATTAAACCTGAAAAACAAGGGTAGAAAACTATTTTTAACTTATTGTGTTATAATCCAGAACATTAAAAGAAGTTCCATTTATCTCATGTAAAAATGTGAAACATAACTCACTGAAACCAATTCCCCCAATCATAGCCATCTCCAAACCTCTATACAACAAATCTGTATGCCAATCTATTCTATTCCATCATTTTTTCTTCATCCATTTTACCAGCTAGTTTATAGTTATCTTCAATATAGAAACAAACTTACTATGATTAATTTCATCCACCACATTCCCCACCAATGAGGCCTCATATCAAATAACCACCCTCAAGGTCCAACAACCCACTCGAAACAAATTCTAACCGACCTTTCATGAACATGTAGAAACCACATTCTAAATGTTTCTCCATATAATGTCTCTGGTTTTGATCCAAATAGATGGTTATTCATTTTCCATTAAAAAATAATTCACACATCGAACATTCCTTAGATAGTCCTGGTAAACTACGGAATACATCTATCATATCCGGTATAAAATCACTATTCCTTGGTACAAACATCGTGATATTTTATAGTCATCTATCTCAGGACTATTGTATTAAAATATTTCACAACATTTTTTACCCCCAGAAACATTTCATGAAATATTTTGTCCCAGGTTTCACCCCATTCAACATGTCATTAACTAGGGATTCTCTCCTTAATGCATATGGAAAAACTAGTTTTTCGCTGAACTGAGACATGATAATGGACGACACCATGAAACATGTTATGAATAGTATATCACCCAATGATACATATAACAAAATTGGGCTCACCCCATTTATCACCCTCTAACAACACTAGAGAACCTGAAGCTCTGTGTCAATTCACCATCATTGTCTACTATATCATCTGAATTTCAAATATTGTTTTTTCACAGGACCAGATAAATTGGATCATATTTCCAAGGAATATAACAGCTATACCGGCCTTTTAAACATATTATTACATGATTTTAATCAAAATTATACATGAAATAAAAACCTAATATAGAAAATTCCATTATCATACAAAGAATATGAACATAATTAGAAATGAAGAAATAGGAATAAAATATCATTTTATTAAACTCCATATTGATGTTATAACTTCATTTTATATCTGATAAGTGAATAGTATTACCCAGGTAATACAAAAACAAAATGCATGAGATAAAAAACTCAATAAGTGAATAAACATGGGAATGAAAGCACAATATATCATCTAGAAGTAATAACATGATAAAATAAAAGGCATAGAACTTGAATTAAAATATGTAATAATAACATATAAAACATGGAATCATATGATCCACATAGTATTATAATGTGTTAGAGACATATAATATGACATAAAAACATTCATATTTCACTATTAATACTATATCTCATGGTGGAGAATGTCTCACAATGGATTAGGTTTACTCTCTAATCCCATACATTGTTTCTCAAGAAACAAAACATTAACAAAGTAAGTTTACCACTATATATGAATTCCATCCTAAAATGTACATCTATATGTGTGCCCAAAAATAAATTCAAACATAACAAAAAATCATGCTGGTTACCCAAGGAATGAAATGGGATTCATATTCATGCCATAAACCATTCCAAAAAGGTGTATAAAAATTGCAAACATTAATGAATGGATTAATTAATTATTAGAAAATAATGAAGTAAAATATAAAAATAGTTTGATAATAATTATGTACAACTAAAGTGAATAGATGAATCAGAGTGACTAGTAAACTTTATAAACGATTCAATTTAAGACAGTTTAAGGTAAGAGATTAATGATAATATAAAAAGACCAAAATAATATTTGTCTGTATAGGCCTATAAATGAAATAAAATATATTTTTATGATAAAATAAGATATTTTATATAAAATATTTGGTGATTATTAAATGGTATGTAGTATAATTGAATATAGGTATGAAATATAAAGTTCCCTTAACATAGCTTTCTTATAAAAAATAATTGAGAATGAATTCTTTTAAAACATGTATTTACCCATATTTAAAAGATGAATTGAGATATAAAAATTTATGTATAATATATAAATATATTATAGTATAAATATATAATAAATTTAATGAATTAAATTTCTGAATATAGTGAAAAATAATAACCCAAAAGAAAAAATAGAGGGTCATAGAAATCCTTTACCATAATCTTGAATGCATTCAACACTTCCACATAATAGTCATGAAAATAAAATTTGATTCAGTAATTATATATTTAAAAACATTTTCTAAAAGCATTTTATTTATTATTATATTTTTAATTTCACTTACCTACATTTTTATTATTTATAAAGTTCAATTTTATAGTTACACGAGAGTTCATTTCCATGGTTTCACGATTGGTTCACATGAATATAAATATGTAATTTCTGGTAAAATAGGAATAACTTTCCAAAAGTTAAATTATATGGTTCTAATTCAATTATATATGTTTAAATGGGCCCATATTTCAATTTTAGACTACTATAAGTTTGATTCATTTGATATAATGTTAATGATAATTTTAACGGTTATTTCAAAAGTTTTAATGTCCATCATAATCTAGTTTTTTATTTAATATTATGTCTTTATATTAGTTCCATAACATGAAATAATTTATAATGCACATATTAAAATATTATATAACTCTAATAATATTTTATGACTAGTCATGTAGGTGGTAATGGAAAACTAAAAATCATTATCCTTGGTGATGGTAAAATGCCATAATTTGGACAAAAATTTTGTTTCTTTGAATAAGAGGAGATAAGAAAAGGGGTGGATAAAATATATTCTATTAGAAATATAAAAATACATTATATACATGTTACTTTATTTATAATGGTGGTGAAAATCAGGTAAACGAATAAATGAAATTAATAGAGATAGATTGAGAAAGATTCCACTTTAATATCACCTCTTTAAAAGACCCGTTATGGAATATAGAATTGTAATTTTTTTGATATTAGATGCTCTTGGACATTTGGAATAGGATTAGTACTGAAATTCTGACGAATATAGACTAGACAAATGTCATAGAAGTTGTGACGGTGATGGTGGTATTTATAGGTGGATGGGAGTAGTGTTTTTTTATTATTATATTCTTTATTTTATTATTTTGGTTCAATAAAATAAATAGTTTTTCACCCAATGAATAAATAAATTAAATAGTGGAGGTATATAGATTATGGGTTATTACATTATCCATGACTCAAAAAATTCAGGTAATTTTTTATTTTGTTATATATTGTAAATTATCATATTTCACTATTCAATAAAAATTAATATATTTTTGAAAAATAAAAAAAATTCACCCCATAAATATTTTGATATTTATATTTTTAAAATAGAATCCATTATTTTCAAAATAATTTTTTAAATATGATAAATTGAATTTTTAAACAAAACCATGACTTATTTTAAAAATCAAAATTTTAATATTTTAATTGATTTTATAACCCTTTCAAGAACTAATTAAGTCCTCATAAAATAATATTATAATTATATTAAAAGAATTTATTAATTCATAAATTTATATTATGAAATTAAATTAAATTTTAAATAATTAATTTAATTATAAAATTGTAAATTAACATTTACATTATATAAAAATATAAAACCTAATTTCCCATTTTTAAATAATTTATTTACTAATACCAAGATAAAAAATAAATCATATTTTTATTTATATGATACCTGAATTTTATTTTATACATTCATTGGTGATTTCACTTTTCAAACAGTAAGTTTTCAATAACTAATTGTTATATTAATATTTCAACAATCATATTTATAATGGTCATATGGGTTCCAAGATTTCTATAAATAGAACTTATATCATTCATTCATCAATGAAATCGATGTTATATTCAATTTATATATTTTTTATCTCCAAAATTTATATTATATTATTAACATTATGTTTTATTTGGATAACATTGTTCATGAATGAAGTCATTCTATTGGATCGAGAAGATCAATATTTTCCAATTTATTTTTTTTATTTTTGATTAATTATAGGGGTGTTTAATTTTAAATACATATATGATTATTTTTGGACTCTTCTATAATTCTTTATTTATGAGACTAATGTTTTTTTGGGTTCTCTATGTGATGTCTTTTATGACATAATTATAGAATTAAATAAAAGTAATAAAATTATGGGGCATTACATTATTCCCCACTTAATAAATTCCTCCCTAAACATGTCATTTTATATTCTAAGGTGACAATAGGTTAGTATTCTTCATACATATTTATTTTCTATAATACATGAATTAGGTTAGTATTCTTGTTGCAAGGAACATTATCTCTTTGATCCAAGATATTCATTAGATGCTCCTCATGAGGGAGAACATTTTATAGTCGTACCACCTATAAACTCATTAAATGTGAGGTATGTGACTTTTTATTTACACTATAGGGATACATATAATACACCATGTACTTGAGACACGGTCAATGTATGTGTTAGTCGATAGGCCACAACTCTGACATTACCACAAATCTAAAAGGGGCTTGTATATATGGATCGTATATTTCTTTTTTCCCAAAATCACATTACCCTCCTCAATGGGAATATGTCTATGAATAACTTTCCACCATCCTAAAAATCTATGTCACATACATTATTATCTTTATATCTCTTATATCATCTTCGGGAAACTTATATATGCTTCGGGTTATTTGTCAAATTTTTACCCATTTCCTTTACCATTTCAGGTCCATGCTGCTTACATTCACCAACATCATCCCAAAATGCATGTGTAATAAATATTATACCATGAAAGGATTCATATAGATCTATTTAAATTATTGTGTGGACTCAATTTTGGTAAGATAACTCAACCAGTGGAGGATGTTGATCGCATACTCCTATGATGTTCAATGAGCATGCTCTAAATATATCTTCAAATTTCATAATATTCTACTAAAATTGGTCATCATTTTGGGGGTGATATGATTTAATAAAACATAATTCATTTTGAAGATAATACTTGGGAATTTTCGGAATCATGGTGGAATATTTCAAATCATAGACTTATATAATCAATAGTGGGTTTTTATGTAGCCTCACAACAAGTATGATTAATATCTATGCATGTTTTTCAATCTATAATTCCTTTTGAGATTTAATTAGGTGATAAGTCATTTTATTATTATACAATCTGACCCATATACAATTTTTTCCTTTGGATTCTTTTATATGTACAATAATAAACTCAATAGTGATGTTTCCCAATTTACATGTACGTATGAATAATGGTTGCATAATCCGCATAGACTTTTTCCTTTTAGTATTCACTTTTTGAAATACAAGACACATTTATGTACATTAATAAATCCCTTTATTTATTTTGTACCAAAATAGTGATCTCATAAATCTACATACATTTTGGTACTCCCTTGGTGAATAAAGAAGGTTGATCAATGTGAATTAGTCAAAATATCTTTCATTATCATAGGATTTCAGGGTACACATAGTTATGAAAAAAATATTATGATTCCATTTGCATAAATATTTATTTTTTAGGATTATCCTTTTTTGATAGCTCTTAACAACATCTAAATTTCCACATCATTATTTTAGAATCATATATCGTCTATAAAATGGCTACTTGAGCAATCATTTTTAAAACAAAGGATAATGTATCTTCATTTATGATTCCCATATCCATACACTTCATTTATATGAAGACTAGATTATTCTAAATTATCATAATCAATAATGTTTTATCAACCTTAATACATAGAGTATTGGACACTTTTTTTACTAGGATCATAGTGGATTGAGTAGTACTAATCATTGATGAGCTCTAAAAATATTCCCCAAGACATATTGAATTACTTCTATGTGAATATATATTTTAGGAACATATGGTTAGTATATATCTCATACTTCTCCCCAAAGATATAAATCTATAATTATTTTAGTAAAATGATCAAAATCACCAACTCCAGATCTTGTGTGGGATAGTTTTTATAATGAATTTTTTTTTTCATGAGACATGGGCAATTACATTATCATTTTGGACAAGTAAAATAATTAATCCATTATTTTATGCTTTACAGTATACCTCAATTGGTTCCCCTCTTGTTTTTAGTGTAATTGAACTCATTTACGCATTATTCATAATCAATGGTCTAGAAAAATTGTACTACACTACAAAATAGCAAAGTCAGTGGCCTCGTCCACTGTGGGAAGTTCCTCACAAATTGTCTTTAATACCTAGATAGATTATGGACACTATGGGTTTCCATTACAAATGTAGATCTAGGAGACTCCTCAATTACATTTTTTATAGGATAATATAGATATCACGTTTCATGTGATAACACTCCCCATGAATGATTCTTCATTCATCTAGAACTCACATTTACTAAAATATGCATAGAGTCTATGCCTTTTAAATTTCATTATAATAGTATTAAAATACACCTTCTTTTCTCTTGAAGTATATCGAAATATCATATATAATGACTAATATAATTTTTTTATGATATCTTTAATGACCCTAATCATTTCATCCATGAAAAATTCTAGTGAATTATTTAGTTCAATGGGAATCACTATGAACTCATATCATCTATACCTTGTACAAAATGTAGTATTTTGAATATAATTCTTATTCACAAATAATTACAAATATCCTAACTGAAGATCCACATCAGAGAAATTTTTTCCCTTCCTAGATGGTCAAACAATTTATATATCCATTTTAGTGGATACAAGTAACTTATCATGGTTTTCTTAAATCACGATATTCAATGTAAAGTCTCATTGAACCAACATTATTCATGACAAAGAGAACTAGTCCACTCCATGATGATTAACTCATCCATGTCAACCCTTGTCCATATTCTCTTGAAATTTATTATCCAATTACTATTCCTCAATAGTGGCCATCCTATGAGTATTTATTGACATAAAGAGATGTCCATTTATAGTATTAACTGATAAAATAACCCCTTATCCAAGAGAAACACATCTCATTTCTTTAGAGAACATGTTGGTGTTGTCCCCTATAATTGGTATGTCTTCAATCAGGTCATGTCCTTTTTCATAGTAATTTGAGCTGGATATGATTTTTCATAAAGAAAAAATATCTATAATTAAGAATATGATGCTAAGGTATTGTCATAATTTTCCTTACACTTTTATAGAATTGGGGGATGCCTCGAGATTTGAAGAGTGATATATATTTCTCGAGAGTAGATATTGTTGTTGTATAAATATAGCCAATCCATTTTCAGTATAGACTCAAAATCTTCTAAAGAAATCCTGATTAGATTTTATGGAGGTTTTATCCACAAAAATTAACTTGGAAGGATTTATATAATTTATGTCAAATATTTTCCTAGTTTAGTATTCTAATAGATAGCTAAACCTTCTTTTTTTGAGGTGGTTATTCAAAAGTTCTACTAAACATACAAGATGTGAGACAATTATTATAACTAGAATGTAATAGTAAATTATTTATTCCTCAATGAATAATCAGTCTACCTATCACCAAATCATATTCATGACCCACCTCAGCAGTAGTGGTAGAATATTCCCTTCAATACTGGCTGTGATTTTTTTTATGATTGCCTCTAGAATCCCTTAGCTTATATAGTTAATTATCTAAATTCCTATGTTCCATGTAGTTAAAACACTACACTGCATGATGAGTGTTCATATGAACTATCTATAATTATCATTGTGTAAATTTTTTAATTCTTATATAATTATTTTTATACTCTTGTATAATACTTCATTTACGAGACTAATGTTTTTGTTGGGTTCTCCATGTGGTGTTTTAGTTTTATGACATAATTATAATAATTAAATAACATTTATAAAATTATGGTCCATTACAGTATTCCCCACTTAATAAATACAACCTTCAACATTTCATTTTATATTTTAAGGTGACAATATGTGACGATATTTATCTTTTACCACTTCATCTAGTTCCCATTTCACCTCTTTATACATCTAGATTCACTATATCACATGAACTGAGTGAGTATTTTTGATGCACAGAACATTGTCTCTTCGATCCAAGAAATTCATCAGATGCTCCTCATGAGGGAGAAACTTTTCCAGTTATACCACCTATAAATTCATTACATGTGATGTATATGATGTGTATTTACACTATATGGATACATGGAATACACCATATACTTGAGACATAGTTAGTGTATGTGGTAGTCGATAGGCCACAACTCTAACATTACTAAAAATCTCACAGGGGATGGTATATCTCGATCTTAACATTCCTTATTTAGAAAAACTCATTACCCTCCCCAATGGGAATATTTTTATGAATACCTTTCCACTATCCTCAAAATCTATGTCACATAGATGATTGTATTTATATCTCTTATATTAACTACCAGAATCTCAGATATGCTGCTAGATAGTCTTTTCATTTTAGTCTATTTCATTTACCATTTCAGTTCCACGCTTCATACATTCACCAAAATCATCCCAACATGTTTTTGAACTACATATTATACCATAAAGGTAATCATATTGATCTATTTAAATTTTTGTGTGGACTCAATTTTTGTAAGATATCTCATCTAATGGAGGATGTTGATTGCATACTCCTATGATGTTTATTGAGCATGCTCTAAATATATATTCAAATTTAATTATATTCTACTCAAATTGGTCATCGATTTGGGGGTGATAAGATATACTAAAACATAATTCATTTTGAAGATAATACTGGAGAATTTAAAAAAACATGCTTGTATATTTCGAATCACAGTCTTATATAATCAATAATGGTTTTGTATATAACCTCCCCAAAAATATGATTTATATATATGCAAGTTATTAAATTTAGAATTCCTATTAAGTTTCAATAAGGTGATAAATATTTGTATGATTATACAAACTGACCCATATATAATTTTTTCTTCTCGAGGCCTTTATATTTACAATAATAATCTCAATGGTGATGTTTTTCAGTATACATGCATGTATGAATAATAGTTACATAATCCTCTTAGAATTTATTCTTTTAGTATTCACATGTTGATATATCAGCCACGTATATTAATCAATCCATTTCAACATATTGTTCCCCAAATAGCGATCTCATAAATCTAGATATATCTTGGTGCTCCCTAGGTGAATAAAGAAGGATAATCAATGTGAATCACTCCAAAGCACTTTCATTATCATAGTAATTGATGGTACACTTAGTTATGAAAAAATTATTATGAATACTTCCACATAAATTATTGATTTATAGGATTTCCCTTTTTTGATAACTCTTACCTTCTTTTGAATTTCCACATTATTCTTTTAGAATCCTATATTGTCTATAAAATTGCTAGTTGAGAAATCATTTTTAAAAAAAATGATGATGTACCATCCTTTATGATTCCCATATCCATCCACTACATTTCTTTGATGACTGGATGAATCTAAATTATCATCATCGATAATGTTTTAAGATCATTAATACATAGAGTATCTTCTACTTTTTCTACTAGGATCATAATGGATTGAGTAGTAGTAATCATTAATGAGCTCTTAAAATCATCACCATGATATATTAAATTCCTTCTATGTGAATATATATTTGAGCCACATATGGTTAGTATATATCTCATACTTCTCCCCATAGAAATAAATCTATAATGATTTCAATAAAATGATCACAATCACCAATTACAGATCATGTGTCAGATAATTTTTCTAATGAAAATTTTGTTTCCATGCGAGATGGACTAATACATTATCATTTTGGACAACTACAATAATTATTCACTTTTTAATGAGTTAAAGTATACCTAAATTAGTTCCTCTTGTGTTGTTAGTTAAATTCAAATCATTGATGCATTATTCACAATCATTTGTCTAGAAAATTGTTATTACACTTAAAAACAGCAATGTTATTAGGCTTGACGACTGTGGGAAGTTCCTCACAAATTGTCATTAATACCTAGACAGATTGAGTAAACAATGGATTTCCATTACAAATTCTAGTCTAGGACAATCTTCAATTACCTTTTATAAAGGACAATATAGTATCACGTTGCATGTGATAACACTCCCCATGAATGATTCTTCCTTCAACTAGAACTCACCATTACTATAATAAGCATACAGATTATCTATTTAAAATTTATTTAGGACAATATTATAATACTCCATGTATTATTAATTTCACATTTAGTATATCAAAATATCATCTATAGTGACTAATATTTTTAATGTTATCTTTAATGACTATAATCATTTCATCCATAAAAAATTCTAGAGAATTATTTAATTGAATGGGAATCACTATGAACTCAATTCATCTATACCTTGTTCGAAAGGTAGTATTGTGAATATAATCCTTATTGACATATAATTACATATATCATGACTGAAGATCCACATCAGAGAAATTTTTTCCCTTCCAAATAGAATAAACAATTTATATATCCATGTTAGTGGATACAATTAATTTATCATGATTTTTTTTAGTTCATGATATTCAATATGGAGGTGCATTGGTCCATTCTTCGTCATGACAAAGAGGACTAGTTCACCTAATGATGATGAACTCAGCCATGTCAACCCTTTTCCAGATTCTCTTGTAATTTCATCTTCAATTACTCTACCTCAATAGTGGCCATCCTATGATTATTCTTTAAAATAAGTATATGTCAATTTATATGATTAAATGAAAAAACCCCTCAGGCTAGAGGAACACATATCATTTCTTCATAGAACATGTTTGTGTTGTCCCCTATAACTAGAATGTCTTCAATAAGGTCATGTCCTTTTTTATAGTAATTTGATTTGGATTTTATTTTTCATAATGTAATAATATCTATAATTATAAATATTATTCTAATGTATAGTCATCATTTTCCATAAACTTTTATAGAATTGGGTAATGCCTCGAGATGTGAAGAGTGATATCTATTTCCTGATAGTAGATATTGTTATTGTATAAATATATCCAATCCATTACCAATATATACTCAAACACCAATAAAGAAAACATGATTATATTTTATAAGATATTTTATAAAAAAACATTAACTAAGAAGGATTTATATAATATATGTGAAATAATTTCACAATTCAGTATTCTAATATACTGCTAATCCTTCTTATTTTTTGGAGGCCTTTCAATAGTTCCACTAAACATGGACGATATGACACGATTCTTAGAGATAGAATGAAATAGTACATTTGTTATTTCATAATGAAAAACCACTCTACCTATCACCTATTCATTTTCAGGACCCACTTTAGCATTAGTGATAGAATATGTCCTTCAATACCTGCTTGGATGTTTTTGTTTTAGATTTCCACTGGAAACCCTTAGCTTATTGAAATGGTTATCATAATTTCCATGTTCCTTGCAGTTAAAAAACAACATTTCCTGATGAGTTTTGATGTGAAAAATCTATAATTATTCATCACTAGTATGATTATTCATATCAGTTTATCTATAATTAGACTAATTCATGTCATTTTCATATTTGAAGAATCTTTGTGTTCCCTTTCACATGTGGGTTATTGGGTTTTATTTCCTATATAGAATTTTCTATTGATCATTCCTTTTTCAACTAGATTTAAATCATTTTATATCTATGGTATTGAGACAATTAAGAGTTTCCAATATCCATTTGATCCTTAGAATAACAACATACAATCTCTTCATAGATTTCAATGTATCAAATCACTCTATATTTTAATAGAATTGGCTTCAGTCGATAAATAAAGTGATATACCACAATGTTGGTGTACATGATTAATCCAACAGAGTATCATTAAACCCCTGTAATGTTTTCATTATATTCCTAGATAGACATATATTCCTTTTTCATTAGACCAAGGAACTCCTTCTTCATCATATAATAGAGAGTTTGGGGAAAATATTTGTTGAAAAATATTTTTGTGAATGTTTCCAATTACATGGTCTAAATTTCATCCTTATACATTTTGTTTTTTGTTAGCTTCAACAAATGATTATATCTCTAATAGAAATTATAGAACAAACATATGATTTTATACACTATTGATAATTTTATAATCAATAATGTATTATCAATGAAGTTCGTCAATTGTTTCACAATGTGGGGAGAAGAAGACATGATAATGATATGAGGATATTTTGGTATAAAGGATTCAACCACAACATGATCATTATTTAGAGAATGGAGAATTTGGATGCAATTAATGATATTATTAACAACATGAAATAGTTGATCTAGTACTTTCATTAAGAACTCAGCTCCCATTCACACCAATTATTGAATTTTATTTGTGGAATCATCAAAATGAAAATAACATCGGTTGTCATCACGAGTTAACCTATTTCATATAATAAAAAAATAGTTTGAAAAATAATACAATTGGGGTTATTTAATACTTATCTAATTATAATATAAAAAATCAACCACAAACATGGAATTAATCACATATGCATGAAAATTTTGTCCAATCATTTGATTCCTGAGTTTTTAACATAGTTTGTCCACTATGATAGAATTATCACTAGGGTCCTTACTAAATTTTTCAAGTCATAATACCCAAAAATGACTATACCATGATCTGATTCCAACTATGAAGACTGAATCCTTTTACAAATATTATTACATGATTTTTGGCATTACAACCAAGGAAATACAACCCAATGATAGAAATTTATAGTTTGTTTGTAAGACTAGTTAAATAATTAGAAAATGTGATAGAATGATAAAACATTAGGTTTTTAATCTCTATATTTATTTACCAAGTCCCCTTGATATTATATACCTATATAGGATAACATGCGGATCAAATAAAAAAAGGTATGAGATAAAAATACAAGTAAAGGAATATACATGGGAATGAATGAATACCATATAAGTTAGAATAAAAACATGATTACAGAAATGGAATGTCTAATGAAAAAACATAATAATTATCATCACATATAAAACTAAATCATATGATCAGGGTAATATTGGGATGAGGAATCAATATACAACCTGAAATAATCACGAGTGCAATATAACTACCATCACCAATCACATAGTGATCAATGCCCCAAAATGTATTAGGTTTACTCTCTAATCTCACACATAACACCTCATGGGAATATAAAATACAAAATTCATTAGAGAACTATCTAGGTGAACATATTATAAAATGTACAATCATATGTGTGCCATATAATTAAATCAAACATAAGGAATTTTTTTAAGGGTTATCCATGGAATGAAATGGGTTTCATAATCATGCCATATTGAATAACCAAAGGGTGTAACAAAATATAATCCAGTAATGAAGGGATTAAATCATTTATAAAAAATAATTAATTTTAAAAAATAATACTTCACAAATAATTTTGTAGAGCTGATGTAAATAAATGATAAATGAGTGTTTGTTAAACATTAGAAATAGGAAAATTTAGTATAGTCTAAGGGAAAATATTAAAGACCCCTTCAATAAGAAATACACATAATTATTTGAATAAAGAGTGAAATCAACTAAAATAGATTTTCATGATAAATTATATACATTAGAAAAAAAAATTGGGTCTTAAAATAGTTTATTAATTGTATATGAAAATGTATAAGAAATTTTGAAGTTCCATTTAATCGGGCTTGCTGATTGAGAGGAATTGGGATGGATACATTTTTTCACATGTATTTACCTATAAACGAATGAAAAATTGAGATGATAAATATGTGTGGATCATATTAACAAAATTTATAATAATTATATAATAATAAATAAAAAATGGGGTATAACTAGAGAAAGTGTTTCGAAAAAGGAAAAATTGTGGTTCAGAAACATCCCTTGCCTTATAAATGAATGCATTCTACACCTGCAATTATCATACTGTATAATGAAATTAGATTCATTAATTAAAACATATTAATAAATTATTGGATTTATATCAAATTTATTAAGATTATTTATTACCATTTCTACGAGTTATAAAGATCAATTTCATTATTCAAGGAGCATTCATTATCATGGTTTTATGATCTGTTTGCTGGTATATAATTATGGGATTTCGGATAAAATGGGAATATTTCCAAAAAATTGAAATTATATGAAATTAATTCATGTATATATATATATTTATATGGTCTCATATATCAAATTTTATAGTATGAGTATTATTTATTTGAAAAAAGTTTATTATAATATTTTTGTTTATTTTGTCGGGTTTTCTTACCATAACAATCTAAATTAGTTTTATTTAATATTATGAATATATATTAGTTCCAGAACATCAATTAGGTTATTATATAAATATTAATATCTTATTTAACCATAATAATGTTTCTATTTTAATCATTGAATGTGATAATATAAAATGATAAATCATTATCGATGGTGATAGTAAAACAACATAATTTTCCTAATGGTTTTGTTTTATTGAATAAGAAGAGATGGGAATAGTGGTGGAGAGAATATATTATATTATGAATGTAAAATAACAATATATAAATTATAATGTAATTTTATGCTTCTACGTTTGAAGAAGGTGAGGGGAAGGAAGATGAATAAATGTAATTAAAAGAGATTGTATGCGAATATTAACTCTTGGATATCACCTCCAGGAAATGTCACTTAAGGAACATGGAATTAGTAATATGATGACATAAGAAGACCTGGGACATGGGAGAGAGTCTTGTAAATTTAATTGGGAAGAATATAGACAATCAAAAATGATTTGAAATTGTTAAGAGATGAGGTGGTGAGGGTAGATCTCTATAGGGGGAGATATGCGTTTTTTATTATTAAATTCATTAGTATATTATTTTGTCTCAAAACTATATATTGTGTGGATTTACATAAATTGATGTAATAAATAGTGAACGAGTTTTTGAGATAATATGCTCTTACATCGAAAATGATTAAAAAATTCATTTATTTTTCTTAAAATGATTAATATAGTAAATAAATGTATTTCACTATTCAACAAAAAATAAAATATTTTAGAAAGTCACAAAAATATAATGTAAACATTTTTAATGATTATATTTAAAAATTGGAATCTATTTTAGGGAAATAATTTTCTATATATGATAAATAAAATTTTAAAATAAAATCATCATTTAATTGAAAACTATTGATTTTAATAATAAAATAATTTTTATACCCCGTTGAACAATTAGTTAACATCTCAATAAATTTTCTTGTATTTATAATAAAACATAATATTTTTTATGTATTTATTTTAAAAAATTAATTTCTTTAAATAATTATATTAATTATAAAATTATAAATAAAAAGTAATGGTTTACAAAAAAAACAATTTATTATTTATCATTCTTAATATGTTTATTAACTTATACAGTGATATAAGTATATCATATTTTTTATTTATAAGATACCTATATTTTATTTAATAAATTCATAGGAATGGTCACTATTATAATATCCAGAACACTATTCCTAATTATTATATTATTATTCAAACAATCATATTTATATTGGTCATATTGGGTAGTTAAAATATAGAAATACTAGTTATTTCATTAATTCATCAATCACATATTCTTTCACTAAATGTTTTGTATTTTTATCTTAAAAATGAACTTATTAGTATTTCTATTATTATTATTTTTTTCTAGATATTAATTAATTATTTTGTTCATTCATTTAGATCGATCATATCAAAAGGTTTTTATTCTTATTATCTCATTTTATATTTATTGTCCCACTTTTATACATTCAGTTATTATTAGTTTATTTGGGAATAATTTATCATTCTATATTTATGTGAATAATATTTTTATATAGTTTTTTATATAATTGGTTTTTATAAAATAATTATAAGAAGAAAATTTTATTAGTGAAATTCTGGTTCATTATACTTATTATTTTCTCCCCACCATACATATTTTCATATACTACCCCATGAGTGAAAAAATAAAGAAGGACATCATCTAACAAGAATTTCAAATAGGTAACTAGGAGTATTACCAAATCAAACGTAGCATACTTAGGAATACTTCACGCTATTGGGTATGGTATTTTACATACAGGGGGTAAACTAAGATGTCATTTATGATAACCATCACATCCCATCAATTACAGATGTCACATATCATTGTAGGGATGACTCATACTAATTCTAGGTTCTCAGACATCCTAACCCTTAAGTGATTCACTTACATATATCTTCAATATTCAAGTGGGACATATTATCCAAAACTTTCTTATGATTCCTAAATCACTATTAATAAACCATGTAGGATTTTATAATTTAGTATTATTTCTTCCCCACTGCATGAGTGCTTCCATAAAGACAAGAATGATTCAGAATGGAAAATACAAATACCACCATACTAATTTACAAATAAGTAGTAACACCATAATTTTTTCACCATAATGAATTTTATAAGAATATTTGGTGCTTACCCACGAGCCACCAATTAAAAAATCCTAAATATCATTCTTTATCCCCAATGCAATCCAACCATTCTATTCTCATATGAATCAACTCGGCCACATACAATCTAGTAACCACTAAATAAACCTGAATCGATATCCCATGAATTATTCATCACATGAAATAGGCATGAATTTCCATTCATGCAGCTGATTATACCTATTGGTCCACCACCTTCGACACAATTATGTCTCCATTAGAACTCATCTTGAAAACATGAAACATTATCTATGCTATGAATAAACATATGAAATTCTACCTCATAACATCATTCTGGGGTCCTAGAATTTCTTCCATATCTAATGGAATTGCAAGCTCGTCCACTCCCTTGGACATCACCAAGCATCACTCTAGTCACGAGCTTCTGAAGTGCATTGTGTTGCATTTGTTGTCAATGAGGCATGAAGTTGTCTTGGAATGAATGGATGTCAAGGAGTCAAGATGTGAATGTCAAAGGATGTGATGGTGATGGTGATGTAGGAGAATGGCCATGATACTAAGAGGCATGTCACTTAGGAGATTCACTAAGTGGCATAGGAGATGTGGTTGAAACATTCTCTAGTAAAATCAGACGATTGTTGAGCTGTTCTTAGAGTTCCAAGAACTTGTATCAACTGGATACAATGTCACAACATGATTAGAAGACCATGCATTGTAGTGACAATGCATGAGGAGTTGAAGAAGCAAGATGATCCATCCACAAGTACTAAGTGGATGAAGTGAGCTGAAGAAGTCCATGCACTAACACTTAGTGCATGTGAATTTGAAGTTGATCCAATTGATCTCTGATTCGATCAATGAAGCACATTGAAGAATTTAAGTGATTTAGGAGCTCAGTTGAAGATGAAGAACCTTCAGGAATTTCCATTCCTAAGTGATGAATACATGTTGAATAGAATTGGAGGAATTCTAATGAAGAAGATGGAGTAAAGAAGAAGAATAGAGGAGGATGCATTTGGCATATAGAATTGGTATTTTTTATGGAGGACTTTGTTTTTGACAAAGTCTTATTTGTTTAATTTGCCAAAAAATTGGCCAGCCCGTGAGCACCTTGTGGGTTCAACCCCAAGGCTCATGTGGGCCTAAGGCGCCACGCCCAAGGGGGAACCCATGGGGCGAGCTCAGGGCGGCAGGGGCGCACCCGCAGACACCACAGAGGCGCTGGGGCACGCCCGGAGGAGCGCAGGGCACGCGGTGGTGAAGCCCGCGCACCCGGTGTGTGCATAGTGGGCGCTAGGAGTGCGCCCGCAGGAGCAGAGAGTGGGCGCAGAGCGCGCCCGCAGGGAGAACACGGTGCGGGGCGGCACCGTGGAGGGAGAAGTGCAACTGAGAGTGGAGCGGCAGCGGCATATTGATAAGCCGCGTGAAAACCGCGCCCCGTTTCGATGTGGGACGCGGAATTTTCACCCGGGAACGATCCTGGCCGCACGATCAATCGCGCGCCAGATCTCGGCCGCCCATCTAATCCGCCGCGGCCCAACCAGATCGCGGCCGTCCGATGTATCTCCATCGTCTGATCCGACGGCCGTGGCTTCTTCCTCTTCCTCGAGCCCGAGTCGAAGCCACCCGCGAGCAGCCGCTGAACCAGAGCACTCCCAACGACAGAATTTGAGTATCCGACCACCTCCGATCAAACCGAAGTATCCATTGGGATCGTCTAAGCACACTGAATACATCCATGAAATAAAATGGGCCTGCATGCACGAAATGGAGAATATGATGTTCGGCCGAGGCAAACCGAAGGTGCCGAGGCTTCAGTGAGTTCGTGCCTTTGCATGAATTAGGCTTCAACAGAGGCCGTGCTTGCGTTATAAATCGCATGCACGTGAGGAAAAATAAAAGAGAGAACCCGCGTGAAACAGAGGAGCAAAATAAAGATTTGGAAAGTTTTTAAAGATCCGAAGATCTCGGGATTTCAAGATTTAACACGCGGATGATCAAAGGCATTCCTCTGCCTATATAAAGAGAGGCCGAGACCTCTGAGCTGTTTGCTGATGCGCTGATTTTTTGAAGTCCCGTGAGCACATCCCTCTGCCTCGTGAAGAAGAAGCCGCCGCGCAAAGTACTTGCGCGGCTGAAGATCTCGGTGCCACCCGAGGCCCGAAAGAGATCCCTGTGCGCCTCTCTTGCGCGACAGGAAGGAGCCGAGCCGCATATTTGCGCGCTCGAGTCTCTTGTTCCCTCTCTACCCGCACCCTTGTGCGGCAGGAGGAAGATCCCGCGGGTGTTGCACCTGCGCGCCCCGCGGGTAGGAGGTCTTGCGCGCCTCTGGGCAGTGGCACTTGCGCACCCGAGCCTCCTTGCACTCAAGTGCTTGAGGACTTGCCCGATAGTGGGAAAGAAGAGGAGGAGGCCCTTGCACCTCGCACCCTGTGTGCTTGCTACACCAAGAACATTCGGGCAGTGTGTGCAAAGGCAGTAGAAGGCCAAGGCCTTAGTGCCTTGTGTGCACCAAGAGGAAGACCACACTTAGGTGTGTGTGCAAAGGAGGAAGGCCATTATAGACTCTACGGCTTGTGTGTGCAAAAACAGAAGAGAACCCGATTCCACACCTCTTGTGTGTGTGAAGTGAAGAAGTAAAGGCCGTAGCCTTGGGTGTGTGTGAAACAAGAAGACCACACTATTTGTGTGTGTGCAAAGTGGACAAGATCACCTACGGGCCAAGTGTGTGCCAAGTGGAGAAGAAGGCCCTACGGCCATGTGTGCTTAACAAAACAAGAAAAGGCAGTAGCCTTGTGTGTGTGCAAGAAGGGAAGGAAAGGCCTTTGTGCCTTTGTGTGCAAAAATAACAACAAGTGGCCGTAGCCCTTGAGTGTGTGCCAAATTGAGGAACACATCTTGTGTGTGCTAAGTACCCTAAGGGCAGTGGGTGTGAGCAAGACAAGGCCATACTTTGTGTGTGCATTTGAAGAAGAAGGCTGTAGCCCTTGTGTGTGAAAAATGAAGAACCAAGTGTGTGCATAAGTGAAGTGCACACTTTGAAGAAGATTAAAAGAACAAGGAAGTGAGTGTGCTAAACAAGTGAAGGCCAAGTCTAAAGTGTGTGCAAAGTGAAACAAGTGTGTGAAAAAAGACAACAAGGCCGAACCTTAGTGTGTGTGCAAAAGAAAGTGTGTACACACTAAGAAGAAGAGAAGACATCCACACTAAAGTAGAACACACTCTAAGTGTGTAAGCAAATTGAATTAAGTGTGTGAAGATTGTGAAGAAGGTGTGTGCTATAGTTGACAACACCCTTTGTGGGTTTATTGCACCAAGAGGAGAAGAAGGGAAGTGCATGCTTGCATGCATGCACATGCACACGTGAACAGTGCTAAATCAGTGGTGTGCAACTGAGACTGGACCAGACCGAAGATAAAGATATTATTTGTCTGAGCATTCAGTAATTGGAGAGAAGTCGGGGCATCCTTAGAAGAAGGTGATAAAGCCCGAGCAAGATGAGAGGACCTGTTCACCACAAGTGATCAGAAGAAGAGCAAGGCCAGCAGCCTTTATCCCAGGCTGCTGAGGATACTTGAAGAACTTAAAGTGAAGAAGAGCTACTCGTGTGACTCGAAGAGCCAGGAGAAGACCCTGTGGGACTCAGGGAGAAGAAGTCTTCAGTGGGATTCTGGAGCAGGCCAGTGGGACTCTGGTAACACTGTGGGACGCAGTATAAAGACCCTCCTGTGGGACTCAGGAGAGATACAGTGGGACTCTGTATCAACCATTGTAATTTTAACAGGTTATAATGGAGAATCCATGCTGGGAGAGCATGGCAAGGATGTAGGCCTTTGGTGCCGAACCTTGTAAATCCTTGTGTCCTGTGCCTTTTCATTACTGCATTACCCGGGAAAGGTTGAGAGATACAAGAAGAGTGGATCGAGGCTTTAACCAGCCATAGAGGTTTAATTGATTAAGAATCAATTAGTAAAAAGTTTTAAAGGATCACTGATTCACCCCCTCCCCCTCTCAGTGATTCACACTGATCTGGGCACTTCAATTGGTATCAGAGGGAGGTTACCTCTAAAAGATCCAAGGGAGTCTTTATGGAGTGCAGATTTGAGGAAATGAAAGAACAGCCTCAAATGGAGATATCTGCCAAGACTCTGAAAAACAGAATGAAGAAACAGGCAAAGAAGATGAAGAAGAAGGTTGCTGCAAAAAGAGAAACTCCTTCTATGGAAAGAAATGTGAAAGTCACATCAGATGACAATTCCTTTTATCATTCTTCTGATGAAGCCTGCTCTAGCTGTGATGAAGATGGAAGGAACAATGATCTTCTAAATGCAATCAAATATCTTCAGAAGAGAGTCCCCAAGGAAATTGCAATGTGTATAGCTACAGGCCTCCTTGATCTTCAAGAAGAAAAATTACAGCTAGAAGATGAAGCCAATTCTCTGGAAGTCCAATTGGCAAAAAGGGTTGGCATAACCAACACTCTCAGAAAGCTGGTGAATGCCAAGGATGAAACTGTTTCCCTTTGCAATGAAAGATATGAAGATACCTGTGAAGAATTGCAAAGGAGCTCTTCTGAGAAAGAAATATTTTTGATAATGATCAAAGATGTTTTCCATGCACTGGAAAAGAGACACAGAGTTTCAATGGTTGTCAGAGATGCTCAACTTGAAGAAAAAGTCAAAAGGGTGAAGGAGCTTGACAACTCATTGCTTGAAATGAAAAAGGTGCATGAAGACCAGATAAAGCAGCTGGAAGAGAAATGGGAAGGAAGGCTAAGAACAGTTGAGGATGAGAAGAACTCCCTCAACATGAAGTGTTTAGAACTGGAGGTGATATTGAAAAATCAGCAATCACCTAAAGCTGAATCCTCCCAGTCAGCTGGAAGAAGACATGTTGCTACTCAAGTATGCTTTGAGAAGGATGATTCTAAAAGAAATACATCCTCTAGTAAAAGTGCAACAACTTCTAAAAGGAAGGTACCATCCATACCATCTTGTACTGATGCTTCTAATTGTGTTTCCACAAAAAGTGCAGGATGGAAGAATAACTCCAAACAAGTATGGATGAAGACAAAAGAGAGCTCTCCTGAATCAGCACAACAGGTCAAGAAAAGTACCCTACAATCAGAAGGACTGAAGAGGTCAAGATTCGTGGGACAATGCTGGTGTTGTAACAAGTATGGGCATTGTGCAAAGGATTGTTGGTACAATCCACTGAATGCCAAAGCACAGAGGAAGCCCATGCCTAGGGGGAGCAAGCCAGAAGGAAAGAAGCAACATCCACAGGTCCGGAGACATCTGTTTACTGCAAATAGATTTGGATTACTTGACAACATCTGGGATGATTGCAAAAGTGGTCAAAAAGATACATGTCAGTCTCCAACTGTATCCAGAGCTCAAAAGAAGAAAAGATCACAGAACCTGGCTCAAAAGGATTCCTTGGGAAGCAAGCAGAAGAAAGTGGAAGATGCTCCCAAGAAGAGTTTGAAGAATGAAGAGAAGTCCTTGGAATTCAAATCCAAGAAGGGTGAGTCATCCAGTAGGACCACCAAGAAATGCTTCTACTGTGGAAAGAAAGGACACATCATGGACCTTTGTAAAGAATCCATGAAACAAAATAGAAGCAGACTGAACTCCAAAAGGCAATCAATCCAGAAGAAGAAGGCATTGATTGAAAATAAGTTGCCTAAGAGAGGTAGCTTAACAGCATCTAAAGAACCATGTGGAACTTCCAAAACTGGGGCCACCCTTCCAAATGATTTACCTGTCATATGGCCACATCAGTTGCAACTTGCCAGAGAACTACAAAGAGCTGAAGATGAAGCTCTGGCATTTGCTAAAGCAAAAGGGAAGAAAAAGATTTCACATGAAGATGGGTTGAGAATCACACCAGCACAATCATCAATGAAGATCAAATGTGCAAGTGTGAAGAATGGTGAAAATGGGACATCTCGGTTGAGAGAATCTTCTCAACCTTGTTGTTCACATTGATGAACCAAGGAGGTTCCATCTTATTCCCTTATACCATTGGTATTTACATGTGCTGACAATGCAGGGAATTGAAGATGATGATCATTCTCATCTGGAGAGTGGTTTGGACAGAATGGAGAGCACCCCTTGAGGGGGAGCCAATCTGGAGAAGATGGTATTCTAAGATTTAATACTATCTTGAGAAAAGTGAAGGTATTCCAATCATACTTTCATCCCTTGTTTCTTAATTGAGGCTATCTTGTCAATTAAGGGGGAGTATGGATTGAAGACAATTGGATGAAAGGGGGAGCTTTATCTTTTCACCTGAACATTCTAATGTGTTTTGTGAAGTATGTGCAGGATTTAGCAATTCATTGTTATATCTGAAAAATTTTCAAACCCCTGAAGCATGATCTCACATGTGTAGAGAATTGTGGACAGCATTGAGTACCTTGGTTACATCACTCTTGTTTTCTACACCGGGTTAGCCCAAGTAGACTTAGAGCTGATTTACTAAAAGTTCATTGCTCAAGTGAACATGTGACATCATCCCTCTCTTAGTGATTTTGAAGAAAATGCTTTTATAAGGGAGGAAGATATTTTTGGAAGTGAACCACACCACACCTTTGCATTTGATTGCCAATAAGGGGGAGAAAATATTGGCACACATATTGACCCATTCATATGTGCTGAAGGAGTGTATTGACAACAAATACAAAGGGGGAGATTGAAGTGCATTGTGTTGCATTTGTTGTCAATGAGGCATGAAGTTGTCTTGGAATGAATGGATGTCAAGGAGTCAAGATGTGAATGTCAAAGGATGTGATGGTGATGGTGATGTAGGAGAATGGCCATGATACTAAGAGGCATGTCACTTAGGAGATTCACTAAGTGGCATAGGAGATGTGGTTGAAACATTCTCTAGTAAAATCAGACGATTGTTGAGCTGTTCTTAGAGTTCCAAGAACTTGTATCAACTGGATACAATGTCACAACATGATTAGAAGACCATGCATTGTAGTGACAATTCATGAGGAGTTGAAGAAGCAAGATGATCCATCCACAAGTACTAAGTGGATGAAGTGAGCTGAAGAAGTCCATGCACTAACACTTAGTGCATGTGAATTTGAAGTTGATCCAATTGATCTCTGATTCGATCAATGAAGCACATTGAAGAATTTAAGTGATTTAGGAGCTCAGTTGAAGATGAAGAACCTTCAAGAATTTCCATTCCTAAGTGATGAATACATGTTGAATAGAATTGGAGGAATTCTAATGAAGAAGATGGAGTAAAGAAGAAGAATAGAGGAGGAGGCATTTGGCATATAGAATTGGTATTTTTTATGGAGGACTTTGTTTTTGACAAAGTCTTATTTGTTTACTTTGCCAAAAAATTGGCCAGCCCGTGAGCACCTTGTGGGTTCAACCCCAAGGCTCATGTGGGCCTAAGGCGCCACGCCCAAGGGGGAACCCATGGGGCGAGCTCAGGGCGGCAGGGGCGCACCCGCAGACACCGCAGAGGCGCTGGGGCACGCCCGGAGGAGCGCAGGGCACGCGGTGGTGAAGCCCGCGCACCCGGTGTGTGCATAGTGGGCGCTAGGAGCGCGCCCGCAGGAGCAGAGAGTGGGCGCAGAGCGCGCCCGCAGGGAGAACACGGTGCGGGGCGGCACCGTGGAGGGAGAAGTGCAACTGAGAGTGGAGCGGCAGCGGCATATTGATAAGCCGCGTGAAAACCGCGCCCCGTTTCGATGTGGGACACGGAATTTTCACCCGGGAACGATCCTGGCCGCACGATCAATCGCGCGCCAGATCTCGGCCGCCCATCTAATCCGCCGCGGCCCAACCAGATCGCGGCCGTCCGATGTATCTCCATCGTCTGATCCGACGGCCGTGGCTTCGTCCTCTTCCTCGAGCCCGAGTCGAAGCCACCCGCGAGCAGCCGCTGAACCAGAGCACTCCCGACGACAGAATTTGAGTATCCGGCCACCTCCGATCAAACCGAAGTATCCATTGGGATCGTCTAAGCACACTGAATACATCCATGAAATAAAATGGGCCTGCATGCACGAAATGGAGAATCTGATGTTCGGCCGAGGCAAACCGAAGGTGCCGAGGCTTCAGTGAGTTCGTGCCTTTGCATGAATTAGGCTTCAACAGAGGCCGTGCTTGCGTTATAAATCGCATGCACGTGAGGAAAAATAAAAGAGAGAACCCGCGTGAAACAGAGGAGCAAAATAAAGATTTGGAAAGTTTTTAAAGATCCGAAGATCTCGGGATTTCAAGATTTAACACGCGGATGATCAAAGGCATTCCTCTGCCTATATAAAGAGAGGCCGAGACCTCTGAGATGTTTGCTGATGCGCTGATTTTTTGAAGTCCCGTGAGCACATCCCTCTGCCTCGCGAAGAAGAAGCTGCCGCGCAAAGTACTTGCGCGGCTGAAGATCTCGGTGCCACCCGAGGCCCGAAAGAGATCCCTGTGCGCCTCTCTTGCGCGACAGGAAGGAGCCGAGCCGCATATTTGCGCGCTCGAGTCTCTTGTTCCCTCTCTACCCTCACCCTTGCGCGGCAGGAGGAAGATCCCGCGGGTGTTGCACCTGCGCGCCCCGCGGGTAGGAGGTCTTGCGCGCCTCTGGGCAGTGGCACTTGCGCACCCGAGCCTCCTTGCACTCAAGTGCTTGAGGACTTGCCCGATAGTGGGAAAGAAGAGGAGGAGGCCCTTGCACCTCGCACCCTGTGTGCTTGCTACACCAAGAACATTCGGGCAGTGTGTGCAAAGGCAGTAGAAGGCCAAGGCCTTAGTGCCTTGTGTGCACCAAGAGGAAGACCACACTTAGGTGTGTGTGCAAAGGAGGAAGGCCATTATAGACTCTACGGCTTGTGTGTGCAAAAACATAAGAGAACCCGATTCCACACCTCTTGTGTGTGTGAAGTGAAGAAGTAAAGGTCGTAGCCTTGGGTGTGTGTGAAACAAGAAGACCACACTATTTGTGTGTGTGCAAAGTGGACAAGATCACCTACGGGCCAAGTGTGTGCCAAGTGGAGAAGAAGGCCCTACGGCCGTGTGTGCTTAACAAAACAAGAAAAGGCAGTAGCCTTGTGTGTGTGCAAGAAGGGAAGGAAAGGCCTTTGTGCCTTTGTGTGCAAAAAGAACAACAAGTGGCCGTAGCCCTTGAGTGTGTGCCAAATTGAGGAACACATCTTGTGTGTGCTAAGTACCCTAAGGGCAGTGGGTGTGAGCAAGACAAGGCCATACTTTGTGTGTGCATTTGAAGAAGAAGGCCGTAGCCCTTGTGTGTGAAAAATGAAGAACCAAGTGTGTGCATAAGTGAAGTGCACACTTTGAAGAAGATTAAAAGAACAAGGAAGTGAGTGTGCTAAACAAGTGAAGGCCAAGTCTAAAGTGTGTGCAAAGTGAAACAAGTGTGTGAAAAAAGACAACAAGGCCGAACCTTAGTGTGTGTGCAAAAGAAAGTGTGTACACACTAAGAAGAAGAGAAGACATCCACACTAAAGTAGAACACACTCTAAGTGTGTAAGCAAATTGAATTAAGTGTGTGAAGATTGTGAAGAAGGTGTGTGCTATAGTTGACAACACCCTTTGTGGGTTTATTGCACCAAGAGGAGAAGAAGGGAAGTGCATGCTTGCATGCATGCACATGCACACGTGAACAGTGCTAAATCAGTGGTGTGCAACTAAGACTGGACCAGACCGAAGATAAAGATATTATTTGTCTGAGCATTCAGTAATTGGAGAGAAGTCGGGGCATCCTTAGAAGAAGGTGATAAAGCCCGAGCAAGATGAGAGGACCTGTTCACCACAAGTGATCAGAAGAAGAGCAAGGCCAGCAGCCTTTATCCCAGGCTGCTGAGGATACTTGAAGAACTTAAAGTGAATAAGAGCTACTCGTGTGACTCGAAGAGCCAGGAGAAGACCCTGTGGGACTCAGGGAGAAGAAGTCTTCAGTGGGATTCTGGAGCAGGCCAGTGGGACTCTGGTAACACTGTGGGACGCAGTATAAAGACCCTCCTATGGGACTCAGGAGAGATACAGTGGGACTCTGTATCAACCATTGTAATTTTAACAGGTTATAATGGAGAATCCATGCTGGGAGAGCACGGCAATGATGTAGGCCTTTGGTGCCGAACCTTGTAAATCCTTGTGTCCTGTGCCTTTTCATTACTGCATTATCCGGGAAAGGTTGAGAGATACAAGAAGAGTGGATCGAGGCTTTAACCATCCATAGAGGTTTAATTGATTAAGAATCAATTAGTAAAAAGTTTTAAAGGATCGCTGATTCACCCCCTCCCCCTCTCAGTGATTCACACTGATCTGGGCACTTCAGCTTCCAACCATGATTTCATTGTGATACAATTTTTGTTCATCACATGATTTATAAATGTAATAATATTTTTCATTATGATGTCAAAAAATTGTATCAGAATCCCATCTAACTTCCCAAAAATAAAACAACCATCCTCTATGATCATTTGGCCATTAGACTTCTTCCTGAAAGACAATACCACATAATTGAAATAAAAACACAACCCACAAGGGGTTTATCTGTTTCACATCCATTTTTATAGTAACAGATAATTGATGTCATAATAATTTTGCACAAGGTCTATTTCAACAGCAACATTGACATAGATAATATCATCATATATTTTTATAACATTTCATATATTAAATCCACATAAATTTTGTTTTATCTTGAGTAGAATACACTCACACACTGATATATGACAATGAGTGGTTATTGACACATGAAGAAACGGTTTCTA
Source organism: Viscum album (assembly GCA_963277665.1). Lineage (NCBI taxonomy): Eukaryota > Viridiplantae > Streptophyta > Magnoliopsida > Santalales > Viscaceae > Viscum > Viscum album. Next base: position 261,345,590 of record OY728161.1, read on the forward strand.
TGTATTTAGTGAAAAATGAACTAACAAACCTCTCTTCAATGAAAATACTACCCGCTTGATGAGACAAAATAGAATACTCTATCATATATTGTCCAAGAGATAAAATCAACTCACTTGTTTCATTCCAATGGTTCGAGATCCATATATCATTATAAATAGAAAATTCAAAACCACATGTGTGTCATTATATATTGAAATAAAAAGAAAATATTAAAAAGAAAATTAGAATGAAAATATCATTTTTGGTCTCCAAGACATACTATTATAATAGGTATTCTAGATTCACCTTCCTGACATCCATCATGGGCTTTAACACCTTACTAACTCTCTAGACTACTAGATCCCAAATGGTACTAAATAAGAAAATAAATCCACTAATTCCACTTTATATGTTCCCTCCACAACACAGTATATAACATGTTTTCAAACCAGTTGATCATATGACCTTTATAATTCCTCCCCAATCACTAAAGGCTTCCAACTAATATCATGTGTTTAATATGATATAGTGGAGAGAATATATTCCCATATCAGAGTCCATAATGATAAATAACTAATCCAAAATAATCCATGAAACAATATAATTAGAGTATACATAATTTTATAATAATATAATAATGATACATAAAATGTGGTTAGACCTAAATAACCATTCAAAAAAATACATTAATCCCCCCACTTCTCTAATCAGATAAACGTACTAAAATAAATGAAAATGAAAACATAAGGATCAACTACATCACTAAGCCCAACCTCATCTCGTCTTCTGATAGCATTCAAGATACCATGCTCAATGATTATAACTAGGACCATAACACAAATTATTGCATGAAATAAACAACTCTGATCTTATCTGGTACCCATTTGAAATTGATTCCCAATCAGGTTGTGCTTAAAAAGTTTTTGTCCACCACTAATAGTGACTAAAAAATTAACAATTTTTATATATTTCTTGGCAGAGAATAATAATTAGAATTAATCAATATATAATAGAAATAATAATATCAAATAATCCTGCTAATATCTAGGGTCATACAAGACTAATTCTATATCATGTCGAATATCATGGTCAAGTAGTGGATCCCCTACATCAGGATATATCACCCGAACCACTGGAAGATTATTTATTGTCTGAAAAATTTCATATATTCTATCTCAATAGACTATCAGCCTTTACCTCATGCATTATATAGTGGATTCTCCTACTCAAGGTAAATCACCCTTGAAATTACTGGATTCTACTCTTAGGAAGAATCACCTATGTAATGTCTCAAGTAATTGTTTCAGTAGTCCTAGTCTTGCGAGAACCACATTTGTTTTCTTAGAGAGCACAATGAAAAGTGGAATGAATAAATCACACATGGCATTGAATTTTTAGAACCACTTACATATTTTTTGGGCTCATATCCCCAAGGGGAAATATCCACCTGATGGGGCATAAATTTTATAAAAAGGAATACATCTACCCAGATTGAAAATTTCCTTGGGTAAATTTATCCATCACGTATCTAGTGGTGTATTATCATCTTCTTAGATGAATCATCGGTACCACAAATCATAAAAAAATTAATAAATCCCTCAAGAATCTGGTTAAAAATATCATGTATAATAAATTTACTAATTTAATACACCAAACATATCCTCATTTTATAATAATTCATATTGGTCAATTTATCTATATACCAATTTATCAATCAGTTTTTCTAATATATTGGATTCTCCTACATCCAGAATAGTCATCATCACCATATCAAAATAGATTTAATTTCCTTATATTCATTTAATACCTCTATATTTTTTGAATTTTTTTTCTATTTAATTCAATCTTATATTTTTTTCATTACATGAAACACTATATTTAGATTGGGTTACATGAATGCACTGAATTTGTCTAGTGTTATATAAAATCATTGAGTTATGATTGTGTTACACAAAAGACCAAGTTTATTTTGTGTTAAACATGAAATATATTTTATCATGAGTGATAAAAAATACTATGTTAAACTTCTATGGTAGAGAATACTAATATCTATTTGAGTTACATTCAATGCTGAGATTAAAAAAATGTGACATCGTATTAATATTTTCTTCTTTAATTTGAAATTCATAACCTTGCAGTTGAAATGATGGGTTTGAATATAATTAACTCAGTTATGAATATATATGGTTTACATGAGTAGATATAGTGAATTATATTGTGATAAAGTAATTACTGATAAAAATAAATACTGTTTGGAAATAAAGGATATCAATTTATATAAAACAATTTTTATAAACGTAAACATGTTTAAACATAACAAATCAATCATATAAATTTTATTTAATGATATTACTAAAATTAAAATATTATATAATCATTCAAATATTTAATAATCATCGTATTTTTTTCTAGAAAAGATACATGAAATAATTCAACTTTAGGTTTAAAACAAGTATTTTCCTCAAATGTGATTTTGTATCCATTTTTGAAGTAAATATTTATAATCTATGTTTTTTACACAATAAAATGATTATATGAAAATATAAACTTAATTTTATAATTCATAATAACAAAATTATCTTTGGGGTCATTTTTAATTTTTTAGAAATGTTTCATTTATCGTTTTTTAGATAAAAATACTGCATTTTAATTAATAATTGCCTTTTTGATTAAATTGCATGAATAGAAAAATTATATTTGTAATTGTTTTGAATTTAAAATTAATTAAATTGTTCATAAATTAATACAATTTATTTTATTTGACATATTATCATATTCAATTTTGATATAAATACTTTTTAAAATTTTTAACTTTTTCTTAATAAAAAACAGTTTTCTCTTCTTTTCTATGGGATTAATTTAAAATTAAAATTATCCAAATATATGAGATAAATTTTAAAAAAGGTATTCCACATTTGGAATAATAACAATTTATAATATCTAATTAGTTCTAATGTTTTTATGACGCAATCCAATTGTGACAACAGAGAATAATAATTATCACATATAAGGTAAATTTGGGTTAACATGGGGGTTAATCAAAACATATATGCCTTAAAAATGACCCAAAACTTGTATAAATTCTATTATATATCCATATATACAACATGTAATTTCCATTTAATAATCTATTTCTATTTTAAATCATTATTTATATGAATTATGTTTTTATTTTGAATTATTTTAGAAAATTTCCATGTAGTTTCCATGTGGATTCCTTTCCCCAAAATATAAAAAGCCACCAACACCCTTGACTTATCCACTCATTAGAAGGAATTTATCTCAAATATAATCCTTCCTAAATAACTTCCCAAATTCAATCATCACGTCTTATAATACTTATGTTGGATATAAATCCATCACGTGAATTATTTATTTCAAACATATAGAAGATACACAAATAAGAGGTAATGTTCATCAACATGCATTTTTTTATTATTTTTTCCCTCACCACATAAAATTCATAATTTAAAATAATTATATAACTAAATAAGTATAATTAATATACTATTTGTTTTTATGTTAATTGGATAACCTAAAACCTTATCCAGATCTATCAAAAGGGATAAAAAATATTTATTCATGTGTACGGTGGACTAACACCTTGCAAGCCGATGCCTTTCATTTTTTACATTACCACCTGTCATGATTGAAAATAATGAGGTATATATTTTTGATATAATACATATATGATAATATTACTCTTCTATAATCATAATATCTCACATTCCTTCATGAATTTCATTTTATGGGAATACTATAATGTCCCTCATGTGTATAGACGACTACCGTCTCACAAAGTGATGTGATTCGTTCAAGCTCTTCGTAAAAAGTATTAAGGATAGTTTTAATGGAAATATCTTATATATTTGAAATAAATTATATTCATTAATCGTAATATATCATTTAACTTTATTTATTTATTCCCAATGAGAAAATTGAAACATTTTTCAACCATACAAGGGGCATGCCTTCTTCATAAATGGTGTATTTAATTTTATACTACTAAATTTTATATATTTCACCAAGTAAATATATACTAACTATATATGATATTTATAACACATTTAATACTATGTATATGTTTAATTAATAATAAATATTAGAGTACCAAAAATTGAAAATAAAATGTTATAAAAAAACTAAAACGGTTATTATCCGGAACAAATCATTAACGTGGATTTTTTAGAAAACAAGTAGTAATTGGTTATAAAAAAATCATATATATTATGATATTTATAATTATTGTTATATAATATATTCATAATAAACTTATTTTTATTATACATGAGGTGTTAATAGATATTATTTAAGTGGATACATAAGGTAAGAGATTTTCTAGTCTCCATTTAATTTGTTAATGACATATAAAAATTTAGCACTCATTTATTTTTTGTGGGGTATAAACTGATCCTTTGAAAAGTTATTTTAAATGTATCATTATTTTAATTATATTTAATGTTTCATTTTATGTTTCACTTTATATTATCTTACGATTCAAAAGAGTACTATAGTTGTAATGTATTTTGACTTAAATTTATTTCTTTGAGACATATGTTATGTTTTGAAACTATATTATTTTATGAGGTGTATAAACATAAACATTTACATGTAATAAAATTAATTTATTTATCCCAATTATATTTTATGTTTCATTAATTTATTTCATTAATCGAGCTTATGATTATATGTCAAAAAGAGTTAATGATTTAATGTTATGATCTCACCATTTGTTGAGATTACTTTCGATTATGTGTTTGATTATAAAATCATACAATAATTCTAAAAAATTAATTTTTCTATAATCTAGTAATTCATGATATTTTATCATTATAATATCATCTTTTCTATCTATGGTAGTTAATATAATGGATAAAATATTTTTATTAAAATATGAAATTATTTCTCTCTTTAATCAGTAGTCTGTATTTTTTCAAAACCATTTTTTCTTAATGTTTATTAAAAATTTATTCGATATTAAAAAAACTAATTTTCTGAAAACATTTTTTACCCATGATTTATATTTCAATTTTTTTAAGTAATATTTATGTCATTTTCTAGATAAATATTTTTTACCATTCTCAAAAAAATTGAAACAAATCATTGTTTTCTAAAAATGAACAAAAAAATGAAGTATTTCCTACAATCATGAATAGTCAATGATTTCATGATTTAAATATACATGTTCAAATATATTCAAAAAATAATAATTCCACAACGTGTTGAATTTTTTTAAAACATTAAATATATGATTTCAATATGAAATTAAATTTTAAATTATTAAAGTTTTAAAATGTGTTTTTCAAACTAGAAATACTATTTTCAATGATAAATTATTTAATTATTGTTAAAAAAATAACATATACATTTTCACATTTATTTTCAATGAAAATGATTTCCAAAATATTTTATGTTTTAAAAATTTTCATTCAATGACATGTTATCATTCCTCAAGAAATGATCTAGTTTATTTATCTTCTAAAATCATTTTCCATCAAAGATGAAATCCAATAAGTTTAATTATTCTTTACTAGGGATATGATCCAATGATACCATTATTTTTATTTTTGTGAATGGTTTATGATTATGATTATTTTATTCTGTGAAACCCATTTATTTTCTAAAGGTTATACAATGATATAACTCTTATTATGTCTACATATTTTAATGGGTAATATAGGGATGAAATAATGAAATGATTATGAAACATATATATTTTATATAGGTTATGATATGTTTAAATGTTTTTGAAAACCATTTAATTTAATGGGTTATAGAATGATGAATGTTTTTTTGATGTTTCTTAACACATAAATATAGTTTTCATTATTATATGGATGGTAAAGATATAACCCTCTCCAATTTATTGGGTAATTAGTTATGTCTCTTGATATATACATGAAAATAATTGGGAGTGAAAAAAGTTTACTATGGGTCTTTCTCTACTATATTGCTACTAGGAGTTAACAATAACTACTATATTGGCTTGGGACTTAAAATCGTTCCACTATAAGGAATGGTTTTCCACAGGGGATGGCAGTGTGTCATTCCCTAGGGGTGTCAACTCTAATGTTTCTCATAATACATCCACAATGTTATAATATAAAAGGTCTCTAAAATTTGTGTCTATCATACAATTGGATGAATATTTTTGATGGATTATGCGATTGTCATGTTTGTGAATGTAAAATTGATCTTGAAGTTAACAATATTATGTATTAACATACTTCCATGTCCTTTAAAATGGTGTTATATATGCTAATGAAGCATTGATAAATTCTTCAAGGTATTTTGATTTCACTTAAATTGGTTTATATGGGTAAATTATTCATTAATAAATCTCTAAAGTAATATGGTTATTTCTATAATTATTTATTAAATATTAATAAATTAATATGTAATAATGTGATTTGAACTACATAAGGGAATCCACTTAAAGGATCTATAATTAACAAAATCCTTGTAAGGATGAAAACATAAGGGATTAGAAAATTTTTATCTATCCTATAGGATCCAAAACCATAAATGTTGATTCATGTATGGTAATTCACATCACCTAAAAACAACATGGCCTATAAAGATTGATTTATGGAGAATATATCAATGTAAAGGGATATAATATTGGATTCACATGATGGAATATGAATATGGGTACATATATTGGGATCTAAACTATGGAACTTTAATGTGAATTTTATTTTATATACATAGAAGAAATATATCATTCTAATATTATAATTCATGAGGGAAATTGAAAATGGATTTTTTTGGAGAAATTATTAAATTAATAAAATTTATTATGCTACTATTATTCATGATTCATGTTTGAGTTTAATGAATATGTAGCAGATGTGATTCTTCATAAAGAAAAATAATAATATTGAGTGTTAAAATATAATGAAAATTATTTTTATTCATTCCTTGAGTAATTCCAAAAATTCAATATCATTAATATTTTATCAATTTTAGAGGGAAAATTTCATTTAAGATTTTGAAAATAAAATTAAATAAATGATTAATTTCAATAATATTAGTCTAACATAAAATAATTCATTTAAAAAACATAAAAACTAGAAATAAAAAATAAATCTATTGTTATCCTTGTATTAATATAAAATTTTAGAAATATATTCTGATTATTTTTTATTTATTCATAATGATAAAAATATGGGTTGAGGTCTCCACTGTATTTATGGAATATATCTTCTTCTGAGAGTATTAAAATAAATGATTTTATACTCCACATGACTATTAATTATATATTTCGTATAGTCTTTGAAAAATATTTAAATTTTTATTTTAAATGGTATATGTTGTGAATAATTTGTGTCAAATGTGTTATAAAAAATAATTTTATGAATATTCATCCCAAAGATAAATCTAATATGTATTTAAATTAATGGTAGTATTGGAACCCAAAGTGGATATTTTCTCCATGTGGGATATTTCATTTTGAAGTGCTTGTGATATCATGTAAACAAAAATTGGTTATTTTATTATAACTATATTTTTCAAGAAACTAAAAATGGGATGAAAATTTAATTTATCCACATGTAATTCTTGAAAAATATTAAAATTAACAAAATATACCAAGACGGAGGGTCCACTATGGTGGTGGTGCAATGTAGCTGGCCAATAGAAACTAGATCCTATCAAAGAAAAAAATTAATTTTTACAAACCTCTATATATTGTAGTGGGGAATATCCAAGAAATCAATCATATTCTAATTTAATACACTTCTAGTAATAAAACGTGAAGTGAATTATTTATGTTCAATATTTACATGTGAATAGATTCAGTGTAAGAGATGAGGAAGGGTAGAACACTAACTAGGTAATGTTTTTTTGTTAGAAACACCAAACACATGTTTAGTGTGTAAATTTATAATATAGATAATGATTTTACAATTCTCTTTGTAATGCCATGGTCGTATTGTTATTGTTCTAAGTTTAATGATTTTGATATTATGGTTTATGAAAATATTTTTTCAATTAAATAGGATGCTAAGATGTTGAATAAATGTATTGTTGTAGTATTTGTTTTCTTAAGCACACTATTGTAGTCGATGAAGCTCTTTAATAATGATGAGAACGATATTTTGGGTGTAAGTACAACCCTTAGATTTATTCTAATCTAATTTAAGAGGAAGAGGAAATCAAATAATTGTTGTTGGGATTCTAATATGACGGAGAACAATAGAATAATATATCATTTACATGTGTAATATATTGAACACACCCATCAATTTTATATGGTGTGTGTGTGTTAGAAAAAACATATCCACAAATATAATTAAATTTATAATAATATTCTTGTTGAGAAATCAATGGAATTATATAATAACACACTATAGTAATGATTTTTCATTCAAGAAGGGGTAGAAAAATTTAAAAACACCTTTTCTAATTTAGTATATTTTTTAAAGTTTATATAGTTGTAAGATAGGTAGATAATAAAAGATAATTTGAATGTAATTGTAAATATAGGAATAAAGTCTAAAGGGGGTGATAAGATTAATTAAACAATTTTAAATTTGGAAAAGCATAAACAACACATAATTTGCATCCCCTCTTTATTTTTTCTATATATATCTACTATGACTATAAAACATGATACGTATGAGTAACTACAATGATACAATATAGATATTATAATAATACTATTGTCATGAAATAATAATTAAACATTCATGTAATATTACCATAATGGTTAAAAATATTATGTATGAGTAATTTATAATGTATAATAATATTTTCTGTTCATATATGCATAAACTTTTTCTACACAACATTAAATGAAATGTAAGGTAAAATTTATTCATCAAAACATATGATATTAGTAAGTTATCCGGACATGAATTTGTTGGGATAATTAAATTAATAATTAAATGAAGAGTATGTGATGGTTCTAGAAGGTATAGTTTCTAGAATTAGATAGGGTGATTTGTTTTAGTATTTTAGAGATTTATTTTTATTATTATCAGGTCGTGTTTCTACCATGAGAATATAAAGACTAATGTTCTATAACCCATTTCAAATGACTTATAAGTCACAATTTATGATTATCATGGGGGATTTTATATTTAAACATGGGGATATAATTCATGCAATCATATTGAGATTTTAAGGAGAAGAGTAAAAAAATGTACTGAGAAATGTGATGAAAATAAAAGATAGAAATCCATATTAGGTTAGGTTTGAGGGGTGACTTTTAAAGACCTTTCCCCTGGGGCCCATGCCTTGACTACCCCATGCCCGACTTCTATTGGAAAGTGGTTGGTGACTAGAACTGAAAGGAATATCCCTATAAATGGGAAGGAAATGCCTTTTAACTTGCAAATACACATACCATGTATATGACAGGATTCTAACCACGAAGTAAATCTGTATAGTAAAAAAGCGGGTGTGTACTATAAGTAAAGGAAGTAGGAATATAATCCCAACTATAATGTACAACTAAAATAGAAAAAAAAATCTCCCAGAATCATCTACCTGGGTTCCTACCTGAAGAGTAGGTATAGCTCATGGTCGGTCATCACTATGGAATGTATCGGCTAAAGTTCCATCTTTGGGCAGCATCCATTCTGGGATGCCAAACTTTAGTCAAAGATGTTCATCATCTACACATTACACAACATTTTGCCGAAGAAACCCATGAAGGGATGAGTATAACAATACTTAGTAGGGACACTGAGACCCCCGATGGTATCCTAGATTTTCACAAAAGAAAAACCACAATGCAAGACCTCAATCGCAAATCATGAAGCAATAATCATGTCACACCATGTATACATCTCAAAGATCAGGAATATATATGACTAGTCTTAAGCTATATTATATTATTCTATTTAGAAGTACCACAAATGATCCAAATAGAAGTTTTTCTATTATATTTAAACTATTGGACGTATGTATTTGTTTCACAATTGGCCAACATAAGGATAGTCCTTTTCGGGTCACGCAATTATTGATCCACAGAGGGTCGCTAGAATGCTGATCCACCTAGGGTCCCTGGAATGCAGATAAACAAAGGGTAGCTGGAATATCGATCCACACAGGGTCACTCAATTCTTATCCACACATGGTAGCTAGAAACCAATCCTCAATGGGCCACTGTAAAATTGGTAATTTTCTGATAGCTAAGATGTTGACCCACAAATGGTCTCTATGATGCTGATCTACATAAGGTCGTTACATCAAAGACAGTCGATCACAGGATTCCCCGCACCCAGTGTGCTCGAGTTCCATAGAATATTCTCCTCAAGATATCATTCATACATAGACCTCCACTAAGCTCCATTATGTATTAACCCAATATACAGGTATGTCGTAAGGGTTCCAACATGACAAATGACACTTCAATCAGATGCACGATCTGTGAGTAATTCGCGTTTTAGTATTGAAGGCCGGTTTGGATTCGGGTTCGATCCAACACTAATGTACTCCAAATTCCTCCAAAAGTGGAGTGGAGTATATCAAATGGACCGTCTCGCTCCATGTATCCCATCACCATAGACAGTTTGTCCAATAGACATCTGGAATTCATGTTATGGCATTTTAAGCAAAACTAGGGCAGGATGGGTTCGGGTCCCATCTGACCTGGTCAGTGCAACCTGGGCTGACCTAGTCTGGGTCATCCTGACCCATTTCAAGTCAACCAAACTAGGCCTGGCCCATCTATAACCATTCTAGGCTAGCCTATTTGAGCCAGGCCATTGCCAGCAGGGCCTGCTAGGCCACGGTCTGGCCCGTCCCGTGAGGGTTGGGTGGGCGGCGGCTCTGCCCGCAGGGGGCGTGCCCCGGCCCAAATGGATGTGAGGCCTAACCAGCAAGGTGGTCTGAGAAGACCCATAGGGTGGTGCAGCCCGCCCAGCTTGGGGGGTGCAGCCTTGCCTGTAGGAGGGCATGGGGACCGCCCTAGCTGGCACGGGGAGAAAACATTTTCTCCTTTTTCCCGAACAGTTATGCCATTCACAATTTGGACGGCGGCGCCCCACGGGGCCACCTTGTCGCATGCGGGACCAGTTGGGCATTGTTCCTTGGTTTTACTATGTTTTTGAGCCGCGACCAAATTCAGCGGAGCGCGACGGTGCACCGCTCTACCTCTGCGGATGGCCAGTTCCACTGACCCAGCTCAACTGTCACGGTAGAAAACCCATAGCCTCTTCCTCAGGAGGCATGCGACGGCACACCACCACTGTCTACGTGGCTGGTCGTTGCCCTCCGCCTACTTAACATCATGGCATACTTCTTCAACCTGCTCCGGTGGTGCGCGACGATGCGCTGATCATCGTTGCAGCGCCAATAGTCTTCTGTTGGCCACTAGATGAGCCCTATTTGTCCATTTTTTCATATATTTGCCCCTACAGGTTCCTCGGGTCATCTCCATCACTTCCTGACCCTTATATTAGGGTTCTATTAGACCCAAAACATCACATGCATAGGAAAAAAATGGTAAAATAAAATCTGGAGGGATCAGGCCTTGTTTTTTTGGCACATGCCCTCCAAGTTAGCATCTTAACAATGGACATGTTAATTAATTAAAAACTATTGAAATTCAAATGATACAAAACCCAACATAATGAGACATTGGATAGTGTCCCGTGGTTGAATATGTGTCATTGTTCGTCGATCTCGAAGCAAGCCTCCAACGATGCTGCTCAAATGACAATCTTCAGTTCCTGCTTGATGGACCAATCCTTCTTTGAGAGCCTCCTCTAGAATCCTCCTCTCCAAAAAACACCACTCCTTTTTCCAACAAATTCAAAAACCAAAAATATATAAGAGGGGAGTTATATATACAAAACATAATTAAGATAGGTTCATTAATTTTATGCAATTAATGAACCTCCTTAATTAAATGTTGGGTGAGTAAAATTATTCTGTAACCGTGCATTTAATATCCTGCATTAAATACCTGACCACCCCTTGTGGTCCCCTCCACAAAAACCTAAAATATAGGAGGAATATACCTAAAATAATTTAGATTTATTTTATTAATTCTCCACAAAAACCAAAAAATCCATCTTTCTCTCTTAACCCACTGTGGTCGAGGTTAAGGATCCCTTAAGCGAATCTTGATGCTGCAAGTTCAATGTTTCCCTTAGATTGCAATTCATATCTCCAATTAAAAAATTATAATTTCATGCTCGTAATATTACTTTACGTACCCTAAGAAAAATTAAAATTATGTTCCAGGCACATCGGTAATCAGAATCAAATGCCATCAGATTTCATAGCCTCGGAATAGTTCCATATATTAATAATTAATTTACATTGAAAATCCAGGTTTTACATTTTCCCCACATTAGGGATTTTTATCCCCAAAATCCCCAACATTGAATAACAAAACAAATGGGGGTACTGAGCATGAATAAGATCCTCTCATTCCAATGTGCTCTCCTAGAGGTTCTCATGCTGCCAGCGAACTCGCACCCGAGGAATCGATCTTCTATGAAGGAACCACTCTTATTGATCCTCAATATCCACTAGAACCTCTGTAAATGTCACCCCATCATCAATGTCAATCTCTCCCCAATCGATAACGTGAAATGGATAATGAACGTACATTCTTCAGCTGCAACACTTTTAAAATGTCATGCACCTGACGCATTTGTGGTGGAAGAGATAGGCGATATGTCCCCTCGCCAACACAAATGAGAACCTGAAATGGTCTGATGAACCTCAAAGATAGCATCCCTCCCCTGAACTATATTTTAAAACTTCATCTATGTGAGACTCATAAGAAGACATGTACTCCCTCCTTGAACTCCAAAGGTCTCCATCTCCTAACAGCATGAGACTTATTCCTGCTATGTGCAGTCTTTATCTACTCCTGGATGATCCGCACCTTCTCATTTGAAGCATGTACCAACTCTGGACCCATATGTGATGACTCTCCTTGTTTTTTCCATCATAGAGGTGATCTACATGGTTTACCATACAAGGCCTTAAATGGTGCCATACCGATTGTGGAGTGATAACTTTTTTTAGGCATACTCCACCAAGGGAAACTATAACACCTGAGACTTTTATGAAAAATATTATGTTTTTCTATTTTATAAATCATCAAAGGAATCTTTCACTACACACAACACTAGATTGGAATGCTTTACATGCAATCGCGACCTTCCTCGATAGCTTGCATCGTACGCAATAGCGAGTTTCACTAAACAATGATATGCTAATAAAATATTATTAAAACTAGCTGTTATGAATAATAATACCAACTTTTTTGAATTTTTTAAATTTCATCGTTCAAAATGGACTTCATTTATGGATTCGGAATATCAAAATTAACCTAGGGTGAAATTTTGGTATTTTTCTGAAAACTTTCAATTTTGGATGAATAGTGAAAACACTGAGTTACTATTTAAAAACCGACTTTTTATTTCAATAATTATTTATTTTATTAAAATTTATTATAGGTCAAAATTGATATATAATACATTTATAAGTTCAAATTAATTCATTGGAGTCATTTTATAATAATTTTAGATATATAAAAATTTTATTGAACTTTTCACCATCTTTTACCCACCTCCTATAAGAATTTGAAATTTACATAAAACATAATTTTACCGCTTCTGTGAGTGGAATTTCAAAAATCCGAGAGACATGGTTAATATCAAGGACTAGAATGTGGTTCAATGAGATGAAAATAATTTTTGGTGAATAGTAACTTTTTACTTTTTTTACCACGGTTAAAAGTAAATAGGGTAATTAACGGTAAAAATGATATTATTATTACCCTAACATGTGTCCTAATTCTATTGGATAAGTTTAATTCGACCAAAAACTACCTTAGGAATAAAATATGACCATTTAGGCCCACTTGTATTAGATTAGGACATTTATTATTAATTTATTTAAAGAAGGGTTAAAATAGTTAAAATCAGTGTTTAATAACTAAATCATTTATAATATAGGGTTATACATAAAATAAATTAGACTATAAATATTCATTATAAATATAAAAATATTTCCTACATAATGGTATTTTATTTGTTATTTTTAGTCCTTAAATAATTTAATTTATTTATGACACAATGATGATGCAGTAATTATCTTATTAATGAAATATTGACATAATTGATGTTAAAAATACCCAAATAAATGTAATTTGAGACTTTTTATGAATTCAAATAATTTTATAGGTTAATATTCCAATTATTACTGATTTAACTAACTTTTGTCGAACTAATCTTTCTGTTATAATTTTCACAAAAATCAATTACCAAATAGTGTCAAAATTGACATAAAATAGTTTTTTTTAAATATAATATTATTAATTGTTATTTTATTCCTAAAAATCTAAGGTTCGGCCAAATGACTTAGATAAGGTTATATATATTAATAATAAACATCTTGGGGTTTGTTTGGCTAGTTATTGTATGTTTATTAACCTTATAGTGTATAAAACAAGAAGACACGGTAAAAATTAAATTATCTAACTTAATGTTAAATATAAATGATTATGTTAAAATAGAAACCTAAACTTGTCTAAATTCTATTGGAAGAGAGGGTTTAGACCCATACCCACCTTATCTTTGAAAGAAATCAATTTGGAGCTATTAAAAACTGAATATGACTTTATAATAAAATAATATTTTTTGTTTTTCCTAAGGTGCCCCTCTCCTCTCTTATAAAAGGGCACCTCCTCCCTCTCTTCCTCACACCACATTGAGCCTCCAATCTCAGCCTACCGCTGAAAAATTCTGTTATCCACTTCCCTAGAAAACATCCTAGAGGTCCTGGTCTTCTTCAAAAACCAATTTTAGTGCCCTAAAAGGAGGTCTCAAAGAGGCGCTTCAAAGAAGAGGTAATGTCCTTTACCGATTCTTTCAAATTTATTTCTTCTTCAACTTCTTCTTATATAGTTGTTTCATTATGAAGTAATAACGTCAGTATCACTCATATACTGGTATGTTATTATAAGAATAAAACGACCCTATTTCAGCATCTATCAGTCCTATGGAAAACAAAATCACTGCGCGTGCGTACGTACAGAATACCGTCTCCACGCCCTGCTGTAATCTATTTTCCACCACCACCTTACTTGGATGGATATAATGGTGTAAAAACTAACTATATATAATTATTGTAAATCTATATTGATTCTAAAATAGTATACATACACTCCAATACAATTCCACGATCATGGGAACGATATCATCGCTCGTGCGTACGTACGGAATACCGTCTCTAGGATGTGATGCAACTCATTCTACATGATCTTGATTGCATAATCATTATATAAATGAATTGAATGAATTAATATGATATATATTATGCTAATAACATTATGTAAATGAGTTATCTATAACCTAAAAATAAGAATAAGAATTTATTCGACAAAACACGCATAAGAACAAAAAGTAATAAACACCCAAATAACAAGTAGCAATGAAATATTAATAATAAGAAGCTAAGAATATGACCATATATGATATCATAAAAATAAATATGATTCTATAATAAGTAAATAACATTATTTAAATTATTATACAGGAGGTTCAGACATTTACAAAGCAAATCGGACCTAAGGTAAGAGAAAATATCGCAATCTCAATTTTTATTCGAGATTGTTTTTACTTTATAAATCACTGGGGAATATTTATCATTCACATCCATGTTTAATCAATATGTAATATTCTTTTTAACCTCCTACAATTTTTTAAATCCAATTTTACCCTTATGTGAGTTTTTAGTAAAAAATATGAAAGGAATCTTTTGTCATTTTTCGTACGAGGTAATTTTTGACTTTTCCGACCAAAGTATGAGAAGAATGTTTTTTTTAAATTAAACGGTGTGAATGGATTTTTAAAACATCATTTCCATGAATCTTCCTTTATAAGTTTTCATGTTTATTTTTAATCAACTTCTTTTAGATTAAAATTATATGACATGATAAGAAAGGAAAATGTTTTTTAAGTAGAAAGGATATTTTCCTCAAGATTGGAGTTCTAGTGTTTTATCAAAATTAACTTCCATCTAAGATAATATAGGTTTATGTTTCTATCCATACATTTACATTGTTTTGATTATGTTATGATGGAATTATTTTTATGATTTCCTTTTATCTTATATGGATTGTTTTATGATGGCATAATGAATAAGAATCCCATTTTTATTACATGGGTTATGCTATGATATATGATTTATTTTGTGGAACACATAAGAATGGTTTAATTATGAGATGGGTGGGACCTATATCTCCCTCCAATGCATTGGGTAAAGATTTACATCTCTTGAGATAGACATGGGTGGAACATCAGGTTAATCCAGTTCTGTGAAACAAGACTGAAACGAGGAGTGAACTAGGTTCAGAAATGGACTTTGTCCGCTAAGATAGTCTTGGCTATGAGTCTTGACTACTAAGAAATGATTCTCTATGATTATGTGTGTATTCCACAAAGTTTCATGTTTTATGTTATGATTATTGGGATTACATTTCACTACTATGATTTATCCCATGTTATGAAATTATGTTCTCTTTTGAGGTCAAGATTTCAAAAATGATATGTTATTATGAATATGATGTGATTGATATTTCTTTTGTTTACCCTTATGGAGGATTTGAGCTCACCCTTTTGTATGTTTTATTTCCCCAGGTCATGAAAAAGGTTATTAACTAAGATATTCCAAAAGGGACTCTAGATATGATGAAATAAATGGGAGATAATGTAGATGCTTTATGAACCAGTTGTTTATGTTTCCCGATTTCTAAAGACACTATACCTATATGGTCCTTTCATGGTTTTGTTATATGTTGTAATAAGTGTACTACAATTTTTGAAGTATTAACAATGTATGTAATGTATGGTTCGTTATAGTTTGTATCAGAGGAAAGGTATAGTCAACCTTTGGTAACTAGGATGTGAAAGCCTTAGTAAGAACCCTACGGATAAGTCTAAGCACAAAACACAATCTTAGTTTTTTAAAAATGGCCATGAATAACCTATGATAATACCTTAAGTGTAAAATTTTATTCTTGATTATGTGGTTTTCCGATTATAATTAGTGTTGCTCACTCTATTATTCTTGGTTTCAGTCAATGGATGGAACCCGAAAAAACCGTGTTACTGTGGAATGCGACTTGCAATGCAATGATTGTACCCCTGAGAAACCAAACGTTATGGGAGATGGAATGTAAAATCATGTATCCATACTCACACAACTTTCTCAAGCTATGAATCATACAAGACTTCCAAACGAGCAGAGGAAGGAGAAACATTCTGTTGAATTCTTCATGAGGCAGCGTCCACCTTCATTCAGTGGGTCTACTCATCCATTGGTTGCTGAACAATGGATCAATACTACTGAAAAGATATTTTCAGTTCTTCAATGTTCTGAACATGATAAAGTCATCTTAGCAGTATATCGTTTGGAAGGAGATGCTAATCAATGGTGGAATCTTAACAAGAATACCAGGAAAAGAGATGAAATTGAGTCCATGGAATGGTACGAGTTCAAGAAGTAATTTTTCAATAAGTATTTCCCTCATATTAATCGAAAAAAGATGGAGAAGGAGTTTCTTGAACTGAAGAAAAAGGATGATGAATATGTTGGTACCTATGAAGCAAATTTTACAGGACTTGCAAGGTACGCTTATGGTATTTTTATCCAACCTGAGAGTAAGATCGATTGATTATTTAGGGTCTTAAAACCAAGTCTTCGAAGGGCGTTATCCATAAGGTAATTCAATAGCTACGAGGAAATCATTCCAGGTGATCTCAAGGTTGAGATGGAGATTGGAGTAACCCATCAGTCATATAGGTTTGATAAGAAGGGAAAAAGGAATTCAAAGGAAAATTTAAAGAGCACACTGAAAAGAAGATGAATTTTCCCTTATGCTCAAAGTGTGGATAGAAACATGGAGGGATTTGTCTTAAAGGGACAAGTAAATGTTTCAAATGTGGAAAGGAAGGTCATCGGGCATTTGAATGCCGCAATGATTGGAAGAAGAAGTCTATTGATTCGAACAAAGAAAAGGCTACATAGAGTGCACCTCTTACACTTAAATGTTACAAGTGCAAGGAAATGGGGAATTATACTAATCAATGCCCTAATCCAAGGGTTTTTGATGATTATCGACGTCAAAAAACTCTTAAGGAAAAAGACAAAGGAATGTCACATGCAATTTCTATCAGTGATGTGGAGTACGATAACGATGTGGTGAAATGTACACTTACCATCCACTCTAAAATAGAAAATGTTTTATTTGATTCTGGATCCACCCACTCTTTTATTTCTGAAGAATTTTCTAAGGGCATCTTCGTATTACCTCAGCAATTAGATGTTTAGTTAGCTGTGACAACTCCTAATGGCACAACAGTCGCATCCAAAGTTTATAATTCTTCTCCGATTGAAGTTTGTGGGAAAGTGCATCCTGAAAATCATGTGATCCTTACTATAGTGGAATTTTAGGTGATTCTTGGAATGTATTGGATTTCTTTATATGGATCTCATATCAATTTCCAAAGAAGGTAAGTCACATTTTGTATTCCAGATCAGTCTATGATCATCTATTGATGCAAGTATGAACATAACCTTCCAATGGAAATTTATTCCATCGTATGGGTCTTGAATTTACTAAATGAAGGGTTTTTATCTCAAATGGTTGGTGAGAAACTCATGATTAATAATATGCCCATTGTACGGGAGTTTGACGATGCCTTTCCGGAGGAATTGATGGGTCTTCCACCAAATCGTGAATTTGAGTTTTCAATAGAACTCATATCAGGTGCTTTGTCTATTTCAAAGACACCTTATATAATGGACCCAATTGAGTTGCAGTAATTGAAGAAGCAACTCCAAGAGAATCTTGATCAAAGAGTCATACGCCCTAGTGCGTCACCTTGGGGAGAACCTGTTCTATTTGTTAAGAAGAAAGATGGATCAATGAGACTCTGCATTGATTATCGAGAACTTAACAAGATCACGACCAAGAAAAAATATCCTCTCCGGTGCATTGATGACTTATTTTACCAACTACGCTGAGCTCAATACTTTTCCAAGATTGATCTTCGTTCAGGGTATCATCAATTAAGGGTCCAAAGGAAGGATATACCAAAGCCGGCTTTCTGTACAAGGTATGGACACTATGAATTTATAGTGATTCCATTTGGTCTTACTAATGCCCCTACTATCTTCATGGATCTGATGAATAGAGTCTTTAGAGACTATCTGGATCAGTTTGTGGTAATCTTTATAGATGATATTCTTGTCTACTCAAAGAGCAAGGAAAATCATGAAGATCACTTGATAATTATATTGAAGACCCTGAGAAAGGATTAGCTTTATGAAAAATTTACCAAGTGTGAATTTCGGATTCAAAAAGTTGCATTTTTGGGTCACATAATCTCAAAAGAGGGAATATCTGTGGATCCAGCAAAAACAGAGGTTATTGAAAGATGGTCGAGACCGAAAACAGTAACCGAGATCCGAATTTTTCTTGGTTTGGCTGGATATTATCATCATTAGGTGAAATATTTTTCACGATTATATAATCCACTCACCAGGTTGACTCGAATAGAAGTTAAGTTTGTGTGGATAGAGGAATGTGAAGAGAATTTCATGGAGTTGAAAAGAAGGTTATCCAATGCACCTGTACTCACACATACTTGTAGTGTAGAAAGGTTTGTGATCTACAGTGAAGCATCAAAGAAGGGATTGGGGTCTGTTCTCATGCAAAACGATATGGTGATATCTTATGCCTCACGAAGGTTGAAAATAAATGAGAAAAATTTCCAAACTCATGATTTGTAGTTAGCTGCTGTAATCTTTACATTAAAGATTTGGAGGCATTATCTTTATGGAGAAAGGTGTGATATTTATACTGATCATAAAATTTTAAAGTATATTTTCACACAAAAGGAGTTGAATATGCACCAAAGAATATGGATGGACCTGATTAAGGATTACGACTGCTCAATTCATTACCACCCTGGGAAAGCAAACAAGGTGGCAGATGCATTAAGTCGACAAGACCATGCTAGCTTATCCATGATAAGGATCACAAAAGATCCAATATTTATGGATTTACAAAGGATGGTTTTGGAATTATAATGGAAGTGGAAAATCATATCTTTCTCAAATGAATCTTCAACCATCTATACATGTGAAGATTAAAGAGGCACAGAAAGAAGATATCGATTTACAAAAGAAGGTGAGAAATGTTCCTGAATTCAACCTTGATTGTGATGGAATAATAAGGTGCAGGAATCGGGTTTGTGATCCTCCCATCCCAGAATTAAAGAAGGAGCTTCTAGATGAGGCTCATAGTTCTTCATTCACTATTCATCCTGGAAGCACGAAAATGTATAGGGACATGAAAGAGTACTTCTTGTGGGATGGCATGAAAAGAGATGTTGCTAAATATGTCTCTCAATGCTTGGTTTGTCAACAAGTTAAAGATGAGAGATAGAAGTCTAAGGGTATGTTACAATCATTACCCATACCTGAATGGAAATGGTAAAACATAAATATTTACTTTGTCACTAGACTTCCTAAAACATCCAATGGAAAAAATGTTATTTGGGTCAAAGTTGATCGTCTTACAAATTCTGCACACTTCATTCCTATTAGAGAAGATTTCCCTCTCGGTCAGCTTGCCATGATATATGTAAAGGAAGTGGTAAGATTTAATGGAGTACCACTTTCTATTATATCTGATTGGGATCCGAGGTTTACCTCAATGTTTTGGCGAAGTCTTCAGCATACTCTGGATACATAGTTGAGTTTCAACACTACTTATCATCCTCAGACAGACGAAAAATCTGAGAGGACAATTCAAACTCTAGAAGATATGTTGAGAGCTTACTCTATGGATTTCAAAGGTGGTTGGGATCAACACCTACCATTGGTAGAATTTTATTATAATAATAGCTTTCACTCCAGTGTTCATATGGCTTCTTATGAAGCTCTCTAAGGAAAGAAATGCAGGACTCCAACTTGATGGGATGAAGTTGGGTAAAGAAAGCTATTACGACCTGAGCTTGTTGATGAGATGGCTGAAAAGGTCCGATCTATTCAACAACACATAAGATCAGCTCAGAGTCGAAAAAAAAGTAATGTCGACAACTGAAGAAAAGGCCTAGAGTTTGAAGTGGGTGATAAAGTGTTCTTACGAATATCTCCTTGGAAGAGAGTAATGAGATTTGGAAAGAAGGGAAAGTTGAACCCTAGGTATATCGGTTCTTTCGAAATACTGGATCGTGTTGGGAAGGTAGCTTACTGATTGGAGGTTCCACTGAATCTCTCTCAAGTTCATGATGTGTTCCATGTATCTCTCCTGAGAAAGTACATACCTGATCCTTCACATATACTCAACTCAGAAGTTGTACCGCTGGAGTAAGATCTTTCTTATGAAGAACAACTGATAGAGATTCTCGATCGTAGTGAAAAAGTCATACGGAACAAGACCACTTGCATGGTGAATGTTTTATAGAGGAACCACCAATTAGAAGAAGCTACACGGGAGATTGAGGTTATGATGAGGGAGAGGTATCCTCATCTGTTTGTTACAAAGTGAATAATTTCGAGGGCGAAATTCATTTTAAGGGGGGTAGAATGTAACACCTGAGACTTTTATGAGAAATATTTTGCTTTTATGTTATATAAATCATCAAAGGAATATTTCACTACACACAAAACTAGCTTGTCTTGCTTTACATGCAATCTCGACCTTCCTCGATATCTTGCGTCCTACGCAATACCGTGTTTCACTAAACAATGATATGCTATTAAAATATTATTAAAACTAGCCATTATGAATAGTAATACCCACTTTTTGGAATTTTGTAAGTTTAATCTATCAAAATAGACATCATTTTTGGATTCGGAATATCAAAATTAGCCCAGGGTGAAATTTTTTATTTTTCTGAAAACATTCATTTTTGGATGAATATTGAAAACACTAGGTTACTATTTAAAAACCGATTTTTTATTTAAATAATTATTTATTTTATTTAAATTTATTTTAGGTCAAAATAGATACATAATACCTTTATAAGTTCAAAATAATTCATTGGATTCATTTTATAACAATTTTAGATATATAAAAAATTTATTGAACTTTTCACCGTCTTTTACCCACCTCCTAGGAGAATTTTCAAATTTACATAAAACAAAATTTTACCGCTTCTGTGAGTGTAATTTCGAAATTATGAGAGACACGGTTAATATCAAGGACTAAAATTTGGTTCAATGAGATGAAAATAATTTTTTTGAATAGTAACTTTTTACTTTTTTTACCACGGTTAAAAGTAAATATGGTAATTAAGGGTAAAAATGATATTATTATTACCCTATAACATGTCCTAATTCTATTGGATTAGTGTAATTTGACCAAAAACAACCTTAGGAATAAAATATGATCATTTAGGCCGACTTTATTAGATTAGTACATTTATTAATAATTTATTTAAAGAATGGTAAAATAGTTAAAATCAATGTTTAATAACTAAATTATTTTTAATATAGGTTTATACATAAGATAAATTATGCTATAAGCATTCATTAGAATGAAAAAAAAGATTTCATACATAATGGTATTTTATTTGTAATTTTTAGACATTAAATAATTTTATTTATTTATGACACAATGATGATGCAGTAATTATCTTATTAATGAAATATTGACATAATTGATGTTATAAATACCCAAATAAATGTAATTTGATGATTTTTATGAATTAAAATAATTTTCTAGGTTATTATTACATATTAGTACTGATTATATTTACTTTTATTGAACTAATCATTCTGTTATTATTTTCAGAAAAATCAACTATCGAATAGTGTCAAAATTGACATAAAATAGTTATTAAAACAAATATTATATTATTAATTGTTATTTTATTCCTAAAAATATATGGTTTGGACAAATTACTTAGATAAGGATATATATATTAATAATAAACATCTTTGGGTTCGTTTGTCATGTTATAGTAAGTTTATTAACCTTATAGTGTAAGAAAACAAGAAGACACGGTAAAAGTTAAATTATCTAACTTATAATTAAATCTAAAGGATAAAGTTAAAATAGAAACCTAAAATTGTCTAAATTCTATTGGATGAGATTATTTCGACCCATACTCACATTATATTTGAAATAAATTAATTTTGAGCTATTAAAAACTGAATATGACTTTATAATAAAATAATATTTTTAGTTTTTTCTAAGGTGCCCCTCTCCTCCCTTATAAAATGAAACTTCCTCCCTCTCTTCCTCACACAACATTAATCCTTAAAGATAGGCCCAAACCTACCAAATTATCTTCTCCACTTACCTAGAAACATCCTAGAGGTCCTGGTTTTCTTCAAAGACCAGTTTTATTGCCCTAAAAGGAGGTCTCAAAGAGGCGCTTCAAAGAAGAGGTAATGTCTGTTACCGATTCTTTCAACTTTCTTTCTTCTTCCACTTATTATTATTTAGTTGTTTCATTATGAAGTAATTACATCAGTATCACCCATATACTGATATGTTATTATAAGTATGAATCAAAACTATTTCACCAACTATCCATCCTATGGAAAACGAAATCACCGCATGTGCGTACGTACGGAATACCGTCTCCACGTCGTGGTGTAATCTATTTTCCACCACCACCTTACTTGGATGGATATAATGGTTTAAAAAATAACTATATATGATTATTTTAATGTGATATTTATTCTGAAATAGTATACATACACTCCAATACAATTTCACGATCATGGGAATGATATCATCGCTCGTGCGTACGTACGGAATACCATCTCCACGATGTGATGTGACTCGTTCTACATGATCTTCATTGATTAATGATCATATAAATGAATTTACTGAATGAATATGATATATATTACACTAATACCATTATGGAAATGAGGTATCAATTACCTAAAAAGAAGAATAAGAATTTATTCGACAAAACACGTATATGAACAAAAAGTAATAAACACCCAAATAACAAGTAGCAATGAAATATTACTAATAAGAAACTAAAAATATGACCATATATGATATCATAAAAATAATTATGATTCTGTAATAAGTCAATAAAATTATTTAAATCATTATACAGGAGGTTAAGACATTAACTAAGCAAATCAGACATATGGTAAGGGAAAATCTCGTAATCTCAATTTTTATCCGAGATTGTTTTTACTTCAGAAATTACTGGGGAATATTTATCATCCACATCCATGTTTCATGAATATATAATATTATTTCCATCCTCCTACAATTTTTTATATCCAATTTTACCATTCAATGAGTTTTTAGTAAAAGATATGAAAGGAATCTTTTGTCATTTTTCGTATGAGGTACTTTTTGACTTTTCTGGCCAAAGTACGAGAAGAATGTTTTTTTAACTTATACGGCATGAATGGATTTTAGACCAGTATTTCCATGAAGCTTACTTTTCAAGTTTTCATGTTTATTTTTAATCAACTTCTTTTAGATTAAAATTATATGACATGTTAAGAAAGGAAAATGTTTTTGAATTAGAAAGGATATTTTCCTCAAGAATGGAGTTCAAGTGTTTTATCAAAATTATTTTCCATATAAGATAATATAAGGTTTTGTTTATATCCCTAATTTTACATATTTTTTATTATGTTATGATGGTATTATTTTTATGATGTCCTTCTATCTTATATGGATTCTGTTATGATGGCATGATGATTAAGAATCCCATTTTTAATACATGGGTTATGCTATGATGTATGATTTATTTTGTGGCACACATATGTATGGTTTCATTATGAGATGGGTGGGACCTATATCTCCATCCAATGCATTCTGTAAAGTTTTATATCTCATGAGATAGACATGGCTGGAATGGAAGGTTAATCCAATTTAGTCAAACATGACTAAAATGAGGAGTGAACTCAGTTCAGAAATGGACTTTGTCCGCTAAGATAGTCTTGGGTATGAGTCCTGACTACTAATAAAATATTATCTATGATTTTGTTTGTATGCCACAAAGTTTCATGTTTTATGTTATGATTATTGGGATTAAATTTCACTACTATGATTTATCCCATGTTATGAAATTATGATCTATTTTTTAGGTTATGATTTCCAAAATGTTATGTTCTTATAAATATGATGTGATTGATATTTCTTTTGTTTACCCTTACTGAGCATCAGAGCTCACCCTTTTGTATGTTTTCTTTCTCAAGGTCAGGAAGAAGTTTATTAAGTAGTATATGCCAAATGGGACTCTAGATATGATGAAATAAATTGAGGACAATGTAGATGCTTTATGAACAAGTTGTTTATGTTTCCCAGTTTCTAAAGACACTATACCTATACGGTCCTTTAATGGTTTTGTTATATGTTGTAATAAGTGTACTTAAATTTTGAAGTATTAAAAATGTATGTAAAGTATGGGTCGTTATAGAAACTGATCCTCCCAACTACGGAAAAAATATGGAAAAGAAGCCTGAAACATGTCCTCGAGTTTTTGCATGGTATGCTTCATCTGACCATTTGTCTGAGGATGAAAGTTGGTGCTCAATTGTAGCTGAGTCCTGAATGACTCATGTAATCCCTTCCACAACTGGGATGTAAAATGTGTGTCATGGTCAGAGATGATCGTTAATGGAACCCCATTAAGTGGTAAAATATTTTCTACGTAGATTCATCCCATGACATCTACTGATCCTAGTTCTTGGATGGGTAGGAAGTGGGCCAACATGGTGAGTCAGTCAACAATCACCCAAATAGAATCATGTTATCTGGACGTCTGTGGAAGCCCTATCACTATGTCCATGGACATAGAATCCCACATCCACTCTGGTACCTCTAGTAACTCTGTTAATCTTGCTTAAACTAGATTCTTGACCTTTACTTGTTGATAAATGAGGCATTGTGAATCAAACTCGACCACTTCTTTCTTTATTCACAGGCACCAGTGCTGACGCTAGAGGTCATGGTACATCGTCGCCCCACCAGGATGTACCGTTAGTGGGGACGTATATAACTACCTCAAAACCTCCTCTCATAGCACCACTTGTACCATGGTGCATCCTCTAAAGAGGATGATGTGCTCCCCACCATCAGAAAATTCATCAGGTGCATGTCTTGAGGATATCTAAACGCGTCGAGCCTCATGATCAATGTCCCCGTATTGTGCCTCCATCACTCGCTAAAATAGTTGGTGGGTGACTATCAAAGATTAGAGGTAATGATCTCCATCTATATCCATGAATAATATCAATAACATGGCTAGCTACTCTATTTCGCCACTCAGCAATTGTAGGAAAGAAATCATGATGATTGCATCTGCTACCACGTTCCCATTCCCAGGAGAATAGATTATCTCCAAGTAATAGTCATAGGGAACTCTAGCCATCTCCACTGCCTCAAGTTCCGATCCTTCTGTGATAATATTTACCTTAGACACTGGTGATCAGTGTTTGCTGTAAAACGTTGGCCCATCAAGTAGTGTTGCCACATATTCAAGAACAGGACCATTGTAGAAAACTCGAGGTCATGGGTAGCATAGTTCTCCTCATGTTGTCACAATTGTCATGAACCATAATCGATCGCTACTCGCACTTTCATAAGGACACATCCAATTATCAACCCTAATGTGTCATAGTAGACTACATACCCAACAACATTGTCAGGTAGCCTCAAGATGGGGGTACTCATCAGTCTCTACCTCAGCTCCTGAAACCTCTACTAGCATCTCTTCATCCACACCAAGGGATGTCCCTTCATTGAAAAATCTGATAAGGGTGCCAAAACATTGTAAATGTCTGGGGTTAATCTTCGGTAGTACCCAACCAACCCAAGGAAACATTGATCCTCGAACACACTCCTATGTGGCTTCTAAGCAAGAACAACCTCTATCATCATCGGATCCACTACAACTCCATCCTATGAGATAACGTGTCCTAGAAAGTGGACCTCCCATATCTAGAACTGGAAAATTGTGAGCTTAACATAAATCTGGTGCTCTTAGAGTGTATCGTGAACCATCTACATATGATAGGCATTCTCCTCCTTCATCATTGAGTAAACCATGATGTGGTCAATGAAGACCACCAGGATGAAATCAATGAATGGCTGGAAGATCTAGTTCATGAGTCCCATGAACATTTTAGGGGCGTTGGTCATGATGAATGGAAAAACCAAGAACTGAAAGTGGCCATACCGACAACTGAAGTTCGTCTTCTACACATCATCATCTCGTACCCTGATCTAATGATATGCCAACCTATGGTTTATCTTCGAAAACCAACGAGCTCCCTTCAGCTGATCGAATAGATCATAAATCCCCAGATGTGGTAACTTGTTCTTCACGGTAACCTGGTTCAGGCTCAAATAATCCACACAAAGCCTAAAACTCCCTTTTTCATTCTTAGCGAACAAAAGCAGGACGCCCTAGGAAAAAAAATAGTTCTTATGATCTACTTCCTTTGCAATTCTTCCAACTATACCCGTAACTCATGAAGACCTACATGAGATATCTGATATGCTAGTGTATATATCATTTTCATCCTAGGGTAAAGGTTGATGTAGAATTCAACCTCTCTTCGAGGATGTTTTCATATTGTATCATCAAGGAAGGAATCATCGTACTGGTTCACCGCGTCCAAATAGATCAGACTCTCAACATCAACTTCTCTAAGGGTAAGGATACCCAACTGATGTGTGATCAACTGCAACCTCCTTTGGGTAAGTCAATCTAGTGCTGCAAAGGTTCCTTTCTCACTAGTGAATGATAACATGGTCCCTTCCTCATGGACACAATTCAATTTTTGCCTAATACTGTCAATCTGAGAATGGACTATAGATAACCAGTCCATAACCAATATGAAGTCATAAGGCCTCGACACCGCTACTAGAAGATCACAGATGAATCTCTCACCTTATAAAGTAATCTCACACTTTCGGAACTACTGTTTAATCATTGAATCCCATCACATATGAGTCTATAGCTGTAAGGATGGATCCAACATCTCCACCAGAATCTCTGAGATCCGAACAAGGGTTGTGGAAATGAAAGAGTGACTGGCACCTATGTCTATAAATACTACAACTAAGGTGGAGTAGATATAGATAATACATTGAATTATCTCTACAGCTCTAGGCTCATAGGCCTCAGCTACCAAGAGCTGATATCATGCATGTCTAGCTTCTCCTTGTTATCGGGGTGCACTACCTGGAGGTGGTGGCGGTAGAACCTCGATTCACCTCCTTGTGCCTGTTGCACCTCCAACTCCTCTGCCACATCCTCCTGCTACCTGTGGAACTCCCCGCATGAATATCTGCCTTTGCATCTATGGTCCCACGACCATCTACTGGATGTCATTGAAGATGGTTTGTTAGTCGCGAGCCATGTTACCCTACCTACTGCATGTGAAGCACAGTCGGCTCCTCTACTAGCCAGCTATACCTCGTGAGCCACAATCCTCTGACCATATATCCTTGGTTCGTCCACATGAAGGTCTGAACTAGTAGGACATTTTTTCCATCATCTTACTACCAACCGCAGATGAATCTTCTACATGTCCCCTGGTTGTGGGTCTCGATGTTGGTGTCTATTCATCAAGGAAGCTATCCACTAATAGTTCACTCTTCAGTAGTCCAACATGTGTTTAGATGCTGAGAGATACCAGCGAATATCTGATCTCCCATCAGAGTCCCCACTCGAAGGTACGATCCATGATGAAACGGTCTTGCACTATGTCGATAGAGTAGCTTGATAGGTTGGTGAACCTTGCCGAGTACTGGTCCATGGTAGGTTTGTTCTGCTATAATTATAGTAGCTCCTATATATGTACATCGTGTTGTGTCACTGGAACGAACTCTACTCGGAAGATGCTCTCAAAATTTACCTAGATGATGGTCACCTTGTCATGTAACTAGAGAATTAGGCACCACCATCTCACTTCTCCACCCTAGAAATGAGGGGCAACTAGGATGACCATCATTTAAGTTGGTGTCCTAACCTGGAAAAAAACTCTAGCCATAGCCACCAGCCAGTCCTCAGCCGCATGCGGATCCGTCTCACCTCAGAACCTCATTGGCTTATGTGGATGAAACTCTTGAAATGCGCTTTGTCGGTGGGCACTATCAACTAGTTGGGCTGGTGGAAACAGTTGTCCAACGGGTAGTGGTGCTACTGGTACAACTCCTAATGGTTTTATCACCGTATGAGGGCCCTGCACTGAAGCCTCATCACTTTATGGGATGTCATCACAAACTCTCACTGGAACCCAAGATGGTTGTTTATGTGGAGGAATCATAAAAATAAATAGGTGATACATGGTCATTAAGTTATAACTAGTGGTTTGACTGAAAAGGGATCAATGTAAAAGAATTCCCAAAACACACTCAATCTGTTTTTTCATGCACCGAGTCAGAAATATGAATTCAGGGTCCTGGTGTATGGATACATTGGCCACCGCACCAACACTGGACTCCCCAAACAAGAAAACTACGCTCAAAATTCATAAAATTATTTCTCCATTAAAAAGGCTATAGTCTTAGTTCTTCTGTAGAACTGACTCCCCTGATACCACTTTGTAATGACCCGTCCCCTGGGGCCCCTGCCGTGACTACCCCAAGCCGGCCATCCATAGCCTAGGGGTTGGAAACTATCACTAAATGGAATATCAATGTAAATGGGATGGAATTTTCATAAAACCTACTAAAAAATAGACAATGTATATGACCAGATAAAAACGACAAGGTAAATATGTATAGTAAAAGGGGGTGCACAATGTATATAAAGTGGGCTGGAAAAGAATCCCAAAAGAAAAGTACAACTACATCAGAAATACAGCTCCCAAAATCATCTTCTACTGTTATTACCTAAATTGTTGGTACAAATCATGGTATATCATCACTACGACTCATATCGTCTAAAGCTCCACCTCCAACACCATCCTGTACTAGATCCCAGACCTCAGTCAAAGCTGTCTGTCATCTAAAAAAGACGCTACATGGTGCGGGAGAAGTCCATGCAGGGGTTAGTATAACAATACTCAGTAGGGACCCTGAGACCCATTAAGGTCTCCCAGAGATCCAAAAATTAAAAACCACAATGCAAGATCTCAATCACAAATCATGAAGCTACAGTCAACTCACACAGGGTATACCACTAAATGATCTGGAATAAAGATGATTAATCCTAAGTTATATAATCTTATTTAATTTAGAATTTCAACAACCAGTCCACAAATGAAGTTGTCCTATTATCAGTACAGTAATGGACATATGTCCCTTTTATATAATGGGCAACCGTAAGGCTGGTCCTTGTTGGGTCACACTACTACTGATCCACATAGGGTTTCTAGAATGCTGATCCACACTGGGTCACTGAATAATGATTCACATAGGGTCAATAGAATGTCGATCCACATAGGGTCACTCAATTTTGATCCACATAGGGTCACTAGAATCTAATCCTGTGTGGGATTGTTTAAAACTGGTCCTTATTAGATTACTACGATGCTGATCTACACAGGGTCGCTATGATGCTGATCCACATAGGGTCGCTAATTTAAAGACAATCAGTCACAAGATTCCCTACACCCAATGTGCTCGAGTTCTATTGAATCTGCTCCTTGATATATCAGTAATACCTAGAACTCCACTACACTCCACAACGATGTTACCCCAAATGGACACCATGTCATTTCTGTTCCAGCGCAACTGAAGGCATGTCAATTGGATGTCATGTCTGTGAGTTATAAGAATTTAGTACCGAGGGCCCAGTTGGATTTCCTTTCGATCCAACTCAGTCATAGTTCAACATTCTCCAAAATTTGGGTGGAGTATACCAAAAATACCATCTTGCTCCAAATATCCCAGTGTCGTAGACGGTTTGTCAAACAGATATCTGGATTTCATGTTTTTGGCATTTTATGTAAAACTAGGCTTACATGGGTCCGAGTTCGGTCCGACTAGGTCGGACTCACCCGACCTGACCCGGTATGGGCCTACCGAACCCATCCCAGGTCGGACCCATCATTTCCCGAACTAGCCTGGGCCAGCCCGGTTGGGCTAGGCCATGGAGAGCTCAGCCTGCTGGTCCGCATTCATGCCCTACCTGCTTGGGGGAGTGGCCCGGCCCGAAGGGTGGTGCGGCCCAGACCACAAGGGGAAACTGCACGGATCATAGGGATGCGCGGCACAGACCAGATGGGACCATGGCCCAGCCAAAATGAGTGCACAACCTAGCCCACAAGAGAGAGCAGCCTAGCCCGTAAGAGGGCGCATGTCCTGTCCTAGATGGCAAGGGGGGGAAACATTCCCCCTGTTTTCCTAAACAACTAAGCCATATAGAATTTGAGAAGCGGAAAAACATATCACCGCCTGGTCGCCATGTGGCGCTACATGATCACCCGCAGGACCTGCAGGGAGCGGTTCGCTACCTATATCAAGGCTTCGAGCCATGACTACCATTAGTGATGTGCAGTGTTGTGTCACTCCGCCTCCGTGACCGGCCGATGCAGGGATCCCTGCTCAATCGATGTGGCTGAAATGTCACGGACTCCTCCTCATATGGTGCGCGATGGCGTGGAGCCACTGTCTCTGCGGCCGGCTAGTGTAGGCCGCTAGTTGACCACCATGGCCTAATGTAATGGCCCCATCCTATGGTTCACAATGGATCACCTCCACCACCACGGTCGGCCTTTGTCGGTCGGTGCTGCGCCGTCGTTCTATCGTGGGCCATCGGGTGAGACCCATGGTTCATTTTTTCATATGTTCGCACCTACGAGATTCCAGAGTCATATCTTTCCCTACTTGAACATAATATTTGGGGTCTATCCAACTCGAAAATTCACACGTGTAAAACACAATGGTAAAACAAAACAAGGAGGGACGAAGCCTTGTTCATTTTTCCCGCGCCCTCCACATTATCATCTTTACAAGGGAGAAGATTCTTGATTCAACAAAACATTAAATTTAAACAAGTAATAACCCTACCCCATGAGTCATTGGATAGTGTCCCTAATATGTATATGGGTCGGTGTTCGCCGATCCTGAAGCAAGCCTCTATTGATATTGGTCAAAAAACGATCTTTAGTTCTTGCATGATTCACCCATTCATCATCAAGAGGCTCCCCCAAAATCCACCTCTCCAAAAAACACTAATTATTTTGAAAAAAAGTATTCAAAAAAAGGTAAAAGATGTGAGTTATCATTACAACACATAATTAAAAGTGTTTCACTAGTTGATGCAATTAATGAACCTCCAAAATTACATGTAGGGTTGTTAAAATATTTTATGAAACCGGACATTTAATGTCTTTAATTAAATGCCTAACCACCCCTTGTGGTCCGGAGCACCAAAACCTAAAAGTGAGGTAGAAGATATTTGATATAAATTAGATTTATTTTATTAATCATCCATCAATACAACAAAAACCAACTTTCTCTCTCAACCCACTATAGACGAGGTTAAGGCTCCCATAAGGGAATCCTGGCATTGCGTGTTCAACTATGCCCTCAAATTTAATTTCCGAGCACTGGTTCAAATTATAGGATTTCCTACTCGCACATTTAATGAACATACCTTAAGAATGTTTGAAATTACATTATGGGGACCCCAGGCATCAGAATCAAATGCTCTCAGATTTCATACCCTGAGAATACTTCCATATAATAAAAAAAATTCGTGGAAAATCTAAGTGATTACATGAATAATGCATAAAATATCCATGGGAATGTAGGAATTCAATGATGACAAAGGAATATCATTTATCTTGTTATTTTTTTTCATATATGTATGCCTTTTGGAATATATTCCAACTTCAAATATTTTTTTAGTTAATGATAAAATTAGAACATGTAATGTTAAATGATATCATTTGAAGACTATGGACAAGCCACTTGAAGAAAAGAGTATGTGGACTATGTAAAAAACCCCTATTCCATTGTGTTTTACTATGATTACTAGAATGAAGTGCATTAGTAGTGTCTAAGAGACTTATTTTGGTGGTTGTAGTTTCGTGGTCACTTATGACTAATAGTGGTAACTTATAGCACTCTCTAGTGGTATCAATAAAAACATATTATTTTTTTCTGCGATGCCAATGATAATAAGAGGGGGAGAGAGGAGACACTATATGATGAAAATAACTTCATTCAACATCTATAGTAGATGCACAGTGGCTAGAGGGAGGCAGGGTACGTCGGGGGAACTTGAGGTGTGGTGGCAGGAAGTTGGGATGCAGCCGGAGAGCCTTCTAAATGTATGGGTGTAGACCTATGGTTGTTGATACTTGTTGGGCTTCACGAGGGGAAACGAGAAAGGCAGTGGAGTAGACATTTGTTGAGACCATGTGTTAGATAAAGAAATGTAGAGAAATTGACTGGTGGTAGGAATAATTCTACTTGATTTATTTTCAATATAACTGCCCACCATTGGTGGTAGCTAATATTCCCTTTCACGAATTCTTTTGGCAGTCGCTAATGGACCTAAGGCAAAAAAGCAAAATTTCTTGTAGTGTATTAAACACTATATGTAATGACCTAGGGTTTTTCTATAGTAATTCCCTTCTTATAAATATGTCATGAAATCATAAGAAAACACAACATAATGAACTACTAAGTGCTAAGTGACCATTAAACATAAGTTTGTCACTTTTGTGTTTAGAATTTTAAAAATATGACATACACGGTTGTGTTCAAGATGCTTTTTGGGGTCTAATAAGAAAAAAAATAGCATTTAGTGAATAGTAACATACCACTATGAATAGTAACCTACACTTATGAATAGTAATATGACCCTTATGAATTGTAAACCACACAAAATAAGAGTAACCTTACCCATGAATAATTAAATAAAATTTAGGCATCTTAGAAAGTGAAAATTTGACTATAGTAAACATTTTTGTATTTTTGTAAGTTAGATATAATTAATTACAAACAATTAGTTAATTATAAAAATTAATTTTCTCAAAATTTTTTCTTAAATTTATAAATATATGAATTCTAGTTTTTAGATAAATTTTTAAGACCCTACATAATTTTTTAAATCATTATTAAATCAGTTTTAATTTTAAAAACTGTATTTTTCAAGTAAATTAAGATTTTAATTAAATATTAAATTGATCAAATTTAAAAAGTTATTTTATAAAAATGGAATTAAATTTTGGATTCTACATGTTGAAAAAATGTTAGGGTGTAATTTTTGTATTTTTCTGAAACACATGAATTTTTTATGAATAGTGAAATACCATAATTTACAAAATAAGCTAAATAAGTTAATTATAGAGTAACATATGATGTTCTATAGATGTAAGCCCACATAGTTCGGGATTAAATTATAAAATTACTATTCATGGTCATGGAAGAATCAATATTCTTTTTCTTGTAGAGATATAATAAATTTATGAATTTTATATTAAGAAAACCCCTCTCCCCTCCACTATAAAACCACCCTTCACAACCTCATTTCCTCACACCTCTCAAGCTTCAATCTGTGTATAAACTCTTTCCTAGAATCTTTCATTTATCCTACCCCACATCAAAAATCTTATGTTTTCATCAAAATACCATGCTTATGACCTTTAAGGAGGATCTCAAGAGGATGATTGAAGAGGTAATTTCTCTCCTTCTTTTACTTTAATTCCTAATCAGTTTCATGTCCTTATCTTATTCTCTCCCCACCAATAATTGTCCAAATGGTATGGTAAATATAGTATCATACATATACTATAATTTTAGGATACTAATGTGATATTATACTAAACAACCCCTTCCCTTGTTCCTTTTATATTAAAAAATAAAATGTTGTTCGCCAGGTGTTAATCAATCAACTTTGAGAACGACATGTTTTATTTTTTTCATTTCTACCTTCAAATATGGTAATGAAACCATTTTTATGGTTGAACCAGAATATTTTATATGTATTAATTCCTATTTAAGGCTCTGTAACTAACTTCTATACATATTACTAAATGATTAATGAAAACGTGTTCGTTGTGGTCGAAAAACCGTCCAAATTAACTGAAATAATCATCATTTAATTCTTTTCTAATGATTCATCCAAATGATATGTAATTTAAATAATTATAAGATAATTATAACTTATATAATATCATTATTAAAATGGAATATATTTTCTTGATGTTTATATGTGTGCTACAAAATCTTCAATTCATGAATACATGTGAAATGCTCAAAAAACCATAAAAACCAACATTCCCTAACAATGTTTTTAAACCCTATAACTCATCAAAAGGACCATAAAATAACATAATGAAAACAAAATCAACCCTATTCATGTATAAATGGTTTCTAAATTCTAATTAATCAATATAATGTCATTATATAGAACATTAAAGTGAATGAAGCATTCAGATATAAGGTAAGGAGAAATTCTCGAACTCAACATTCATCCTTCGGGTTCTCCCTCTTCCACTTTTTTTTTGATATATTTACTCAATTAAAATATTTTGATCATAATTTTATTTTATTTTATGGTATATACACTTTTTCACTAGTATTTCTGTCAAACCAAATGTTTTACTAAATAACTCATATTTTAAAAATAAAACTTTTATGTCTCATTCAAGATTGACGGTTCTTGTAATAAGTATGTTATTACCTATTAATTTTGGGAACCCAATGTTTATGAATGTGTTCTTATTAAATTAATCCCACTAATTTTATTGGGTGTGTTATGTTCATTTTTGTTATATGTCATGAATGAAAGGTGAAAATGTTATTATGTGATGGGTGTGCTTGGAATTATATAGCACAATATGAATGTTTCAATGTGAGGGGTACACCTATAATTATACAGAAAACCAATGATTTGGGTATTGTGATGAGTATCATGAGTAAATGTGAAATTATAATTGAACAATATGATATTTTTGTTCACAAGTATGTGTGTTAGTTAACCAAGAAGACATATTATTTCATTTTATGCATTCCCACATTTCATTTCTTATATTTATGCTTCCTCTTATGTTCTTGATCCTTTGACTATGTTATGACTATACTCACCCCATTATATATTGTTCTTATCTATCCCCTTACTGGGTTTTTAGCTCACCCATTTTAATGTAAATTCTTAGGTGGCTACATGTACTAAAAAAGGTCACGTGCCAGTGAGAATCAAGAGAAGAAGAAATTAAATAAATGTTTATGCTCGAAGATGTAATTGTTATGTATAGTCCTTTTATTTCCAAGACACTAAACTATTGGATCCTCTATGTGTAATACAATTATGATATTTATCTTTATAATGATGAAATAGTAATGTATGAAAATTCTAGTTCGCTATAACTAGTTTGAGAGGAATGGATTAGTTAATTTGGTAATTAGGATTAGTGAACCCTAGAGAAAACCTCTAGCATGAGACTAAGTAAAAATATTCACACATGAATTTTTACATAGGGATCCCATATATTATGCTTTTAGTGTAAATTTTTTAAATTAATATGTTATTTGTGACTTGTTGAGTAAAATTTTGTTCTAACCTTTTATATTTTAGAAAATAGTGGAAACCCGGAGAAACTAGGCCAACAACTCGTGCGAGGGCCAATGTAATGATTTCACGAATGACATCACCAAGGATTTAGGAGGTGGAGTTCAAAACATCATGGTGATTCTTACCCAATTATCTCTAGTTATGAACAATAACAATAATAATGGGGAACTAACTCCTTCACCAAAGAGAGATCAACTAGATATCGAATGTTTTATGTGGCCATGACCACTGACGTTTAGTGGATATTCTGGTCCAGTAGTTGCAAAATAGTGGGTCAACTCCATGGAGAAGATCTTTTTTTGTTCTTCACTATTCTGAGATAGAGAAGGTGACACTAGTCATTTATCATCTAGATGGAGAGGCATATCAATGGTGGGCTTTGATTAAGAACACCAAGACAAGGGAGTAATTTGATGAGATTTAAGGGGAAGACTTTAATATAATGTTTCATAACAAGTACTTTACAATAACTCTTCAAAAAATGATTGAGAGAGAATTCATAGATATCAAGTGAAAAGAAGGAGATTCTGTCACAACCTACAAAGAGAATTTCACACGTCATTCATGGTACACTTTGTGTTTTGTTATCAACAATGATAGAAAAATTGATAGATTATTTAGTGGATTAAAACCACACCTTTGAAAGGCACTTTAAATTAGAGATATTGGTAGTTTTTAAGAACTTTTTCAATGTTCCCTCAAAGTAGAGATGGATTTTGGAGAATGATACCATGGCTATGGTGATAAGAGTCTAAATATGGAGTTTCAAGCCGGTGGATCTAATGACAATGGTGGGAGGAAAACTTAATGACCCACATGCCAAATATTTGGAATGTTTCACCATGAGAACTACCTTAATGAGACGGGGAAATGCTTCATGTGTGGGAAAGAATTACACCATGCTCAAGAGTTTAAAACATTCGTGAAAATTAAGGAAAATGTAGCCAGAGAAAGGAGAGAACCACCCATGGTTCAATGTAACAACTGTAGGGAGCTAGGACACTATGGAAGCCAGTGCACTAAACCTCACATTCTTCAGGGTAAACAGTGTCAGTAGCCACCAAAGCCAATGGAACTAGGAAATTCTTATTCCATCAGTACTACAAAAGTGGATCAATATAATGAAGTCATAACACATACACCTCTTATTCACTCATGAATTTCCAAAGTCTTATTTTATTATAGTTCTATGAATTCCTTTATTTCATGCTTGTTTTCTAGAACTATAAAATCAATGCCCCGAAACCGTGAAGTAGAGATATCTGTAAAAACACAAAGTGGTGTAATTATTGCAACCCATGTGTTTGAATCATCTCTTATTGGTGTGTGTGGGAAGATTCTTCCATCGAATCGTTTAATACTTCCCTTGGTGTAATTCAAATCTATAATGGGAATGGATTAGCTCTCATTAAATAGAGCACGTATCTACTACCTGGAAAAGGAAGTATATTTTCATAGTCCAAACCATCCCATGATCCTATACAAATGTAAAGAAGATCATGAATCTCATTTAAAAAATAATTCAATGGTGTGGGTGTTGATTCCCTATTGGTGAAGCATATCTCACCCAAATGGTTGAGTCAAAGGAAAGTGATAACCTTATAGAAATTTCCATCGTCAGTGAATACAATGATGTAATTCCTGAAGAGTTTCCTGAAATTCCCCCAGATCGTGAGGTATAGTATCTATAGAACTCACAAATGGAGCTACTCATATCTCAATGTGTCTCTATAGGATGCCTCCTATCGAACAGGAAGGGTTAATGAAGCAACTGTAAGAGTATATGGACAATGGGTTCAAATGCCCTGGTGTATCACCTTGTGGTGTGCCAGTGCTCTGTGTGATGAAGAAGGATGGAACAATGTGACTGTGTATCCAGTATCGGGAACTCAACAAGATCACCATAATGAACAAGTATCATATTCCAAGGATTGAAGAATTTTTTGACCTTTTAAGAGGTTATCAATAAAATTCAATGGTGGATCTTTATTCTGGATATCATCAAATAACGGTGAAGAAGGAAGTAATTCAGAAGACTGCCTTTCGTACAAGGTATGGGCAATATGAGTTTCTTGTGATACCCATCAGACTTACTTATTCCCCTACAATCTTTATGGATTTGATTAATAGAGTCTTTAGACATTACCTCGACAAATTTTTTGGTGGTGTTTATTGATGATATTATCATCTACTCCAACATTAAAGTGGAACATGAAGAAAATCTAAGACTTTTATTAGCAAAATTGTGAAAGGAGAAGTTGTATGCCATGATCAGAAAGTGGGACTTCAGGATAATGAAAGTCAGTTTCATGGGACATGTGATCAAATATGAGGGAATTTATTTGGACCCTTTAAAAACAAAGTCAATTGAGAAATTTCCTAGACCCTCTCGTGTCACCAAAATCCATTGTTTTCTTGGATTATCTAGGTACTACAGACGTTTTGTGTGAAAATTATCATGATAGTCAAGCCCGCTAACTATGATAACATAGAAAGGGTTAATGTATGTCTGGACGAATGAATGTGAGGGAAGCTTCATGGATCTAAAGAGAAAGTTGATCACTGCACCTGTACTCACACTAATGAAAAGTGAAGAATGTTTTGTGATATACAGTGAAGCTTCAAATAATTTCTTCGGTTGGTTACTCCTGAAAAATGATAATGTGAAATCCTACGACTCACGAAAATTGAAGACCAATTACTAGAACTACCCGACCCATGATCTAGAACTGGAAGCCATGATTTTTTCGTTGAAAATATGGTGGCACTACATTTATGGTGAGAAGTGTCACATATACACTAGCCACAAGAGATTAAAGTATACATTCACACAAAATTCGATCAATATGCATCAAAAGTGTAGGTTAGAGATAATCAAGGATTACAATTTCTATTGTCACAACCATACTTGAAAGGAGAACAAGGTAGTTGATGCTCTAAGAATAGAAAAAACTAATACTCCTTCTATGTTAGGTATTGAGAAAGACCCTATTTTCATGGATATGAAAATGATGAATTTTGAAATCATAAGGTAAGGGGACACATCCTACCTTTCCCAAATGATTGCACAACCATCCATTCAAGAGAAGACTAAGGAAGAACAAAGTGATTATGTGGATATTCAAAAGGGGGGAATGTAGTAATAGAAGGGAAGATGAACGAGTTCCATATCAATGACGATGGTGTGATTTGGTTTGGAATGGGCATTGGGTGCCTTCATCACCCGGGATAAAGAATAATCTATTGGACACTGCACATAGCTCACCATTCTCTATCCATCCTGGTAACACCAAGATGTACTGTGATATCTGAGAAAACTTCTGGTGGGATAACATGAAGAATAGATTTTAGAATATATATCAAGGTTCTTGATATGTCAGTAAGTTAGTGGAGATCAAAAAAATCCCAATGGTATGATGCATCCATTTCCTATATCAATGTGGAAATGGGGAAATGTTACTATGATATTTGTAATGTGTCTCCCGAAGACCTCAAACGGAAATAATGTGATATGATTTGTGGTTGATCGACTCAGCAAGACTTCCAATTTTATCGCTATTCGGGAAGATATCTCGCTTAAAAAACATGAAATGATATATGTGAAAGAAGTTGCGAGACTACATGGTGTTTCAATATCTATTGTCTCTGACTGTGATCGAAGGATCCCATCTAAATTTCAGAGGAGCCTTCAATATGATTTGAGTACTGAATTAAATTTCAGCAAGACTTATCACCCCCAAACAGATGGGAATTTGGAAATGACTATTCAGACACCTGAATATAGGCGTAGAGACTACTCTCTAGAATTAAAAGGGGGTTGGGAATAATATATCCCGTTGGTTGAGTTATCATACAAAAATAGCTTCTTCTCGAGTATTCAGATGGCTCCATATAAAGCTATGTATGCATAGCAATGTACAACTCCAACATATTGGGATGAAGTTGGAGAAAAAAAGTTACATGGAATTGATCTCATAAATGAGATGATAGATAAGGTTCAAGTCATCTATAAACACTTTAAAGCTACTCATAGTTGGAAAAAGATCTATGCTGAAAACCATCGAAGGGACTTTGTCTTTGACATTGGAGATAAAGACTTCTTTCAAATATCACCTTGGAAGATAGTCATACAATTTGGGAATAAAGGGAAGCTAATCCCAATGTACATTAACCCCATTGAAATCCTTCACCATATTCGAGTTGTGGCCTATAGGCTTGAACATACCCCGAATATGTCTCAACGTCATGAGGTTTTTCACATATCTCTCCAAAGGAAGTACATACCTGATCCCTCCCTTGTACTGAACTCATAGATTGTACAGATGGAAGATGATCTCTCTTATGTGGAGAAAACAGTAGATATTATGGATCGGAGAGATAAGGTTCTATGCAATAAGACAAACCACCTTTTCATAGTGTTGTGAAGAAACCATATGTTTGAAGAAGATCCTTGATAATTGAAAGAGGCGAGGAAGAGGAAGTACCCTCACCAATTTCTGTAAAGTGAAACTTTGAGGCCAAAATTTAATAAGGGGGGATGAATGTAATGACCCAAAGTTATTCAATGGAAATTACCTTGTTATAAATATGTCATAAAATCACATGAACACACAGAATAATGAACTAATAAGTTCTATGTGGCCTTTAAACATATTTTTTTCACTTCTGTGTTTTGAATTTTGATAATCTGACATACACGAATGTGTTCAAGAAGATTTCTGGGGTCCAATAAGAAAAATATATTTTTTGTGAATAGTAACATTCTCTTATAAATAGTATCATACACTTATGAATATTATTTTTACCCTTATGAATATTAAATCATCCAAAATAAGAGTTAACATACCCATGAATAAATAAATAAAATTTATGCATCTTAGAAAGTGACAATTTTACCATATTAAACGTTTGGGTATTTTTGTAAGTTAAAAATAATAAATTATAATTAATTTTTTAATTTAAAATAAAATTTATTTTACTAAAATGTGCCCATAAATTAACAATTATATGTCTTCTAGTTTTTAGATAATTTTATAAAAACCTACGTAATTTTTGAAAGCATTATAATATCAGTTTTAATTCTAGAAACAGTATTTTTCAAGTAAATTAATATTGTAATTAAATATTAAATCACAAATAGTTAGAAAATTATTTTTTAAAAATGGAATTAAATTTAGGTTTGTACACTTCAAAAAATGGTTGGGGTAATATTTTTGGATTTTACTGAAATATGTGATTTTTTTATGAATAGTGAAATACCATTATTTACATAAAAGCTAATTTAGTAAATTATAGAGTCGTGTATGATGTTCTGATGATATAATCCCAATTTTTTTGGGATTAAATTATAATATT
The DNA here is from genome assembly GCA_963277665.1 of Viscum album. NCBI lineage: Eukaryota > Viridiplantae > Streptophyta > Magnoliopsida > Santalales > Viscaceae > Viscum > Viscum album. Next base: position 261,387,386 of record OY728161.1, read on the forward strand.
ACTATTCTTGGTCATAGGAGACTCACTATTCCTAATCTTGGGGAGAAATAATAAATTAATGAATTTTATATTAATAAAACATCTCTCACATCCACTATAAAAACCACCCTTCACACCCTCATTTCCTCACACCTCTTAAGCTTCAATACTTCTCTAATCTATAATAATGAATTTTCCCTATCCCCTATACCAAGTCCAAATTATTCTTGTCTCATCAAAAGACCATTCTTAGGCCCCTTAAGGATTATCTCAAGAGGAGAATTCATGTGGTAATTTCTCTCCTTATTTTCCTTTAATCCCCTTTCAATTTCATATTCTTTTCTTTTTCTCTCCCCACATATCATTTCCCAAATGGTTTGGTAACTTCTGTATCATACATATAATGTAATTTTATGATACTAATTGGATATTATAACATACGAAAACCTTTCTCCTATTCCATCTATTTTATAAAAGAAAACAGTGTTCGTGAGGTGTTAATCTATCAACTTCGAGAACAACAGGTTTTCTTTTTTTTCATTTCAACTTTCAGTTCTAGTCATGAAACAATTTTTATGGTTGATTCATAATACATTATGTTTATTAATTCGTATATAATGTTCCTTAACTAAATTATGTACATATTACTACTTTATTAATCAAAACAAGTTTGTTGTGGTCGAAAACCCCACATTAACTCAAAAATCATAATTTAGTTCTTATCTAATGATTCATCCACATGGTAAACAATGTTATTCATTATAAAATAAATTTAACTTCTATAAAAACATTAATAACTTTTAATATATGTTCTGTATATTTATCCATGTTCTACATGAACATCAATTCACAAATACATTTTAAATGATCAAGAAAACCATAAAAACAATCATTCTCGAACAATGTTTTTAAACCCGATAACTCATCAAAAGGCCCATAATATAACATAATGAAACCAAAATTAACCCTATTAATGTATAAAAGTTTTTTCAGTTTCTTTTTAATGAATAAAATTTCATTATATAGAACATTAAATCTAATTAAGCATTCAGATATAAGGTAAGGAGAAATTATCGAAACAAACATTCATTGTTCGGGTTCTCCCTCTTTCACTTCATTTTGATATGGTTACTCCATAAAAAAAATTTATCATCATTATCTTTACTTTTTTGAGACATACAATTTTTTATTGGTATTTAGGTAGAATAAAATATTTTCCAAAAAAAACTCTTCTTTTATGAACACACCTTTTAAGTCTCATTCCATATAGACGATTTATTTAATATTTATGTTGTTCCCTATTTCTTTTGGGAACCCAATGTTTATGAATATGTTATTATGAGATGAAACCCATTCCTTTTAATGGGTTAGTTATGTTAATTTTTTTATGGAATGCATGATAAATGATAATTTTATGATGTGACAGGTGCACCTAGAATTTTATAGCGTAGTATGAATGTTTTAAAGTGACGGGTGTGCCCAGAATTATACAGCACTCCAATGAATTCGGTAAGGAGATGAATATCATGAGTAAGTGTGAAAATATGTGTGAACATGATGCTTTCTTTTTCACAATTTTGTGTCGTAGTTTACCAGTAAGCCATGATGTTTCATTTTTATGAATTGCCACATTTCAAGTCTTATATTTATGCTTCCTATTATGTTCATGATCCTTTTCATATGTTATGATTATGCTCACCACATTATTTATTATTCTTATCTGTCCCCTTATTGGTCTTCTTTCTAATCACTTTGATGTATAACTTCAGGTGACTACATGTACTAAGGAGAGGTTAATTCTAAAAAGAATGTAGAGAAGAGGAAATTGAATAAATTTTTATGCTGGATGTTGTAATTATTATGTATAGTCCTAGTTTTCCCAAGACACAAAACCGTTGGAACTACTATGTGTAATACAATTATGTTTTTATCTTTAAAATGATGAAATAGTGATTTATTAAAAGGATGGGTCAATATACTATATAACTCTAATTATTATCAATTTTATTTTTTAAATAATTAATATATCCATTCAATAAATAATACAGAGTGGAAATTTGATTGAAAATAGAGAAATATATTACAAACATTATTACTAATTCACGACCAATCAGGGTAATGATAATATTTTTTGTACCTCTTAATTGAAGATGTAAAAAATATTTGAAGGTGATACAACCATACATTGATTGAATGATAATGATTGTATCTTAAATGTGTGAGGTATATTTTTGATCTCAATGAGCATATAAGAGGAGTCGATATGAGATTCACAAATATCATAACACGAGAAATGCAACTATACTTGCCAAAGATGTATTTTGAAGTAGTCATATAATAATAATAGTCAAGGAAGAAGGTAGATATAGGCAGATTCATATAGTTACTCTTAACAAAATATTATGTGATGGTTGAACACCATTGTAATTTCTAGATATTTTAAAAAGGAAAGGAATGTTTGATAGTGTACAAGATACGTAACACCAAGCTTAAATAAACAAGTAAATATTACTATTTAAATATAGACATTATTACCAAGATATTTAATTAGATCAAAGGAATAGTATTAATAGAATTATAAAATGAATATAATTACCATACTCACTGATAATTTATTTTGTCATCAAATAATTTCTGTATTTTTAGAAAACTAGTTTTATTAATCAAAAACATATTTTATTCAAAAAGTGATTTTATTAAATTTTATTGAAAAATAATTTAATTACTTTTCAAAAAAATTTGAAAATAAATATAACCACATTTTTTATTTCAGCATATCAAAATTTTCTTACAGAGAAATTTTGATAATTATTTGAACAATTTGATTTTTCAATGAATATTTAAAAATACAGATTGTTATGGATAACTATATTTTATATAAAGGATTTAAAAGTAAAATTATGTTTTGTATCAGATTTAAAATATATTAAGATAATATTTACATTAAATAATAAAATTTTTGTTTATAAAATTTAATTTAAACTTGAATTTATGGGAAAAACATTTTAAATGTAAGATAAGTATTTTTGAGAAAAAACTGTTTTTCATTATGTTCTTCCAAATTGTTTTAAATTAAATTCTTTTATTTATATGATATTATCTCTGAAAAATAGTTTTTAGATTTGGATTCAAAACTTTCAAAAAATTTAAATAGTTCATTTTCTCTTTTTCTAATATAAATAGTAATTTTTTTTAAATTTAATTATATTAAATGATAAATTTGTTAATTTTGGTTAAAAATAAAATGATAAGGAATATAAAATTACCATAACACATACCCAATTTTTTTTGGATGGAGATAATTAAACTCTAATCACCAAAATATCTAAATTGAGTATTTAATGGAAACGTTTTCATGGGAATGGCTTATATAATATTTAGAACAATGAAAACCACAAAATATCACTTTCTTTGTCTTAAATATCTATTATGTGTCCATATAGAGAAATAGTTATATTATGTATAGATATAATATACTACTGAAGTTAATTTATTTATTTTTATGATATTAATTTATTTATATTTTTATATTTAAAGTAATTTTCATTAATTCTTATGCAACACTGATTTTTTGCATGTGCAAATAGATGAAAAATCAATAAAATTACATTACATAGAATGATAATAAGTGGTAAATTGCCAAAACACTTGATATAATATTATTATTAGAATATATATCAACCATAATCATCAAATGGTCGAATTAATGCCCATTTGGAGCCACATGATTATTATTCTGACCATTATATTATTTAATTTAGTGAAAATTCAAACATTTCACACACTTATCTTTAAAAACTATAATATCTATAATATTGGGATAAATAGATTTTATTTCAAAATATTAATATTATTTTGAAATATATATTTTTAATCTACATCATGTTAATTTTGTTTTTATTTTTTTATATTAAAGAATTACCTAAAATAACTATACAATGGTTAAGTAGTAGTGACTTAACAAGTGGAAAAATAAAATAAATATTACTATAAATATAAAAAGAAATATAATTTTAATTAAATATGGTGACCAAAATTTTTTAGAGGACTATGATATATTAGTGGCGTATAAAATGATTTTGTTAAAATTTATCTAGTTATTTATATTTTCATAACATTTATGTAATCAATCATGTCTAAATTGTAACAAATGATATTTTATGAGAATAATATTTTATTAAATTATTTAAATGTCATTAAATCTTTGAACAATAAAATGTGATTATTATAAATTAAAAAAATTAATTAATTTAAAATTTATGGGTAATTTAAACTATATAAGTAGAAATTAAAATGTTTAAATATTAAATAATTGTTATTGTATATAAATATAAAATAGGTTAACTAAGTGTCACTCCAAATTATAATGATTTAAATAGTACAAAAACCTGTTTAAAATATATTGGATTATGAGACAACAATACTATCTCATATTATATTTGAATTAATATCAATCCTGAGGAATTTTAATTGATATTTAATTAATTATAAATTAATATTTACGCATTTCCATAAGGTCGCCTCACCTCAATTATAGATGGGAATCTCCTCAATCGCATTTCACATCACATTGAGTTTTTTATCATGATAATACTCTACAAAATTATCTTCTCCAATTCCCTCTAAATATTCTAGAAGTACTTGTATTCTAAAAAGACAAATCCTAGATCGCTTTAGGGGAGATTCAAAGGAGAGATTTATAAATAGAGGGGGTTTAAATGTGAACAAAGAACATAATGACATAAGATAAAGGAATTCATACCTCAATAATCAATTCATTGTTTTAAAAATACTATTTCTTTAGTTATTCCATTCTAAAATTATTTCTGAAATGACTTATGATTAACTTATATTTTATTTCAACTTGTTTATGTGAATTTTTAGTAAATAAATATAATTGATTAATTTTATTAATGATCACTAAAACTATATGATAATACCAATGGGGATTTATAGTGACACATTTAATTCTACGAGACATATTCCATGTTAAAAAAAATTTATCTTTTTTCTGGTGTATCTACATTCCATGATTGTAATCTTTGATATATATCGTTAAATTTATAGTTAATTTCATATCCATTTAATGATATATCTGTCATGGGTTTTATGGTTCAAATGTTATTATATCAGGTAGTTATTTTTGACTTGATTTATCTTTTTTAGGAAACATGTTATTTTATGCACCAATATTTTTTTAATATTTTTATATATTTACTTTTGACTTTTTGTATAATCAATATCCTCCATTTCATGATATTATAAGTTCCACATTATTTTTTTCTTTCTTCGGTCATAAGTCATAGTCCCGTAAAAAATAGTTAATAAAAATGAATCAAATGTTATTTAAATGTTATTTTATAAATTTTCAAGTGGAAAAAATTAAAATATATTTTAAATAGTTTTAAAAGATTCATTTGAATGTTTGAAATTTTATTTTAAATGAAAAGGATTTCTAAATGTTTTCTTATTTTAGAATTTTTTTTTGGGAAAATGATATTTTTCTCATGAATTATTTCAAATGATATTTTAAAAAAAGTTCCATCTATGTTAACATTATTTGATGTTAATTGCTCTTTAATATAGTTATGATTCAAGAATTATATCCCTATTATTTTTTGGTTAGTTTATTATTATGATGAATTATTTATTTTCTTGTGTTATACATATGTATGGTTTTTATTTTTTGATAAGTGGGATATATATCTCTCTCTTATGAATTGGGTAAAAATTTATATATCATGCAATAATGATGGGAAACATGTCAATAGCCATGATCCACTCTGGGAAAAAAGGAAAACTCAATCCAATATGGGACTAAGGGAAAAACCAATCTACTATAAGGAAATGAATGTATCCAGAGATGGTTGTGTGTCCCACCATATAGGTACATCCCCGATGAAGTTCTGTGAAATGTATTGGCAATTATTCATGAATTAAAAGGAATGATATTACATGTTTATGTGTCCTCCAAAAAATCGATGTCTTATTCCACTGTTATTATTTCATGGGTTATACACTTTATTTCCAGATTATTAATGTATTCTGAAATTCCATTGTTTATTCCATGAATCTAGTATATTATTTTAACAAATAGGGTATGATCTTCAGAAAATATGCTTATGTTCTCATACCCTTATATTATTCTTAAAAATCTTCCATGTATACTTGAATTGATCATATGATATGACCATTTTTATATGTTTCTTTTTCCCATGTTATGACGAAAAATGATAAACATATTTTATCTAGATGGATTTCACATGTATCATGTTGATATGTTATTTTATCATAAGAAATTCAGGTTATTGTGGGAGATAATGTTTATCTTTTGGAACAAGTTGTTTATGTAGAAAAATTATTAGGAGCTTTTACTAATTTTGTAAAACTATAAACCTAAATGGTTCTTTTGGTATGAAGGTGATCGAATATTTCATTTTTATGTTGTAGGCTTAGAGGGGAAAATAATGTTTCATATTTATTATGATTTTTTCATTACCACTAGAACAGAAAGTGATTATTCTGGGCTATTAAATTTGTTATCAAAATAGTGGTTAGATATTTTTTGAGGTCAGGATGTTTTAAATATAGTTTATCTTAAGAGTTCGATACAAATTCATTTGTATATAAGACCATATTTTTATTGTCTTAGAAACCCCTTTTTGGTTTAAATATATGAAATTTGAAGGTGAATAATGATATTTTTGGAGACATTGTTTTTGGGGTAATTTAATGTTATTTAATTTTTGGATTCTAAATTAAAGGTATGATACAACCAATGTGGTTTAAATATTTCATTAATGTTGAATATATTAATGAATTTTATAACATTAATAAAATTTTATGCTGATTATATTTACACTATTTTATAAATAAGACATCTAGAAGGATGGGTTACAACCAGTCACATCATGTAAGGTTGTAGGGATTTATCCCACAACTGAAGGGTGATAAGGGTACATCCCATACCACTAGCCTATGTGATGTCCTGGTTATTATTTCATTATTATTAGTCAAAATATATGATGAATAATGGTTATGTTCATTTTCATAACATACTTTTTATCATATAGATATCCATTGGGATTGGAACTTTATTTGGTGTTATGTCATCAATATTATTTCATAAGTCGTGTACAATTTTGGGAATCTTATCTGATTATGTGAAATAGACCACTATAGTATTTAACAATGTAATAAAGGCTGAATTATAGTTTTAGAATCATATATGGTTTTGTTGTGCCTTCTTGTGGATTATTTTAATTTATGAAAATATTTCATGTAAACTGATGATTATTAGAGTAATTAATTTTTAGTATGATACATTAAGAGTGACCGGTGTTATTTGGAGGTAAATAATAAAATTTATCTTTGAAGACCATGTGCTGAAATCATTATGATTCATGGGTTTCAATATTAGTAGATAATTCTTTTGACAAAAATTATGGTTATAACTTTTAATATGGAAATTGAATTTTGGAGATTAAAATAGTTTTTTTATTATTTATATATTTTTTATTTTGGGGAATTATCTTTTCATGTACCAAAATTTTTGGTTTTTTAATGTCTCGTGATAATATAAATATATGGTTAATATTTTATGGATTATGCAATACATTAGAAATTATTTGTATCCCCTTATGTGTGAAGAATTCTACTTGAATACTCATCATCTGGAGAAAAAGATGTTTTGTGGTGTAAATTAATTAAAGGATGAGACTAACAATTTCAGGTAAGTATGTTTCCTTATTTTGATAGTATGGATGGTAAAGGTATTACATAACAATAGGAAAAAAACCTTTAAATAAAAATATTAAATAAAATCCTTATTCCTTTACTTTTCTTACTAAAAATCATTGGTCGTTCAACCCATCAAAGAATTATATTTTTGGAATGGTTAAATTTATAATGAAATTGGTCTCTATTCTTCTCAATCGGAACACGATAGTTATTTTTCTCATAAACTTCAATATATTCTTCCATGGATTCCTAGTATGTGTTATCATAAGTGACATTTTTTACTTTCCATTTCCTCTTTTCAAATTGATGATTTATTGACCTTTTCAATTATGCGGTTTAAATAATTGTATTTTGAAAATTGAAACCCCTAATTATCGGATAAAAGATCATATTGAGAGCAATAACATTATTAAAGGTTTGGATAATACTATATATTCATATTTTTAAAGGAAATAATGTTTTGAGATGTAAAACATATGCAACACCAAGCATAATCAATAATAGAATGTTATCATTTAATTGTGACCATTATAACATAGCCATTAAATTTGTTGTAATGAATAGTGTTAATCGAATTATGAATTATATATGATGTTCATAATAATTTCTAATTTATTAATTCACTCTATAATTACATTATTTATAGTAGACACACTTTAAGGAACAAAAACATTTTTTCATCAAAAAAAATAATATTTTTTTGGCTTTTTATGTAAGAATAAATTTTTTAATTTATATCACTTTTAGAAAAAAAAAATTAAAAACTTAATAAATTTTTTAAATTCACCATATAAAAAAAATTTGTAGTGAAATTTTAATAAATTTTTGAACATTTATATTATTCAACGGATAATAATTTTTTTTATTTTTATTCAAAATTGTAATTTATAAAAATTATTTAAATGTTAAATTATATTTTAAATTTTTTGAAATATAATTACTTCTATTTTATTTAAAAAATTAAATTATGGTTTATTAAATGTATTTTAAAATTTATTTTAGTAGTAAATCATTTTGAATTTAAAAAATGTATTTTCCGAATACAATTTTATGTTGTGTTGTTTCAATTTATTTGAAATTAAATTCTGAAACTTCTAAAATTTTAATTTTTTACTATTTAATCCAAATTTGGAATCATTGTATAAATTTTTTTTAAATAGGTACCTTTGATGTTGGTACATTATGAATAGGAACATTGTTAATTTTTTTACCATGATAAAGGATAAATTTGGTAATTATCCTTAAAAATTAAATGAAAAGGACTCTAAAATAACCCTACCGCTTATCAAAAATTTATTTTATATATATAATTAGATATTTAACACCAAAAAATTGAAATTTATTTTTTAATGGAAACATTATCATGAAAATGACTTATATAATATTTAAATCAGAGAATTTCACAAAATATATATTTATCTATGTTAAATATATATTATGTGCCCAAATATGGAAAAATTAGGTTATGAATGAATATAAAAATTTAGTGGTATTTATTTATTTATTTTAATGATAGAAGTTTATTTTTACTTTTTATAATTGATATAATTGAATTTAATATTTATGAAACAATGTTACAGTTCTTGTGAAAGGTGATGAAAAAAATAAAATGATTTTAACTAAAATGATATGAATTATTAAATGACCAAAATACATTAATATAAATTATTTTTTGATTATATTTGTATTGTAATCATCCATGGGTCAAAAATAATGACGATTTGAATCCACTTGAATAAGATTATAATATTATATTACTTAATTTAAGGAAATGTCAAACATGTCACACTCTTATTTTTAATAAATATATTATTAGTAATACAAGATTAAAAACAATATATTATTGACTATAAATATTATTTTTATGTATATATATTTATCTACATCATGGTAATATTTTTTTAGTTTTTATAAATTATATAGTTAACATAAATTATTACAAAATGATGATTTCATAATTATTCAACTAATTGATAAATCAAATAAATGATATTAAAAATATTAAAATAAATATAATTTGAATTAATTGAGGTTAACCATTAATTTAATGGGACACTATAACATATTATTAGTGTATTAAATTATTCTTTTCAATGTTATCTTATTGTTTTAATTTCTTCGAGCTCAATGTAATAGACAACTTCAAAATTAAAATAATGATATTTTAGGAAAATAATATTTTATTAAATTATTCAAATATTATAAGAAATTTAAAGAATAAAAAATTATTATTATATTTTCTAATATTATATATATTCACTATCTATGTAAAACTGACACCATATTTGAAAAAAAAAATCTTTTTTTAAAAATATGTTACCATACTTAAATGTAAAATTTGTTAACTAAGGGTTAACCAAATTGTAAGGTTTAAAATAACTTGTCTAAAATCTATTGGATTTTGGGATTAAAACTATTTTTTAATTTTAGTTTCTATTCAATTTCCTTTTCGTGATATTTTTATTGAGTTTTTATTTAATATAAATTAATATTTTGGAAATTATAAAATATCCCCTAACCTCAATTGTAAAATGGAACCTCCACCATTAATCCATCACATCACATTATGATTTCAATATTTACCACTATTTTCCAAAATCTCATCTACAGTTCCCTAAAAAATTCTAGAGGTAAATATCATCTCAAAATACCAAACCTAGAGTAACTTGGAAGAGAATGAAATGAGAGGTTTGGAAGAATAGGAGGATTCAATGTGAACAAGTAATGTCTTGATTTGAGGTAATGGAATTACTAACATAGTATCCAATTCATTGGGTTAAAATACAATTTCATTAATTATTTCATTAATTGATGATGTTTTTAATGAATTATTATTATCTTATGTTGTATTTCCACATTTTTTATGTATATTTATAGTGGAAAAACATAATCACTTCATATTATTAATGATAACTTCAATGATATAATAATTATAAGGTGGTTTATAGTCTTAATTTTATTTATGTGATACGTGTTCCATATTCATCCATTATTTTTGGGTGGATACAATTCTCATAGTGGTTATCTATGATCTAAATCATTAAATTATTGGGTATTTACACATCAATTTGATGAACTCTCGTTCATAGGGTTTACAGTTCAAATGTTACTAAATGTGAATGGTAATTTTTCACATTTCTTTTTCATTATGACACATGTTTTGTTATGAACCTATAATATTTTAAAATGTTTATACACTGGGCTATTACATGATGTATTATTAATGACTTTATTTTATTCATATTATAATTTTAATGAATTTTTTTCTCTCTTTGGTCAGAAATCAGTGTTCTCTGAATATAATAATTTCTAAAGTGTTTTAAAAGTGTTTTAAATAATATTTTGTTCATTTTTAAGGAAATGGATTTCAAAAGGGTTTTAATTTTTTTCAATGATTCCATTATAATTTTTCAACTTTATTATCAAAGATTAACGTTTTCTAATTGTTTAATTATTTGTATATTTTTTGAAGCAGACATGAAATTATATTTATTATTTATTTCAAATTATCTTTCTAACCCCTTTTCTATATTTGATTAAAATATTAGATGTTACATATTCCTTAGTGGGGTTATGATTCAAGAATTCCATCATTATTTTTTATGGTTATTTTATATTTATGATGAATTATTTTTGTTATTATGGAAAAAATGTGTTTATATTTCATTTTTTTGCGGTTTGGACCAATACCTCCTTCCAATTCGTTGGGTAAAGATTTATATATCATCAGATACTAATGTTAAACAAGTCAATGGGCTTGATATACTATAAGAAGAAACGGAAAACCAATCTAGTACGGGATGATGGGTATACCCGATACATAACAAGGAAGGGACCATGACTTGGGATGGCGGTGAGTCTATTTGAGTAGGTGTAGCCCTATGATGTGCCTTATTATGTTGTTCAAATGAGACCTGATTTATTGAGAATGATATTACATGATAATGTGTCTACCGAAAATTCCATGTTTTGTTATGATGTTTTTTTCGTGGATTATTATAGTGATTTAATAATGATATATGTCTAATGAACTACCATAATTTCTTCTATGAATAATTTATATGTTATTTGACATAAATTGTATGAGATAAAAATTTTATTATTATATTATCATAGACACATGTTATTCATAAATATCTCACATGTTTTCCCTTACTAAGCATCTAAAATCATCATTTTCATGTTTTTATTTTTCTCATGTTAAGAGGAACGATGATAAATAAATATTATCAAGTAGTATTTGACAAGGACGATGTTGATGACATATTTTGTAATAAGGAAATATGGGTATATTTGGACATAATTTTTATCATTATGAAGCAATTTATTATAATTGATAATTGTTAAGAGTTTGTCATAATTCTCAAAAAAATATAAAACTAATGGTAAATGGGTATGTAAGTAAACCAATATTTAATTCTTATATTTTTGTTAATATGAATATTGTTTTATATTTTTTAATGTTTTTGACTTTATAATATAAAATACATGTGCATATTGTGAGCTATTGCAATCAAATTGACATAGGCATTCTTCAAATTCCATTCATTCAAATTTGAAAATCAGATGATGCCACTAGTGACATTGTGAAAGGGTTTTCTAAGTGTCCCCTTAATATGTACATAATAAGGATTTATTGTTGATTAGGTGACCATGTTACTTAATTTTGGTTGATTAAAGAGACACAATCTTTAGATGATCTGGTAAAATTATATGTATGGGTTGTTTATGACTGTATAGTGTGCCATGGTGTATCATTATAAAAAGGTATATGATGTTAATAACTCATTTGTCACATTTACTATTGAAATAATAATGAAATCACGTACAAATTAGAATAGAATACCATCTTATGACTAATAGAACTTTAGAGCACATGATTTTTTATATTGTCGTAAATTCTCAAACACATGTCATTGATTATTCGTGTTCAAGAGAGATTTATATTATAATAAATTTGATAAATTATAGTAATAGTTATTCTGAATTTCTTAAAATGGGGCCTCTCATGGTGATGTATGTGGGACCATAAAAAAACTAATCTATAATGGATAAATGAAATAATGGATTATTTTATGAAACTAGGACATATAAATGAGCTTATATAGTGTACTCAAAAGATCAATAAGTGTTTTATTACATCGTCATGAATATATTAGTCCCACAAAAACCTGTAATGCTAATCTATATTTTTTTAGGCGGGCAAAAAGACATATTTTCATTATTCCCCATAGTTGGGACATAGTCGATTGTATAGAGAGATTAGGTTAGAAACTAGATTAATGGATCTATTTGGGATTATTCATAGGATTTTTAAAGGGATGTATTTAGTAGTATTTTATCAGATATGTTGTTTGATTTCTTTAATATTCCATAAATCTATGATTTTGAGATGTCATATGGGCTATTCAATTATAATCAACATTGATGATGTCTATTTAGATAATGATATATTGTTCAATGTTATATCAATGAGCATAGTGTAATAGTGTGAAAAGATACAGTATGAATCATTTTACCCATGTTAGATGTGTGGTGGTAGTCCACACATGATCAGGAGGAGATCTTGGAGAATGTAGTGGATATGTGATCAAAATTGATGAATATTTTTAATAAAAATCCCTAATGATGCTTCTATATAATTAAATAATATATATATATGGGAACATTACACCCATTGAAAATATGTGACCTCTATTGGTTGTAGCTTTCCAAATAAAAATTATCTACCCCCACCCCCACCACCACCACATCATGCATGCCACTCCCCTCAGGAATCAGCTCCATGAAGTACCTCCCCCATGAAAACGAATGATAATGTTTCCACACCCATATTCAAAGCCTTTTACGAACTAGATCCACCAATACACCTAGATCCATAATCAAATAGTTTGATCTATATCAATCGTCCACCATGAACCAAAACATCCATCGCATACCAGATCCTTCACACATCGTGAAACAAATCTGCTACCAACCATAGAGATACTTCCACTATTAAATGTCTGACATAATCACCTCACACTCCCTTATCCCTCACATAACACCATAATAGAGTTTTTTATTCTTCTAACCCCCTCTCACTCCTCTATAATACCCTTACATAACAACTTCTAGAGTCGCTTCCACCACTGCCTCTGATCTTGGTAATTGTCAACACCCCCTCTCTGTCACTGTCAGTGATCTAGTTGTGACTACCCCCTAAACTCAATGAAATTCCATGTTCATCACTCCATATAATTTAAACCTCTTGATTCATTATTATTTTGAAACACAATATATTTTAACATTTTTATTTTTATATTATCCTTATATTGATTATCATTATTCAACATTTGATACATAAATTTACAACCCAATTCAATGAAATATTCAACAACAATTTGAAATTTTAGTTTCCTTAAAATACATTATCGATATGTCTTTCAAAGAAAATTTCAATTTTAAGACCGTAGTTGATAAAACCCACTCTAATGAATAATATTGGTCCGGAAAGATCGAAATACTATGAATATATACACATATACACCCATGGAGTCAATCCTATAACCTCCTATATGGAAAATCAGTTACAAAATTTTCTAACAATGATGGAAATGACAATAAAATGATTAATAAAAATTGATAATAGATATATTCAATAGATATTTTGATAATTATGATAATGATGAAAAACATTAATATTTTTTAAATATATTGTTTTCAATTTTGAATTGTAATTTAAATTTTTATAATGATTTTGTTAAAAAAGATATATATTATCATTTATCATAAATTATGCTTGATGTACTTAAACCCCATTTGTAAATTCATTTTATGATAATGATAATTATGAAGATGCTAAATATAATTTTTATTATATGTTATTTTATGATCTTCCAAATATTTGATTTTGTCTTTATGAAATTTATTATGATATGATCCATTATGAAAATATTTATTATCATATTTTTATTCTATAACTGTAATTATGTTGAAAAATTTACCAATAAAATACTATTTTCATATTTAAAACATTTAAATTAATTAATTTTCTATATGAACTGACCCCATCCTTTATTATGTGCTATTTTTTTAATATAACCTTCCACATTTTCTTTCATATACATCATTTTTTTCCCCCAAAAAAGTGAAATATATCAAACAACCTATATTAATATAATTTAAAATCATAAATGTTAATTAAATATATAATCTATTCTAAATTAGAAATACATAATTTATTATATTAATTTATTTTATTGTTAGACTAACATATCAACGATAGTTAAATAACATATTTTTATATAGGCTATTGTTTTGATAATTAATTCATAAAATACTCATTTGTCATATATTGATACATATTTATGATTTTTTCACATTATTAATATTTTTAAAATCCATTACTTTAATATATACTATACAAAAAATATTTAGTCAAATACAAAATTTTATATCGAAAAATAAATCTTATAAATAATTTAATATGTCTTAAAATAAAATGATTGATTCATTTATGATTTTTTGTGATTTTTTTGGATGAGAATCAAATGAATTCCACATGAAAATGGTTAATCATTATTTTAAATGTATAATTTGATAAAAAAAATTATAAAAATTCCACCAATAGGTAGTCTTTTGTAGATGTTAATGATTTTTATAAAAATAATAATATGGATGATAGTTTGGTTGATCATCGAAGTAGAACATCTAGATAATATTTTAGGTGAGTTATGCTATTTATTAATTTTACAAGAGTATTTCCTAGCGACTATATTAGTTTTCTGTGTAGAAAATGTCAAAACAGATATCAATTAACAAAACATTCGCTGAGGGAGAACCTATTCTATAATGGGTTTATAAAAAAATTATAAGATATTAAAACATCATGGGGATGAATAAATTTTATTCCATCATAATAAAAATATTTCAGATGTATGTTTATGTAATGACTACTGATTTGATACATGAAATACGTACTTAAATGGTATGATGGAATATAACTCCCAGAGTTTTTGTGAGTTTTTCTTCAAATAGATATAACTTATGCATATATTACCTTACATGAAACATCAAATTAAGAATGGTATACATGCAACATTGGGATAACATGAGTTGCAGACAACACAATGTTTTTACAAAAACATGATATACTATTAATATTATTTTTCGAACATGGCCATTAAAATGAATCAATTAAACATAGTGATATAAATAGTCATAACTAATTATTAAAAATTCATTACAATTATTTTTTATAAATAAATTATAATTTCAAAAAGATTCAGAATTATTCAGTAAATTCATTACATGATTCGATAGTACTTTTTACACCAATTAATTTTTTTGATTCATTTTTTGAACATCAATAAAAATAATTTTTTACAATTTTTTAAATTTAATTTGATAAATTAAACGAAATTTTTTAATCATAATTTTATAATTTACTCAGGTTTAATTTTTGGTATTTTTTTGAAAAGATTCATTTTTAATGAATAGTGAACAATAGTAAATTTTAAATAAAAAATGCATTTTTAATCTTGTTTATAAAGATAAATTATATTTAAAAATGTTTTTAAAGTAACGTTAGTTCAAAATTGAAAAAATTATTACAATTTTGTTCATTATAGCCACTTTTAAATTAATATTGGATATAGAAGCACTGTAATCTTTTGATCATTTTTGTTTTAAAAACATTCAATCTGGTCGGGTCTGCCTTTATAAATTTAAATTTAAATTTTCTACTTATAAGAATGTCATTTAGATAAATGGATTCCACAATGTTAATAATAAAAAATTATATTATTGAATAATTAGAAAATATTTTATGACCAAAATGAATAGTTAATATGGGAAAAATTATTTAGTGTGGTTAAGTTAAAATGGGTTTACTGAGGGGATAAAATAAAAATATAATGTAAAAAATGTCAAAAAACATGTCTTTATAAACAATTTTGGATATATATATATTTATTATCCAATAAAATATACAATATATTTTAATTTTAATGCTCTATTCATGGGAATTATGTTATTATTTTGGAGTCTTTGTGGAAATTTCCATGTTGTTCTTATATTGATTCCTTTCCCCACATATAGAAGTCCCCCAACATTGTTCTATATTAACACCTCTAAATCCATTTGAATATTCCATTACCTTCCAAAAAAACATTCTAAAACCTCTCATATTATTTATGAATTTATATTTTGGTAACAAATCAATCCAAGTTAGGCCTTGTTGTAAACCTATAGAGGGTACTAGAAGAAGAGGAAACATTCTTCCACCAGTATTTTTATTTTATTTTATCATAAAACTCTATAAATTATTATTATATAACTAAAACAATATATCATCATTATCATTAATATAATAGTATGTTTTTATCTTATGCTAATAACCTAAAACAATCTACACATCCATCAAATGGGCAGTGAAATCATCATTCCTGTTTACGGTGGAGTACCACCTCGCAAACCAATGTCACTAATTTTTCTGTTAGCAACTATCATGGTAGAAAATAGTGATGAAATTTTTGTTTCTATATTATATTAGTGATAATATTATTCTTATATTATTATTATACAACATATACGTTTCTTCTTTCCATTTTTTGGGAATACAATAACATTGCTCTTGTGTACAACTTGCTACCATCACATGAAGCAAAGTGATTCAATCACATATGGCAGAAAATATATCAAATATGGGTTTAAGGAAAATATTAAAAATTATGACAAAAAAATGATTCCTTAAGGATTATATATCTTATTATTTTCTTTCTTTTAGACTGGAATGAAAATAGAAACACTATTAATGGGTTCATGTGACCTACTATCTCCATGAACAATGTATTTCATTATTCAGCAATAATTTTTATGGTTTACTATTGACCCATATATATTAAAAATATATGTAATTTGTATCATTGCTAAAAATATTTATATGATTAAATAATGACCGATTTAAGATGAACAAAAATAACAAATCCAATATATATACAAAAAACAAAGTGCTTACTACCTGAAACGTAACATTAACAAAGAATTATAATTAAATGGAGAATAAAAGGAAATATAGAAGAAATATATTTTATTTTATATATATATTTAATAGATTTAAAATAAATTAATATTTGTTATACTTTATTTTTTAATGTGTTTGATGGATGTTATTACTTAAGGTAAGGTATTTATGTCCAACTTCTTCTTTAATTCCATGAGTCACATGACATATTAACCAACTTTTACATTTATTTAAAATATATAATTCCAATTAATTTATCTAATGATTATTATCCTTAAAATTATAGTCTTCTGAATATTAAATTTTGAATCTGTCTTTCTTTGTATTCTTGGTAAACTGTTAACAAATTAGTTAGGTAGTTTTGTCTAAATTTTTCATTATTGAGACATACAATATGTTAGAACATTTATTATTTACGGAGGTGTATATACAAAACATTTGACATGTAGTATGCTTAATTAATTTATCTTCAATTTATTTTTAGTTCCATTTTATTTTATTCCATTTTGGGGAATATGATTCAATGTCCCAAAGTTGTAGTAGAGTAATGATACAACCACATCATTTATCGAGACTATTTATGATTATGTTTTTGAAGATAAATTTGTATTATCCATCTATAAATAAACACATTATCTTTTTTATACTCTTTCCATTAATAATATTATCATGTGATAGAACCTTTCTTCAACTCTTTGGTGTTTAGTATAATGAATAAAATATATTTATACTAATAAAACTGTATTTATCCCTTTGTCAAGAAATATGTTTTATTCCCTAACCATAATTTCTAGAATAAATTATATTATTATAGGATTAATATTTAAAAAATTTCATTTCATTCATTTTTATTAAAAAAATTCAATGGAATCTTCATGTTTTTCCAATAAAATGCTCATTTGGATTTTATTGAAAATTTGAAAGGAATATTTATATTAACTTGTAAAGAATTAAGGAAATTATCTATATTCATGACCATTGTTTTTTTAAAATATTATATTATACGTTTTTAGGGTTATTTTCAAAAACAAATATTTCCAAATAATTTATTATTTTAAATAAACTATAGTCGTAAAGATATTTTTCTAAATAAATTATTTAAATGATCAAATAAAATTAATATCCATCAAATATGAGTTCATTTTATGTTAAATATGCCTCATTTTGGACGTGGTATTATGATACCCTTTTTTCAATGATGTGTTTAAATTTCTGATAGTCAGTTCTTTGTGAACAATTTTTATCTTCCATTAGTTTTATAATGATAAAAATTTTATTAAAACAACTAATTTTTTCACAGGTCATATTGCAATGATATGATGGATGGATTTTGAAACATGTCCCTTTTTTATATGTTATAATATGATGAAATGATTATGAAACTCATTTAATTTAATGGTTTATGACATGATGATTTTTATAATCTTTTGGAATATATAAATATATATATATATATATGATTTTCATTATGTGATGGGTGGGACCAATATATTCATATAATTCATTGCGTAAGTATAGATAAATATGTGTCACGAACCAACCTGGGTCGACTGTGAACCGGTCACCCGAGAGGGTCCGCGACATGGCCCGAGAGGAGTTCCCGATCCTCCCAGGCTGGCGACAAGCGACATGGCATTGATAGAGGTTGAGGGAATGATTTTTCCCAATATAAATAAATAATACAGTGAAAATAATATAGAGCATCATAGAAAAGATAAACTAAACAAAGTGACTAAACAGGAATAGAAGAAAAATAAAACTGACCAAACAAGACGTCCAAACAAACTCTGTGTGACCTCGTGGGTTGCTCTCCAACTAAATGATCAAGCGTCTCCCTAGGCAAGCGCACTCAAGCTATAGCCTGCACAAACACTAAAAACAGAAAATAAATATAGGTGTGATTATTAAAACTCAGTAGTCTAGCCCGATATCTATTCCCAGTGCAATACCTTTAAAATAAAAGAAACATCATTTCAAGTTTGAACTACAATTTATAAAAGTATGTTTTCTAAATATTCTACTTAAAAACAAAGTACGAACCATTGCCCATAACAATTTCCAAATTTGAGTTCAATTCATTAGTGTCAATGGAATTTTCGGAAAAGGGAATGTGATGTTTATATTTTTAAATTTGTACAAAGAGAACTATCATTTGAAAACCATTTTTAGGAACCTAATAAAAAGAAATTTACCACTTTCCAAGGAAAAAAATACACCAGAATGCAAAAAGTAAAACACACAGCAAGGGCAATGTAGGTATACATGTGAGCATCATAATCACTACTGCAAGCAACAAAAGATGAATAGACATGGGTGAACCTAGGAGATCAAGAATAAACCAGAAGACACCAATACAAGAGAAATCATCCTTATTGACATGTCACGATGAAATCAAAACGTGCAATACGCTCAACCATCCTCTCTCAGGCAGGTCGAGGGAAAATCCCATAGTAATAAACCCAATATATCTACCTACTATGGGCCACTGGTCAGAACCATAACCTACCATTGCAACAATCATTCTTAGAATATTCTCTCAATATGCCATATTCCCATGTCTCAAGTGTTTTAAAAAGGGGTGAGCCAAATGATGCCAACCGAGCATCCATTCATATACATATATATATAAAGCACAACAGGCATCACCCCGAGCCACTCTATGGAACAACCTCTTGCCTTTAAACTACTCACGTACCTGGAAGCCTTTAAGCGCGGCCTCCCAAACATTCAATTGGGACCAAGGTATGAGAATAATAATAATAATAATAATAATAATAATAATAATAATAACAAAAAAATAATAATAATAATAAGAATAATAAGAATAATAATAACAACAACAAAAAATAAAAATAATGATAATAATAATAATAACAATAATAATAATAATAAAAGTAATAATAATATTAATAATAAAAATATTATTAAGAATAATAATAATAATAATAATAATAATAATGACAATCATAATAATAAGAATAATAATAACAATTATAATAATAATAATAATAATAATAATAATAATAATAATAATAACAATAACAAAAAATAAAAATAATGATAATAATAATAATAACAATAATAATAATAATAAAAGTAATAATAAGATTAATAATAAAAATATTATTAAGAATAATAATAATAATAATAATAATAATAATAATGACAATCATAATAATAAGAATAATAATAACAATTATAATAATAATAATAATAATAATTAGAATAAAAATAAAAAAAATAATGACAATAATAATACTAATAATAAGAATAACTATAATAATAATAATAATAATACCAATAGAAGTAAAGGTAAAAATAAAATCCACCTTCTAGGGGGGAGCATCGCTGTATGGCGGATCAGCGGAGGCTGCAGAAGTGAAGAAGAGGTCGCAGGTGATGGGCTGCGGCGTAGAGGGCACGAGTGCGGCTGGGTAGGTGCAGCGGACAGAGGAGGACGCTACAGGGAAGATGCGAAGGGAAGGTGGCGGCTGAGGAGAGACCCGGAGTAGGGGGGCTAATTCCAAGAGGGAGAGGTTAGCGCCGGGTGAACAGGGGGTGACGAGTCTGGGATTTCCGGCGGTGCTGCTGCTGTGAACAGAGGGTAGGATGGTGCTGAAGAGGTTGGGTTCCTACAACGGGGAGCATCAGGCAGCGGGAGGGTCGAACGATAAGGGGAGCGCACCAGGGTGAAAACAGATGGGGAAGGGGGAGGTTGCGGCTAGAAGCGGTCTGGTCGGGGGGTGCTAGCACGCTGCAAGAAATGAGGAGGAGCGGCCGAGGGTGGATGGGCTTGCGGACTGCAGGAGTCGGATGTTTCTGCAAGCTGAAGGGAAGACTGGCGACATGCTACAGGAGGGAAGCAGGAGAGGGCACTGCGGATTGGTGCTGCGTAGAATAAGGGTGTGCCGGCTGCGCACTGAACAGGGGGTGACAGGGGTCCTGCTTGCGCCGCACCTAAGGGAGGCGAGGTGTTGGGGAAGGCCGCTGCAAGCAGGGGGGTCCGTTGGCGTGGAGGCAGGGCAGCAAGAGAGAAGGAGATATGGGAGAGGTGGCGGCCGGGAGAGAAGAGCAAGGAAAAGGTAAGTGGCGGCGCGCCGAATTAAGGGGAGAATAAATGGAGAGGAGAAAAAAAACGAGAGCCACCAAAACCCTAGAGAAAAACAAAAAAATGTAATAAAAAATAAAAAATAAATATATACACAACAAAAGAAAGAGAAAAAAACAATTTAAAATGTTATAACATAATAATAATAATATTAATAATAATAATAATAATAATAATAACAACATCAAATAATAATCATCATAGTGATAAAATAAAATAAAAACCATAATGATGTTCTTGTCATTTTAATAACAACTAATACTTAATGAAATAAAAATTTTAACGACGCAACAATCCATGCACATTCTAATTACGAAAATATATTTATTTTAATTTACTCATCTATTTTTCGAAGGTGGAAAGTCACAGAAATTCTGAGCGGATCCGCGTGGGGTTTTCGAAAACGCGTTGCACCCAAGAGCCAATGACGTCAACTCGAAACAGACACTTTTTAACATAAACTCAAAAATATAATCCGAGACTGGACACGAACCCTAGCAAAATAATTCAATGACAAAGAAATCATAAAATTAACTAAATGCACGGGTCGGGGTGTGACAATTCTATCCACCATAACGCTTTCCGCCCCCGGAAAACCACCACACTATCCTGCCGATCGATCAACACCTAAGGGTTCCACACAACACGATCAAACCTCTTATCCCAAGGACATCACACTGACTACCAGCGGGACTAAACCTCATTTCCCTAAATAAATTACCATCATAGGGGAGGCCTGAAAGGGCTCCCCACCACAAGAACTCGACTATCATTCGATAACGATTCAAGAGAAAACCCAAGGAGACTCACGGTGGGTCTCCCCACCATAAAGGACCAACCTATTAGAGACCAAACAGAATCCAAAATAGGCTAGAACCGGGCCTTACTCAAGCTAGAAAGAGCACAGCTAGGACCTTTTAAACCACTTACTCCCATCCGAAAGGGATAGAAGCTTAAATGGATACTTTGCGCAAACTAAAAACCCTAACCCCTCGGGTGGGGAGGAAGGGACTGAGGACTAGATCAATGAAACTACAATGTACAACTACCCACGACCCATCACTTCGGGATGGTCACAAACCAGGGCCGCAACTGATTTACATCAGTGGCCCACACAAAGTCACATATCAGCAACTTACATCCAAAAGGCACAATTCCCGACATTACGTTAGGGATAAGTCCATCGCACACTTTAAGAAAAGAGGAAAACTACAACGATAGAGAAACCAGAGCAGCAACACCAGAATTATCTCACCACACGGTAGAGGAACAACCTTAACCAGACTCCTTAATGTTTCCCTCGGGGGTTCCTGACTACGCGTCGGCTTCACTCTGAGACCTTTTGGCTGGAGCTCTGATGGATGAAGCATCTTCTGCCTCACAATCAGGTTCTGAAAATTCCTTCAAGAAACATACCTCTTTTAATTTGATCAAAGAATAGACAGAAATTCGAAATAAAAACCACATTGGTATTGAAAACTGGAGTTCATCAAAAGACACACAACATCCCATACATGTCAAACCCCAAAACACCATCAGTATAGCTGTTACGATCAAAGATCCCTTAAACTGAAAGGAAACTTACACCAGAAACATTGAACAAAGACCCAATATCAGATTACTTATGTGAACTTCCTCTGCGATTCTTTCTAGCTACGCCCTGACAAAATCGTCGGAAGTGACCCAGGCGTCCACATGCCTAGCAGGGCTTCGGAACGCTTGGGCACGACGACTTCTTGTGACCCCGCTTGGCACACTGGTAACACACAATAATATCTCGCTTAAAAGAGGTTGATGAAAGATCATGAGGCCTCTTGATTCCATGACCTGATCCATCCACTTCCATTTTATTACTTATTTCCTTTCCAGAGTCTTCACCACTGCTCATAGGGATCGAAGGAGGGAGGACTACATTGAGCACTCCTGCCATCGCATCTTCGAAATGAAAAGTATGTCTTACCACATCGACAAAAGAAG
Source organism: Viscum album (assembly GCA_963277665.1). Classification (NCBI taxonomy): domain Eukaryota; kingdom Viridiplantae; phylum Streptophyta; class Magnoliopsida; order Santalales; family Viscaceae; genus Viscum; species Viscum album. The sequence goes on from OY728161.1 coordinate 261,411,196, forward strand.
TTAGGTTGGACTCTAACACCTTCGACTGTAGATCAGGGCGGAGACCCACCTCAAAGCGTCGAGCCTTCATGGGGTCATTCTTGGAATACTCTGAATCGTAAGGCACTGGCTCCACAAAGCAATGGAAATATTCCAACACGGATCTGTCGCCCTGCTGAAGACAACACATCTCCATCTCCTTTCTCACCCTTTCTTCCTCAGAGAAATATTGACGAATGAACGAGGATTTAAAGAACTCCCAAGTAAGCTCTTGACGGGGCTTATTCCGAGACACTGACTTCCACCACATCCAAGGTGAACCTTCAAGCATGAAGGTTGCAAACTTGACCTTGAACGACTCGGATAACTCAATGAGGATAAATTCCCTTTCAATCTTACGCATCCACTCCTCTACCATGGAAGGGTCTGCTTGACCATAGAAGAGAGGTGGATCTAGCTTCCGAAATTCAAGCATAAAATCCTTAGGTTGATCAATCTCATTACGATCACCCATCGAAGCTTCAAAGGGATAACTGTTTGACAAGGAAGAGTCATAAACTCAATCAAGGCCAACTCAATAAATAAAAATCCTCAAAACCCAACACCACATATATGAAAGGCTCTAAACAAAAGAAAACAAGCCATCATAAAATCAAAAAATTTCTTTTGAAAGCATGTTTAATTTAAAACAAGCTTGGTGGGTTAAACCCTCTCAATTGGTATTCATTAGAGTCTCACTCACATGCATGTATCCGTGCCACCCTGGGAATCCATCCACCATACCAGAAATCCATCCACATTTCCAACATACCACAATGCATGTGAGCACTCATCGAAACACCAATGCCAAAATGCAGCAACTTCATTTTCCAAAAACAATTCATTCATACCGCTTCTTTTAAAAAAAAATCTACAAATTAAACATGTCATTTAAAACAACCATTTTTTTCAAAACCAACTATTCTGATTCAAACCACTTTCAGAACTCAAGGGAAACCCAAAACAACTCAAACATGGGACTACTGTCAGTGGGTGACTTGACCATATGGTTGGCGGCCATATGCCAAACAGGTCACTGACACAGAGAACCTTCTTGGACCATGCCCCTAGCTCTACATGGCTTGCCAGGCCGTGTGGGTTAGGAGGACTAGTGTCCCAAACTCCCTTTGTCATATCCCAATCGCAAAACATTTCCATAAAAACCTAAATAAACAAATTAATTTAGACTTCCCCTGGAAACTCGAGGATCAGAACGAGCAAGAGTTCACAACGATCTTCCCGCGCCTACCCCTCGAGTCCCGACAATCCTACTCCATCTACATTGACGTCCCAAATAACAATGGGCGCTCTGAAAATCTAGTTCCGCTAAGAGCTAACCTGCTCTGATACAATTTTTTCAAGAACCAACTCGGGTCGACCCTGAACTAGTCACCCGACCGGGTCCGCGACATGGCCCGAGAGGCGTTCCCGATCCTCCCGGGCTGGCGACAAGCGCCAGGGCATCGATAGAGGTTGTGGGAACGATTTACCCCAATATAAATAAATAAGAGAGTGAAAATAATACATAGAAGTGCAGAAAAGATAAACCAAACAAAGTGACTAAACATGAAAAGAAGAAAAATAAAACTGAACGAACACGACGTCCAAACAAACTCCGTGCGACCTCGCGGGTCGCTCTCCGACTCAACGATCAAGCGTCTCCCTAGGCGATCGCACTCAAGCTATATCCATCACAAACACTACAAACAGAAAAGAACTATAGGCGTGAGTATTAAAACTCAGTAGGCTAGCCCGATATCTATTCCCAATGCACTACCTTCAAAATAAAAGATACATCATTTCAAGTTTGAAATACAATTTATAAAAGTATGTTTTTCTAAATATTCTTCTTAAAAACAATGTACGAACCATTGCCCTTAACCATTTCCAAATTTGAGTTCAATTCATTAGTGTCAATGGCATTTTAGGAAAAGGGAAAGGGATGTTTATGTTTTTAAATTTGTACAAATAGGATTAAACACATTCATTTGAAAACCATTTTTATGAACCTAATCAAAAGCAATTTTCCACTTTCCAAGGAAAACAATACACCAAAATGCACAAATTAAAACACACAGAAAGGGAAATGTAGGTATACATGTGAGCATCATAATCACTATTACAAGCAACAAAAGATGAATAGACATGGGTGAACCTAGGAGATCGAGAATAAACCAGAAGACACCAATACATGAGAAATCATCCTTATCGACATTTCATGATGAAATCAAAATGCGCAATATGCTCAACCATCCTCTCTCAGGAAGTTCGAGGGAAAATCCCATAGTAATAAACCCAATATATCCACCTACTATGGGCCACTGGTCAAAACCATAACTTACAAGTGCAACAATCATTATTAGAATATTCTCTCAATATGCCAGATTCCCATGTCTCAAGTGATTGAAAAAGGGGTGAGCCAACTGATGCCAACCGAGCATCCAATCATATACATATATATATATAAAGCGCAACATGCATCAACCCGAGCCACTCCGTGGAACAAAAACTTGCCATTAAACTACTCACGTACCTGGAAGCCTCTAAGCGCGGCCTCCCAAACAATCAATTGGGATCATGGCATGAGAGTTGTCCTAATATGGTCTTTATGAAAACATTTTAATCTCTTTCCATAAAGTGGAAAACGTGCATTAAATACATTTCACAATCACTACTCAAAAAAGGTAAAACTTCTTTATAAGACAAAACCCAGTTTAAAACCATTTAAAGAACCCCAAAAACACTACTTCACAGGCTGACAATATTTTTATAAACCAAACCAAAACAATACATTTTATTTTTCCAAATAACCTTTAAGAGCCAACCAAACAACTTCTCAAAAAAACCAAAGTACTTATTCACGCTTCAAAAGAAATCATTTCTCATTAAAACAAAACTCTATTTTATATTCCGCAAATTATGTTTAAAATCCAAATGGGCATTCTTTCATTATTGGGTTTCTTCATGTGAAGAAGATATTTCATGTGTCGTGTATAAAATAAACGGCTCTTTTTACACTAAATAATCATTTAAAAATTACCAATCTAACATTAAAAATTAATTATCGTATATTATCTCACATTTATTAAAATTAATAAAATATTTATTTTGAAGAATTATGGTGCGAAAACAGCATGAAATAATATAACTTAAATTTTAAAAGCAGTGAAAAGGGAACCTACCTCAAGATCAAGCGCGATGACAAAACAACCTCGAAACCAAGGCGTGATGACACAACGTGTGTCCGAAACCACGTGATAAATTCCAACACTCTGTATAAAAAATATCAAGGACTCAGACACATACAAAAAAACTCACTAAAGCACGCGAAACCAAGCGGCGAGAAGAAACGCTCACCTTGAACTAAAGCGCGGCGACAACGGAACCTCGGAAACAAGGCGCGGTAGTGGCGCTCACTCGGAAACGCCCTGCGCGGGTCCTAAAAATCCTAAACCAACAAATAAAAACTCCTCATCAATTAAAACCCATAATCCAATAAGAGTACAATGATAATAATAATAATAATAATAATAATAATAATAATGAAAATAATACTAATAATAATACTAATAACAATCATAATAAGAATAAGAATAATAATAATAATAATAATAATAAGATTAATAATAATAATAATAATAATAATGACAATCATAATAATAAGAATAATAATAACAATGATAATAATAATAATAATAATAATAATAAGAATAATAAAAATAACAATAAAAATAATAATAATAATGACAATAATAATACTAATAATAATAATTACTATAATAATAATAATAATAATAATAATAATAATAATAATAATAAAATTAAAGGTAAAAATAAAAGACACCTTCCAGGGGGAGCAGCGCTGGATGGCGGATCAGCAGAGGCTGTAGAAGTGAATGGGAGGTCGCAGGTGGAGGGATGCGGTGCTGAGGGCGCGACTACGGCTGGGTAGGTTTAGCGGACAGAGGAGGACGTTACAGGGAAGATTCGATGGGAAGGTGTCGACTGAGGAGAGATCTGGAGTAGGGGGGCTAATTCCAAGAGAGAGAGGTTAGCGCCGGGTGAACAGGGGGTGACGAGTCTGGGATTTCCAGCAGCACTGCTGATGTGAACAGAGGGTAGGATTGCGCCGAAGAGGTTGGGTTGCTGCAATGGGGAGCATGAGGCAGCGGTAGGGTTGATCGAGAAGGCGAGCGCACCAGAGTCAAAACGTACGGGGAAGGGGGAGGTTGCTGCTGGAAGTGGTCTGGTCGGGGGGGTGAAGGCACGCTGCAAGAAATGAGGAGGAGCGGCCGAGGGTGGATGGGCTTGCGGACTGCGGGAGCTGGATGTTGCTACGCGCTGGAGGACAGACCGGCGGCATGCTGTAGGAGGGAAGCAGGAAAGGGCGCTGAGGATAGGTGCTTGGTAGAAGAAGGGTGCACCGGCTACGCACTGAATAGGGGGTGACGGGGGTCCGGCCTGCGCCGCACCTAAGGGAGGCAAGGCATTGGGGAAGGCCGCTGCAAGCAGGGGGATCCGTTGGCGTGGAGGCGGGGCAGCAAGAGAGAAGGAGAGATGGGAGAGGTGGTGGCCGAGAGATAAGAGGAAGGAAAAGGTAAGTGGCAATGTGCCGAATGAAGGGGGGAATAAATAGAGAGGAGAAAAAAAACGAGCTCCACCAAAACCCTAGATAAAAATAAAAATAATGTAAAAAAATAAAAAATAAAAAATAAAAATATACACAACAAATGAAAGAGAAAAAAAATTTAATATGTTATAACTTAATAATAATAATAATATTAATAAGAATAATAATAATAATAACAACAACAACAAATAATCATCATCATAGTGATACAATAAAATAAAAACCATAACGATGTTCTTGTCATTTTAATAATAACTAATACTTAATGAAATAAAAATTTTAACGACGCAACAATTCATGCGCATTATAATTAAAAAAATATATTTATTTTAATTTACTCATCTATTTTTCGAAGGTGGAAAGTCACGCAAAGTCTGAGCGGAGCCACGTGGGGTTTTCCAAAAATTGTTGCGCCCAAGCGCCAATGACGTCAACTCGAAACATACACTTTTTAACATAAACTAAAAAATCTAATCCGAGACTGGACACGAACCCCAGAAAAATAATTCAATGTCAAAGAAATCATAATATAAACTAACTGTACGGGTCGGGGTGTGACAATATGGACTAAATATGTTATGTGTGAACCTTATTAAATGTTTTAAATGTCATGTGTTAAACTGATTTCATGTTTATAATGTTATATGTGAACCCAAATACATGTTCACAATATTATATGTGGAACTATCATTCAAGTCCCTAATTTTATGTGTTGACATGTATTTCATGTTAATAATGTTATGAATAGACCATTTTTTATGCCCATATGTTTTTTAAGGACTTTATTTCAGTTAAATAACAAAATTAGTCAACTTGTCTCTATTTTTCCATTTTCATAGTGTTATAAGATGATATTTATGTCATAAGTATATGTCTTTGGACATTGGTATTCTCTCATTGACCATGTTCATTGATTCCCTTATGAATAATGCCTTATCAATTGATGATATTTATTCAGTGACTCACAATTATGATCTTTGATATGCATGATACTGTTTTCAAATTTTTTTATTATGTTATAAAGATTGGTTTTATTTAAGGTATCCCTATTAAGTGTACAAAATTGTACGAATGTTGTCGAAATAATTTAAGATATTTCACCAAAAAAACAATTTTGTTCCCTTTTCCCCAAAGCACAAAATTATTTTGGTCCTCCAATTTTTTTTTATTATTATTTGATTATTAATCTATAAGATTAAATATTCATGATTGGAATTCTTAGTTCAAAATATTTGTTAGAAAAGGATATTTTTGGTTAACCATTGTGAACTATAATAATAAAACATTAGTGATATATATTGAGATATTTTTAAGTGTATGTCTGTATATGTCTCTATGTATTAGTCTAATGACGAGTCAATTTATGGAAAAAAATTAACTAATATTGGTAAAGGATAAATTGAGTCGAATCAATGATGTTTAATGCCTATATGGAAAATATATATGGATGTGTCTCAAGAATAGATTCACCTAGGGTTAATATCTCTAAAAATGGGGCATTGAGATAGTATTAATCACCACATAGGTCATGATAATAGGATTTTCTAAAGAACTGGTATGGAAGTCATGGGGGATATGATTTTGAAATTCAAAATCTCATAATTAACCATCTTCAAGGATTTAAATAGGTGATTACTATAAATGATATAGGATAAACAAAAGTTTTCATGGATTAACAATATGTTGTCATAATTTTTTCACCCATTAAGTGATTTATCGTCATTATGTGGGCTTTATAATCATTTTTTTCTTAAAATAATCACGTTGGTTTTTCCTAATGTCTAGAAACTAATCAAACTTTGTTAATATTGAATCAAACATTAAATTCAATGATTTTCATCCTGACCAACCAAATATTATTGGATATTAAATGAAAAACCATGTTTTTAGGATCACAAAAATTTCTAAATCTATAATACATAATGGACTTCTATATGATTTAAGGAGAGGAAAAATTTTTATTGAGTCCTTCAAGAGGAAATACAGACCTTCTATAAGCACTTTTGATAATCTTTTTATTATTGTGTAATGAATCAATACCATTGAAAAGATATTTTTTGTACTCTATTTTCTAGATCACGAAAATTTATATATTAATTTTATAACTTCTAGATGATGTGGAAGATCAATAGTGTAATATTACAAATAATACAATTTAATGATAACAAATTAAGTCCATAAAATGGTATGAGTTTAAAATCCTATTCTGCAGTATCTACATTCCATGTATTATTCATAAAAAAATTTAGAATGAATTTCATGAAATTAAGAAAAAGGATGGTGAATATTTTGATACCTTTGATTAACTTTTTATGAGACTTATGAGGTACTCTTCAGGTTATATAATTCATTCTAAATTTAATGTTGAATGATTCCTCAGTGTCTTGAAACCTAATATACGAAGGTACTTATTCATCAGGGACATTAGATGCTATAATGGAATCGTTTGATATTCAATAATAGTTGAAATGTAATATAGGAATCCTCTTATTTTTAATTATATGGAATATAAAATGGTTTTCCATGGAAAATGTTTTGATATGTCATAAAAAGGGAATAAATTTTTTCAAAACTGTTACTTTAAAAAAATGTAGGAAGTATCACATAGGTGATTTTCTAAAAAGAATAATAAGATGTTTAATGGGTGGGAAGCCGAGCCAATTAGAAATAAATGTATAAGTTATTTAAAGAGGTCAATGAATGATATAAATAAATAGAGTGATCTAAATATGATTCATCATATATACATTAGGGTTTCATGTTGATGGAGATTGGTTTGTATGTGAATAAAATCCCCAATCTAATGGTTAATTCTTATGGTAATACACAACAACCACTAATGAAAATAGAAAAATAGAAAATCAATTAAATAACAATGGATGATGTGAATCCTGATAAAAATGAAACATGTATCCTCCCTTCCATAGTAGGTAATTTTATGTATTATTTTCTATTAATCGTCCCTATGAAAATATATTTTTTTATCCTTTAGTGAAATTTCATGTGACCTACTACAACTAAGTATATTCTTAAATAATGGAATCACATTTAATATTATATCAATATAAGGATGAACATAATAATACAATTAATTTTTTTTATATTAGATCATATTTAAGTAATAATGGGTAAATTAATATTTGGAAATGTATATGTCTCTATGTATGAATAAATAACAATTTTTTGAAACCATCACGGGTTTATGATTTTATGGTTGATCAAAAGATCAATGTTATTAACGACATTTTTTTTATTTTATGCGAGGAGAGTTTTTCTTGATTAAGTATATTTTAAGCTAAATGTGCATCAATACAATCTTTTTGTTTTATACATTTTAGTGAAAAAATATATTTGAGTTGGAATTTCATTAGACATTCATGACATATGATTAATGATACTTGTTACCATTTATATTTGTCTTATCTTTTATTTTGAGGAAATTATGGGTTATATTTAATCATCTTATGAATTCATTAAACATTATTTTTATTAAATGATATTTGCATTTTGTCCTACATACCATAATATTCATTAATAAAGTAGTAATGTTTCTTTGGGTACAACATTAAATTCATTCGAATAGGGTCATGGAGTTTACTATTAAAATTTTCCAATATATTCAGAAACATCTTGATACAGTGTTATGTTTTAGGAATATGGATGATCCTCATAAATTTTTTCATTATAAGGGAAAAAATAAAACACTTAATCATATACAAATATATCTTTAATGTATTTTAATAGTGTTTTCTATCAACAGAATCATATAGTTCAGATTCCCTAAAACAATAGATTTTACATGAGGATATAGATGAATCATTATGAATCCATTTATATATAAAGTAATTATATTGAAGAATGAAAGCTATTGGAGACTTTGATAGTTGGTGAGATTTTAGTGATGGTAAAAGACAGTTAACATCATTTATTTATATCAAAAGTTTAAAATATATTGTATGCTGATAATTGTCAACTTGATCTAGCATTTGATGTGGTGAGAAGGTATTTCGATGAATTTTTCCACAGAGGAAGAAATGGAAAAAAGATACATTTGTAAAAAAATTGAACATATTAGTACGTTAAATTAATGTTTGGTTCATCCAATGAACACTTTTGTGTCAGTTAGTTATTTCACGTATCACTATTGAGGATTTCCATGTCGAATCCATCATATATACTAAACTCAGTGGTCATACCATTAGAGGATGATATTTTATCTGAGGAATTACTATTATATAATCTATAACATATTGATAATGTTATAAAAAATAATAAAACTCACATTTTCGATTTTTTGGTGAAACATCTAGTTTGTGGATGTTGTGTGGGAACTTGATGATATGATAAGGCAAAATTATCCTCAGTTTTTTCTATTAGAGTGATGAATTTCAAGGGGGAAACTCATTTTAAGGGGGAGGAATGTAACCCGATAATTTTGTGTCATTTTATTTCAAAAAAAATGTAAATTTATTTGTTATATTGGGTTACAAATAAAATTATGTTAATCATGCACAACATGAAAAATTGGGTCAATGAGTATTACACACAACACTGGTTTAAAAAATCAATTGTATATTATTATTATTATTATTATTATTATTCAAATGAAACGATTATAACCTAAATAATAAACATATTGATATGAATAATAAAATACAATTTTTGAATATTATATATAATGTTTTAATATAAATTTTACATATTCCTAAAAAAATGTCATAATTTTTTCGTAAACTCGAAAATGTTTTGAAAATACTATTATCTCCAAAAAATATATTTTGGTTTAGTTTTTATAAATAGTAATAAAAATAATTTATGAAATTTATAGAAAAACAATTGGAAATAATGAATCTTTTTTTAAATGAGAATATAAAAATTATCTTAATTTTGAATTTTTAGATATTCCTAAAAATATTCATTTTTTATGAATAATGAAAAATACAAAATCGTATTTACAAAAAAAATTAATATTAAATTTATATATAAATATAAATTATCTATTAACACGTTTTTCAATTAAAATTAAATAAATTATTCACCAAATAATATAATTTATGTTATTTGGATTAATTTCTTATTAAATTTTGATATAAAAATATTTGAACATTTGAACATTTTCTCTTTTAAATATGAATTTTCAATGTAGTTGTGGGATTAATTTTAAAGTAAATATTCTAAATTATTTGAATTAAATATGAAAAAATAGATTCTATATTTGGAATGAAAATAATTTCAATAATATAATAATGTTAACATAACTTTTTCCCAAAATTATTAGTGAATATGGTAAAAATTAATTACTCATGTAAAAGTAAAAATGGGTTTACTAGGTGTTAAACAAAAAGGATATGGGGTTTAAAATGACCAAACATAAGTCTATAACATATTTTATAGGATATTTGCATATGGAAACATCAAAATATATAATATAGTGTCATGTTTAAGAATTTTTCTTGTTAATGACTTTATTATTTCTATGTCCTTTAAGAATATTACAAGTAGTTTCAAAGTGGGTTCCTTTCCTCCACTTATAAATATAGACCACAAACATTCACTTATTAATACCTATTATGCAATTTTTCTTGACAAAAACGTGTCTAAAGAAATTAAAAACATCTATTCTCACATCCAATAATCATTTTTTTATGTGGAAATCTATCCTAGTAATGTATTGGTGTAAACATAAGGAGGATACCCAAATAAGAGGTAGAGTTCTTCACAAACATTTTTATTTTATTTCTTCATCAGACACATTCAATTATTATTATAAAATTATTACATGACATCATATTAATATTAAATATTACAATATTTTTTAATGTTATGTTAATATACCAAAACCATGACCCCTTCCATTAAATGGGTTACGTAATCATCATTTATGTTTACAGGAAAATACCAACTCACCAATATATATCATTACATTTTATATTACCTCCTCTTATTGATGGAAATAATGCTATATTTATTATTTATACATTATATTTATTATATTATCATTATTATGGAGTTATTATATCACATGTTCCATTATTATTTCCACTTTTCTGGAATATAGTAATTTCGCATGTCTATACGGTAGAATACCACCCGACAGAGCGATGTTATTCATTCATGTTTTACATGAATGTTTTAAATGATGGTTTTAAAGAAAGTATTTTATAGATATGAAATATAAATTATTATATAAATATATTATTTTATTTTATTTTATTTTTATCAATCCATAGAAATAATATAAACATCATTCAAGTGTATAAACAGTTTATCGTCTCTATGAATGATGTTATTATTTTTACATCTCTAAATATTATTTATTATTATAAATACATAGATAAAAAATTATATGAAATTTTTGAAATGTTTATAATTATTGATATTAAGAAATAATTATCAATTTAATAAAACAAAAAATTACAAATCAAAACATATATGAAAAACAAAGCTATTCTTAAATGCAAGGTTATATTAACATGGAATTGTTAATTAACAGTTAATAAAGTTTCATAATAATATTATATATAGTATTATATATATTTATTTTTATTTAATATTTGATTAATAAATTTCAATTTATTTTAAAATTGTTTTGAATATGTTCAAAGAGTGTAATGATTTAAGGTCATGAATTTCTATCTCACTTTTTACTTATGTGTGACACATCCCACATTCATTACCTATTTATATTATGTGATTTATATAATGGTCATGAATGTTTGTAATTATTATTATTCATAGATTTATTTGGGTATATATATATATTTTTGGATATCACTTACATTGGATTTACAATTCAAAAGATAATAAATCAGTAAGGGATTTTTGTCACGATTTACCTTCTTTGAGACAATGATATATTATCCACGTGTATTATTTAATGATGTGTATATTAAAACCTTTATAATATTAAAATTATGAATTTATTTATCCCAATTATATTTTCAGATCAATTTTATGTTATTCCATCTGGGGTAATATGATTCAAAGCTGCTAAAGTGGTAATGATTTTCTATTACAACAGTATAAGTTATCAAGAATTATTTTTGATAATATTTCTAGTTATAACATATAATTATAATACTCTATATAATATAATTAATTTTATTATAATCTTTTTATTCACGATATTTTAATGTAATAGTAAATTTTTTCAATTATATGGTACATTAAATAATTGATAATTGTTTTTGAAAATGATTTATTTTTATCCATATAATTTAAAAATACATTTGTATCCATTATTTGTTTTTTTCACAAATATTTAATATTATTTTACATTTCAAAACAATTTATGAATATTTTTTAACAAAATTGAGGAAGGAATATTTTTTTCACATATACGGGATGAATAAATCTTCTATAATCATGAAAATTATTCTCATTGAATCTTCATTTATATTTTTACTTTCTTATTTTAAAATAAGAATAATTTTAATCTCTTTATGAAATATAACTTTTTCCCAATGTAGTAAGGAAATATTTCTTAGGAAATAATTCTAATGATCAATAAAAATAATTTTCCATAAAATATGACGTCTATTGATGTTATTTATTACTTATTGGGTAAATTATCAAAGAATACAATTAATTTTCATTCTATGAATGGTTAATTTTTATAACAGAATTATTTTTATGAAAACCCTTTCTCTTTTATGGATTATGAAATGATTAAATAATTATTAAACCAACTTATTTTTCAAGTTGTCCTATTATGAATAAATGTTGACATGATTATGAAATATGCCTCTAATTCGTAGGTTATGATTTGATGAAATTTTTATGAAACCAATTTCATTTCTTGGGTTATGATATGATTAATGTTTTATATTATTTTGGCACACATGTGCATTCTTTTAATTATGTAATGTGTGTGACTTATATTTCTCTCCAATACATTGGGTAAATATGCAAAACTATTGATTAAATGTGTAATGTGTGAACATCATGAAATGTTCGAAATTTTAGGTGTGAATCTAATTCCATGTATACAATTTTATGCATGAAAATGATTACATCTTCACAATTTTATTCATAGTCACATCATTCAAGACCATAATATTTGTTGTGGAACTATATTTCATGTCCATGATGATATCTTTGGACCATCTTGTATGTTAATAAATTTATGAAAGGACCGAATTTTGTGTTCATAAATTATTTAATGAACCTTTCAGTATTTATGCATGTTAATAATGATATAGAATTACGTGTTTCACAAAAATATACATTTAATGCCAAATTTTGGCTCTCATGGACCATGTTCATGTATTTCCTTATGATCAATGTATTTTTTACTTATAATAATTTTTATATGTCTCGTGATTATGATATTTGATATTCATGTTTTGGTTTTAAAATCTTATGTTCATATTCTAATTCCCTTAAATTCATGTTATGCTTTAATATCTCACTTGTTTACCCTTACTGATCATTTAAGCTCACACTCTTTAATGTTTCCTTACCACAGGTTATGAAGAATGATTTTATGATAGGTGTGTATATGATAACTAATAAAGGGGAAGATCTTTGTGGGAGAAAATTATGATCTTTCACCAAATTATTAATAATTTGATTTATGTTTCTAAGTGAACTAAACTATTATTTTTCTCTTTCATTTGTTTCTGTAATTTATTGATTATTCTTATACAATGATTTAATCTGCTTGTTTGGAGAGCCTGAATATATAATGGTTTATATCATGAAGGAATTAATATCTAAAATATTGAGAATTTTTTGATCAATAAGTTCTCTAGTGAAAATTTATATCCATTTAGATTTTATGATGTAGTTTATAATTCAAAAACTAAATTATATTATGTTTGGAACCCAAAAAATCTAAAGTAAGAACATTTTCTTTGATAGCATGTTCTACACAAGAACATAATCTTATAAGGTAATTTAATATCTTAATACTTCAAAAAATATTTAATATTTAAAATTTATTTTATATATTTCAATGTATACAAATTTAGGTTAGCATGCATTAAATGGAAGTGCGACCTTCTTTGATGGATGGAGTTACACGCATGATAGAGTTTTATTAAAAAATATTATTTTATAATATAATGAGATATAAACTATGATTTATTTTAGTAGTTTGGACTGTTAGTAACTATCAAATGTTAATTATCTTTTGTACCAATATTTAATCAATTAATTGGTTAAAAAATAATTATAAATGAATCTAAAAATCAATCCAATATAATGTGAATACTTTTATAGGGAAAAATATTTCTCTAAAGAAGTTGTTTTATGATAATAGATTAAACAAATAAAAATTCATTGGTTATATTAATGAAATATATATATATATATTCTATTGAATTAAATAATTCATATATTCATCTATATGGTATGATAGGTATAAGATTCAAACAAAATCTACATTACACATAAAAAAATATTTTAAAAAATCTATTTTACAAATATTCAATGGATAACCAACCTTAATTCAGAATTATGACACATTAATTGAATTAATATATCAAAATTAACTTCATATTTGAAAAATAATGATAATAATTACATTAGGTTCAATGTTTTGATATTTTTTGGAAAAATAATGAATTTTAGTTCAAACCCGTTATTTCATATAATTTCATTATAAGGTTAAATTATATATTTAACTGGATTTAAAGTTTAATTACATAATATTTTTTTAATTTATATAATTTATTTCATTGAAATTAATTTTTCATTGATATTTATTATAAAAACATGACATGCTTTTGGACATTTTTTACTTTAAAACAATTATTATCATCATAACAACGGGATTAAATTTAAAACAACTACTGCCAATTTTATGATTTGAATTTGGAGAAATTGATTCCATATTTGGAACCAAGATAATTAATAATTTATAATAAAACTATATTTCTTTTTTCCCAAATTATTAGTGAAATTAATTAAAACTAATTGCAACTATTAAGGCAACATTAATCTTAATAAAGTACTAAACCTTTGACATAGGGCCCCAGTTGACCAATCCACATGTCTAACACCCATTTTATGGACACAAATATACCATGAAACTTTATTTATTGATTATTTATGGGTTTTTTAATCTTTTTTTAGTTAAAAACATGGGTATACCTAATTTTATTTCAAAAATACCAGGTGAGTCTTTTTCCTCCCTTATAAAAGACCACCACCTCTCCTCATTCCCCACACCCATGATAAGACATAATTTAATCCAATATCATCTTATATAACTTTAAAAAACCATTTAATAGACCATGGAGGATCCATTTGGGAATAAATCCTTCCCTTGAATCCTTTTGGTACAAACCAAAAGTAGTTACGTGATTAAGAGATAATGTCTTCTCTTATGTTTTTTTATTTTATTTCCATTCTCAAACCCATATTATATTATAATTATATTCTTGTATAACAAAATTAATATTATAAATAGAATAGGTTGTTTTTATACTAATTTTCTTACATACACTTACACACACATACAACTAATGGAAAATGAACATAATATCTTTGTGTACGGCAAACAACTATATCATGAAATGATGATTATTCATATTTACATTGTCACCAATCATGGTGTTCATTATATGGAATATATTTTTATATATTATATATATGATATTTATTTTTGAATTATACTTGTTTAATCCATTCATTAGACATATCATTAATTCATTCTATTTTATGTTTATACGAAAACATCCTTTTGAGGATATGTGGACTAATCTACCCTTGAAGTGATGTGATTCATTCACACTATACATTGAAACAGTAAAATATTGATTTAATTAAAAATTTGGGACATTAAAAACACTATATAATATTTATGAAATAATTTCCATTTAATAAAAATACTATAAATATATAAATAAATCATTTTCGTTTTTACCCATTCACACACTTTAAAAGTGATAACGTTGCTCATGGACATGTGCACTACCGCCTCCTCAACACGATATGATTACTTTTACCTCACAAGAATCATATATATAAGTATATATGATCAAATAATATTTTATTTATTATATAATTATCATTATTTAAATATATTTTTTAACATACTTATTTCCATAAGGATCATTGAAAATGAGAACGTTACTCACGCATTCGTACAGCCTACCATCTCCTTGAGTTTAATGTTGATTCATTTTTCATAAAAATAATTACTGCTTTTTTTTTAATTATAATTTATTTATAAATGTGAAAAATATTTCAAAATTATTATTCTATATATGATAAACAATGACAGCATTTGACACATAAACCAAATTTGGTCAAAACGCCCAACATAAATGTAACTGATAATGTAATTGAAAAAAATGTAATGAGTGAAATAAAATTAAAGATAAATAAGAAGAAAAATTCCATAAATTAGATAATTAACAAATGATTATTATATGGGTCTTTAAAGGACGTTCACACAAAAGGAAACTCAATATAAGGGATTATCATCAATGTTTTTACATACATGAGACAAATTCCATGTTCACCACTTACATTATTTGTGTGGTTTATATACTGCCCATTTTTTATATTATATCCTGAATTCCTTTTCTTAATGTTATTTATTTATTTAATCTAATATTATTCCTTCATGAGGTTTATAGTTTATAATTATTCAAAGTGGTATGTGACACATTGGATTTCTTAATCATTATTTTTATCAATAATAAATTTAACGATCCTTCAATGGTATTTAAATTTGATGAAATTATATTATCATTTCTCAATAAACCATTTAATTTTCTTCTCCTATGTAAATTCTTGACTTTTTTCAGGTATTACTACCATTTGCGCTCTTTAGTAATCAAATTTTTTTAGTTTGTTATGAAAACCCTTATTGATTTATCTTTTTATTCAGAGAGCGTATTTTCTTCTATAACTAATGTTTTATTAAAAAAATTTCCAAAATGATTTTAAAATGAATATGTAAATATTTTTCCCCCCATTTTGTATTTTACCAATGTTTTACAACAAATCATTTTATCTCATTATAGATAATGCATTTTTCTAACACTAGTTACCCTGTAAAAATAATGTTTCTTATTAACACATACGATATGTATATATTTATTTTTAATCATTTTTATGATGCTTACTTATAATTTTTAAAAGCTATAATTTTAGAGAATTCTTTAAAATGAATTTTAAAAATTAAATTATGTTGAATTGTTTTTCAAAATAAGGTTATTTTCATAAAGATTATTTTTAAATTTCTTCTTTTATATCATCAATGACAATAACCATATACTTTTACATCACATAGGATATGTTGTGTTGATACCATCATTATCCATCCCTTAAATTTATTTTATTTATTTTTCCATGGATAAAATTATCATTAACATTCATGATATCTTTTAATACCATTGAAATATTCTATTTACATGGATTATTTGACATTGAATTTCCCATAAGTATCCATATCTACAATCATGGATATTAATATTTATTAACCCATTAACAATTTTACATGTGGTTTATACTTTAATTGTTATTTGATTATTTGGGGTAGATATTGATAATTTTGTTTTCTTTATTCTATATGATTATTTCATAGGGCATATTATTTATTTTGATTATGAAAGATATGGAACTTTTTGGATGAGTACAACACGAGTAGGGACAAGTTATAAATAGACCCTCGATGAATCAGTATTCTAATGGGATGATTTTTTTTTTCATAGCCTCCATAAAAGGGATATTACTTGGTATTTTGTTAGCCGACATTGGAAAGGTCGTTACGGTAATGGTATCATGTACCTAGGAAACATGGTGTCTAATAATCAAGAATTTAACTCATTATGTTTTAGTTATTATTAATCAATGAGACATTATGTCGACATATCTATGGAGACATTTCATTTTCAATTCATTTTTTAAATGGCACAAGTTTTAGTTTCTTACAATTCCATATTTTTATATCCTTGTCTAGTTATTTTAATGGAATTTTTTTTCATTCTTAATGATTTATTTATCATTCACTCCCTTTTGATCGTATTGATTACTTGGTATGTGTGTTCAGTTATTTACCTTACCATCTTGACTATTCTTATTGATTCATTATTTACTACACAATAATTTTCTCTTACTGAGCATTTGAGCTAACCCAGATTATTTTCATCCCACATAATCCAAGAATCATACTATATACTTTATATAGTTATTTACTAGATGGATTATAGTTATCCTAGAAGTTATTTTTTGATATAAATAAAAAAGTAATTTTATTAATTAGTGTATTCTTTTATCATGTACGTGTCTTGTTTAACAAGACTACTAAAATCTCATTCCATTTATATTTTATTCTCTGTAATCATTCTAATGTAATTTATAGAAGACCCTATATCCAAATTATCTGGGGTTACATTGATACAGTTGGTATTTGAAGAATTTTAGTAAAAACCTTGGGAACATGACAAATGAAAACATATGTTATTGAATAGAAACCTAAGGTATAAAATAAAGAAATTTATAGAATACTATCCTAAAATTTGTTTAATGTATAGATTTTTGGGGTCTTGTTGAAATACATCCCCATCTAGGTACTCCAAGTAGATGTGGTTCTAGAACATATATCAATAGGAGTATTAAATACAACAAGGTGTTCTGATCCAATGATGGGGTGATGCGATACATGACAACGTGCCTTATTATGCAACAGGTTTGACACTCCTGGAGGATTTTCGTAAGATAATCCACATTTTCATTACAAAATTATATGATGAATTTTAATGGATAAGGATAAAGGATAATAGAGGAAAATCCTAAGGGGTTTTAGATTGAAAATATGGTTTCATGATTTTCAAATCCTATAGATTATATTATGGATAAAATTTTAATCAAGGAAGGGCCTATGTTAAAATAAAATGGATGATATATTTTTGTATTAGGGTTGTGTTGAAAACTTTTATTAAAAGTCCATTTAGTGATTAGTATTATTAAATATATTTCCATCATATGTATTTAGAATATTATATTAATATGGTTTATTAAAAGAAAACCTATATTACAGGTGACGACCTATGAATTCTGGTAAGGCAGCAGGTATTGAACCCATGATCAGAGGACGATAAGGGTTTCACACCTACCACTATCCTACGCAATGTCCTGGTTAATTCTCAATAGAAAAGTAATTATGAATAAATGTAAATGATGAACATGTAGTATATATTTTGAAGATTATAGATTAATATATTTAATATATTGGGTTTGGAAGATAGTTAAACAAAATAGATATACCATTCACTCTTTTATTGTCCATAAGATCCTTTAAAATATTATTCTAGTGCTTCGGACATTAAAAAATTATTAATAGTAATCTATTAATGTTAATTGTGGAATGAATTATATTTTGTTCAAATCAGAGACACATGTTTGGATTGTTCAAATGAAATTGGAATCACTCTGTTATAAATATTTCCTTATATTCGAGGTCAGTAAAATAACTACCCAACGCTAGGAAAATGACTTAGAAATAAAATGTTATCATAATACCTTAATTTATATTGAATTGATTGTCTCATAAATCATCTCAAATTTATGGTTTTGAGTCATTAAAATTTTTATTTATTTTTATGTAGTTTTTGAATGATAACCTCATTCACTGCCTATAAATATTTAGACCTTTTTCTGCATATACGTATCTCTACTTTCCATTGATGTTCTCCTATATACATATCTAGTAACATGGTAGTCCATGTGTCCTTTGCACATTACATTATAATTTTTTTAGAGGGAGACATATGAACCCCACTCACGATGTGGGGTTTTAAACATAGAAATTACTATACAATGTATCACCATGATCGAGTCTAAATTACTAGGATGGAATTTAAATTCGATGGGGAGAATGGGATGCCCCGAAAATCTAAATTAAAAACATTATATTTGATAGCATGTATGACACATGACACCAAGAATGTAAGGTAATATAATATCCATATACAATATAATATATTTAATATTTATAATATATTATATATATTTCAATTCATGAAACACTAATTTATCACATGTTTCATGCAAGAGAAATCTTCATTGATGGCATTCATTTCACACTAAACCATGTTTTTAGAAACAATAATATATTAAAATATAATTTCATATACACTAGTGGTTAATATAGTTATTATTAATAGTAAATAAACTAATGAAATTTAATTTTTAGAAAATATTTAATTAATGAATTGTTAAAAAATTAATTATAAATGTATATAATATGTAATTGAATATAATGTGAATATTTTTATAGAAACTTTTTTATGCTAATAAAGTAATCTTACCATAAAATATTAAAATAATTACAATTAGTTAATGATATTAATGTAAAATATATATTGTATATTAAATAAAATATTTTTTATATTCAATCATTAGGTTTTATATACATAATACAAGAACGAACTCTATTTTTCACATAAAACCTATATATTTTTAAAGGCAATTTTAGCACCTTATAATATATAACCAATTTTAAATTTGATTAATGAAATTTTAATTGATTTAATAAGTCAAAATAAACATTGTATTTGAATTAGATTCATAAGAATTTGATTAGGGTAAATTTTTTATTTTTTATTTGAAACATTTCATTTTAATTTAATAGTTACAAATACTACATTTTAGATCAAAACAGCCTTTTATCTAATTTATTTAGAAGGTTAAATTATATTTCTAAATGGTTAAAAGTTTAATTAGATATAATTTGTATCATTTCATATAATTTATTTCATTCGAATAAATTAAATTTTAATAGTTATTATAAAAAATAGCAGACATTCTTATGTTTTTACTTTAAAACCACGCATTGTCGTCCTGCCAGTGAGATTAAATTTTAAAAAAAAATCGACTTATATGATTTGTAATATGTAAAAATATATTCCATATTTCAAATTGACATAATTTATAATCTAAATTACTATAAAATTTTTTTTTGACCAAAATTACTAGTGAATGAAATTAAAATTCATTACAATTATTAATGATAAATTAAGCATAATAATGGACTAAACCATTAACTTGGGGGCCAAATGACTTATACACTTGTCCAAATACCATTAGATGGACATATATTCAGACATGAAATTTCCATTCATGAGTTTGGTTGGTTTTAAAAGACTACTATTATGTAAAAATGTAGGTACACCTAACTTCCGTTCAAAGATAACATGTAAGTCATTTTTCCTCCCTTATAGAAGGCAACCTCCTCTCCCCATTCCTCACACCTCTCAATTGTAACAACCGAAATTATTATAAATTAGGTTCCCCATTTTGATATAATTAAATTTTTTATTTTTTAATATTGCTATAGAAAACACATGCACTTCCTTGGTTATATCATATTGCATTCAAAAGGCCGTTAAGAATCATTACCATTGATAATATAATTGTTAAATAATGATCATGTGATTGATATAAATATAACGAATTGAACAAATTCAATTCACTTTGAAAAAGGAATTGACAGAAATGACTATTAGAATTTTTCACCATGAAACCCATTTATTATATCTTTGAGGGAGTTAGCATCTCTAGTAATTTCCCCTGACCAAGCCCAAGCTAAGATCCAACAACTAAAGCATGAGTAAAACTGTTTGCGGGAGAAGTTCCAGCTCATCGATATCATAGCCCAAACAATGTTCATCGTACAACCCAATGAATGTATCATTGTCACACACCTAACTCATAAAAAATACGATGTTGTAAAAAGGGAATATGTATCAGTACCTTAATAATAGGAAAATGTGTATTCTATAGAATAACTAATATATTTTCAATTGTACTGTTACATTATAATATATTTTCATTCAATTAAACACAAATTGTATTTTTGGGTAAACAACAACTTCCATTATAGGATTTATATTGATGAATTAATGTTTTTTTATGAAATAATATTTTAATAAAATAATTGTATTAAATAGTATTTATTAATTATAAATGGTCATATATTTTTATTAAGTGAAATGTAATTATTATACGGGTTTCAAAATTGTTGTGGTAAAAATTGATAATTTATTCAATAAAGGAGGAATATTATTTTAAAAAAGAAAAAAATTATTTAGAAAATTATTTGTATAAAATAAATATTGTTTTTGGAACCAGAATGTCTAAATTAACAAACGGTGAATTTTTCATAATTTTCTCATATAAATGAAATTTTGGTTAAAAATTAAATATCATATAAATATATATTGTGTTTTATGACATCATAATGAAAAAATGCTATAATAAATACTATAATTGGTATAATAATAAAAATATATGTTTAACTTTAAAATAATATGTTGTTATGTTTATGTGACTTATTTTATAATTATTTTTTGAATCCTTCAAAAAAATATAACATATTTTATGATTTTAAATTCATTTCATTAAATGATTGACTCACCTCTACTTATGAAAGAGTAATATTTTAAGATGTTTGGAAATTTTCCAAATAGAATAATAAAAACCTCATCACGTTTTTCAAAACCATGGTAAAAAAACTATGGGATGGTTTGTGGTTTTGGATATGTTATTATATAGAGTACAAAACCTATGTTTGCGAAATATTAATGAATTCAACATCTCATTTCAAGTATAAACCCACACAATATTCCACTTCTATTAACTAAAAATACTTGTATAATGTCCTTACTATTCCCCCTAGTATCTATAATCCTACCATGGAACTCCAATCTATCAATAATCACCATTTCATGCTTTTGGTGTCACACACTCATGTAAGAGTTCATTCTGTCCTCATCATTATCTAAGATTAATTATCTTGTTATGCCCTTTTATTTTCCAATACTAATGATGGGGTGTGTTTTATCACCTCCCACATACATCCCTTGTTATTTATAAATGATGAGAGCCCCCTTTCTCTATCCTTAAGATCTCCCATGTACACGTGTTACCATGCCGAAATATGTTAAGAATCTTTCCCATTCTATTTTTATTAAAGATTATTTATCATTATATACCTTATTTCTAATAATATTTATGGTTGGACATGTCCCTCCATATACATATTAAATTACATTTCGTTTCTGAATGAAAACAGACCAAAATTGATATCATCAACCCATTTAAAGAATTTTTAACTGACGTCATTATGTTTCCGAATATTCACTTTAATTTTTCATACCAAACCAATTTTGTAGTGAATATAGTACCATTTTCCAATCTAGGGAGTTCTCTTTTATACCCATATAACTTTTTATTGGGGATATACATGTATTTATTCCACACTACTTTATCGTTGAATATATTATTATGATGAATGAATCCATGTTTTATGAACTATGTGTCACCTTTTTATATTAGACTGAAATGAATGTGAGAGGTGAACAAGGAATTATATAGTTGTCCAATGCAATGGGTAATTTTTTGAATCATGATATTTCTTGTTAGGATATAGGGGTACCTTATTCTTACATGGGAAATTTTCTACCATGATGTCTTAGAGGATTATCCTTGACCTATGTTTATGATGTAATGTTTTAAGTTGTTTCTACATATCCTATGTTATGAATATCATTTTGTATCATTATTTATTATTCTTGTTTCTTTATTAATAATAGATATTATGTGTCTAATATTTATTGTTATCTTATTATTTTAAAAATTTTATTCTATTACTGGACTATATGGATCACCCCTCTCTTATGTACTTCCCCATGTTATCCAATAATGTTTTATGCTCAAGTTTGTTATAGAAGATTTCAATAATTATGTTGTAATTCATGGATATAGTTTTAATTTAATGTAAATAATTCTAATATACAATATACTTATCAATATTTTGGGTCGTATTAAATGTAATTCATTATAATTATATCATGTAATGATATGTAATTAATAAAATGGTTGATATATCAAACAACTTAGGATCATCCAATATCTTCCCAGATTGCTTCCCAAAATCCCTCTCCTTGAGATTGAAGCCTCCCTTTAGGAAAAAATCCTTCCAAGAAGCCTTTTCATATAAACCAAATGTAGTTACCCAATTAGGAGGTAACATCTTCTTTCAATGTTTTTTTATTTTATTTCCATTCTCTAACTTCTCATATCTTTTTATTATATTATAATATTACGACACCAGTATCCACAAGATAATAAGATGTTTATATGAAAATGGTTTGACTTACACTTACAAAATCTTCCATCAAATTGGTAACATACATACTCTATCTATCTATGAGGAACTACTACCTCACAAAATGTTGATTGTTCATTTTTCATTTTCCACCACTCATGGTGAACATTATGATGGAAACTCTATTTATATATTATATTTATGATATTTTATATTCATTTGTACTTATTTTATGCTTTTATTACACATATAATTAATAAGATCCACTTTACATCAATATGATATCATTGTTTGAGGAGGTGTGGACTACCTTCCCAACGAAACAATGTGATTCATTCACAATATACATGGAACATTAAAATGATGGTTTTAATAAAAAAATATGTGACATAGAATACTCTATATTATATTAATGACATATTTAAATTTCTATAAATATAATATATATATATATATATCATTTTTTTTGTTACCCTTTCACACAGATAAAAATTGATAACGTCATTTGGGGACGTGTGGACTACCACCTCCTCAACATGATGTGATTCATTTTACATCAAAATAATTATATATATATATATGATTATATAATATGGTATTAATTATATAATTATAATTATGAAAATATATTATTCTACGTATCTTCCTTTTATAAAGATCTTTGAAAATTAGAATGTTACAAATGTGTATGAATGACATACTGTCTCCATGATTGTAAGGGTGGTTAATTTTTCACAAACTAATTTAACAAGTTTTTTTAAAAGTATAATTTATGAATAAATGTTATAATTATATAATCATTATTATTCTATATATGTTACATAATGACTCTCTTTGGCCGTAATTTACCTACCCAAGTTTTTATGACACATAAACAGAATTTGGTCAAAACACATAATGTAACCATAATCGATTAAGTAGTTGTATATAAAATTGTAATTAGTTACATAAAAGTGATGATAAACATGATAAAGTTTCTAAAATAATTATATAATTAAAATACATTTATTATAAAGGAATTTAAAGGATTTTCACAAGAAATAAAACACATGGTAAGGGATTATCATCCCAACTATTACATTAGAGAGATAAATGTAGTATTCAGAAATTACATATTTTGTTTGGTGTATCTTTTGACTATTTCTGTATATAATTTCATGAATTAATTTATCATTAAGGTATTTAATACTTTCTTCTAATATTACTACATCATGAGTTTTTTGAATAAAAATATAAATAAGTTTTAGGGAACACATTAGAATGGTTAATGATTGTTTTCCTCAATAATAATTTTAATGATATTTCGATTGTATTTCCATTATAATAAATTATACTACCATTTTTCAATAAACCATTTAATTTTCCAATACTCTAGTAATTCATTACCTTTTACATGTATTATTACCATTTCCCCACTATTTGGTACTCAAAATGTATTAAAAATATTTTACAAAAATCCGACTGCATTTATCTCCTTATTCGGAAAAACTATTTTATTCTTAAAACAATGTTTTAATAAAATGTTTTCATAAATATTATTAAAATTATTTGGTAAATATGATTTTGTCCATTTTTTTATTTTACCAATATTGATAAATGTATCTTCTCATCAATTTCTAAACAATGCAGTTTTTAAACCTTTTTACCTTCCAAAAAGAATGTTTATTTATTACCTCATATGATATGTATGGATTTATCATGATTAATTTAATAGATGTTCCTTAGGAATGTTTAAAAGGATTATTTTTAATGGAAATAATTTTATTTTAAAAAAAATAAATGTTTTTTCAAATGTTTTTTCAAAAAAATTGGTTATTTTCCTCAAGAATATTTTTGTTGCTATTCTATTATTTCATCAAAGAAAAAACCCTTAATTTTTACTCCATTTGTGATAGTTTCTATTGATAGAAAAATTAACCATCCCATAATTGATATTTGATTTATTTTTATAAGGATAATATTAACATTCACTACATTAATCTCTTTTTGTCCCCTTGAAATATTATATTTCCAATGATCATTTCACAATGAATTGCCACCAAATATCTATATAATATTTCATGGATAATAATATTTCCTAAACCATATAAAATTTTACTTATCAAGTCTAATTTAACAATTATTTGATTATTTCGGGGAATTATTGATAATTTTGAATTCTTTATTCAATACAGTTTTTTTGTTAAGGTAAATTATTTATTTCAATTATGGAAGTTAAGGAATATTTTAAACTGGTAAAACATCGGTGGGCCTGATTATAGATATCCCCTTGATGCATTGGTAGTCTCATAGGGCGATACATTTTTCTACACTCCAAATATGTATTTTTACCCGATTTTTTGAAACCGTCTTTTGAAAGGTCTTAATAGTAAAGGTATCAAGTACCTCAGAAACAAGGCATTCAACAAATGATAATTTCACTCATTTACTTTCAGTTATTATTCATCTATAAGATATTATGACACATATCTATAAATAAATTTCATTTTCATTTCATTTTTGGAATAGAATGTTTTTCAGTTTCATACCATTATATATTTAGTTTTCTTGATCTGGTTATTTTAATGGATGGTTTTTTCATTTACCATTTCTTATTGCTTATTTACTTCATTTTCAGAATATTGATTTCTTTACATGTGTGTTTGGTTATTTACCATTCTATATTGACTATTCTCATTGATTATTTATTTAAAACGCTATATTTTTTCCATACATATAATTTTAACTCAACCTAATTATGTTTCCTTCCCTAGGATTCCAAGAATCATAGCATGGAAGATATAAAGGGATTTAATAGATGGATTATAGTTATCGTCAATGTTATTTATTTTGAAACAAGAAAAAAAATATTTAAATTAGTGTATTTTTTATTCATGTATCTTGATTATTATGATGACTAAACTCTCATTACTTTGATATTTGATTCTTTATAATCATGAAAATGTAATTGATAGTAGACACCAGCAATGGTCTATTTGGGGTCGGGTCGCTAAATTTTGGGTTTACTACTTTTAATAAATTGTCAGTATTTATAATCATGTGTTAGAAAAAAAAATTGACATGTTTTTGGTGTTATTGAAAAAAAGTAATTTATGATGACACTATAACTACTTATTCATACTTCCATTATTAAATTTTAATAGAGAATTTGGGATTCACATTTTATATCATTGATGCATGTGAAGACAACTCCATGATGTGTAGAAAGGGAATTATACATTTGGATAATTGTGCATTCTGTGAAACATCAAGGTTGAATGAAAATGGGGGAAATAATATTCATCATTTGTGAGCATTGAAATTAGAGAATCGAATTTCTACAAATAAATATTTTTACTCTATGATAAATAAAAATATTATAATATTACTTATGTCATCTAATGATTCTAAATTAGTGAGATGGAATGTGGAATGAAATTAAAAAATTCAAATGATATTCCACCTGATTGACCCTCATCTGAGAATGTAATTTGATTAGATACACCCTGACATTTATAAATATAGTAAAAACATCTGATTGTTGTTAATTATAGATGGTTTTAATTCATTCAATTATTTGGTTTGTTAAACACATAACACATGGAATGTGGTTTTCATTCGATTTAATATTCATCCACTGAATTGTATGAAAGAAAACTTTCTATTATTTTCTACTCTTACTCAATGTAATATTTTTCCAGGAGGAGAACATTTTTGTTTATCTTCACCCATTGATTGTTGAGTTGAATGAATTTTTGGGTAATGGTGAGTTTATGTATGACTGTGAAATGAATGGAATGTTCAAATTGTAAGATTCACTCTTTTGTACAATCAATGACATTCCATCTTCTGGAAATTTATTATATTGGAGTGTACAAGTATATAATTTCTTTCCCTTTCTACAATAAAAAAATATAGACTAAATTTTTTAAAATGTTGGCATTAATTGGTTAGAGATGTTTTATTATACATATGAAAGGGTCAAAATGGATAGAGTATCATTTTATGGTTTTAGAGAATTCACCCAAAAAAATACAACGATAAGAGCAGAAATATTATCACAGATTGAGGAAGAACACACCTCATGGTATAAAAACTATTTGATTTAGAGGCATATCAATTACACAATGTTCATGGTGCAGTTGGATAGCCTAGACACAATTGGTAGAAGAATATTTTTTTACTCTCCCTAATTGGAAACCTATCATACTATATAATAGACTAAATTATATTCATGTGAAAAAATTTATAATATATTTTGGATCATTTTAGGTGTTAGTAGAAAAATAATGGACAATGAAAATTCATGAAATTATTTAAAATAAATAGGCTTAAAGAAATAATTTCATTTTTATTTAGGTTTGGGAAACATTGAATAAATGACCAATGCTATATATATGATGTGTGTAATAGATAAAGATTCATTTATTTCTACTTGAATATTCTCGATGTTCTAATTGGTAGCCCTTATAATATATACAATTGTGTGAATCCGATGAACAAAAAATTGAAAGGGTTTGAAAGTTATGATAATAATATAAAACATCAGTAGTTGCTTCCTATAACATTTCATGATTTTCTATCACCCAATATTGTACAACCATTGATTGAGATGAGAACTTATCATTGAAATAATTTCATTGGAATGAAAAAAATGCATAATTTAAAAATATTTTTATATTAAATCATATTATGTTTTTTAAAATGGAGAAAATATTTCAACCCTTATTCATTAAAGTAATAGTTCATTTGAAAATTAACCAAACTAATGATTTAATGGTTGTTGTACTTTTACATTTCAGTTGTATGTATCATATTAATAGTTTTTTTTAAATGTTGAAAAAATATTTATGTAATGAATATCATCTAGAGGAGTCAATATCAAATTTAAATTTCATGAATGATTATAATTATTATGGTTCTAAATAACCTATTTATGTTGAAAGAAAATAGATATCCCTCTGATATTTCTAATGGTCTAGTTTGATAAGTACTTATATCTGATATGAACAGTACTGAGTGGGTAAAAGTACATCAATATATCTTTTTTTAATAGTCCATCAGATTCACTATTTATGGAGTGCATGCCTTATCAATTTTATATTTTTACTATTCCATGTTTGTTTTCATATATATGTTGATAATTTAAAAATGGAATTAATATATGTAGGAAACACATTAATGAGATAATATATGAAATGTCTCATGCTAGTGATTTTCAAATTCAACACTCCCATTATGGATCATTTCATTATTGGTTTAAGGATTTTTCACATAAAAATGTAGTTTTCTTATGATTCATGTATAGTGATAATTTATTTCATCATTACTTTTTATTGAATTATATTAAATATATAGGTCTATAACCTATGGCAGTCATCTGATCCTACAGTAACAAAAAAATTTAACTAATTTTTTAATGGTCTATCAATAAATTCTCAAATTAACTAAAATTTAGATGATAATGGATTTGATATAAAAATAAATATGTTGAGGACAAATGAGAAAGAAAAAATAGTGTAATTGGTTGTCAATATATTGACTCTAGATACTAGTAAAGTCATTATAAATGATTCATTTATGTCATATATAAAAAATAGTTGAAATACATATTTTTACAGAGTAATTGGGTCGATTCACTCAATATAAGTGAAATAAATAAATATCAGTTTACATAAGTGAAATAAAATAGTATATTATTTAGATATGAATGAATTAGTAATGAACCTTTATTTTCGTAATCACAAGAAGAACAAATTATTTTCATTAACATGCATTCTAATTCGATGTAGAAATATTTTGTGACTATTTTAAGGAGAGTTGTTTTTTTAATTGTACGATATAAACCATATATTGATACCATTTATGTGTAACATCATTATGAACACAAAATAGTGAAATATGATGAAGATAATAATTGGGTTAAAGATACCATTGAAAGAAAAATGGTTGATTTTCATTTTTAATTAATGGTATAATAATTTTCCCTCCCTTCATATTAAAACACTTTTAAATTATTTTACATTTTATGAAATTTTAAACTATATTTTGTGTGTTTTATATATCTATCATTGATAAATGTTTTGTGTGTTTTTAATTTCAAATGATTTCTATGAGTAAATACTTGTCAGCGGAAAATGAAACACATAACGATCAAAATTATTATTAATAGATATGCCCTTCTAATAATTATGTAATAAGGTCTAAACACATACATATCATTGAATGGATAATGAAAACATTATAATCATAAATAATTAATTAATTTAGTGATATTCATAGATATTAAGGAACCTATTCTGATGAATAGTATCTTGACCATTGGAATTGTAACATTTCCATTAGAAATGGTAATACGAACAATATAATTGTAACCTAAACAATGATATTATAAATTAAACTAAGGAATATTATAAATGTTGATATGATAAAATTCAACCATAGTATAATTAAATAAATGTTTAAAAATGATATATTAATTTTTGGTATAAAAATACAAAAGTATTTCTTTACAGTTTTATAATTAATTTAATGATTTTTAATAAACTATATTACCATAAAATATAATGATAAATTAATATTTTGAGGCATTAGGATTTTAATAGAATTTTATTAGACCTTATTGAATGTTTCAATGTTTGAAAAAATTAGATATAATTTTAAAATGAGTATTTTGTGAATAAATGGTTATTTTATTTACATTTTAAATTAATTAAAAAAATTATATTATATTAATAAAACATATTTATGTTTTTAATTATACAAAAAAAATTTCCAGGGTTAGTTTTTGTGATTTTTCTAAAATAGATGAATTTATAGTGAATAGAAAAATATAGTAATTTATGGTATTTAACAAAAACATGAATTATTGAGTAATAGACGATGTATTTCTGATGTAAGACCATAAAATAGAACAATATTTTTTAATTTTATATATTTACTAATAAGGTTTAGACTATTAATATTTTTGATCAATAATAATAAAAAGATGAATAAAATAATAAAGAAGGCATTTATCATCCCTTAAAAACTCCACCCCTCCCACTTCTTGTCCCCACCCCTTGAAGCATTAATGTTTATCAAAATTCTTCCAATTCTTGTTCTCATGAATTTTCCCCACACCTATGGGTCATTCGATTCAACAAAAGACAAAATCCAATTTTTCTACACAGGTTCTAAGGGATAAGATGTTCAAGAGGTAAAATCCTCTTCGATTTTATTTTAATTTCTTTTCAATTTATTTATTTTATTATTCTATCATCACCTTTACATATCCAAGTGTCATGTTAACTACATTATCTTATATAAATTTATTTTTATTATGTTAATGGAATAAGCATTCATCATACCCCTTCTCTTAAACTTATTCTTATAAAAAGGAAAACATCATTGGTGATTTGTTGATTTACCACCACAAAAATGATTACGATTAACATTTTATCTAATGAATAATCTTCAGAAATGAAAAAAATTTATTAGACAATATAAAATTATTATATCTCATTAATAACACATATTTTTAATTTTGTAAAATAATTCTCCTTTCACATGATCTTTTATACATATAGGCAAGAAAACCAATCATGAATACCAAAAAAGGAACACTCACTAATGATAAAATTCAACTCTATAACCCATAATAATGGGAATAAAAAATAATAAAATTAAAATGACTATAATAAATGTATAACATGTTCTTTATTTAGTAATTAGTGAATCTAATTTTATAATATAGTATATTAAACTTAAGAAAGAATTCATACATAAGGAAATGGGATTCCTAATCCCAGTTTACTATCATTGGGTTATTCTTCTATCATTACAAATTTTATTTTGGATGTTATTTAAATAATACTAAAATATAATTTCATACTACATGCCTTTTATTTTTTTGGATATAATGTTTCTAATATGGTTTTATGCCAAATGAGAATATTTTCAAAAAGAACTCCTCCTTTAAAAGTTCATTTTTAATCCTCTTGACTTCTTTCTTCATTACTCATGAATGATTAGTCTAATAGAAAATATTATTTCCCTATTTAATTTTGGAACCCATTATTCTTAATGATTGATGAAATCTTTACGAAACACATTCCTTATATGGGTTACTTCATGACACATTTTTATTCCCGTTCTATGTGTAATTCATGATTATGTAAATGTTATGACATAACACATGCACCGCAAATTATATAGTGCTCCAATGTATTGGTTAATGTGATTTATATAATGAGGTAATTTGAAATATGCTTGAACATGATGACAGCCTTGTTCACAACTATGTGGTGTATTTGACCAATAATATATGATGTTCCATTTTAATGAATTGGAACCTTCAATTCCATTATCTAATGGTTCTTACCAGTATTATGATAATGATCCCTTAACTATGTGATGAATATTATTATTTTGACAACCCATGTTATATTGATTCATTTTCTTATATATTCTCTTACTTGGATTTTATCTCTCCATTTTTTCATTGATGTATATCCTCGGATGATTTCTTATACTATGGAGAACATGAGGTACACTAAAAATCTAGGGAAGATATAATTAAATAATGTCTATGTATTGTTATTTAATTGTTCTTTATTTTAAAAATTTTACAAAGACAATAAAACATTAGAACTTGGTTTTGTATCTCGATTATTTTTATTCTTTATAATTTTTTAATAGTCATGTAAGAAAAATAAGGGTCTATATAGTTGGTATCAGAGAATAGTTTAGTTAATTTATGAATTAGGATTAGAGAACATTAGTTAAAACCCTTGGTATGAGTCTAAGTATATGTAAGCACCAAATAATCAATTTTTTCTGAAATATTATATATATATATATATCCCAAAAGATATTACTTTAGAGTTAATTTCATAGGGGGTATAAATTATTTCTTCATGGGTTTTTTTTATATTTTTGCTTCAAAACATTTCAATTTTAGAAAATGGTGGGAACCGGGAGAAACGAAGACAACAACACTATGAGGGACATTACAACAATTTCCCAAATCACATATGCTAATCCATGAGATTTTGTGTGAATTTTTTTTTTGGAAATTTATACAAAATATCCTCAAGATATGAACAATATCCTAAATAATGCGGAATACCCCTTCCCATAAGAGGGATAAACAAGCTATCAAGTATTTTATATGGAAATGATCACCAACATTTATTAGACATTAGAATCCATTAGTCATGGAATAGTTGGTCAACTCAATAGTGATGATCTTTTCTATGTATCAATTTTCTGATATGAAAAAGTTTAATCTAGCTGTTTATCATTTATATAGAGAGGCCGCAAACACATGGGCACTGATTTATAAACCAATCCAAGGAATAAATTTCAAGATATGGAGTGGGAAAATTTATCAAAATATATCATAATATGTATTTCCATTGAAATCTTCATAAAAATATATAGATAGAGCCCATAGAGCTGAAACGAAAAAGGTGAATCTATCACAAAAAACGAATGAATGTTATCAAGGATTAAAAGGTTCACCATAGGTTTTATATCCAAAATTACAGAAAAATATATAGAATTATTAGTGATTTAAAAACACAAATTTGAAATGGTCTAAAAATTAGAGAGTTTGGGAGTTATGAATATGTGGTTCGATGTGCTCTCAATGGTGGATATTTATTTTGTAGAATAGTTTCATGACAATGGAGATATAAAATGAAATATGATTTTCATGTTTTAGGATCTAATGAAAAAGTTCAAATGAATTTTCAACCACTCACATGTCCAATGTTTGGGAAGAATATTCATGGGAATTAACTCAAAGAGATGGGGAAATTATTCAATTATGGGTGCGAAGGCCACAAATCTCATGAATGTCAGAGAGACAAGATGAATCTATCAGATGTGATAGAGGAAAGGTGATAACAACCAATGAAGGTAGCTATATCTCTTGTACAGAAGGGATAATCGAAACTATTAAATCAAGGTAGTTATATCTCATGTACACATGGGTAATTAGTGTCATCAGCCACCAAATCCAATAGATTAAGAGAAATATTATTCCATTGGTAATGATTAAAGTGAAGCAAGAAAATGAAGTCATACAAGTTACAGATCCTATTCAATCAATAATGGAAAAATTATTATTTGATTATTGTTCTCCGTAATCCATAATATGATGAATGATTTCTAGAAATATTGAATCTAATCCATAAAACCTTGATGTATATATATCCATAAAAACACTTTTTGATGTGATCATTTCATCCCAATTGTTGGACTCTTCTTCAGTTAAAATATGTCAGAATATTATTCTAGAAAGTATCTTGATACGATCCTTGGTGAATTTTTTTTCCATTCTGAGCATAGACTGGAAATCATTATACATAGTACACATTAACTATTGGGAAAAGGAAATATCCTTAAAAATTATGGATAATTCCTTCCCCCACCACCCATGAAAGGAAGATCATGAATCTCATTTTTAAAATCCATCAATAGTGTGAGTTTTGATAATATGTGATGAATCATACCTCACTCAAAAGGATTAGTAAATGGAAAATATAGACCTAGAGGAGACATCCATTGTTATTGAATACTATTATGTATTTCCAAAATAGTTACCCAGAAATCCCCCAAATCATGAGGTAGAGTTATAAATAAAATTCATACCCAGAAACACTACTATAAAAAAATTCCCCAATAGGATGGTCTCTTTTGAAGTAGAAGAGTTAAGGAAGTAGATGTAACAGCCCATGGAAAAAAGGGTTTATATGACGTAGTGCATAACATTGGGGTGTGATAGTGCTCTTTGTATTGAAGAATGATGGATCACAGCGGGTGTTTAACAATTATCAAGAACTCAAAAAAACCCCCCTTGAAGAATTATTATCATCTTTCAAGGATTAATGAATTTTTCATTAATCTAGGATTAGATCATGATATCACATAGGTGGATCTTCATTCTGGATAACATCAAATAATGGTAATGAAAGAATTTATTCATAATACTACCTTTAGTATGAGTAATGGGTGTTATTAAATTCATGTTATACCCTTTAGAAATATAAATTTTCATTCCATCTACATAGATTTGAAGAATAGAGTATTTAGATATTACATTTATTTTTATTTTTAGTGGTTTCCAATGATACACATTCTAATAAATGAGAATGGATGAACAAGAAGAATATCTTGGGATTGTGCAGATAATATTATAGAAGTACCAATTATACTTTATGTTCAGCAAGTGTGAATTTTAAATACAGTAATTCCAATTCCTAAAACACATTATAACAGGTGAGGAAAAATATGTTGACCCGTCAAAAGTAATGGAATGTGTGGAATAGCCCAGACCCTCTAGTTTCACATAAATCCATATTTTTCATTGATTAACAGGGTACTAGATATGTTTTGTTAGATATATGTCATGATTTTCTATCCTTCTAACTAAGTAAATGAGGGAAGGGGTATCATATGGCTGGATGGAATAATGCATGGAAAGCATCATAGGGATAAATAAAAGAATGGTAAATCAACATTTAGAAACATTAACAATAAATATAGAATTTTTTTAATATATAATGATGCATCGACGAACATTTGGGGTTGTGTACTCATTTAAAATGATAAAGTGATAGCCTAAACCTCATGATAGTTTATGAATCAGGAGTAGAACTACCCAACGCATGATCTGGAGCAAGCATCTATGATTTTTTCATTGAAAACCTAGTGGAACTATAGATATGGTCATATGTGTTATATATATACTAATCACAAAAGTATAATGTATATATTCACGAAGATGGAAAAAAACTTGAATCAATGGAGACGGTTAGATCCAGTCAAAGACTACGATTCCTCAATTCACTATAATCTTGGGAAGGAAATCAATGTAGTGGATGCTCTTAGTATGAAATTACTAGGTGCTTTATCCTGTATGCATATGGAGAGATACCATATCTTCATGGATATGAAATGGATGGTTATGTTAATCATAATACTAGGGGATAAATCTAAAATTTCAAAAATGATTTCTCATCCATCCATCCAATATATCAATAAGGATGAAAAAAGGGATGATCTGGAGCATAAAAAAAATTAAAAATATAATGGAAGGGGAGGTATAAAAGATCAATATTTATTATGATGGTGTGATTCATTGTTGAATAGGTATTTATATTCCTTCATCACCTGAGATAATGAAGGATCCATTTGGTAATACATAAAGCTCTACATTCCTTATCCATCTCGGAAGTACCAATATGTACTAAGATCTTCGAAAACACTTTTGGTTTTGACAATATAAAGAAGGATATTTTGGAAAATTTCTTATTTTTTTTAATATGTAATCATGTTAAAGAACAGTGGAATGTGTATAGAGGGCTGATACAATCATTTATTCTACCCATGTGGAATTGAGAGTATGTCACCATGAACTACATCACTGGTCACCCAAATACAATCAATTGAAATAATGTGATTTTGGTTTTTGTGGATCGAGTCATGATGACTACCCATATTATCTTTATTCAAGAAGAATTATTTCTTGTAAAATATTTGAAGTTATATGTGAAGGATGTGATGAGGATGTATGGGGTTCCACTTTCAATTATCTATTATCATTATCCAAGGTTCACATTTATATTTTGGATAGTTCTTCAATATTCATTGGGTACTGAAATAAATTTTATAATGGACTATAACCCTAAAACATATGAAAAATCAATAAAGACAATTTATATTCTTGATAACCTACTAAGAGCATGGATAATGGAATTCAAAGGATTATTGGATTAATATATTCCATTAGTTTTATTATTATAAAATAAAAAATTCCACTCGAGTTTTCATATGGCTCTATATGAAGCTATCTATGTAACGAGATGTTAAAATCCATCTTGTTGGTATGACATTGGTGAAAGAATGCTACATAGACCTAATCTTCTGTAAGAGATGAAATAGATGGTTCAATTCATCTAGTGACACATTAATACTGCTTAGATTTGGAAAAAAATCTATGCTAACATCATAAAAGTGAATTTGAGTTTGATGTTAAAGATAAATGCTTCCCATTAATATCCCCATGCAAACGTGTCTTGGGATTTGGAAAGAAATGGATGCTTATTCCAACTAAAAAGTACAACTATAATAGAAAAATAGTGCCCAAAATCTTCCACCAAGGTTCTTACAAGAAGGGTTGGTACATCTCATGGTCGGTCTCCACTACGACTCGTCTCATCTAAAGGTCTACCTCCGAGCATCATTTAGTCCTGCCCCCACAAACCTCAGTCAAATCTATTCATCATCTACACAATACACAACAACATGTGGGCGAATCCATTGTAGGGGTGAGTATAAAAATACTCAGTAGGGACACAGTAAGGCTAGTCCTTGTTGGGTCACAGTATTGCTGATCCACATAGAGTTTCTAGAATGATGATCCACACATCTTCACTGGAATGATGATCCACATAGGGTCGTTGGAATGAGGATCCACACAAGGTCTCTCGATGCGGATCCACATAGGGTCTCCAGAAGAATATTCTCGATTAGACACACTAAAACTGGTCTTCATGAGTTAGTAACGATACTGATCCACACAGGGGCTCTATGGTGCTGATGCACACAAGGTTTCTATGATGCTGACCACACAGGGTCACTGCAATATGGATCCACACAAGGTCGCTCAATGTCGATCCACATAGGGTCTCTAGAAGATGATTCTCGATGGGAAACTCTAAAAATAGTCCTTGTACATATGCTTTTGATCTACGAAAGGACACTGTAAGGCTGGTCCTTATCGGTAACGCAACTGTTAATCCACATAGGTTTTCTAGATTGATGATCCACACATGGTCATTGGAATGATGATCCACACAGTGTTGCTGGAATACTAATCCACAAAAGGACACTCAATGCTGATCCACATAGGGTCTCTAGAAGATTATTCTCAATGGGCCACACTAATACTCATCCTCATCAGGTAGCTACGATGTTGATCCCCACATGGTCACTATGATTATAATCGACACAGGGTCGCTACATCAAAGACAACCAGTCACAAGATTCCCTGCACCCGATGTACTCGAGTTCTGTAGAATCGGATCATCGAGATTTCGGTCATACCTTGACATCTACTAAGAACAAAAAAGTATTAATCCAAAATAACACAATATTTTAAGGATTCTAATGCGATAGATGACATTTAAATTAGATGCAAGGTTTGTGAGTTATAAGAATTTTACAACCGAGGGCCCAGTTGGATTTCGGTTCGATCCAAACCATCCATACACCAAATATCTCCAAATTTTGAGTGGGTATACCCAAAGTATTGTCTCCCATCAAGGGTCTCGGTGCCATAGACGGTACATCAAATGGATATCTGGATTTCATGTAATGGATTTTTAAGTGAAACTGGGCCAAGATTGTTCCACATCCGGTCTGACCCGGCCCTGTTGGGATGGGACCCGGCGGACTCGGCCTGTTTGGCCGCGGTCTAGCCCGGCCCGCTGGGGTGGGCGCTGCCTGGCCGAAGTGGTCGCAGCCCGGTCCGTAGGGGTGTCGTCTTTCCCGCATGGTTACTAGGTCAGCCCAAAGGGGGCACGACCCGGCCCGTAGGGGGTGCAACCCCGCACACAAGATGGTGCGGGGCGCACCCTAGCTGGAATAGGGGGGAAACGTTTCCCCCATTTACCAAAACGACTAAGAAATTTGGGATTTGGTGAAGCGACACCATGTGGCATCTCCTGGTCACTTGTGAGTCCTGAAAGTAGTGGGTACCTACCTCCTTCACAGCATCGATTTGTGGCCACCTTGAGTAGCATGCCACTTCGCATCCGCGGTCAGCTAGTGTCAGCCGCCCTACTCAACAGACGTAGCTGAAAATCCACTGAGCCCTCTTCCTACGGCACACGACAACACGCCGTCACCATAACCATGTCCGGCCGGTGCTAGTCAATTTCTTATCATCATGGCCTCATCATGTGGAACACGACGGCAAGCCACCACCCCCACAGCCGGTAGGTGCCAGCCGCCGCCTTCGCCTGTAAAAGTTGGTCGATGGTGTCGTCGTGTCGGTGCCACGCCGGCAGTTTTCCACAGGCCACAGGGTGAGATCGGTGGCCCATTTTTTCATATGTTCGAACCTACGGGCTTCTTGGGTCATCTCCTTCACTACTTGACCCTAATATTTGGGTTCCGTACACCTAAAAATTCACTTGTGTAGAACGCAACGGAAAAAAATGGTGGAGGGATTGTGCCTTTTTTGTTTTTCCCGCTCCTTCCACGTTACCATCATAATAAGGGAGAAGATAGTTAGTTCAAGAACTCTTTAAATTTAAACAAGAAAAAACCCAACCTCATGGGTTATTGGAGACTGTATCTCATTTGAAGATGGGATGTTGTTCATCGATCCTGAAGCAGGCCTCCAACAATGCCGCTCAAACGATGATCTTTGGTTCTAGCTTGATGGACTCGTTCATTTTTCATATCCTCCCCCAAAATATGCCACTCCAAAAGCAGCACTCATTTTAAAAAAAATAAAAATGAAAAATTAGAGAATAGGGGAGTTGTCTTTACAACACATAATTAATAAAATTTCATTAATTGATGCAATTAAAGAACCTCCTTAATTACATGTATGGTGGTTCCACATTTTTTTGTAACTGGGCATTCTATATCCTGTATTAAATTACCGTCCACCCCATGGGGTCCCTACCACCAAAACCTAAAAGAGAGGTGGAATATATTTAAAATAAAGTAGATTTGTTTTATTAATCCTCCACGAAAATCGTAAAAACCAACTTCCTCTCTCAAACCACTGCGGTCGAGGATAAGGATCCCTTAATTGAATCCCGATGCTGCAAGTTCAATGGGCCCCTTAGATTTCAATTATGAGCAGTGGTTCAAAATCATGGATTTACAACTCGTACATTTTATGAATGTACCATATGAATGTTTAATATTCCCTTCAAGTAATACCTCGCATCGGGATCAAACATCATCAGATTTTACAGCCTCATAATAGTTCAATATATTAAAAATTATTATCTACAAAATCCAGTTCTTTACATTCTCCCCAAATTAAGAATTTTCATCCCCGAAAGCCACACCATATACTATTTAAACAAATTTGGTTACTGAGCACAAATCTGAACCTCCTGCACCCATGTTCTCTCCTAGAGAGCGAACATGCACCAGAGGTATCGATCATCGACAAAGTACCTACCCATGTCGATCCTCAAT
The DNA here is from genome assembly GCA_963277665.1 of Viscum album. NCBI lineage: Eukaryota > Viridiplantae > Streptophyta > Magnoliopsida > Santalales > Viscaceae > Viscum > Viscum album. The sequence continues at coordinate 261,451,101 of OY728161.1, forward strand.
CTCCACTGTAACATTCATAAACATCACCCCATCATCAATTTTCACCTCTCCCCAGTTGATAACGTGTGATGGATCATTCTTGTACTTCCTCAATAACAAAATGTAGAAAACATCATGCACCTGAGGCATCTTTGGGGTAAGATCTTGGCGATAGCCACCTCCCCAACCCTTCTGTGAACATAAAAGGGTCTGATGAACCTCAGAGATAGATTGTCACCCCGGCCAAATCTCCCCCATCCTAGTCAAAGTGATACCAGTATGAAGACATGGTCTCTCTCCTTGAACTCCAAAGGTCTCCATTTCTTGCAAGCATAAGACTACTTCCTACACAATGTAGTCTTTATCCGCTCCAAGATGATTTGTACCTTCTCAGTGGTAGCCCATACGAACTCTGGACCCATAATTGATGAATATCTTGAGTTTATCCAGCATAGAGGTGATCTCAATGGTCAGCCATACAAGGCCTCAAATGGTTCCATACTAATGGTGGATTGATTAATATTGTTTTATGCGAACTCCACCAAGGGAAATTGATCATCCCAATTCGGGAAAAAATCTTGGATGCAAGTACAATGCATGTCCTGAAGTGTCTTTATGGTCTACTATGTCTGCCCATCCTTTTGAGGATGAATGGCCATGCTCAAAAATAGCTGAGTCTCAAATGCCTCTTATAATACATTCCAAAACGGGGATGTAAAATGTGCATCATGGTCAGAGACGATAATTGATGTCAACTCATGAATCCGTACAATCTCATGTACGTAGAGGAATCCCAACCCCTTTACTGATTCCTACTCTTGGATGGGTAGGATGTGGGATGACTTGGTGAGTCGGTCAGTGATCACCCAGATGGAATCATATCTCATAGACGTTTATGGTAGCCCTGTCACAAATTACATTGAGATACCATCCAACATCCACTCTGGTACCTCTAGTTGATTTGATAATCCTGTTGGAACCTGATTCTCGGCCTTCACTGTCTAAAAAGTGATCCATCATGAAACCAAATCTACCCTTACTTTCTTCATCCCTAGCCACCATTGCTAATACTTGAGGTCCTGGTACATCTTCACCACACCATGATGTACCACCAGAGGGGTCATATGGAACCCCCTCAATACCTCCTCCCCAAGAGCCTCCGGTAACATGGTGCATCCTCAGAAGAGGATGACATAATCCCCCCCCCCCTTCATCAAAATTTATCTGGTGCCTGTCGTGAGGATATATGTGCACGTCAAGCCTCACATTCATTGTCCCCAAGCTATGGTTCCCTGACTGGATGAAGGAGTGGGGAGTGATGGTCATAAACAGGAGGTATTATGCTTCATCTCTATCCATGAAAGATATACAACGTGACAAGCTGCTCTGTCGCCTCACTCAGCACCTGTAGACTAGACCTCCTACTGAATGCATCTACTACCATGTTCCCCTTCATTTGATTATAGACTATCTCAAATTCATAGTCCTAGTGGAACACATTCCATCGTCAATGTCTCAAGTTTAGATCATTCTATGAGATGATGTACCTGGGACTCTTGTGATCAGAGTAGACTGCAAATTTTTTTTTCCCATCAAGTAGTATAACCACATCATCATAGAGAAAACACTACTTCTAACTCCACTTCATGGGTAGCTTAGTTCTTCTCATGATGTCACAGCTATCGTGAACCATAAGCGATCACTACTCCCTCCTGCATCAAGAAACGTCCAAGTTCGGTCCCTGATGTGTCGCAGTAGACTACATACCTAACACCTTCTTCTGATAGCCTCAAGATGGTGGAATTCATTAGTCTCTACCTCAGCTCCAGAAAGCTCTGATGAAATCTCTTCAACCACACGAAGGGCTATCAATTTTTCATTGAACTTGATAAGGGTGTTACATCTCTATAAATATATGGAATGAATCTCTGGTACTACCCATCCAACCCAGGAAACTTATCACCTCAATCACACTCTTTGGTGGATCCTAAGAAAACACTTCCAATATCTTCACCAGATCCACACCAACTCCATCCTACGAGATAATGTGTCCCAGAAAGTGGACCTCTCATATCTAGAATTGGCACTTTGTGAGATTACCATAAAGCTGGTGATCTTGGAGTGTATCAAGAACAATATGTAGAAGATAGGCATGCTCCTCCTCTATTGTTGAGTACACCAAGTTGTTTTCAATGAAGAGCACCATGAAGAAATCGAGGTATAGATGAAAGATTTTGTTCTTTAGTCCCACTAAAATTGCAGGGGTGTTGGTCATGCTGGATGAGATAACCAAGAATTCATAGTGGCTATACCGACTTCTCAAGGTTGCCTTCTGCACATCCTCATCTCATACCCTAAGTTGATTATGACCTGATCTGAGGTCTAACTTTAAAAACCAATGAGATCCCTTCAGCTAATCAAAGAGACAATCAATCCATGAACATGGATACTTTTTCTTCATGATCACCAGGTTCTGGTGCCGATAATCTACAAAGAGCCTCAGACACACATCTACCTTCTTGTCTAACAAAATCAGGGCTTCCCATAGAGAAACACTGGTCCTTTTGAACCACTAACATTGAAAGTCTTCTTGTTGTACTCGTAACTCACAAAGTTTGACAAGATCCATCTAATATGATGGTGTATATATTGTTTTTGTCACATGGTATAGGTTGATTTAGAAGTCCACCTCTCAGCACTGAGGTAGTCCCAGATCATCATCAGGGAAGACATCAGCATACTGGCCAACCGATACATGACATCTTGGACTCTCAAAACCATATTCTCTAAGGGTAAATCTACCCATCTAATGTTTTATCAGCTTAAACCTCCTCTAGGTAAGTCAATCTTGTGTTTTAAAGGTTCCCTTATTTCCGGTGATGGAAAACATGGTCCCATCCTCACGGACACACCATAATTTTTGACTAATGTAGTCTATATGAGCATGGACTATAGATAACTAGTCCATACCCATGATGACATAAAAAATCCTTGACACTACAACTATATGATCCCAGTTAAAGATCTCACCTCTTACAGAAAACTCACACTGCCAACACCAGGGTCTAATCGTTGAAGCTTTTCCCGTAAGAGTTTCTCCTTGTAAGGATCAAGCGAACGACTACACAAGAATCTTCGAGGTATGAACGAGGGTTTTGGGAAGGATAGAGTGACTGAATCCTATGTCTATAAGTACTGTAGATATAGTCCAATTGTCACAGATAATACCTTGAATCATCTCCAGAGGATCATGGTTGTATGCCTCAACATCTTAGAGTTGAGCTTGTCTCTGTCCTCCTGCTCCCTATGGATGGGTTGGACAACTTGGAGGTGGTGGCGGTAGAACCTCGAATCACATCCTACCACCTTCTACATGGATAGATCTTCTACCACGTTCGACTATTGCATGAAGACCACCCCACTCGAATTTCTAACTTTGCCTTGGTAGTCACTCGACCATCTGCTGGTCATCAGTGCAGCTGGTCAGGATGTCACGATCCAAGTGACCCTGCCTGCCACACATAAAGCACAATATGATCCTCTACTGGCCTACACTACATTGTGAGCCTCAATCCTCAGACCCTATGTTATAGTGTCATACACTAGATGTTCTGGCCCGCTTGGACCTCTGTGTAATCTTCCTACTACTAGCAATTGATGACTCTAGTACGTGTGACCTGGTGGTGGGTCTCGTTGTCGGTGTCTGCTCAGAAAAGAAGCTCTCCACCAAGAGTGATCTCTCTTGCACTCCAGCATGTGGATAGATGTTGAATGATACCATTGAAGGTCAGATATCTTATCATAGTCCCTTGTAGAAGGTTTGGTCCCTGAAGAAACGGTCCATGACCATGTCAGTAGAGTAGTACAAGAGGTCGGTGAACCTCGTCGAGTACTGGGAAACAATTTCGCTTCCTTGTTATAATTTTAGAAGCTCTTTTATATGAACATATTTTACTATTGTTAAAATCAACTCTACCATGAAGAGGCCCTCGAAAAAATCCCAGGTGAGGGTCACCTAGTTTTTTATATTGAGCTTTAGGCTCCACCATCTCCCAACTACTCCCTAGAAAAGGCTACCAGCTAGGATCACCATCTGCTCAGCTGGGGTCCCAAATATGTGAAAAACTATAGACATATCCTCCCACCAGTCATCAACCACATGTGTATCCTCCATGCCTCAGAACCTTGGAGGAATATAATATGGAATCTCATGAAACATGCTCAGTCGGTTTGCACTATAGGTTGGTGGGGATGGTGGAAACGGATTCCCAACATGTAGTGGTGTTGTTGGTACCCCACCTGATGGTACTATCGTCGTAAGTGGGCCCTGCACCGATGCCTCATCACTCAGTGGGCCGTCATCGCAAAATCTCACAGGAACCCTAGCTATCTATCTATGCGGAGGCATCCTAAATAGAAATAGGTGCTCCATGGTGAATAAGTTATACCTAGTAAGCTGACTCAAAAGTGATCAAATTAAAAGAATTTCCCAAACACACATAATTAGTGTTTTTCTACACCAAGTCAGAGATCAGAATTCGGGGTCCTGGTGTATAGATACGTCGATTACCGCAAAAACACTGGACTCCGCAAATAGAAAAGCACACTCAAAACACTTATCACTATTTCTCAATTAAAAAGATTAGAGTTCTAGTTCTTTGATAGAACTGACTTCTATGATACCACATTTTCATGACATGTCCTTCGAGTCCAGTGCCTTAAATATACCAATCACACCTTCCATTGTCAAGGGGTTGGTGACTAGAACTGAAATTCATATCCCTATAAAATGGGAAGGCATTACCATTATCACTGAAAACACATAGACCAAGTATACTTCATGATGCAAATGACAAAGTAAACCTGTATAGTAAAAAGGGTGTGTGTACTCTATGTAAAGGGGGCCAAAACATAATCCCAACTGAAAATTAAAACTATAATAGAAAAAAAAACTCTGTGAATAATCCGACAGGGTTCCATCCTGAATGGTAGGTACACCTCATAGTTAGTCGTCATTGAGGCTCGTCTCATCAAAAGGTCCACCTCCGAGAACCGTCCAGTCCTAGCTCCCAAGCCTCGGTCAAAGTTGTCCATCATCTGCACAATACATGACATGGTGAGGGAAAATCCCATGAAGGGGGGAGTATAACAACACTCAATAGGGACCAAGAGAACCCTAAATTCCTCCCAGAGTTCCAAAAAATATAACCCAAAAAGAAAGTCTTCATTTACAAAGCAAGAAGCAATAATCAACTCACACCTGCTATATAATTTAGAGATCACGAATATAGATGATTATTCTTAAGATATACCATATGATTCCAAATATATGTTCCACAACTAATACAAAAAGATGTTTTTCTCATATCGTTCCACTCTTTGACATATGTTGTTGTTCCACAATAGACTACTGTAAGGCTGGTCCTTGTCGGGTGACACTACAGCTGATTCACACAAAGTCACTAGAATGTTGATCCACACATGGTCACTAGAATGCTTATCCACACAGGGTCGTTTGATGTTGATCCACACAAGGTCTCTAGAAGCTAATCCTCGATGGAATGTTCTAAAAGTGGTCTACATCGGGTAGATATGATGTGGATCCACACATGGTCACTATAATTCTAATCCACATAGGGTTTCTAAATCAAAGACAACTAGTCATAGGATTCCCCGTATTAGGTGATCTTGAGATCTGTAGAATCCACTCATGATATATCAATTGTAACTCACCTACCACTATGCTTCTAAAATTAGTAACCAATGGACCGACATGTCGTAAGGGTTCCAATGCGACACACGACACATCAATCTCTTTCCCAGTCTGTGTGTTATCAGTGTTCTAGTACTGAGGGACCGATTGGATTCGGGTTCGATCGAACCTGACCATACTCAAACAATCGCCAAAATTCGAGTGGAGTATACCAAAAGAACCATCTTATTCCAAGAATCCCAGGGTCACATATGATTCATAAAATGGAAATCTAGATTTCATGTTATGGCAATTAATGTGAAACTAGGCCTGGATGGGTCCGGGTCTGGTCTAGCCCGGTTGGGCTTGACCACAAAGGGCTTAGCCTGCTGGGCCACAGCCTTGCCGGGCATGTTGTATGGCATGTCTCGGCCCTCATGGGGTGCAGCTCGGCCCACTGGGGGGTGTGGCCTGGCCCGCATGGGGGCGTGGCCAAACCCGATGGGGGGTGTGGCCCGGACCACAGGGAGGCACGACGTGGCCCACAAGAGGGCACATCCAAGCCTAGAGGAGGGCATGGGCCCCGCCCCAGCTAGAATGGGGGGAAAAGTTCCCCCCCCCCCTTTGTCTCGAATGGCTATGTTGTTCGGGATTTGGAGAAGAGACGCCACATAGGGTTGCTTGGTAACATGTGGGACTCGCATGGAACATTTCCCTACCTCCCCCATAGCATCAAGTCATGACCACCTTCAGTGGCACATAAGGGAGAGCCACTCCACCTCTATGGTCTGCCATTACCGGCTATATAGCTCAACTTCCGCGGTTGAAATGTTGTAGCCTCAACCTTCCGCGGCGTGCGACAGCACGCCGCAACCATCTCCAAAGATGGTCATGGTCTGCCTCCTACTGACCACCACGGCCTAGTGTCGTGGCATCCTCATGTAGCGGGCTACAGCATGCCGCTACCACCACGGTTGGCCGGTGTCGACCACTGGCGCTCTTCCGTGGGACATGGGGTGAGCCCTGGTGGTTCGTTTTTAAATATGTTCGCATCTACATGCATCCCGGGTCATCTCCTTCACCTTTTGACCCTCATATTTGGGATTCGGCCAACTCGAAAATTCACCCACATAGAAGGAAACATTAATACAAAAGGCAGAGGGATGGGGCCATGTTTGTTTGACCTGCGCACTCAGTGTTATCATCTTATCAATGCATAAGAAAATTGATTCAACAAATCTTGAAATTTAAAAAAAGAAAAAACCCTACCCCACGTGTCACTAGATAGAATCACACATTTGAATATGGGTTGGTGTTCGTCAATCTTGATAAAAGCCTCCAACGATGCTGCTCAAACGACGATCATCGGTACTTGCTTGATGGACCCGTTCTTCGTCAAGCGACTCCTCCAAAATCCTACTATCTTGAAACATACCTCTTTTTTCAAACGAATTCAACAACCAAAAATAGAGATGAGGGGAGTATTCTTTAGAAAACATAATTAAGATAGGTTTATTAATTGATGAAATTAATGAACCTATTTAATTACATGTAGGGAGGTTACACATTTTTTTGTAACCGGGCATTTAATGTCATGAATTAAATGCCTGACCGCCCCTTGTGGTCCTAGACACTAACACATAAATAGAGGTGAAAGATATTTAAAATAAATTATATTTATTTTATTAATCCTCTATAAAAACCAAAAAAATAAACTTCCTCTCTCAACCCACTAAGGTCAGGGTTAAGGATCCCTTATGTGAATATTGACGCTGCCTGTTCAACGGTTCCCTAAAATTTCTATTCTGTGCACCGGTTCAAAATATAGGACTTCCCACTCTCACATTTACTAAACGTACCTTAAGAAATATTTAAAAAAATCCATTGTGAGAAAACCTTTCATCAGAATCAAATTCCGTCAGATTTCATATCCTCGGAATAGTTCAACATAACTAAAAAATGTACATGGATAATCCATGTAATTACATGTCTAATGAATAAAATATCCATGTTAATATATGTATTCAAGGAAGAAAATGGAATACCATTTATCTTGTAATTATCTTTCATATACGTTGGACTTTTGATATATATTTCTACATCAAATATTTTTTAGTTTATGATAATATTTGAACATGTAGTATTCAATGATATATTTTGAAGACTATGGTTTATCCAATCGAAGAAAAGATTTTGTGGACTATGTAAAATACCTCTATTCCATTGTGTTTTACTATCAAAACTAGAATTAAGTCCATTAGTGTTCTCTACAAGACTGTTGTTGGTGGTTGTCGTTTCTTGGTCACTAACTGCCAAAATTGGTAGCTTATAGTAGTCGCTAATGGTATCAGCACAAACACCCGATTTTGGGTCCGCGAGATCGACGATAAGAATAAGGGGTGTGAAAGGATACAATATGGGATGTAAATAGATTTATTAAACATCCATGGTAGAAGCACGGTGTCCATAGGGAAGTGGGGTATGTTGTGGGAACTTGAGTTGTGGTGGGAGGAATTTGGGATGCAATCGGGGTGCCATATGAATGCATTGGTGTATATTGAGGGTGGTTAATATTTGTTGGGAGTCACGATGGGAAATGAGGGAGGCATCAGAGTTTACATGGGTTGATACAATGGCTTAGAGAAGGAAATGTGACGATGATGACTATAGGTAGGAAAACTTCTTCTATATTTATTTTCAATATTAGTGGCTGGCATTAATGGAAGCTAATACTCCCTTTCGCGAACGGTTTTGGCAGTCACTAATAGACCCAACACAAAAACTGAAATTTATAGCACTATAATAGAAACTATATAAATCTAATTAATATCATAAATATTTTTTAAATAATTAACATATCCATGAATTAAAAAATTATGAGTGAAAATTTCATTGAAAAGAGAAATATTTAAAGAAAACATTATTACTAATTCACGAACCATCAAAGTAATCACAATATTTTGTGTATCACTCAATTGATGATATAAAAAATATTTCAAGGTGGGACATCCCAATATTGATTGAAGGATAATGATATTATCTTAAATGTGTGAGGTATATTTGTGGTCTCAATTATCTTATAAGAGGAGTCAATATGAGATTCACTCACAACATAATAGGTGAAACACAACTATATTCGACCAAGATGTATTTTGAAAAAGTCATATAACAATAATAGTCCAGGAAGAAGGTAGATATAGAGGTATTCATATAATTATTATTCAAATATTTTAATGTGATTGATGAACTCCAATGTAATTTCCAAATATTTTAAAAATGAAATGAATGTCTGACGGTTTGCAAGATACGCAACACCAAGCTTAAAAACAACTAAATATTATTATTCAAATATGAACATTATAACCTAGATATTCAATTAGATGTCATTAATAATATTTATTTATTTATAAAAAATATATAATTTTTATACTCATTGATAATATGTTTATTCATTCAATAATTACTGTATTTTTAGAAAAGTTGTTTTATTCATCAAAAACATATTTTATTCAAAAAAATGATTTTATTTCTTTTTATGTAAAAATAATATAATTACATTTTGGAACATTTATAAAATATATATGATATAAGTAACTTTATTTTTGAAATGAGCATATCAAAATCTTCTTAAAGAGATATTTTGATTATTTTTTGAACAGTTTGAATTTTCAATGAATATTAAAAAATACTGATTTTTATTGAAAACTATATTTTATATAAATATTAAAAATTATAATTATTTTTTATATAAGATTTAAAATATAATTTGATAAATATTACTTAAAATAATACAATTATGGTTTCTGAAATGTAATTTATACTAGATTTTGTTTCAAAAAAATTTAAAAGTAAAATTTGGGTTTTTCAGAAATACAATTTTTTCATTGTGTTCTTCCAATTTTATATTAAATTATATTCTATATGTAATATTATTTTATCTTTGAAAATTTGATTTAAAATTTGGATTCAAAATTTCAATAATTTTTAAAATGGATATTCTATTTTTTTCGTAAACGAATACTAATATTTTTAAATTTTATTACCCTAGTAAATGGTAAAATTTTAAATTTTTGTTAAAAATAATATCATAATGTATATTAAATGACCATAACTCATACCCAAATTTCATTAGATGGAGATAATTCAACACTTATCACATTAATATCTAAATTATGTTTTTTAATGTAAATGTTTCAATGTGAATGGGTTATATAATATTTAGTTCAAAGAACGCCACAAAATGTCACTTTCATTGACTCAAATATTTATTATGTGACCATATTGAGAAATTGTTATATTATGTGAATATATAAATTACTAGTGAGGTTAATTTATTTATTTTTATGATCGTAATATATTATATATTTTAAAAATTTTAGTAACGTTCTTTAATTATTATGCAACACTGATGTAGTGCTTGTGCATGTAGATGAAAAATCAATAAATTTACTTTAATTAAAATTATAAGAGCTGTTAAATGGCCAAAAAACATTAATAAATATTACTATTAGATTATATCCCAACCATAATAATCCTATGGTCTAATTAATTCCCATTCAGAGCCACATGAATATGATTATGGATTAATAATATTTAATTTAATGAAAATTGAAACATGTCACACTCTTTTTTTCAATAAGTATAATATTTGTAATATGAAGATAAACTAGTTTTATTCCCAACTATTAATATTATTTGGAAGTATAAATTTTTTTTCTACATCATGGTATTTTATTTTTTATTTTCTTATTAAGTAATTACATTTAATAATTATATAATGGTGAAGTAGTAATTAATAAACAATAGGTAAAATAAAACAAATAATAATAGATATATGAAAAAATTATAATTTATATTATTTAAAGTGATCCTCTTTTTTTGGTGATAATGATATATTAGGCGAGTATTAAATGATTTGGTTAAAGATTATCTGGATCTTTATATTTTCATAACATAAATGTAATGAATAGTGTTAGAAATGACACAAATGGTTTTTTTGTGAATAATATATTATTAAATTATTAAAATGTCATAAAATCATTAAACAAAACAACGTGATTATTATAAATTAAAAAATGTCATTAATTGACTATTTATGGACAATTTACAATATATAAGTAGAAATAAAAATGTTTTAATATTAAAAAAATTTATATTGTAGATAAAGGTAAAATTGTTTAACTAAGGGTTATTCAAAATTATATGGGATAAAATAGTACCAAAAAACTGCAAAAATTATATCGATTTATGAGATTAAAATACTATCTCATATTATCATTGAATTAGTATATATATCTTGAGGTATTTTTATTGAGATTTTATTTATTATAAATTAATATTTCTGAATTTCCAAAAGCACACCTCTCCTCAATTATAAATCAGAAACTCCTCACTCACTTTTCACATCACATTGGTTTTTCTATCATGAAAATAATCTACAAAATTATCTTCTCCAATTACCGATACTAATTCTAGAGCTACTTGTATTCTCAACAGACCAAACCTCAACCCCTTTAAGGGAGAAACACATGATAGATTTTGATGAAGAAGAGGATTCAATGTGATCAAAGAAAGTGGAGACTTGATGTAAAGGATTTGTTACCATAATTTTTAATTCATTGTGTTTAAATAATATTTTATTAATTATTCCATTCTAAAATTATGTGTTAAATGAATTATGATTGACTTATATTGTATTTATACTTGTTTTGTGTGGATTTGTTTCAAATAGGAATAATCAATTCATTTGATTGATGCTCAATTCAATTATATAATAATACTATGGGGGATTTATAGTTACACACTTAGTTCTACATGACATATTACTTTTTAAACACACATTTCTTTTGTGTGGTCCATATATTGTCCATGACATTTATCTTTTATTCTTATCCATAAATTTATGGGTATTTTCAGGTCCATTTATTGATCTATATTTCATGAGGGTTATGGTTTAAATGTTACCAAATCAGGTAGTTATTTAGTCTTAATTTATCCTCTTTGGGAACAAGTTATTTTTCCCCTATATTCTTTTACGACGTTTATATAATTCCTTATGACATGTTGTATAATATATATACTTCTTTTCATGATATTATAAGTTCCACTTTATTTTATTCTATCTTTTGTCGAAAATCAATGTTCCTTAAAAATAATGTGTTCTTAAAATATATCGAATGTATTTTAAATATTATTTTATACATCTTCAAGAGAAAAAAATTAAATTATATTTGAAATGGTTTTCAATGATTTATTTAAATGTTGAACATGTTATTTGCAATGAAATGGTTTTCTAAATGTTTTCTTATTTTAGAATGTCTTTTATGTTCAAATGATATTTTACTCAAGATTTATTTCAAATGATATTTCAAAAACAATTTTCATCCATGTTATCATTATTTTCAGTTAATTATTCATTATTATAGTTATGATTCATGAATTATATCGTTATTCTTTCTATGGTTAGTTTTTTTATGATTTATTATTTATGTTTCTGTGGCACACATATGTATGTTTGTAATATTTTGATAGATGTTATATATATCTCACTATAATTCATTGGGTAAAGATTTATATCTCATGATATAATGATTATGAAAGAATTCAACAAAGCTTGATCCACAATTGGAATAAAAGAAAACCTGATCCATTAAATGAATAAGGGAAAAAAATAAACTATAAGGAAATTAATGTGACTAGGGATGGAGGTGTGTCCCACCATGTATGTCGATCTCCAATGAAGTTCCCTGAAATGTTTTGGAAACTATCATTGACATAAAAGGAATGTTATTACATGTTTATGTGTCTTCTAGAAAATTCCATGTCTTATTCCTTTGTTATTATTTCATGGGTTATACACTTTATTTTCTCATGATTTATGTATTTTGAAATTCCATTATTTATTCCATGATGTATGTATAACATTTTAACTATAGGTTATGATGTATATAAAATATGATTATTTTCTCAAACACTTATGTTATTCTTACATATCTCTCTTGTTTACCTATCATTATCATGAAATATGAACATTTTATTATATTTCTTTTTAACAAGTTATGACTAAATATGTTAAACACATTTTATCTATAATTATTTCACATGGACAATGTTGATGAACTATTGTATAAAAAGAAATTCATGGTATTGTGGGAGATACTGATGATCATTAAGAACCAATTGTTTATAAACACAATTATTAATTTTTTTCCTAATTTTATAAAACTATAAACCTAAATTGTCCTTGATTATTCATGTAAACCAATATATCATTTGGATGTTGTATGTTCATAGGTAACAAACTGGTTCATATTTATAAATAGTTTTTCATTACCACCAGAACTGATAGTGTTGATTTTGGGCTGTTAAATTTGGTATCAAAATAATGAATAGATATTTTTGGAGGTCATGATGTGTTAAATAGAAGTTATCATAATTTAGTGTCTTAGAAACCCCTTTTACATTTTAGTATATGAAATTTTAAAGAGACTAATGATATTTTTGAGAAATATTTTTGGTGGAAATTAAGGGTTATTGTATTTTTGGATTCTAAATGAAAGGTATGATATAACCAATGAGGTTAAAAAATTTCATTAATGTTAAATATAATAATTATGTTTATCAAATTATTAAAATTTTATAAGTATTATATTTAAAATGTTTTAAATAATTGACAGCCCAATGATGGGTCACAACCTGTCACTTCTTGTAAGGACGTAGGGATTCAATCCACAATTGAAGGGTGATAATTTTATATCACATACCACTAACCTAGGTAAATCCTTGGTCATTATTTCATTTTTTTAAGTCCAAATATCTGATTAATAATTTTTATGTTCAGTTTGGTAACATACTTTTTATCATATAGATATCCATGTTGATTACAAATTGATTTGGTGTTATTTCATCAATGTTATTTTAGAAGACATTCGCTATTTTAGGAACCCAATCAATTGAATATAAATAAGTCACTATGATATTATATATGATTAATAAAGGTTGAATTCTATTTTAGAATCATACATGGGTTTATTATGCCTTCACATTTATTTTGGTTATTTATGAATATGGTTCATGTATCTTGAAAATTATTTGAGAAATTACCTTTTAGGATACATTAAGAGTGACTTGTGTTATTTAGAGGTAAATCATAAAATTTATCATTGAATACCATCTGATGAAATCATTAAGATTAATGGGTTTCAATATTTTTATATAATGTTTTTCGAGGAATATTAAGGTTATAACTTTTAGTATTTCTCTATAATTTGGGAGATTAAAACAATTTTTCATCGTTTAAAGGTTTATTATTTTGTGGAATTATCATTAATTGTATAAAAAATTTGTGTTTTTTAATTCCTAAAGACAATCTATATATATGGTTAATCATTTTTGAATTGTGAGATTCATTATATATTAATTCTAGACCCTTATGTGTGGAAAATTGTTCATGAATACTCATCATCTGGAGAAAAAGACATGTTTGAGTTGTAAATTAATTAAAGGATGAGCCTAACATTTTCATTTAATTATGTTTCCTTATTTTCATAGTATGGATTTAAATGGTAATACTAAACACTAGTAAATAAATCATTAACATAAATGATAAATAAAAGCATTATTCGTTTAATTTTCTTACGAAAAAATCAATGGCCTTTCAACCCATCACAAATTTACTACTTTTAGATGCTTAAATTTATATTGACCTTGTTCTCTATTCCTCCGAATCAGAACCTAATAGTTATTTTTCTTTTTAGTATCCATATTTCCCTCCGTGGATTCCTAGTTTGTGTTATCATAAGTGGCCATTGAACTTTCCATTCATACTTTTTTTATTGATTCTTTATTGTAATTTTTCCATAGTGGGATTTAAATAAATGTAATTTGAAAATTGAAACCCGTAATTATCGAGAAAAGATAAAATTTTGGGGACTCACAATATTACAGTGGTGGATAACACAATTTATTGACATTTTAAAAGGAAATATGATGTTTTTTGGTCTACAATATTTGTAGCACTGAGTCATAACATGTAACATAATATTATTATTTAAATTTGAGCATTGCTACATAGCCATTAAATTGTTTGGAATGAATGATATTAATTGAATTATAAAATTTATATAATTTTCATATTCATTTTATATTTATTAATTCGCAAAATAATTACATTGTTTTTAGTAAACTCATTTTAATCATCAAAAACATACATTCTTTCAAAAAATATTTTTCTTTCATTATAGGTAAAAATAAATATTTTCATTTATGTAACTTTTAGATAGATTGTTTAATAAAAATAAATTAAATTTTTAAATCAACTTATAAAAAATTCTATATAGTGAAATTCGGATAATTTTTTGAACATTTGTATTTTTCAATGGATAGTAAAAAAATTGATGTTTTTTTAAATAGATATTTTTATTAAAGTATTTAAAAGTAAAATTATGTTTTTAATAGGTTTAAAATATAATTAATTATATTTTATTTAAAAAAAATTAAATTATGGTTTCTTAAATGTATTTTATAATTTCATTTAGTATAGAAAAATTTAAATTTAAAAACAGTATTATTACGAAAAATTGTTTTATGTTCTATTTTTTTAATTTAAATTGAAAATAAATTCTGAAACATGAAGGATATTATTTTTTCTAAATGTATTCCATATTTTGAATAATAATTTATGATTTTTTAACCAAGTACTCTTGATTATGGTACATTAAGAATAATAACCCTAGTAATTTTCTACCCTGACAAAGGTAAATTGGGTAAATGTATTTCAAAATATAATGATAAGGACTATAAAATAACCCTACCACTTATTAAAACAATTTCGGGATATAATTATATCCTTAACACCTAAACATTGAAATTTAGTTTTTAATAGAATATTTTTCAAGAAAATGACTCATATTATATTTAAACCAAAGAAAGTCACAAAATGTTACTTTCTTTGTGTTAAATATATTTTTTGTGAACAAATATGGAAAAACGAGGTTATGAATGAATTTAAAAAACTAAAGTGAAATTTTATTATTTATTTATATTATATTAGTTTATTTTTAATTTTTATAACTCAAATAATTGAATTTAATGCTTATGAAACACTTAATACAGTTCTTATGAACGATGATGAGAAATCAATAAATTGATTGTAATTAAAATGTTATTAACTATTAAATGACTAAAAAACATTAATATATATTATTGTTTGATTATATGTCGGCCTTACTAATCCATAGGTCAAAATAGTGACAAATTTAATCTACTTGAATAAAATTTTGACCTCTATGGTACTTAATTTATGGAAATGTCAAACATGTCACACTATTATTTTTAATATGTATATTATATGTAACATTGGATAAAAAAGAATATATTATTGACTATAAATATTAATTTTTAATATATAATATTTACCTACATAATGGAAATATTTTTTTAGTTTTTATAAATTATATAGTAACCTTAAATAAATACACAACGATGATGTCATAATTATTCACCACATAAAGAAATCAAATAGATGAAATTAAAAATAGTAAAAGAAATATAATTTTACATAATTAAAGAAACCCATTAATTCAATAGGATATTATGACATAATAGGTGTGTATTAAATGATCTTCATGTTATCTTACTGTTTTAATTTTCTTGAATTCAAAGTAATGAATAGTTTCAAAATTGAAAGTATTGATATTTTATAAAAATAATATTTTATTAAATTATTTACAAATCATAAAAATTTTAAAAATAAAAACATATTATGATATGTTTTATGATTATATAAATTAAATATCTAGGTACAATTGACACCATATAATCAAAAATTTATTCTTAATAATATGTTATCATAGTTAAATGTAAAATATTTTAAGTAAGGATTAACAAAATGATAAGATTTAAAAAAAATCTAAAATCGATTTGTTGATAAGATTAAAACTATTTTTCATTTTAGTTTATAATAAATTTGATTTTGGAGATATTTTTATTGATACGTTATTTATTATAAATTTAATTTTTTAAAATTTCAAAAGTTTTCCAAACCTCAATTATAAAATGGATCCTCCCTTATCACTTCATCGCATAACATTAAGCTTTCAAGAATTCACAATATTTTCCAAATTCTCATCTAAAGTTCCATAAAAACAATTTTATAGGTACATATGTTCTCAAAATACCAAAACAAGAGCCTGTTGTATGAGATAGAAATGAGAATTTTTTATTAACAGGAGGTTTCAATGTGAAAAAAGTATGTCTAGATTTGATTTAATGGAATTATTAACTTAATAAACAATTCATTGGGTTAAAATACAATTTCATTAATTCATTCATTAATTGATTTTTTTTAATGAATTGTTGTTATCGAATGTCTTATTTCCACTTGTTTTATGTGTATTTATAGTGGATACACATAATCAATTCATATTATTAATGATAACTTCAATGATATGATAATTTTAAGGGGTTTTATAGTGTGACTTTTATCTATGTGATACTATTTCCATATTCACCCATTATTTTTTGGGTGTATACACTTCTCTTGGTTGTTATCTATTATCATGATCATTAAATTTATGGGTATTTACATATCAATTTTATGTGATCTCTTTAATGGGGTTTATAGTTCAAATGATACCAAATATGGAAGTTAATGTTTATCAATTTTTATTCATTTTGACACATGTTATGTTCTGAACCTATAATATTTTAAATGGTTTATACACTGACAATTTACTTATTTTGTTATTAATATAATTATATTATTTATATTATAATTTTTAATAAATTTTTCTCTCTTTGGTCATAAATAATTGTTACATAAAAATAATGTTTTATAAATCTACTTTAAATTGTTTTAAATGATATTTATTTCATTTTCAAGGAAATGGATTTCAAAAATGTTTCACCTTTTTTTCATTAATTACATTATAAGTTTTCAAATATAATTTCAAATAGTAATGTTTACTAATTGTTTATTTTTATAATATTTTCTGATGCGGGCATGAAATTTTATTTAATATTTATATCAAATTATGTTTTCAAACAATTTTACATATTTGTTAAAAATATTAGATATTACATAATCTTTAGTGGGGTTATTATACCAGAATTCCATTATTATTTTATGGTTATTTTCTGTTTATAATAAATTATTTATGTTCTTATGGATATAATATGTGTAGCTTTCATTTTCTGATTGGTGGGACCAATAACTCCATCCAATCCATTGGATAAATATTTATATCTCATCAGATACTGATGGGAAACAAGGCAATGGAATTGATGTTCTATGAGAAGAAGGGGAAACCCAATCAACTATGGGATGATGGTAAAACCTTATCCATAATAATGAAGGGACCATGACTATGGATGGTGGTGAGTCTATCCTAATAGGTGAAACCCCATGATATTCCCTATTATGTTTTGGAAATGAGCCTTGAATAATGGGTAATGATATTACATGATAATGTGTCTACCAAAAATTACTTGTTTTGTTCTTATGTTTTACATTCTTGGATTATTATCTTAATTTACTCATTCTTTATTTCAAATGAAATACTATTATTTATTTCATTAATCATGTGTGTGATCATTGATATGTATCGTATCATATAAAAAAGTTATTATTCCACTATCTTACCCTTAAGTTATTCATAAATATCTCCCATGTTTTCCCCTAGTATGAATCGAATATCATAATTTTCTTGTTTTTTTTGTTTCGTATGTTATGAGGAAAATTTTAAATGAATTATATCTATATGTATTTAACATGTATGATGTTGATGAACAATTATGAAATAAGATAATCTGGGTATAGTTGGACATAATGTTGATATTTATGAAACATTTTATTATAAAACAAAATTGTTAATAAATTTTTATAATTCTATAAAAATATAAACCTAATGGTACATGAGTATGTAAATAATCCAATATTTTAATTTGATTTTATTTTTAGATAATTTTTTTAATTTTTTTAATGTTTTTGTCTGAAACACTATAAATATATGTGATTATTGTGTGCGATTACAATAAAATAGACAAATGCATTCTTCAACTACCACTCATTTCTATTTGGAAATCATATGAGGCCACTATTGAAATTGTGAATGGGTTTTCTTGGTGTCACCTAGATATGTACACTATAAGGATTATTGTTTATAAGGTGACCAAGTTACTCAATTTTGGTTGATTCAAGAGACACAATATCTATATGATCTAGTGAAATTATATATATGTGTGGGTTATGACTACATAATGTGCCATAGTGTATCATTATAAAATGATATATGAAATAAATGCCTCATTTATCACATTTTATTTAGAAAGTATAACAAAATTAAGTAATAATTAGTATAGAATACCATACAATAACTAATAGACCATTAGGGCACAAGATTTTTATATTGTCATAAATTCTTAATGTATGTGTCATTTATTTTTTGTGTTAATAGGTGATTTATATTATAATAAATTTGATCATTTATAATAATAGTTATTAGTAATATATTGAAATTGGGCCTTTCATGGGGATATATGTGAGACCATAAGGAACTACTTTGTAATGGATAAAGGAAAAAATGGATTATTTTATCAAATTATGACTTATGAATAAGTTTATATACTGCACTCAAGAGATATATAAGTGTTTTCCTACATCTTCATGAATATATCAATCACACACAAACAAGAAATTTTAAACAATATATTTCTAGGTGGACATTAAGATAATCTTTCATTATTCCCAATATTTGGGTCATAGTCAATTGTATATATAGTTTAGGTTAGAAATCATATTTATGGATCAATTAGAGATTATTCATATGATTTTTAAAGGGGTGTATCTATCAATTTTTTTTAGATATGTAGTTTGATTCATTTAAGATTCCTTAAATCTATGATTTTGGGATATCATATGAACTCTTAAATTATAATCAACATTGATGATGTCTATTTAACTAATGTTATATTGTTCATGGTTATATCCATGAGAATTGTTTAATAGATTGAAAATATCCATTGTGAATTATATTACCCTTGTTACATGTGTAGGGGTAGTCCAGACATGCTAAGGAGGAGAACTTGTAAAATATAGTGGATATATTATCACAATTTATGACTTTTTTTATTAATAATTCCGTAGGATGAATCTATATAATGAAATAATATATATGAGGAAACATTACACCAATTAAAATAGGTGACCTCCATTGGTGGGAGCTGGCCTAATAAAAATTATCTACCCCACCACCTATTTCATGCCACCCCCATCACGAATCCACTCTATGAAATCACTCTGCCATGAAAATCAATGATAATTGTGTCTCAACCATATCTATATCCCTTTGTGAACTATATCCACCAATACACCTAGACCTTCCACCAAATAGTGTGAACTATATCCAATGTCCACTGTGAACCAGAACATCCATCGCAAACTAGATCCTCAACACATCTTGAACAAAATCTGTAACAAACCATGTAGTGGATACCACCACTGCATGTCTTCCCTAATCACATCACTCTCACCTATCACTCGTAGCAAAATCTAACGGAGCTTCCATTCCATCTCACCCCCACCCTCAGACCTCTCTAATACCCTTAAAGAACAACTTATGGAGTTTCTTCCACCACCACCGCTGATCTTGGTAATTGTCAGCGCCCCCTCTTTATCACTGCTAGTGATCTATATTTTAGTACCCCAAAAACTCGTATACATTCAATGTTCATCACTCCATATAATTTCAACCCCTTGATTCATGATTCATTTGATCGACAATATATTTTAGAGTTTTTCATTTTATATTATCCTAATATAAATTATCATGATTCAACATTTGATACAGTATTTACAACCCAATACAATAAAATATTCCACAACCATTTGAAAATATAGTTATATTTAAAAACATTATCCACATGTGTTTCATAGAAAATTTCAATTTTCACACCATAGTAGATAAAACACAATTTGATGATTAATATTGGTACGAAAAGGTCGAAACACAATGCAGATATTCAAATATACACCCATGGAGTCAAACCTATGACTACATATAAGGATAATCAGTTAGAAAATGTTATAATAATGTTGAATATGATAATAATATTAATAATAAAATTTGATAATAAATATTTTCAATACACATTTTGATAATTATGATAATGATGAAAAACATTAATATTTATTTTTAAAATGATGTTGTCAATTTTGAAATGTAATATTAATTTTAATAATGATTATGGTAATGATGATATATATTATAATTTACCCAAAATTATGTTTAATGTACTTAAACCCTATTTTAAAACACATTTTATGATAATGATAATTATAAGGATGTTAAATGTAATATTTTTTATAGGTTATTTTATCATTTTCCATATATTTGAATTTATCTTTATGACATATATTGTGATATAATCCATTATCAATATATTTATTAACATATTATAATTCTATAAATAGAATTATGTTGAAAAAATTACAAATAAAATAAAATTCTCATATTTAAAACCTGTAATTTAATTAATTTTCTACATGATCTAACCACCAAAAGTTATTATGTAAAATTTATTACATATAACCTTCCTAGTTTTCTATCATATAATTCATTATTTTTTCCCCAAAAGTGAATTATATAAAAAAACCTCTATAAATATTATTTAAAATCATTAATTTTAATTAAATATTTAATTTATTAAAAATTAGAAATACATAATTTATCATTATATCTTTTTTTATTGAGACACTAACATATCAACTATAGTTGAATAACATAATTATATATAGTCTATTATTTAGATACCTAAATTCATAAAATAACCATTCTTTTTATATTTATTTACATTTATGTTTTTTCACATTTTGAATTTTGTTCACATCCATTAGTTTATAATATATTATAAAAAAAATATAGAGTCAAAAATAAATAATATTGTAGAAAAATAAATCTTATATATAATTTAATATGTCTTAAAATATAATTATTATTTTATTTGTGAATTTGTTTTTATTTTTTGGATGATTATTAAATGAATTCCACACAAAAATGGTTAATACTTGTTTTAAATATAGTATTTGATCAAAAATTCTAAAATTTTAACAAATATGTAGTCCTGTGTAATTGTTAAAGATCATAGTAAAAAAGTGAATGTGTATAGTAGTTTGATTGATCATCCGAATAGAACATCTAGATAATATTTTATGTGAATTAGGATATATATTGATTTCACAAGAGTATTTCATAGTGAAAATATTAGTTTTCTATGTAGAAAATGTGAATACAGATATCAATTAAGAAAACATACCATGAGGGAGAACATATTCAGAAATGTGTTAGAAATTAATTATAAGAATTCGAAATATCATGGGGATGAATTTATTTGATTACATCATAAAAAAATATTTTAGATGTATGGTTATGTGAGGACTACTGATTAGATGCATGAAACCCATACTGAAATGGTATGTGGGACTGTAACACCCTAAGTTTTTGTGAGTTTTTTTTTTCAAAAAAATATAGAATATTCATCTATTTACTTACATGAAATATAAAATTAAGGATTTTATACATGATACATAGGGTTAATATAAGTTACAAACAACACTATGTTATTAAAAAACCATGATATACTATTAATATTATTATTAAAACATGGACATTATAACCTAACCATTAAACATAGTGATATTAATAGTCATAACTAATTATTAAATATTCATTAAAAATATTTTTATAAATATATCATAATTTAATAAAAGTTTGTAATTATTTGGTAAATTATTAATGTGATTCGAAAATACTATTTTCACGAATCAATTTTTTGTTATTAATTTTGTGAACATTAATAAAAATAAATTTCTTCTATTTTTTAAATTTAATTTGATAAATTAATACACTTTTTTTAAATCATAATGATAAAATTAATATAAGTTTTATTTTTGAGATTTTTTTGAAAAGATTCATTTTTTATGAATAGTGATAAATACTAAATTATATTTAAAAAATGCATTTTTATCTTGTTTATAATGATAAATTATATTATAAATTGTTTTTAATGTAATATAATGTCAAATATGAACACATTAATATAATTTTGGTCATTGGTGTAACTTTTATAATAATAATGGATATAAAAACATTGTAATCGTTTTATCATTTTTTTTAAAAACCCTCTATCTGGTCGAGTCTGCAAGGGTAATTTTAAATTATAATTTTCCACCTATATGAATGTAATTTAGATAAATTCATTTCATAATTTTAATAAGAAAAATTTATATTATCACATAATTTCAACATAATTATCTGACCAATAATAATGGTTAATATGGGTAAAATTAATTAACCCAGTTAAGTTAAAATGTTTTTATAGATGGGTTAAACTAAAAAGACATGGTTAAAAATGACCCAAAACATGTCTATTTAATCAATTTTGGACATATATATGTATTATAAATTCAATGTTAAAATATAGTTTCATTTTAATTCCCTTTTCTAGAGAAGTATGTTATTATTTTGGAGTCTTTGAGGAAATTTCCATGTAGTTTCTAAATTGATTCCTTTACCCCCACATATAAAAGTCCCAAACCATTATTCTATATTCACACCTATAAATAAATTGGAATATTTCATAAGATTAAAAAATATAATTCTAAAACCTCTAATCTCATTTGAGATTTATATTTTGGTCATAAATAAAAACATGGATGGCCTTGTTGCAAACCTATAGAGGATAATAGAAGAAGAGGTAATATTCTTCAACATTCATTTTTATTTAATTTAATCATACTTGTCAATAAATAATTATTATATCACTATAATATTATATCCTCAGTATGATTCAGATAATCATATTTTGTTATGTTAAGGTAATAACCAAAAACCATCTACACTTTCATCAAATGGGTTGTAAAATCATTATTCCTCTGTATGGCGGACTACCACCACGTGATCCAAGGTCACTAATTTTTCCAATACCACATATCATGGTGGGAAATAATGATTTAATATTTTCTTATATATTATATTAGTGATATTATTATTCTTTTATAATTATTATACAACATATACATTTATTCATTCCTTTTTGTGTGAATACAATAAAATTGCTCATGTGTACAACTTGTTACCGCCTCATAAAGCATTGCGATTTAATAACATATGACAAAAATTTATAAAATATGGTTTTAATGAAAATATTTTATATTTATGAAATAAAAGTGATTCTATAATGATTATATATATTATTTTTTTCATTCTGTTAGTCTAGCATAAAAATTGAAGCATCGTTAATGTGTACATAGGACCTACTATCTCCAGGAATGATGTATTTCATTTTACAACAATAATTTTTATGGATTACAATAGAAATATATATAATGAAAATATATGTTATTTAGATCATGATTACTAATATTTATATTATTAAATAAACATTAAATTAATATAAACAAAAATAAAAAATCAAATTTATATACAAAAAACAAAGTCGTTATTACCCAAAACGTAACATTAACATTGAATTGTTAATAATGGGGGAATAAAAGGATATATATAAATCATATATTCTAATATTTATATAATTATATTTTTTAAAAGATTTCAATTATGTAATATTTTTTATACATTATTTTCGAATGTGTATGATGGATTTTATTACATAAGGTAAAGGAGTTATGTGCAACATCTTTTTTAATTTTGTGAGACACATGACAAATTAACCTCATTTTTAATTTATGGGATGTATATAATTTCCATTAATTTAACTAATGATTATTATATAAAAAATTATTATGTTCTACATATCAATTTTATGATCTATCTTTTATTGTATTTTTGGTAAACTTTTAACAAACCAGTTAGGTAGTTTTGTCAAAATTCTCTGTCATTGAGATATACAATATGTTTGAACTTTTATTATTTAAGGAGGAGAATGTATAACACATTTTACATGTTATATGATTAATTAATCTATCCTCATTGTATTTTATGTTCCATTTTATTTTATTCCATTATTGGGAATATGATTCAATGTTCTAAAGTGTTAGTTGTGTAATGTTACAACCTCATTATTTATTAAGACTGGTTATGATTATGTTCTTTTGATAACTTTTTATAATCCATATCTAAATAAAGAAATTATTTTTAATTATATTTTTTCAATAATATTATTATCATGTGAGAACCATTTTCCAACACATTTGTGCTTAAATAATAAATAAAATATATTTATCCTAATACGAGTGTATTTATCTCTTTTCCAGAAAATATGTTTTATTTTCTGACCATGTTTTCTAAAAATTGAGATATTGTTATGGTATTAATTTTTAAAAAATCCCCTTTCATTAATTTTTATAAAAAAAATTGAATGGAATTTTCATGTTTTATCCAAAAAATGCTCATTTGGATTAAATTTAAAAATTTAATGAAATAGTTAAATTAACTTTTATATAATAAATGAAATTTTCTAATTTCATGACCATTTTTTTCTTTTAATAATAAAATATATGTTTTCTAGGTTGTTATCATCAAAAATATATTTTAAAATAAATTTTTAATTTTAAAAAATAATTATGCAAGGATATTTCCCTCAATAAATGTTATAAATGATCAATAAAAATTATTTTCCATCCAATATGAAATCATTTAATGTTAAATATGCCACAGATTAGACATGGTACTTGGATACCATTTTTTCTATGAAGTGTTTTCTTTTATGATGGTTGGATGTTTTTGAAATGTTTTAATTATCGAAAGGTAATATAATGATAAATCTATTATTAAACCTAATTATTTTTCTATAGGTTATTTTATGATGATATGATGGATTTCTTTTGAATTATTTACCTTTAGTATATGTTTTGATATGATGAAATGATTATTAAACTCATTTAATTTCAAGATTTATGAAGTGATGAATTTTTTAAAATCTTTTAGAGTATAAAAAAATATATTATTTTTGTTACGTGAAGGGTTGGACCTATATCTCTAATTAATGTGTTGGGTAAATATAGAAAACTATAGAGTAAATATGTCACGTGTGAAACTTAGTACATGTTTTAAATGTTATGTGTTGACCTAATTTCATTTTTAAATTATTATATGTGAACCTAATTACATTTTCACAATGTTATGTGTGTAACTATCATTAATGTTCATAATGTTATGTGTTGACTTGTATTTCATGTCAATAATGTTATGGATAGACCAAGTTTCTTGCCCATATGTCTTTTAAGGACCGTATTTCATTTAAATAACTAAATGATTCAGCTTTCCTCTATTTAAACATGTTTATAGTGTTATAAAATGATATGTATGTCACATGTCTATTTATTAGGCCACTTTTATTCATTCATAGAACATGTTAATTTTATCCCTTATGATTAATTCCATATAAATTGTTGATCTTTATTCCATGACTCACAACTATAATCATTGATATGCATGGTATTTCTTTAAAATATTATTATTATGTTCTACTAATATTATATTCATGAAATTCTTATGTATGTAACTATTTTACCCTTACTGAGAAATTGAGATCACCCTAACTTAGGCTTCATTTCCCCATGTTATTAATAAATGTTTTATTTAAGGTATCCTTTTGAAGTGTGCACAATTGTATGAAAGATTTCAAAATAATTGATGCTCTTTCACCAAAATAAGAATTTTTTGTTCCCTTTTTCCAAAAGCACTAAATTATTCTAGTCCTAAAGAATTTTTTTGTTTAATTTATATATTATTTATCTATAAAGATGTCATATTCATGTTTGGAAATCTTCAATCACTATATTTGTTATCAAAGAATTGTTTTGGTTAACCATTGTAAACTAGGATGACAAAACATTTGTGATATATCTTTCGATATATCAAAGTATAGGTCTACATATTCCTAAAGGTATTATTCTAATGATGAATCAATGTATGAGATAATTTCAAATAATATTGGTATAAGATTAAGTGAGTGGAATCCATGAAATTTAATCCCTATATATATATAAGTGTATGTGTCTTAAGAACAGATTCACCTAGGGGTAATATCTCTAAAATTGGGGCATTAAGATCGTCTTGATCAGAACCCTGTGCATGATAACAAGATTTACTACAAAACTGGTTTCGAACTCCTGGGGGATATTATTTTGAAATTCACAATATCCAAATTAACCATTAAGATGGATTTAAATAGTTGATTACTATAAATGATATTGGAAAAACATAATTTTTCATAGATTAAAAATAAGGATTCATGATTTAGACACCATTTAAGTGATTCATCATGATTATGTGGTCCCTTTGATCGTTTTGGTTTCATAAAAAAATCTATTTTCCTTTTCCTAATGTTTATAAACCAATGTAACTTTGTTAATTTTGAATAAAACAATAAATGAAATGATTTTCATGCTGGCCAACAAAATGTTTTGGGATATGAAATTAAAAACCATGTTGTTATGATTACAAAAGTTTCACAATCTATAACACATAATGGACTTACATATGAGAGATGGAGGGAATAAATTTTTTTAGTCCTTCATGAGAAAATACATACATTATTTACGTCATTTTTATGATCTTATAATTATTACGTATTGGATCATTACCATTAAAAAGATATTTTTTTCTCTATTTTCTAGATCATGAAAATTTATTTTTTAATATTCCAACTACTATTTATTGTGGTAGATCGATGGTGTAATATTTATAATAATAAAATTTAATGAGAGTAAATTGAATCCATAATGTGGGATGATTTTAAATTCCTTTTTTCCAATATCTACATTCCATGTATTATTCATCCAAGAAATGAGTACAAATTTTGTGATATTAAGAAGAAAGATGGTGAATATTTGGATACCATTTATTAAAATTTTATGAGACTTATGAGGTACCCATAATGTACTATAATTCATTATAAATGTATTGATGAATGATTCTTCTGTGTATTAAAACCTAATATATGAAGGTACTTATTCATAATTTACATTGGATGCTACAATGAAATCAATTGATATTAAGTAATAGTAGAAATATATTAATGGAACACTGTTATTTCTAATTATAGGGAAAATAAAATGGGTTTCCATGGAAAAAGGAATAATATGTCACATGTAAGGATGAAATTTTTTAAAACTCATACTTTCCAAAATTGTTTAAATAATCGCATAGATGATTTTCTTAAAATAACTATGATATTTTTAATGTGTGGGATGGCATTCCATTTAGAAAAACAATTTATAAGTGATTTGAATATCTTAGTTAATGAAATAAATAAATAAAGTGATCTCAATATGATTCACCACATGTACATTAGAGTTTCAAGTAGATGAAATTTTTTTATTATGAGAATCAAATCCCTTATATAATGGTAAATGTCGATGGTAAGATACCAAAACCATTACAGAAAACCAAGAAATGGAAAACCTATTAAATAAGAATGGATGATGTTAATCATGATAATTAGGAAACACTTATCATCCCCTCTATATTTGGGAATTTTATGTTTTATTTTATATGAATGGTCTTTATAAAAATATATTGATTTATCCTTTAATTAAATTTCATGTGTTCAACTTTAAGTAAGTCGATTCTTAAATAATGGAATCACATTTACTATTCTATCAATACAAGGATGAAAATAAGAATATAATTTTTTTTAACATAATATCTTATATAAGTAATAAAGGGTAAATTAAGTTTTATAAATTTATATGTCTCTATGTATGACTAACTAAATATTAAGGGAAACCGTCATGGGTTTATGATTTTATGGTTGATCAAATGTTCAATGTCATTAACACACCATTTTTTATTTTATGTGAATGTATTTTTCCATGATTATGTTTATTTTATGGGGAATTTACATAAAAACAACCCATAGGTTTTTTATACATTTTAGTGAAAATTTTAATTTTAGTTGGAATTATTGTAGACTTTCATGCCATATGATCAATGACACTTGTAATCATTTGGATATATCTTATATTTTATTTTGAGGTAATTATGGGTTATATTTAATAACCATATGATTTTAGAAAATATTATTTTTATTAAATGAAATTTCCATTTGTTTCTACATACCATAATATTCATTTATAAATTTGTAATGTTTCTTTGGGTAAAACCTTCAATTCTTTCAGATCAGGCTCTTGTTTTTACCATTAAATTTTTCTAATGTTTTAAGAAAGATCTTGATACAGAGTTTTGTTTTAGAACTATGTATGATACTCATAATTTTTTCCATTCTAATGGAAAAAATAAACCTCTTAATGATATACTAATATATTGTTATATGTATTTTAAAATTGGTTTCTATCAACACCATCCTATAGTTCAGTTTCCATAAAACAATAACATTAACATGATAATGTAGAAAAATCATTAGGAATCCCTTTATATATAATGTAATTATGTGGAATTATGAAAGATACTAGATCCATTGATATCTAGTGATAATTTAGTAAAGGTTCAATACCTTTAACCATATTTATTTACTACATAAATTTGAATGATATTTTTATGCTGATAATTGTCGACATGATCTAGCATTTGATGTGGTGAGAATGTATTTATATGCATTTATCCATGTAGGAAATAAGGGAAAAAATTGAAGATATATTGGTAAAAAAACATGATCATATCAGGACCTGAAATTAATGTTTGGTTATTCCAATGAACATTTTATAGGTTAATTATTTGTTTCATGTATCACTATTGAGGATGTACATGCACAATCCATCACATACGTTGATCTTAGTGGTCGTACCATTAAAGGATGATATTTATAATGAGGAATGACTATTATATAATATAGAACATATAGATAAAGTTATAAAAAACCTAAAAAATCACATTTTTAATGTTTTTTGGTGAAACCAGTTGTTTGTGGTAGCTATGTAGGAACATGAGGATATGATGAGGCAAAATTATCCACAATTTTTTGTATCAGAGTGATGAATTTCGAGGTAGAAACTCATTTGAAGGGGGTAGAATGTAACCCGAAAATTGTTTTTTATTTTTTTTTTTAAAGTAAATTTATATTATATATTGTGTTACACAAAAAACTATGTTAATCTTTCACTACATGAAAAATTTGGTCAACGATCATTACACATAACACTTATTATAAAAAAATAAATGATTTACTACTATTATTATTATTCAAATGCAACTATTATAACAAAAATGTTAATCATAGTGATATTAATAGTAAAAAAAAAAATTTGAATATTATATATTGGTTTAATATAAAGTATACATATTGCTAAAAAAGTACAAAATTGTTTGGTAATGGAATTTTTTTTGAACATACTATTATATAAAAAATAAAAACATTATCTTTATTTTTTATAATCATTAATAAAATTAATTTTAGACTTTTATATCAATATAATTTGGAAAAATTATTTTGTTTTAAATTTTGGATATAAAAATTATCTTAGGTCTTATTTTGTAGATATTTATAGAATAATTAATTTTTTATGAATAATGAAAAATACAAAATCATATTTACAAACATCCTTTATATATTACTTTTTATAAATATAAATTATATATTAAATTTTTCTATGTGAAATTAGATCAATTTTTCACCGATTAATCTAATTTATGTCATTTGGATCCATTTTATATTAAATTTAGATATAAAAACTCCTAAACATTTGAACATTTTCCCTATAAAAATATGTTTCTTAACAAATTTGTTGTATTAATTTTAAATTAAATATTCCCAATTACAAGAATTAAATTTACATAAATTAATACTATATTTGGAATAAAAAATTAAATATTATAATAAAGTTAAATTATCTTTTTACTAAATTTTTTTCTAAAAATAGTTAAAATTAATTACTGGAGTTAAGGTAAAATGGGTCTACTTGGGGTTAAAATAAAATAGAAAGGGATAAAAGTGATAAAACATAAGTCTATAAAGTATTTTATAGGAAATACCCATATTGAAACATCGAAATGTATATTATTGTGTAGTTTTTAAGATTTTTTTTTGTCAATGACATTGGCATTTATGAGTCTTTCTGAAAAATTACCTTTAGTTTTGAAGTGGGTTCCTTTACCCCACTAATTAATTCAGACCACATCCATTATACTATTGATACCTCTCATTCCATTTTTCTTGAAAATAACCTCACCTAATAAATTCCGAAAATACATCCTCTCATCCAATAATAATTATTTTAGTCTGAAACTAATCCTAGTAATTCATTGGAGAAAACATAAGGAGGATACCCAAATAAGACATAGTGCTCTTCAACAAGCATTTTTTTATTTCATCATCCAATACATTCACTTATTATTATAAAATGATTATATAATATCATATTAATCTTACATATAACTATATTTTTTCCTTTTATGTTATTGTCCTCAAACCATATCCACTCCCATTTAATGGGTTACAAAATTTTCATTCATGTGTTTGCAAAAATACCAACTCACCAACCGATGACATTATTATCTCTATTACCACCAAAAATGGTTGTAAATAATGGTAGATTTATTATTTATATATTATATTTATGATATTATCATTATTATGGTGTTATTATGTCAAATATTCAATTATTATTTCCATTTTTTTGGAATATAGATATGTCTCCTATCTATATGGTAGAATACCACCTCACGTAGCCATCTAATTCGTTTATGTTTTCCATGGATGTCTTAAATGATGTTTTTATTGAAAATATTTAATATATATGAAATATAAATTATTATATAAATATATTTTTTAATTAATTTTATTTCTATTAATCTGTAAAAATAATAGAAACGTCATTCAAGCATACAAACGACATACCGTCTCTACGAACGAAGTAATTATTTTTACATCTCTAAATTTTATTGGTTACTATAAATAAATAGATAAAAAATATATAATATATTTATATCATGTTTAAAATTTTAGATATTATGAAGTAATTATCAATTTAATAAAACCAAACATAACAAATCAAAACATATATGAAAAACAAAGCGGTTATTAAATGAAATGTTACATTAACATGGAATTGATAATAAAAGATTAATAAAATTTCATAATAAAATAATATATATATTTAATTTTCATTAATATCTATATAAAAAATGTAAATTTTTTATACAACAGTTTTCAATGTGTTCGATGAAAGTAACGATTTAAGGTAATGAATTTCTATCTCACTTTTTACTTCTGTGAGATGCAAGAAATATTTCCCACCTATTTAATTTATGATATATATAATGGTCATGAATGTATCTAATGATTAGTATTCTGTGATTTATTTGGTTTTATTTATTTTTTTGGCTTCTATCTTATATGAGATTTTTAGTTCAATAGAAAACAAATCAGTAAGGTATTTTTGTCACCATTTACCTTCTTTGATAATATGATATATTTTTCACATGTATTCTCTAATGTTGTTCATGTAAAACCCATTGGAATTTTAATAAAATGAATTTATTTATCCAATTATATTTTGAGTTCAATTTTATGTTATTCCATTAAGGGTCTTATTATTAAATGCTAGTAAAGTGGAAAAGATTTAATGTTACAATGTCATCAGTTATCAGAATTATTTTTTATAATATCATAATAATAAAATATTATGATAAAACTCTAAATTAACCGATTAACATTATTATCATCCAGTTATTCATGATATTTTAATGTAAGAGTATATTTTTCCACTGTATGGTACTTTGAATAATTGATTATTGTTTCTTAGAAAAGAAATATTTATTTCACTATTCTATCGAAAATCTATTTTAATCAAAACCCTTGTTTTTTAAAAATGTTTTAAAAATGTTCTATTTTTATCCAATTATTTTTCAAAGAAATTGGTATCCATTCTTTGATTTTTTTTTTCAAAACAATTAAATTAATCTTTACATAAATTTCTGACTAAATAATGATTAGTTGTTACCCAAAATGAGGAAGGAATCATTATTTTCACATTTTCGGTATGTATAAACCATCCATAATAATGAAAATTATTCCCTTTGAATCTTTTTTATATGAGTTCCTACTTATTTTAAAATATGAATAATTTTAAAATCCCTTATGACTTATATCTGTTTTTCCAAATTGGTAAGGAAATATTTCTCAAGAAATCATTCAAATGATCATTCAAAATACATTTCCATCAATTATGACATCTATTGATGTTACACATGCCTTATTAGGGAAATGATCAAAGGATAACATTAATTATCATTCTATGAATGGTTCATTTTTATTATGGAATTCTTTTTATGAATCCCATTTCCCTTCTATGGATTATGACATGAATAAATTATTATGAAACCCACTTTTTTTACACTTGTTCTGTTATGATGAAATGTTGAAATTATTAAGAAATATGTCTCTTATTCAACAATTAAGATATAATGTAATATTTAGGAAACCCATTTCATTTCTTGGGTTTGGACGTGACTAATGTTTCATATTGTTTTGGCACACATATGCATTAATTTAACTTTCTGATGGGTGTGACTTATATCTCCCTCAAAAACATTGGGTAATGATGGATAAATCTCAAGTAAATATGTTATGTGTGAACTAGATGATATGTTCTCAATTTTATTTTTGAAAATGATTACATGTTCACAATTTTATGCTTGAACATGATTACATGTTCACAATTTTACTCATAGACACATATTTAATGTCCATAATATTTTGTGTGGAACTATATTTCATTTCAATGATGATATGTATGGACCACCTTGCATGTTCATAAATTTTTTAAAGGACATAATTTAATGTCCAAAACTTGTTTTTTGAACTTTTCTCTATTTATAGAAATTCACAATGATATATTGTTATGTGTGTCCCACAAATCTATATTTTATTCCAAATTTAGGCTCTCATGGACCATGTTTTTTATTCCCTTATGATTAATGTCTTATGTACATCCTATAATTATTATATGACTCATGATTATGATATTTAATATGCATGTTATGGTTTTAAAATATTATTCTCATGTTCTAATTCCCTTATGTTTATGTTAGGCTTTCATATCTCACATGTTCACACTTACTAAACATTTAAGATCAAATATTCCTATGTTTTCATTCCACAGGTTTTGAAGAATAATTTTCTTTTAGGTGTGTATATGTTGAGTGCTAAAGGGGAAGATCTTTTTAGAAGATATTAATGATCATTCAACAAATTAATAATATTTTTTTCCATGTTTCCTAATGAACTAAACTATTATTTTACTCTTGTATTTGTTTGTGTAATTTATTGATTATTCTTCTAAAATGATGTAATCCCCTTTTTTGGAAAGCCATGATCTATAATGGTTTATATCCTGAAGAAATGAATATCTATAATATTTATAATTGTGTGATCAATATGTGCTCTGGTGTAAATTTATATTCATTTAGGTATTATGAAATAGTTGACAATTCAACAACTAAATTATATTCTGTTTGGTTCCCTGAAAATCTAAAGTAAGAAATTTTTTTTTTTGATAGCATGTATTCCATATGAACATAAGTGCATATGGTAATATAATATATTAATACTTCAAAATATATTGAATATTGAAAATAGATTTTATATATTTCAAGGAATATAACAACAATTTAGAATGCGTTAAATGCAAGTGTGTACTTCTATGATGGATGGCAATATAAAAAAGACAAAGTTATATTAAAAAAAGTAATATATTAAAATATAAATAGATACAAACTACCCATTACATTAGTAGTTAGGACTATTAGTAACTATCATATGAAAATTATTTTATATACTAATATTGATGAAATTAATTAGTTACAAATTAATTATAAATGAATATAAGAAGCAGTCGAATATGAAGTTAATATTTTTGTAAGAAATAAATTTTATGCTAAAAAAGTTGTTTTATGATGGTAGATTAAAATAATTAAAATAGGTGGGTTATATGAATGTAATATATATATATATATATATATATATATATTCAATCAAATATTTTTTATATTCATCCATTAGGCTTGACTGGAATATGATAAAAACAAACTCTATTTTAAAAATAAAAAATATATTTTTATAAAGTCTATTTTACATATTTTTAATAGAGATCCCATATAAAATATGAATTTTTACCCTTAAATTGATTGTATATATCTAAATTAAATTCATATTTTAAAAATAGATATAAAAATTACGTTATGTTCAATTTTTTGGATATTTTTTTGGAAATATATTGAATTTTAGTTCAAGCCTGCTTTTTCATCTACTTTATTTATAAGGTTAAATTATATTTTTAATATGTTTTAAAGTTTATTTATATAATTTTGATTATATTAATAAAATTTATTTCATTGGAATTGATTTTACATTTAAATTTATTATAAAAACATAACAATCTTTTGTATATTTTTACTTTAAGACCCGTATTATTTTCATGCAGGAATGATTAAATTCAAAACAATTTCTTCCACTTAATTGACTGAAATTTCAGAAAATTGATTCCATATTTGAACAAAGATAATTTATAATTTATAATAATTATAAATTTTATTTTAATCCAAATTATTAGTGAAATAAATTAATACTAATTACAATTAGTATGGGAACATTAATCTTAATAAATGACTAAACCATTAACATAAGGGCACAATTGACCTATCTACATGTCCAACACACTTTTTATGGACATACATATTCCATGAACCTTAAATTAATAATTATGGTTGGTATTTTAAAACTTCCTTTAGTTACAATATTGGGTACACCTAATTTTATTTCAAAAATACCAAGTGAGTCTTTTTCCACCCTTATAAAAGACCACCACCTCTCTTCATTCCTCGCAACTCTCAAAAGGGAAAGGTTACTCCATGATCATCTTATATAAATTCAAAAAATTCCTTTCCTAGACCTTGATACCTACATTTGAGAATAAATCCTTCCAGGTATCCCTTTTGGTACAAACCAATTGTAATTACGCGATTAAGAGGGAACATATTCTCTAATGTTATTTAAAATTATTTACATTCTCAAACCCATACTATATTATAATTATATTATTTTATAACAATAATATTATCCCAAATATAATTGGATTTTTTTATTATAATGATTTTACCTACACTTACACACACTTATAACTAATGGAAAATGAACGTATAATTTTTTTGTATGGCCAACAACTACCTCACGAAATGATAATTGTTCATTTTTACTTTACCACCTTTCATGGTGTCCATTATGATGTATAATATTTTTATATATTATGAATATGACATTTATTATTTAATTATACTTCTATTTTCCCTTATGTACACTTATCATTAATACTTTACATTATATGTTTATATGAAAACATCCTTTGAGGAAATGTGGATTACTGCCCCCTTGAAACAATTCGATTCATTAAAAATTTTCATTGAACATATAAAATATAGTTTTAATTAAAAATGTAGGAAATAAAATACAATATATTATATTCATGACATAATTTCATTTCTACAAAAATAATATATATATAATTTTCTATATAACCCTTTCAGACACATAAAAAGTTATAACGTTACTCGCGGACATGTGCACAACCCCCCCCCCCCCCCCCCCAACAAGCTGTGATCCATTTTACATCAGATGAATTATATATATAAGTATACATGATCAAATAATATGTTATTTATTATATAATTTTTATTTTATACAGATATTATGTATTATACCTCATTTATATAAGGATCATAGAAAATTTGAATGTTAATATTGTGCATGTACAGCCTATTATCTCCATTATTTTAATGTTGATTAATTTTTCATAACAATAATTAATGATTGTTTTTAAAATTATAATTTATTTAAAAATTTGGACAAATATTTCAGGATTATTATTCTAGATATGTTAAACAATGTCCCCTTTTGACCATAGTTGACCTAGCCGTGTTGTTTTTGACACATAAACCAAATTTGGTCAAAACACCCGACATAAATGTAATTGATTAAGTAGTTGAATAAAAAAATTTATTGACTAAAATATAAGAAATGGTAAAGAAGGAAAAAACATAAATAAATTATATAATTAAAATTCGATTTTTTAATGATTATTTTACTCAACAAAAAATTTAATGATATTTTAATGTCATTTAAATGTTGTAAAATTGTATTACCATTGTTCAATAAACCATTTTTCCTCTCTTATTAAAATTCATTACTTTATTCATGTATTAGTACAATTTTCCACTCTTTAGTACTCATACTTTTTTAGTTTTTTTATGAAATCCAACATAATTTATCTCTTTAGTCTAAGAACCTATTATCTTCTATAACTCTTTATTTATAAAAAAAATTCCAAAATGAATTTTATATTATATGGTAAAGATTATTTTACCCAATTTTGTCTTTTACAAATTTTTTCTATGAAATCTCTTTATCTCCTCCAGACAATGCATCTTTCTAACACTCGTTACTTTACAAAAGGAATGTTTATTTTTACCTCATATGAAATTTATATATTTATCTATCATCAGTTATCTTATGCATCCTTATAGTAAGTAAAAGGTATAGTTTTAGATAATTTTTTTAAAAGATTTTTTGATAATAAAATTATTTTCAAATGGTTTTTGAAAAAAGGTTATTTTCCTTAAGAATATTGTTTAATTTATTATTTTATTTTATCAAATACTAAAACTATATATTTTAACCACACATAGGATATTTAGT
Organism: Viscum album; assembly: GCA_963277665.1. Lineage (NCBI taxonomy): Eukaryota > Viridiplantae > Streptophyta > Magnoliopsida > Santalales > Viscaceae > Viscum > Viscum album. The sequence goes on from OY728161.1 coordinate 261,488,437, forward strand.
GTTTAAAAAATCCTTATCCATACTCTAAATGGGTTTTATTGATTTTTATAAGGGTAATATTATCATTATCTTCTTTGATCTATTTTAATCCAATTGAAAGATTCAATTTACATTGAACATTTCAAATTGAATTTCTATTAAGTATCCATATCATCAATTATGGATATTTCTATTTCCTAAAAAATAAACAATTTGACATACGGTTTCTACAGTGACAATTATTTGATTATTTTTGGTAAATATTGACAATTATTTTTTCTTTATTCTATATGATTATTTCAAATAGAGTATTATTTATTTGTATTCTGAAATATGAGGAGATTTTTTGATGAGTACAATATAAGTGTGGGCTAGTTATAAATATCTGCTTGATGCATATGTATTCTCATGGGATAATTTATTTGGCTATCCTCCATAAAAGGGTTTTACTTGATATTTTCTCATCCACCTTTGGAAAAGTTTGTTTTGGTAAAGGTCCCATATAAATAGGAAATATGGTGTCTTATAATCATGAATTTACCTCATTAAGTTTCAGTTATTAATAATCCATAATATTTTGTGTCGACGTATCTTTGGAGGCATTTCATTTTCATTTAATTTTTTAAGTGAAACAAGTTTCAATTTATTACAGTTCCATAATTATAATTCCAAATATAGTTATTTTAATGGATTGTGTTTTCTTTCACCGTGCTTAATTTATCATTAAATTTCTTTTGAGCCTTTTTATTACTTGGTATGTGTGTTCAGTTATTTACCTTACCATATTGACTATTCTTGTTGATTTATTATTTACTACAATATATTTTTTCCTTACTGATCTTTTGAGCACACGCATATTTTTCTCTTTCCCCATAATCCATGAATCATACTATAAAAGATATATTGTGATCTAAAAAATTGATTAGAGTTATCCTAGAATGTATTTATTTGAAATTGAGAAAACAATTAGTTTTTAAATTAGTGTATCATTTTACCATGTATGTGTCTTGATTACCAAGACTACTAAACACTCATTCAATTGATATTTCATCTTATGTAATCGTTGTAATGTAATTGATTGAAGACAACAGATCTAGTATATCTAGGTTCAGGTCGATATAGTTGTTAATAGAGTAATTTTAGTAGAATCCTTGTGTACATGATTAACGAAAACATATGTTATATATCACAGAAATATGGTATAAATTAAAGATATTTGTTAAATAATATCCTACAATTTGTTTAATGTAGAGATTATGTGGGTCTTCGTAGAAATACATCCCTATCTAGATAATACAGGGGGATGTGGTTCCGGAACATTTGTAACTAGGAATAAGAACTCTAAAAAGTGGTTCTCAGCCAAACTCAAGGAAACCCGATACATGATAATGAGCTTTACTGTGCAACTAGTTTGACACTCATAGTGTATTTTCTTAGAATAATCCATTTTTTCATTACAAAACAATATGATGAATTTGAATGGATAATGATAATGAATAATCAAGGTAATACCTTAGGTGATTTAGATTGAAAATAAGTTTTCAGAATTAAAAATCATATATATGATATTATGGATAAACATTAGACCAAGGAAGGGACTATGTTAAAATAAGTTGGATGATGTATTTATGTATTAGGATTGTGTTAAAAACCTATATTAAAATCCTATTTTGTGATTTACCTTGTTACAAATATTTCCATCATATTTATTTTGAAAATTATATTAATATGGTTTTATAATAGGAAAATCTATATTCAAGGGGACAACCTATATATTTCAGTAAGGCTGCAGGTCTTGAATCCATGATCGAAGGACAATAAGGGTTTTACACCAACCACCGACCTACTCAATATCCTGGTTAATTTTGTTTTAGTTAAAAATCATGATGAATAAATGTAAATGATGACCATGTAATATTAATTTTCAAGATTATAGATTAATCTATTGACCATTTTGGTTTTCGAAGATAGTTAAACAAAATAGATATAACTTTCAATATTTTATTATCCTTACAATCCATTAAAAGAGTCTTTTAGTGATTTAGACATAAAAAATAAATAACGATAATTATTTTATTTAAATTATGGAATTAAAAAAAATTGTTCGAAGAAAAAACATGTGTTACTATTGTTCAAATAAAATTGAATTATTTTTAGTATGAATATTTTCTTATATTCGAGGTCAGTAAAAGAATTATCCAACATTAGGAAAATGACATAAAATAAAATGTTATCCTAATACCTTAATTTTTGTTGAACCGATGGTCTCATTAATCATCTCAGATTTATATAATTCAGTCCATCAAATTTTAATTTATATTTAATTTTTTTGAATGATGCCCTCATTCACTACCTATACATATTTATGCTTTTCCTGCATGTTTTTATCTCTACCTTCCACAGATGTTCTCATACTTACATATCTATTTACATGGTAGTCTATGTGTCCTTTGTACATTATATTATATATCTTATTGAGGATTACTTATGAACCCTTCTCAGGATGTGGGGTTTTAAAAAAATAAATTTTTAAACTATCTATCACTATGATCGAGTCTAAATTAGAAGGATGTAATTTTATTTAAGTGGGGAGAATGTGATGCCTCGAAAATCTAATGTATGGGCCTTGTATTAGATATCATGTATGACATGCGACCCCAAGCATGTAAGGTAATATAATGTCCATAGATATTATAATATATAAAAAATTAAAAATAGATTATATATATTTCAATTAATGAAACACTGATTTATCACACATTTCACGCAAGAGAAACCTTCTATGATGGCATGAGTTACACGCGAGACCGTGTTTTTTCGAACAATAATATATTAAAATATAAATAGATATACATTATAAGATAATTAAGTTGTTATGAATAGTAATAAATATCATGGGAAAATAAATTTTAATAAATATATAAAATGAATTAATTGGTTACATATTAATTATAAATTAATATAATAATAAATTGAATATAAAGTGACTATTTTTATAGAAAACATTTATTTCACTAAAAAAGTTACTTTACCCTAATAGATTAAATTAATTATAATTAGTGGGTCATATTAATGAAAAATACATATTATATATTGAATAAAATATTTTTTATATTCATGCAATAGGTTTGATAGCCATAAGATAAGAACAAACTCTATTTTACACATGAAACCGACATTTTAATAAAGGAAATTTTACCATATTTTAATGGAAACCCAATTTTAAATTTGATTTTAGTAATTGTAATTGATTTAATAAGTCAATATAAACATAATATTTTAAATAGATACATAGTAATTAGGTTATGATAAAATATTTATTTTTTTGGAAACTTAACATTTTTATGAAATAGTTAAAAATACTGAATTTTAGTTCAAAACTGGTTTGTCATGCAATTTATTTATAATGTTAAATTATATTTTTAATGTTATTTAATGTTTAATTAGATAATATTTTTATCATTTAATAAAATTTATTTCATTAGAATCTATTTATTTTTAATATTTATTATAAAAACATAGTAATCATTCTGACGTTTTTACTTTAAAACCTTACATTGTAATTCTACCTACGGGGTTAAATTTTAAACAATTTCTTACACTTCTATGATTGGAATTTTGAAAAATTGCGTGAATATTTCAAATTAACTTAATTTTTAATTTATATTAATATAATATATTTTTTAAAAAAATTAATGGTGAATGAAAATAAAATTAATTACAATTATTAAGGGTAAATTAATCATTATAAAGGACTAAACCATTAACTTAGGGGCCTAAATGACCAAGACACTTATCCAAAACCTATTGAGTGGATATATATTTGGACATGCATTTTCCAATAATGATTTTTGCTGTTTTTGAATGAATATTATTATTTTAAATCATGGGTATACCTAACTACTTTTCAAAGATAACATGTGAGTATTTTTCCTCCATTATAAAAGGAAACCACCTCTCCCCATTCCTCACACCACTCAAATGTAACAACCCAATCTATTATAAATGATGTTTCCCATTTTGATTTAATTAAATGTTTTATTTTGTAATATTTTTATAGAAAACAAATGCACTTCCTTGGTTTTATCTTATTCGATTCAAAAGGTTGTTAAAAATCCATATCATTGATAATATAACCCTTAAATACCGTTCAAACGATTAATATATATATATGGAATTTAAAAAATAAAATTGACTCAGAACATGGAAGTGATGATATAAACTAGTTGAATTTTTTACTATGAATATCATTTATCAGATATTTGGCGGAGTTATCATCTCTAGGATTTCCCTTTGACCAAGTCTATGATAATATCCCACAACTAAAGCATATGTAAAACTCTTTATGGTAGAAGGTCAAGCTTATGAAGATCACAACCCAAACAATGTTTTTCGAATAACCCCATGGAATTATAATTGTAACACACCATACTCTTAGAAATTATGTTGATGTAATAAATTGATATTTATCAATACCTTAATAATGAATCCATTTTCAATTTTACTGATACTTTATAAAAGATTTTCATTCAATAAAACAGAAATTATATTTTTGGGTAATATTTAAATTTAATTATTGGATTTATTTTGATGAGTTAATGTATTTTTGCGTAACACTCTATAGAATAATGAATCCATTTTAAATTTTACTATTACTTTACAAAAGATTTTCATTCAATAAAACGGAAATTGTATTTTTGGGTAATATTCAAATTTAATTATAGGATTTATTTTGATGAGATAATGTATTTTTAAAATAATTATTATTTTAATAAAAAAATTTATTAAATAATATTTATTAATTATAATGTTTCATATATATTTTTGAACTAAAATGTAATTATTATAAGGGTTAAAAAACATTTATTGTTAAAAATGTAGTACTTCTTCAATAAATGTTGAATCTTATTATAAAAGTAAAAATGAACATATTTAGAATATTATTTGTACAAAATAAATAATATTATTATTATTATAATGTCTAAATATTCCAATGGTGAACTTTTCATAATTTACTGAGATATTTGATGTTTTAGTTGAGAAATAAATATCGTATAAATATATATTGGGTTTTATAGGAACAAAATAACCCAAAAACGATCTAATAAATACGATAATGGGTATAATAATTCAAATATATTTTTTATGTTAAAATAAATTGATGTTATGCATTATGTTATTAATTATATAATTCTTTTTTGAATCCTCCAAATTATATAATTTATATATTATTTTGAACTCATTTCATTAAAAGATTGAATCACCAAAACTTATCAAAGGGTGATATTTTAATGGGTTAGGGCATTTTACAAATAAAATAATGAAAACCTCCTAAACTTTTTAAAAACCAAGGTAATGTTTGTTATATTGAATGTTGTATTACATAGGGTCCAAAACCTATGTTTGTGAAATATTAAATAACTCCCCCTCTTATTTCAAGTATAATCCCACCCAAGCTCCCACCTATATTAACTAAAAATACATAGATAATGTCCTTACTATTCCCTCTCCTATCGATAATTCTCCCAGGCACTCTAATACCTCAATAATAAAATTTTAAATCATTCTGTGTCTCACACTCATGTATGGGTTCTTTCCTTTATCATACATATCTAAGATTATTTATCATGTTATGACCTTTTCTTTTCAATTACTAATGATGGGGTGTGTTTTATCACCTCACCCATATTTCCTTTATTATTTATAAATGATAAGAGTCTCATTTATCTCCGAATAATCTCTCCCATGTACACCTATTAGCATACCAAAATTTTGTATCCATCCTTTCCATTCACTTTTCATTCAAGATCCTTTATTATCATATGCATCATCATTAATGTTATTCATATTTCGAAATGTCCCTACATTCCTATATTACATTCCAATTCATTTAAAAATGAAAAAAAAGACCCATTTTGATCTCATAAACCAAGTTTTAGGAATATTTAAGTGATGTTGTTTTGTTGCTGAATTTTCACAGTAATTTTCCATGCCAAACCAATTTTGTAGTGAATATCGTATCCATTTCCAATCAAGGGAGTTCACTTTTATACACATATAAATTTTTATTGGTGATATATATGTATTTATTCAACACTCTTTGATCATGTAATATATTATTATGATGAATGAATCCAGGTTTTATAAACAATGTGTCACACATAAGAATTATGCTGAAATGAATGTGACAGGTGCCAAAGGAATTATATTGTGCTACAATTTATTGGGTAATCTTTAGTATCCTGATATTTCATGATTGGACATGGGGGTATCTGATTCATTAATGGGAAATTATCCACCATGATGTCTTGGAGATTTATCCTAGACTAATGATTATGATGCAATGTTTTATGTTGTTTTCCACATATCACATTTTTTATTATAATGATATATCATTATTTATTATTCATATTTCTTTATTTCTAATTGATATTATGTTTCTAATATGTTTTATTATCTTCTTATTATAACTTGTTATTCCATTACTAGACTATATAGCTTACCCCTTTCATATGTATCTCCCCAGGTTATTCAATTAAGTTTTATGCTCCATATTGTTATATCTATTTTCAATAAATTTGAGGCAATTATTGGATGATGTTTTAATTTAATGAAACTAATTTCAGAATACAATAGTCTTATCGATATTTCGGGTCATATTTAAAGTAATTATTTGTAATTAAATCATGTATTAATATGTAATAAATAAAAGGGTTGTTATATCAAACCACTTAAGTTCATCCAATCCCTTCCCATATTGTTTCCCAAAATCCATCTCCTTGAGATTGGAGGCTTAATTTTGGAATAAATCCTTCCATGTAATCATTTTGGTACAAACCCAAAGTAGTTACCTGATTAGTAGGTAACATCTTCTTTCAATATTATTAATTTTATTTATATTCTCTAACTTATCATATCTTTTTATTCTATTCATATATAACAACACCAGTTTCCCTAATATATTATGATATTTCTATGATAATTTTTTGACTTAAACATATACACACTTCCTTTTAATTGGTAAAGATCGTAGAGTTTTTGTGTATGGAGAACTACAACCTTATGAAGTGATGATTGTTCATTTTTTCCTCTGCCCCCTCCCATGGTGTCCATTATGATATACACACAATTTATATATGATATTTAAGATATATATTATTTCCTTGTACATATTTAATACATTCGTTGCACATAGAATTAATAATTTCCATTTAACATTAATATGATAACATAGTTTGAGGAAGTGTGTACTACTGCCCCCTCGAAAACTTGTGATTCATTCACACTATAAAAACAATTTAAATTATGGTTTTAAGTGTATTTTTTTGACAAAGATAACTCAATATTATATTAATTACATAAATGAATTTCTATAAATATACTATATATATATATATATATCATTTTCTTTATTACCCTTTCACACACTTAAAAACTGATAAAGTCATTCGTGGATGTGTGGACTACCGCCTCCTTGACAGGATGTGATTTCTTTTAAATCACAAGAATTATATATATAGGTATATATTATTAAATAATATGGTTTTAATTATATAATATTCATTATGAAAAGATATTATTCTACATATATTCCTTCAATAAAGGTCATTTTAAATTAAGAATGTTACTCATGTTTATGAACGACCTACCCACTCCATGATTGTAACATTTGTTAATTTTTCATAAACATATTTAATAATTGTTTTAAAATGTATATTTTTTGTATTAATTTTATAATTATATCCTAATTATTATTCAATATATGTTTCATAATAACCCCCTTTGACCATAGTTGACCTTCCTTTTTTTTTGAAACATAAACTGAATTTGGTCAAAACGCATAATGTAAACATAATTGATTGTGTAGTTGTGTATAAAATGGAAATTAGTGAAATAAAAGTATTGATAAAATTGATAATGTTTCTTAAGGAAGTATATAATTGAAATCAATTTATTATAATGTAATTTAAAGGATGTTCAGCCGAATGGAAACACATGGTATGGGTTTCTCATCTATCTTTTTACCTTTGAGAGATAAATGTCATGTTCCTCAATTACTACATTAGATTTGTGTATCTAATGCTCAATTATATATATAATGACATGAATTACTTTATATTCATGTTATTAAATAGATTCATATAATATTACTACTTCATTAGTTTTATGATTAAAAATATTTAGAAGTTTTAGGGAACACTTTGGAATGTATAAGGATTATATTCCTCAACAATAATTTTAATGATATTTCATTTGTATTTCCATTAAAAGAAATTATATTACCATTTTCAATAAACATGTTAATTTTCCACTCCTCTAGTAATTCATGACCCTTTCCATGTATTAGTATCAGTTTCCCACTATTTGGAACTCAAAATGTTTTAAAAATGTTTTTAAAAAACATGACAAAATTTATCCCATTAGTCTGTGAAACAATTTTCTTCTAAAAACTATTTTTTAATACAATGTTTTCAAAAATTATTTTAAAATTATTTCATAAATAAGTTTTTATGATTTTTTTTCTTTTACCAATGTTTTCAATTGAATATTCTCATTACTTTCTGAACAATGCACTTTTATAACCCTTTTTACTTTCCAAAATACAATGTTTCTTTTTTACCTTATACAATTTGTATGAATTTTCCTAGTTTAGTATTACTAATTATTTTGATGAATGTATAAAAGGATTGTTTTTATGAAAATATTATTAAAATGTTTTTTAAAAAATTAAAGTGTATTCAATTGTTTTTTATATAAAAAGTTTATTTTCCGACAAAATATTTTTTATGTTCTTTTTTTATTTCATCTAAGGAAAAAACACAATATTTTTACTTAGTACAGTATAGGTTGTATTTATACCATTCTTAGCCATCCTATAAATGATCTTTGATTTATTTTTCAATGGATTATATTAGCATTCACTTGTTTGATCTCTTTTTGTCCCCTTGTAATATTTTATTTCCTATAATCATTTCACATTGAATTTCACCCATGTATCCATTTAATCTATAATGGATATTAATATTTCACAAACCATATAACATTTTACATATCATGTCTAATTTTACAATTATTTGATTATTTGGGGGAAATAATGATAATTCTCTATTCTTAATTCAATATTGTATTTGGTAAGGTATATTATTTTTTTTAAAATTTGTATGTTGATGATTATCTTGGATTGGTAAATCAAGTGGGACTAATTATAAATATCACCTTGATGCATTGGTAGTCTCAGGGGGTGATACATTTGGTTAGCCTCCATAGATGGATTGTTACTAGTTTTTTTAAACTGTCTTGTGAGTGGTCTTGATAGTAAAGGTATCATGTACCTCAAAACCCTGGTGTCTAATAAATGAGAATTTCCCTCATTTATTTGTAGTTAATATTCATCCATAAGATTTTTGTCAACAAATCTATGAATACATTTCATTTTCATTTTATTTTTTGAATAGAATGTTTTTCAGTTTCTTACCATTCCATATTTTTTTTTCCTGATCTAGTTATTTTAATGGATAATGTTTTCATTTACCACACTATTTTTTTTATTCACATTCGTTTCAGAATATTGATTACTTAGAATGTGTGTTCAGTTATTTACCTATCCATATGTACTAGTCTCATTTATTATTTATTTCATCTGCTATATTTTGTCTTTACTAAGAATTTTATCTCATCCTAATTATGTTTCTTTGCTTAGTAATCCATGAATCATACCATGGAAGATATGTATGGATTTAAATGATGGATTAAAGGTATCCTTGAAGATATGTATTTGTAAAGAAGAAAAATGTTATATTTTAATTAGTGTATTAATTTTCATGTACGTATCTGGTTTACCAAGAAAAATAACTCTTTCTACTATGTGATTTTATTCCCTATAATCATGCCAATGTAATGGATAGTAGACACCAGATCTTCTCTATTTGGGTTTGGGTCACTAAATTTAGGGTATACTACTTTTTGTAAATTGTTAGTATTTATATATTTTGCGCTTATAACAACTTTGAATCATTCGTTATATAAATCATTTGACAAATTTTTCTGTGTTATTTAAACTTCTAAGTTTAAAGATAATGGGGGAAATAATAAGAAACAATGTTGTACTATGAAATAGGGGAAACAAATTTCTAAGGGGAAATTTTTCTACTCTATGCCAAATCAAATGATAGAAATATTACTAATGTCATATAATGGCTCTAAATTAGTGAGATGTAATGTGGTACGAAATTAGAAAATTGATATTATAATCTATCCGATAGACTCTCATGTGTGGAGAGAATTTGATTAGATACACCCTGACTTTAATAAATATATTAAACACATATGATTGGGGTTAAATGTAGATGGTTTCAATTAATTCAAGTATGTGGTCAGTGAAACTCCAAGCACATGAAATGTTGTTTTCATTCCATGTAATATTTATCCATGGTATTTTATTATATAAAAATTTCAATTACTGTCCACTCTTACTTATTGACCAATATTTCAAGGGGTAGAAAATTTACATTTACCTTCACCCATTGATTGATGAGTTGAATGGATTTTCAGGTAATAGTGTGTTTAAAATAGAAGACACTAACAGTTAAGGATGGAGTGATTTAATGACACCTTTACCCTTCAAAGATAGCAGTGTATCCAGTCCCGGTCCCTCCACCCCCACCGGGGAGGAACCCCCGGCTTCCGTCTCAGCGATGACTCCATCATTCTCTCCCATATCTAACCCTGAATATATTCCCTCCTTCACTCAGATTTTCCCTTTACCTAAAGTTCAAGTCTTGTTAAATGGCCTTCCAAACCTTCCAATCTCAACCTCGATGATCAACGAGGCTTCGGGTATGGTGAATCTCTCCCTGATTACGGGATTCAAGAAGCGTCGTCCCTCTGTGGATTCATTTGACAGGTAAATATTTGGTTTGTGGGATTCAAAGGATAGGGAAACAGTGTGTCTGCTCGATTCTGGGCATATTTAGATTCGATTCGAAACTGAGTAGGATCTTGTTAAGGCCCAGTCCAGTGCCCTAGGAAGCTGCAATCGTATCTGATTTCACCTCTTCTATTGGTCATATGAATTCCAAATGAATCATGACTCCCCTATAGCAGCAGTTTGGGATAGTTTTCTGAAACTCCCTTTACCATTTCAAAACACCAAATTTTGAGAAAGCTAGGTAAACTTGTGGGTAGTTTTCTGTGTGCAGATTCATAATCCAGGTTGCTCTATCAACCATTATATCCCCATATATGTATGAAACACGATGTCTCTAAAATTCGATGTGAGTTTGTGTGGATTACATTGGAGGGAGAGTTTCAGTACAAACAACCTATAGTATATGAATCTCGGGATGACATCTGTAATTCTTTTATGATGTTGGTACATCTCGGGGTATTCTGCCGATGTGGGGGGATGTCTCCTAGGAAGGTTTTGGATTCATGGGACGGTAGAAAGGGATTGTGTGTGGGTGAAGGTATCGAAAAATCAATGGAACATGGACATGTGTGAGCCACCAGTGTTTCTGAATATGAGTAATAGGAGATAGAGGTTCTAGGACTCAGTTCTTGTCTTAAAGCACATGATTATATGAGGAAAGTTTTAGTACAAACCAGAATATTGTAATGGTTTTTGACATATTTAAGAGACACCTGGGGGTGTGCATCCTAGGTCCATTAGTGAGCAATGAAACTTCATCTGATGTGGGTACTTTCGAGTTGGTACCCCAGGATAAAGAAGTTTCAGGTAGTATTAATGAGGTGGGAAAAGAGATGCACTTCATTTTGGAAGGTGGCTCAACTGTAAGTAATAATAACAGATTGAAAGAGGCCCTCCTAGAGGAAACATCAATTTAGATTGTTGTAACAAATGTAACCAATGTTACATAGGTGATTGAGGGAATTTGTGAGGTCCATGAATCTGGTGGGAATTCCCTGTGTTTGGCTCGAAGGACTCTTCATATAAATTCAATATATGGGATAAAAAAATCAGCAGGCAAGAGCCTCCAAGGTGCCATGGAAGGCCATGAAGGCGACCCTTTCTTAAGCGGAGAAGGCTATAACTGGGAGATCAAACATGGACCTTTAAAATTGATATGCAATGTTAGGTGGTGATGACTGCCAAACTAGTGGGGATCTAAACAAGAAAGAGGCTACACTTGGAGAGGACCACTTGGTAGATGTGGGTGAGTCCCAAGAGGATATGGATGATGTTTTTAATGCCTCTACTGAGCCCAAGGATGTGTCTATGGAAAAGGAATATATTATATCATCAACACAGAAGGGAAACTTCACCCCTACATATTCTAATGGAATTATCAAGAAGAACTGGAGGGGGAGACGTAGGAAGGTTTATTATAAACTACCATGTCCTCTTATCATGTGGTTTGAAAGAAATGTAAAGAAGCTCCCAAAGGATCCTATTTCTTCGAGAAATTCTGATGAATTGGTCAACACATATAGTTACCTGGTATCTATAGGTGGTGAGGTTGGTGTCCCGTCCACTCCCTCAATGAAGATGAGGGATCCTGGACAGCAATGTGAGACACGCTCTGCCGGAGACCCTCAATGACAGATATCATTGATGTTGGAACAGATGGATCTTATTTTTTAATCAGATAAAGCAATGGGAGAGGAATATATGGACAGGATAGCATTGATGAAGACCGGATGAATGATTCATGATATCACTACAAATGAACAAGGAAAGTGGATTGATAAGCAGGCTTGTATTCTGCTCAGAGGCTTCGATATATTGAAGATTAACATGGAGGAATTCATGGAATCATGGGACAACATGACACATTAGTATGAAGTTATCTTGAAGGGCTACCCTGATTCCCAGGTAAACTCTATTCCCTGGTTCTTGTTTGGTGAAATGGATTCCAATCGGCTCAAATTATTCTTCTACAAAACTATTGTTTCTTTTGGTGTTTAATGTTGTAAGGGTTCTCACTATCCCCTTAAAAGTGATTGGAAATTAAAAAAGTAACATAGGAGTGTAATGGTGTGTATATGTATGACTGTTAAATGAATAATGTGTTCAAATTTGAATATTTACTATTTTTTCAATCAATGACATTCTATCTTATAAAAATTAATCATGTTAGAGTATTAATGTGTAATTTTCCTTCCCATCCTACAATAAAATAAAAATTTTATAGACTTATTTTTTAAAATATATTGGCATAAAATGGTTAGAGGTGATTTATTCCACCATCAAAAGGGGTCAAAATGGCAGCGTGTCATTTGATGGTTTTAGAGAATTAATCCAAATAAAAAAGATCATGAGAAAAGAAAAAAATTATCACATATTGGGAAAGAAAATCCAACACAATATATGAAAATTTTGATTTAGAGGCATATCAATTACACAATATTCATTGTGTAGTTGGATAGAACATACACAATTGGAAGAAAAATATTTTTTTATCTCCCTAACTAGAAAACAATCAAACTATATAATAGTCAACATGTTGTTCATATTAAAAAAATTAATAATATATTGTGGACCATTTTCGGTGATTATAGAATATAAATGGACTACGATAATGAATGAAATTATTTATAAGAAGTAACTTTAGGGAATGAATTTCATTTATAGTTAGGTTTCAGAAACAAGTAATAAATGGCTGATGCACTATATATGATGTGTAAAATAGATAAAGATGCATATATTTATATTTTGGTGATTTTCAATGATCTTTACATATACACATATAATATATACAATTGTGTGAATAAAATTAAAAAGATATTAAAAGGGTTGAAAAGTAATAATAATCTTATAATACATCATTAGTATATTAAAATAACAATTCATGATTTTTTTCAACCAATATTGTTCATCCATTGATTGAGATGAGCAATTATCTTTGAAATATTTCCATTGTAAAATAAAAATTGCATGATTTAAAAATATATTTATATAGAATTGTTTTTTGTTTTTTCACATGGGAAAAATATTTCCTCCCTCATTTATTAAAGTAATAGTTCACTTAAAAATGAACAAACTAATGATGTAATGGTGGTTGGCCTTGAAAATTTCAGTTGTATGTATTCTACTAAGAGGTATTTGAATAAATTGAAATAATTGTTATGTAATTAATATCATCTTGAGGAAAGAATATTATTTGTTTATTTGACAAATGATTATACTAATTATTGTTCTTAATAAATTATAGATTTTGAATGAAATATATAGTCCACCCAGATTTCTAATGTTGTAGTTTTATATGTACCTATATCTGATATGAACAGTACATAGTGGGTACAAGAACATCAATATATATTTTTCAATAATCCATAAGATTCACCATTGATGGCGCGCATGTCATATCACTAATATTTTAACTATTGCATGTTTTTTTCATATATATATATTTATAATTTAATCATCAAATTAGCATATGTATGAGAGAATGTAATGATAAAATATATGACATGTCTCATTCTAGTGATTTCCAATTTCAACACACCCATTATGGATCATTTCATTACTAGTTTAAGGATTTTTTCACATATAAATTTAGTTTCATTATGATTTCTAGAAAGTTCTAATTTCATTCTTCATTATTTTTTTTGAATTATATTAAAGATATAGTTCCATAACCTATGGGATTTATGTGACCCTACGATAACTAATAAAATTAACTAATTATTTGATGGTCCATCAATAAATGCTCCAATTAACAACTATTTAGAAGATAATGGCTTCAAATTTAAAAATAAATGTTGATGAAAAATGAGAATTAAAAATTAGTGGATTTCGTTCTCCATCTATTGACTCTAGCTATTACTACATTAAATATAAATTAATCACTTCTATTGTATATGAAAAATAGTTGAAATACTTATTTTTAATGTGCAATTGGGTTGATCCAATCAATATAAGTGACATGGATAAGTATTAGTTTACAAAAGTGAAATTTAATAGTATATTATTTAGATATGAATGATTTAGAAATGAACCTTTCATTTCAGAATCAGAAGAAGAACTAATTTTTTTCATTAACATGCAATTTAATTGGATGTAGAAATATTTTGGGAATATTTCAAGAAAAGTAGAATTTTTATTTTATGATATGAACCCAATATTGTTACCTTTTATGCGCAACATCATTGTCAACATAACATAGTTGAACACGATGAAGATATTAATTGTGTTAAAGAGACTATTGATTGAGAAATGGTTGATTTTCATATATAATTAATGGTATAATAATTTTCAAACCCTTCAGATTAAAATATTTTAAAATTATTTTACAATTTATAAAATTTTTACATATATTTTGTGTATTTTCCATCTCTATCATTTATAAATTCTCTATGTGTGTTTAATTTCAGATGATTTCTATGACTGTAAACATGTCACGAGAAAATAATACATATAACAATCCAAAGTTTTATTAATAGATATTCCCTTATTATAATTATGTAATATGGTATAAAACACATACATATCATATATAGACTAATGAAAGAATTATACTCATAAATGGTGAATTAAATAGGTGATATTCATTGATATTAATGAACATATACTGAATTAATAGTAACATGACCATTTGGAATAGTATTCCCAACAATAGAATTGTAACCCCACATATGAAATTATAATTTAAACTTAGGAATATTATAAATGTTGATATGATATAATTTTATCATAATATAAGTATATAAATATTTAAAAAATGAAAAATTAAGTGTTGGTATTAGAAAAACCTAAATTTTTATTTACAGTTTTATAATTAATTTAATGATTTAAAAGAATATATATTTTCATAAAATCTTATGATAAGATAATAATTTTTTTTCTTTGGATTATAGAATAATTGTATGTGATATTATTGAATTTTTTAAAGTGTAAAAAAATTAGATATTATTGTAAAACCTGTATTTTGTGAATAAATGATTATTTTAATGAAATATTAAAATTATTATATTTATGAAATTAATTTCATAAAATTTAGCACATTTGTAAATTCTGCAAAAATTGGGTAGGGTAAGTTTTTTTGATTTTTCTTAAATACTAGAATTTAATGTAAATAATGGAATATAGAAATTTATGGTATTTAACAAATACATGAATTATTGAGTAATAGATGATGTATGTCTGATGTAAGACCATAAACTAGGCTTATATTTTCATATTCAATATATTTACAAATAAGTTTTATACTATAGATATCCCTAATCTATAATAATAAAATAATAAATATAATAATAAAAAAGACCTCAATCCTCCCTTCAAATTTCCACCCATCACCACCTCTTCTCCTCACACATGCAATCGTTGAAGATTATCCAAATTCTGCCAAATTCCATTCTCAAAAATTTACTCCACACCAATTATCCATTAGACTAAAATAAAGACACAATCAAATATTTCTACAGTGGTTCTCAGTGAGAATATGTTCAAGAGGTAAAATCATCTTCTGTTTTCTTTTAATTTCATTTCAATTTATTTCTTTTTTTATTTTCTCCTCACCTTCCCATATCTAAGTGTCATGATAAATACATTATGTTGTATATAATTTATTTTTAATATTTTAATGAAATAATCTCTCATCATAAACATTGTCATAATCCTATTATTATAAAAATCAAAACATCATCCTTGATGTATCGATTTACCGATATCTAAATGATTACCATTAACATTTTATCTAATGAATCATCCTCATGTATAGAAAAAAAATAATATATTGGACCATATAATGTTAGTACATTGCATTAATAAAATATATTTTAAATTTTGTAACATTATTATCATTTTATAAGCTCTTCTATACATATGGGGAAGCAGACCAATCATGAATTCCAAAAAATCAAACACTCACAGATGAAAAGAATTTACTCTCTAACCCATCAAAATGGCCATAAAAACATAATGAAATTAAAATGACTATAATTAATGTATAATAGGTTCTTTATTTAGTAATTAATGAATCTAATTTTACTATCTAGTATATTAAACTGATGAATGTATTCAAACATAAGACAAGGGGATTCTCAAACCCATTATCCTTTAATTAGGTTATTCTGCTTTCATTCCAAATTTTATTGTGGATATTATGTTAATAATCATAAAATATTATTTTACACTATATGTCTTTTATTTTTTAGCATATAATGTTTCTAATATGGGTTTATTTCAAATAAAAATATTTCCGAAAAGAACTCCTCCTTTTAAAGATCATTTTTAATCCTCTTGACAGAATTATTCTTTACTCAGAAATGATGAGTCTTATGGAAAATATGTTTTCCATATTTAAAATAGGAACCCAAATTTATTAATGAGTGATGAAATACCTAAGAACACATTCCTTTATATGGGTTACATTATGATATTTAGTTATGCATGTTCTATGCGAAATTCATGATTATGTAAATGTTATGACATGACAAGTGCATCAAGAATTATATATTGCTCTAATGCAATGAGTAATGTGATATGTGTAATGAGATAATTGAAAATATGCATGAACATGATGTCAAACATGTTAAAAACTATGTGTGGTATTTAAACAGCAACACATTATGTTACATTTTAATGCATCGAAACCTTAAATTCCATTATTTAATGCTTCCTCTCAGGATTATGATGATGATCCCTTAACTAGGTGATTATTATTATTATTTTGATCGCCCATGTTATGTTAATTCGTGTTCTTATCTATTCTCTTAATGGGATTTTATGTCATCCTTTTTTCATTGATAAATAACCTCAAGTGATTACTTATTCTACGGAGTACATGAGGGAGACTATGAATCTTGAGAAGATATAATTAAATAATGATTTGTATTATTATCTAAATGATATGTATTTTACAAATTTTCCCAAGACATTAAACCATTTGATCATGGTTTTTTAACTCTATTATTTTTTCCATTAATTTTTTTTTATTTTTAATATAATAAAAGGTTGGGTCTCTATAGTTGGTATTTGAGAACAGTTTTGTTAATTTGTGAATTATGTTTATAGAACATTAGTTAAAAACCTTAGAATGAGACTATGTATATGTAATCACCCAATAATTGTTGTTTTTGAATTATTATAAATATATTTATCCAAACATAAAGTAATTTATAGTTAATATCAAAGAGGAATAAATTATTTATTCATGGGTTATTTATTTATGTTTTTTCAATCCTTTTCTATTTTTGAAAATTATGGGAACAAGGAGAAACTAGAACATTAATCCTTTGAAGAACATTACAATGATTTACCGAATCACATTCAAAAATCCATGAGATGTGGTGTGCCAAATTTCTTGGAAATTTATACCCAATTTCCTCTATCTATGAACAATAACCTAAACAAT